>JAPVLO010000403.1:0-655471 GCA_027257055.1 Cephalopachus bancanus
AACTGTAACAGTTTGAATGCAAGAGGGAAGAAGAGGTGACAACCTACACAGGAACCACAGGAAATCAGGAAACCTAGTGAACACGGAGAATTGGGGGTGGGCCCAAAGGATGAAACTCCCTGGATGTGGAGTCTCCGCATGTCTCTATCTTCTAAGGGTGTACCTCTTCATCAGACTTACCAGGAGAAGAATGCTTCTGAGTGTCTCTGCATCAGGTAGGTTTCCTACAAGCAAATTCAGACCAGGGTTTATCATGTGAAACACATCCCTTGCCAGAAACCCCCCCTCCACTGTTTGCCTCTAACAAGGCAACATCGAATTCCCAGTGGGAGAACAGGAAAAGCCTAAGGGTCGTCTTCCAGAAAGCCGTATGTCATGACTTAAGATGACTGCCCTGCTTAGCTGAGCCAGGGTTCAAATTCTCCCTCTTCTGCTAGGTTTCCTCCCACCACCACGCTTTGTGAGTCTCAGCATGGGTTTAATCCTTTTCCCCACAGATCCAGATCCTGGACACACAGTCCTCCTGTTTTTTAGAAGGAAAAGGATAATAGTTCCATCTCATTCCACAAGCTCCCAGCTTGTTCACAGCTGAGGGGATGTTTTCACCTGCTACGGGCATGAAAATGGTCCAGGAGAAGTGAAAATGGATCTCTGTGGCTACCCAGGATTACTGGTGACCCGTGGCCACTGAGAGAGATGTGGCTCTCTCCTGTGTCCAGAAGAATGTCCATTAGGGAACACACGGCTTAGCTATGAACAGGCCTACACACAAAACAGATAACTTAAAAAAAAGATCAGTGAAACCTGGGTCACACCCTCCAAAAGGGGGTAGGCAAATGAAACTACGGACATTTGTCAGGCAGAGAAAAACAGAACGCCATGTTGACCAAAGGAACACTGATGATGAAGAGTACAGTAAGCAAAAGACATGAAACATGGAGCAGGATATCTGACAGACACCTTTGGGGTTCTGCTCCATGACTGAGTGTCAACTGGTCCCACCTTCCTTGGGGCTGACATCCTGACAATAGACTCAGGGGGAGACAGTCACGGCCTGAGAAAAGAAAGAGAGCAGGGATGGCTGCCCTACCCCTTGTTCATGGTCCCACCCCCCTTCTAGAGATGGATTCAAAAGACATGTGCCTAGGATACCTGGGAGAGAAGTGATACCTGCCATCCTCCTCTAGACTTTAGGCTCTGAGGACAGTGAGGTTGGCCTGAGACTCAGTTGAAACTTTATCATGTTCACCAGAAACTACTCACGCGTTTCCAAATGAAGCAAAGGGACATTTTCTCCCTCCATTGAAAACCGAGGATCCTCATACAGCTGGATGTCGTCAGGCTGGTCCAAATACAGGGAAGGAGTCAAATCACACTCGGTCTGTGGCACCAGGAAAGGCTGGTGAATGTTCACCTCTGCCACTTCTGTAGTGAACCTGTTGAGGTGACAAGGGTGAAAGATCTTTCAGAAAGAAAGAGGGACCACCAGATACTAGCTGAATTAGGCAAGAGGCATCAGGTGGTGTTTGGAGGATGCCACAATGGGATATAATTCAACAACAGAGAGTTCCCCTTGCAGGGGGGACCAAGTGGAAATATATGGGCACGGTGTGTCAGAAGAGGCCACGCACTCTGTCAGCTCTGCAGATTACAAGCACAAGAGCTGGGAGAAAGACATCCTGCGTGGCTACCCTCATGATACACAGTAAGTGGAGATGACCAAAAGAGCCAATGGCTTGCAGTACATTATTGAAAATTGAATCCAATCCATCCTGCGACCTGTGATTTAGAAGCCTTGCAGAGATGAAAATTGCAACTGCTTTCCTGCCTCCTTTACTCCATGCGGTCATGTGCTATGACTCTCTCTTCCCATTTGCTCTCCTGTTGTCATAATCTGGCAAACATGTTGCAGAACAACAGACTGAAAGCCAATAGACATCACACTGGTTTCTCTGCAAGAGAGAAGCAATGTGTGCCGAAAACTTTGGGTCCCGTGATATCACCTGTGTCAAGAAACTAACCGTTTGAATGCAAGAGGGAAGAAGAGGTGCAATCCTACACAGGACCCACAACGAAACCTGGAAATGTGGCTAACATGGGGAATTTGGGGTGGGCCCCAAGGATGAAACAGAGACACTCAGCATCCATCGTTTTTGCTGGATGTGGAGTCTCCGGATGTCTCTAACCCCTAAGGGTGTACCTCTTCCTCAGACTTACCCAGAGAAGGATACTTCTGAGTGTCTCAGATGCTCTGCATCAGGTGGGTTTCCTACAAGTGAATTCAGACCAGGGTGTGTCACAAGAAACAGATCCCTCTCCAGACAACTCCCTTCACTGTCTGCTCTCAACACTACAACATCAAACTCCAAATGGGAGAACAGGAAAAACTTAAGGGTCGACTTCCACAAAGTCGAAGATCACGGCTTGAGACGACCGCCTTGGTAGGTTGGCTGAGCCCAGGGCCAAATTCTCCTGCTTCTGTTAGGTTATCCTCTCACTATCACATGCCCTGAGTCTGGGTTGGATCAACTCTTTTTCACTACAGATCTTGGGCCTGCAGCCCACCTGCTTTCTAGAAGGAAAAGGGCAATAGTTCCCTCTCCCATGCAAGTACCCAGCGTGTTTCTAGTTGAGAGGATATTTTCAGCTGCCACAGGCATGAGGGAGGAAATGGCCAAATTAGAGTGAAAATGGATCTCTGTGGCTACCTGGGAATACTGGTGACCCGTGGACACAGAGAGTGACGTGGTTCCCTCCTGTGTTCAGAAGCTTGTCAATAAGGCTACACACTACTTAGCTATTAACAGGTGTACTCACAAAACAAATATCTCAAAGACATGTGAAGTAAAAGCTGAGTCCTACCCTCCACAGAATGGTAAACAATGATGCTATGGTGTTTTGGCAGGCAGAGTATATCAAAACATCATGTTGATCAAAGGAAAAGTTACAATAAACAGTATAACTGGTTAAAGACATTAGATATTCAGCAGAAGTTTGACCCATTCTGTTTCTCTCTTCCTTCCAACAGTCAAGTGAAGTCATATCATTAGCACAAATGTTCAGTGGAAATAAACATAACTGATAAAATTACCATCTGTGTAGATGTGGAGGTCTAAAGTGTCTCTTAAGCCTAGAGCTTTGTTTCATCAGGGTGCTGGCCAGCTTACCTGGGCCAAGTTTGTGGACCAGGAATCTTGCCAGTCTCAGACCCTCAGCCAGTTTTTCCTTGGAGATCTGCCCTTGGGAATCATCGTGGTCACAATGAGTGAGGAGGACCTTGAGACACTCCAAGATTGAAAAGGAGGCCTCTCTTCCTTCCTGCAGCTTCTTCTTTAATGGTGTCATCTCCTTTGCCTGAGCTTTTATCAAAAATCGGTAGTTCCTAAGGTGGATAGCAGGAAAAAAAATTGAAGAGGGAAGAAGGATGGGTAGTACGTTCTAAGTACTGCAACACACATTTCTGTGAGAATGTGCAGAAAAGGCCCTCCATGCAGGATTTTAGCACTTTTTGTGAAATGCTTGTTGTGAATAGAAGAAAAATGGTTGATTTTTAAAAAATACCTTCTTCTCTACTACAAAGTGCTTCTGTAAGAATCCTAAATATTCTGTATATCTTTCTGAATGAAAAGGGAAAAAGCCTATTTGTTTTTCTAAATCTGTTTGTTTCAGGAGAACACCTGTGTTAAAATATGCAAAGCACATTATGCAGAGTTTAGACACAAAGTCACACACACAAACTTGGCCAGTTACAGGTGGGGTTAATTGGAAAGGTGAAAGAACAAAGAAAGACTGAACACAAGATTCTTTGAAAGAATGAATGAATGAAAAGTCAATGAGAAGAACTCAGTCAGGAGGTGATTCTGATTAAGAGTAAATGTGCCAGCCTGGGCAGCTTGGTGCGATGGGACCTCATCTGTTCAATAAATCACACACAAGAAAACTAGCCGGGTGTGGTGGCATGCATCTGTAGTTCCAGCTTCTTGGAAGGCTGAGGTGGAAAGATCACCTAAGCCAGGCAGGTGGAGGCTGCAGTGGCCATGAGCATGCCACTGCACTCCAGTCTGCTGGGCAAAAAGAGTGAGATTCCAACTAAAAAAAAAAAAAATGTAAAGGTGCTGGTGACAACATTTTGAGGACATTACATACTGCTCTGGTTCATTTTGTGTAATTTGAATTTCACCTCAATAATTATTCATTTTAAAAACAGAAAACATGCCAGACATGGTGGATCATGCCTGTAATTTCAGTGTTTTTGGAGGCTGACATGGAAGGATCATTTCAGCCCAGGAGTACAAGACCAGCCTGGGAAAATAGAGAGATTCCCCTATTAAAAATTTATTAATTAGCTAGGCATGGGAGGCTGAGGAAGGAAGATGACTTGATCCCAGTCATTTGAGTCTGCAGTGAGCTAAATTCAGGCCACTGCACTCTAGCATGGGTGACAAAGCCAGACCCTGTCTCTAAATATGTTTTTTTAAATCAATAAAAGTAAAAAAGAGAAAACAGGGATCTAAGTCATAACCTCAGCCCATGATTTACTGTGACCTTTGTTCTTTAAATTGTTTTTGGACTATCTAGGAGACACATGCTTCCCACGGAGATTCCTGCTCTTCTCTTAGCCCGTCACAGTAGCTCTTAGTTTCCCCAGCTGAGCTGGGCACTTCAGAGATTCACACCTTCCCACCTGAACACATAAACCCCCTTACCTGAGCTCCCCGGTTCCTGTGCACCTCTGCACTTGCTCCCCATCCTGGAAATGCGGCTCCTCACCCAGCACAGAAGCTATAATTTCTTTGTAGTCTTCACACTCTGAGAAGAGACAGACATGTCTATCTAAGTGGAAAGCTGCCCATGCTGCTGTGGTCACTGCCTCCAGGAGAGGAGGAGGGCCTACCTCAAGGAGAAAAGAAACCCCAGTTCCAGTCTTCAGGCAGGGATTTCCACATCTTTATTTCCCAACCTACCAACTACATGGCATCCAATACTCCCCAATTTAGAGACAAGGAAAGAGAAACTCAAAGCCAGTTCAAGATAATTCTATTGTTTTTGGCAGTATCAGAATTCACATCCCCTATAATCTGACTCTGAGTCATGCATGGGCCACTTAACCCAATCTTGAAGACTCTTATGGAAAACTCTGTGCTGGCCATGAAGTCATGATTTCCTGGACAGTTGGGAAGGCCCCTAGGTCTATAGGACTCATTGTTCTCTTGTACTGGCAATTTCAAGAACAGATAGCTAACGATTTTTAAAAATACTATTGGAGTATAATCCTGTAAAATATAAGGCATAAGACCACAATGCCCCAAACGAAATATCCCCCAATACTAAACAGGTTAGTGTTAAATTAGAAATCATGGAATGAGGAACTAATAAATAGTGATTACTATGTGCCAAGAACTGTTCTAAGAGCTTTACAAAAAATGCATTCTGGAATTCATTGCAAAAAATTCAAATTGGTAGCTACTATTATAGAAGCAGCTTAACAAATAAGGAAACTGAGGCACAGAGAAGATAAGTAACTGATTGGGCCCAGACTGGCCAAAAGTCCCTGTTCTACACACTGCACCATGGCACTTCAACCAAGCCTGTCTTGGTTGCTGTCTTTCTTCCTCTTTAGGAATAAGGACATGTGCCCAGGAAATAGAATTTCCCTCTCACCACAGTAGTCCCTGATATTGATAGTGTCACTTATAGATATCACAGTTTCCCTGAGGTGAAGACTCCTCTTCAAGAGTCTTTAAAGCAGGTACTGTGTACAGTCACCACACTTCCCCTAGTGTAACCAGCACAATGCTTTGCCTATTGGGCTTCAACAGAAGCTTGAATTAAATGGAAGTTCACGAGACCCAGACATTTACACCAACAGTCTAAAAGTTATTTGTCTGCAGGATCATGCATAGTACAGAGATGATCGTCTTAAAAATGGCTTAAGCCTGTTACTTAGAAAAAAAAACTAGAAACCAATATCTGAGGTCTTAACTCTTTTCTGTCCCTATATTCCACTCTAAAACTTGAAAAAGTTATTAAATCCTTTGTGTCTCAATCTTTCATCCTCAGCAAAATATGGTTAAAATACACACTTCTACCTATCTAGGAATAGAGACAGGAGACAATTCATTTTGTTAAAGGAGAGAGAAGAAACAAGCCTAAAGTAAGTTTGGTTTCTATGAGAGAACATGGATGATCATTCACCACTTTGCGATGGTGAATGTTTGATACTTACTGTATGTCTGCAGCTTCTTTGCCAGGTTGTGGGCAGTAACATGTGATTTAATAAGCTTCTCATTTAGGTCACGGTACTGCCGCTTGATCTTCAACAACTCAGTATGCTGATTGATTTTCAAGATGTTCATCCCTCAGATGAACATGGGACTGGGGAAAAGAAACCCAAACACATGATGGGTCAAAAGCAAACGAGACAATTTGGTTAAATCAGGATTGGGTAACAACGACTGTAATTCTTAATTCTTACCTTACTCTTGAGAAAGCCTTGACCAGTAGTTCAGAGTTACTAACTGCCAAGACAAGGTTCAAATTCCAGAGCTCACAGTCAAAGGCACTACATGGGGCTAAGACTCTCACGGAGTGAGGCACGTACCCCAGTGAGCTAGGTAACGGTCTACAGTGGCTAACAGATTTAGAAGGTAGGGTTGTCACGGAAATTTCAGAGCCCCTGCTTTCTGATTGGCTAGGCCATGCTGAGGCACAAGCTGTACTGGTCTTTGAAAGTACACAAGGTCTACTGGTCTCCTTTGAAAATCAACACTGATAGGCTCTACTCCCTCACTAGTCATTATCAGTATTTGAGTACTGTGGGACCATACCACAGACCTCTTCCCCAGTTCATCTAATATTGTCTCATTGTTCTTCCCTTTGTATAAAATCATTAAGGCAGAAATTGTTTACCAGTAGGTTTGATTTTATTAATGGCTGTTAAGTCACTCGTCTCTTCAAGTTAAAATAGATCTTAAGACTTTGCCACAAGTGAAATATCAAACTTCTAGATGGCCTTCATATTCTTCTCTGTGTCTTCTGTAGTTTTTCTGTGTTCACAAAACAGTACAGGACTAAAATCAGTGTATAACACTAAGTGAATAAATCATTCATTTTTAAAAATGTTTTTTGTACTGTCTCAATATTCTTCTTTCTGTATTCCATTGTTACATTGGTTTCTGTTCCCTTCCTGGGTCAGCATGTTGGTTTTTTCTTGAATTAAGACCAGTTTGTCATCCCTATCTCCTAAGTGACTCCACTATGTGTGGGTTGGATTCCTTTGAATGTTACTCAATACTACATTTCACATTATCAATTATGGATGTCATTCTAGTCCCCAGAGCTCTCTTCAAGCTACTAAGTGATCAGGATCACTTATGTGCATCTCCTGAAAACATGTAGTTGCCATCTATTTGGGGAAGTTTAATAAAACTGAAGCCATTTTGTGGTTTTCTGCTAGTTCCCCCATATGTTAAACACAACAGACCACATGAGCAGTTTTATGAAATATTCCTTGATAGGTTTTTTTTTTGAGTGAGCCTGTCCTATGGTTGTACTCCACTAAGAGAATATGGCAAAGTGAGGTTCATGGGTTAGGGTGGTTGGTGATTCGCAGTGTATATGTGCAAAGAAGAGGAGGCTAAGGTGACAGAGACACACAAGCAGGGGACAGTGATGCCAAAACACCTCTTCATATTATAGTTTCCATTCCCACCCAGGTTTTGTGACCCTGAGACTTGGAGACAGCCCTGTAGCCCAGGTCACTTCAGTTTAGCTGCTGGACTTGCAGGAGTTGATGGTGCCATGGGTGTGATCGTGGGATACCAAGCATGCACGTGCAAATGAAGGAGAGAGGACTGGCTCAAACGCATTTTAAAGCGAGCCTCTCAGCAACCCACACCATCCTCAAACTACACTGTGTAAAGACATTTGCTTATGAGATGTATCAAAGGCTTTCAAGAAATCTCTTTTCTGGTGAGTGTGAGGCCTGACATTATGGCAGAAAGAAAACCTGGTCAAATTTCATTTTAAAAGGATAAAACTAAAGATCCACAAATTTATAAGTCTTACTTAAAGTCATACAGGGGTGAGTTTTAAGCATTGCTAATACAAGTAATCACAATTATTATTGAGCAATTATTATTATTCATAAGCCATAATTGTTATTTATAATAATTATTCTGCAATCATTCATGGAATGCATACAATTCAGTAAATAGTGAGAATCTTGAGCCAGAATTTTAGTCTCAGACTCCCCTACATTCTCACTTTATACTTCAAAATTGCTTAACTCCTTCTACCTTAGCTTCTTAATCTATAATTAGAGGATAAAATATAAAATTAGAATTCTCACCTTCTTGGGTGAGAATTCACCTGCTCCTCCATCATTGTATTGAGAGGGCCATAACAGAGTATACCATAGACTTGGGTTAAAAACATGCTATAACCCAATAAATATGTAATCGGCTTGTGGACAATAGCACAGCCATTTTAGTTTTCTGCTTTAAAACATAACCTGTAGCTGTTTAAAGTTTCAGTTATGAAAAAACTGCAAAGCTCCAGTTCAAGCTTCAACCCCTTCCCTTGACCCACTTTCCCCTTAGCAACATTTGGAGGCTCGTCCGGGATCCCAGAGACCCCCCCCCGAGACCCCAGTCCAGAGGGTTCTCAGGCTGGCATTCGGTAAGTCACTCCTGGGTTAGCGCATCTGTGTCCTGTATGTCAGGTGGAGCTCCACACTTTGTTCTGAGGTCGGCATCAGGCTAGGCGGACGCACTGGAAAGCCGCCGGCCGGGGCTCATGGGAAACGTCCCATGACCCCATCCAGAAGACGAGGTCTTCATCGTGGGGAAAGTCAGACTCGTCGACGGTCTGTCTCTCCCCTATCATACTTTCAGATTTGTTTTCACGGCTGCTACTGTTTGTCTCTTGTCGTTTTCCCTTTCGTCTTGTTGGTTGTGTTTGTTGTAACGACAGTACTGACGAATGAGATGGGACAGGCACAGACAACACCGTTAACCCTCATGACTGATTACTTTTCAGAACTAAAGGAAAGGGTGCACAATTTGAGTGTCGAAATTCACAAAAAGAAATTCCGGGATTTGTGCTCCACTGAGTGGCCCACCTTCAATGTAGGCTGGCCGTGAGAAGGGCCACTTTCTAACAAGTGTTCTCTTGCAGGTCAAGAATGTCATCCTCCAAAGAGGCTCCCAGGGACACCAAGACCAACTACCTTATATACTGGTCTGGCAAGATATAGTGGAATCCCCTCCCCCTTGGGTGAAACCCTACCTTCCTACCCCGTTAAAGGCATTGAGAGTGCTCACTTTGCAGGAGAAGGGGGCAGAACCTTCGGAGCCTCTGGAGAGTGTGTCGTCACAGCCTTGGGAGAAGCAGAATCCCTTCCATAAGTCCCCAAAGAAACCCTTTTACCCCGTTCTCCCTGATTCTAACTTGGAAGAGATAATTTCCCCCTCCCATACCAGTCAGCTTCCCCTAGACCTTCAGCCCTGCCAGCGCCGCAACCCCAAGCCGCCGCCACCACTGCCACTGCAGAGGCGGAGCCAGGAGCGGCCAGGGAGGGGAGGCAGGAAAGAGACATGAATGGACCAGCCACGGGGACTCGAGGGAAAGTCGCCAGGGTGGCTGGTCCTGGAGTGGGCCCAGCCGATTCCACGGTGATCTTGCCACTGAAAGTGGCTGGGCCCCCAGATGAGGCCAGGAACCAACCCATGCATTACTGGCTGTTTTCCACTAGTGATCTATACAATTGGAAAACGCAAACTGCTACTTTCTCTGAGAATCCTAGAGGGCTGATTAACTTGCTGGAAAGCATTCTCTTTACCCAGAAGCCTACCTGGGATGATTGCCAGATGCTTCTACAGGCATTATTCACTACTGAAGAGAAAGAAAGAATCCAGACAGGCCCGGAAGCTGGTTCTGGGAGTTGATGGACAGTCCACCACCAACCCTGATCTTATAAATGCAGCCTTTCCCCTTTCCTGACCTGGATGGGATTTTAACATGGCAGAAGGTAAGGAGAAACTCCGGGTGTACCGCCAGGCTCTGATGGCAGGTCTCCGGGCAGCTGCTCATAAGCCCACTAATTTGACTAAGGTATATAACATAAAGCAAGATGGGAATGAGAGCCCAGCCGCATTTTTGGAGCATATTACGGAAGCCTTCTGTCAATACACCCCAATGGATCCAGAGGCACCAGAAACCAAAGCAGCTGTAATCATGGCGTTCGTTAATCAGGCAGCACCAGATATCAAAAGGAAGCTGCAGAAAGTAGAAAGATTAGGAGAGAAAAGTTTACAGGTTTGGCTGGGGGTGGCCGAGAAAGCCTTTAACAATAGAGAGTCCAGAAGAACGCCAGGATAGGCGTAGTGAGCAGCAGACCAAGGGATTAGCCAAAATTCTCTTAGCCACCACTACCCACGACCCCAAGGAAAAACAGAAGCAGCTAAAAAAATTGGCTTCTGAGTCAGGCAACAAACCGGGGAACCCTCAGTCAGATCACCCCAAGTTAGGGAAAAATCAGTGCTTCTACTGCAAGGAGGAAGGGCACTACATAAAGGACTGCCCTAAGCGCCCTCCCCATCCTGAGGACAAAGTGACTGTACTTGTAACTGAATAGGGAGGTCAGGGCTCAGAATCCCTCCGAGCCCCGGGTAACCTGGGAGGTAGGGGGGAAACCCATGACTTTTCATGTGGATTCAGGAGCAGAGCGATCCGTATTATTGAAAACACAAGGCCCTCTCTCAGACAAAATCTCATGGGTTCAAGGAGCTAACGAGATAAGACCGGCACACCGGACTACTAAGAGAACAGTGAATCTAAGCACTGGTACGGTCGCCCATGAGTTCTTAGTTCTTCCCGATTGCCCGTACCCTTTGTTTGGGAGAGATCTGTTAACCAAAGTGAAAGCAAATCTCAGCTTTCAGGCAGACATGGTGACAGTAACAGATTCAATTGGGTGCCCCCTGCAGATTCTAACTGTAAAATTAGAAGATGAATACAGGCTGTGTCAGGCCCCTGACCCGGAGATGGAATTGGACATTCAGGACTGGCTTCGGGAAATTCCCCTAGCCTGGGCAGAAACTGGAGGAATAGGGTTGGCTAAACACAGGCCAGCAGTGTTTGTGGAACTGAAGCCTGGAGCGAACCCAGCCCAGGTCCAGCAATATCCAATCCCTCTGGCAGCACGAAATGGGATAACCCCCCACATACGACAGTTGCTGGATGAGGAAATATTGCGGCCTTCTCAGTCTGCCTGGAACACACCCTTGCTGCCAGTGTGAAAGCCCAATTCTACCGATTACTGGCCTGTTCAGAACTTACGGAAAGTAAACCGCCAGGTGATGGACATACACCCCACGGTCCCTAACCCCTATACTTCCTCACCGCCCTAGCCCCAGGCAAGGTTTGGTACATGGTATTAGATTTAAAAGATGCCTTTTTCAGCTTACCATTGGCCCCACAGAGTCAGGGCATCTTCACCTTTGAGTGGCTGGACCCGGAAAGAGGGATCAGTGGGCAACTCACCAGGACCTAGCTTCCCCAAGGATTCAAAAACTCTACCACCATCTTTGATGAAGACTTACATGAAGACCTGGGTGAGTTCCATAACACACACACCACCCTAACCCTGTTGCAGTACGTGGATGATATTCTGCTAGCCGCAGAAAATCGGGACGCATGCTTACAAGGCACCAGAGATTTGCTGCAAACACTAGGTGCTCTGGGCTATCGACCCTCAGCCAAAAAGGCTCAAATCTGAAAAACTAAAGTAGTTACCTGGGCTACAAACTGGAAGACGGGCAAAGATGGCTATCGGACGCCCGGAAGGAGACGGTATGGAGAATTCCACAACCACAAAATGTACAACAGGTACGTGAGTTCTTAGGATCGGCTGGCTTCTGCCGCCTATGGATTCCTGGCTTTGCTGAGCTCGCCCGGCCATTATATGAGGCCACCAAAAATAAGTCCAACCTCACATGGACAGAGGACATGAACAGATCTTTCAAAACTCTTAAACAAGCCCTGGTGTCAGCCCCAGCTTTGGGACTGCCAGATCTGACTAAACCCTTTTTCTTGTTTGTTGATGAGTCTAAGGAAATAGCCAAAGGAGTGCTGTTGCAGCAAATAGGGCCATGGAAGAGGCTAGTGGCATATCTGTCAAAGAAGTTAGACTCCGTGGTTGCCGGGTGGCCCCCATGCCTACGGATCATCGTGGCAGTTGCCACTATGGTCAAGGACGCTGACAAAATCGCCATGGGAACAGAACTACATGTCACCGCCCCTCATGCTGTGGAGGGAGTTCTAAAACAACCACCCGACAGATGGATAAGTAATGCCCGGCTAACTCATTATCAAAGTCTCCTTTTAAACCCAGCCAGAATCTTGTTTCAGGCTCTGGCTACTCTGAATCCAGCCACCCTGTTACCCGACCCGAATGGGAAGGCCCCCTGCACGACTGCCAGGACATCCTGACGCAGGCCCACGGAATACGGGGAGACCTCCAGGACCGGCCCCTAACCAACGCCGAAGGAACTTGGTACACAGACAGCAGCAGCTTCGTGCAGGGTGGAACCAGGAATGCTGGGGCAGCGGTGACTATAGAGACTGAGACCTTATAGGCAGCTCCACTTGAGGCCGGAACCTCAGCACAGCGAGCCGAGCTCATTGCCCTCACTAAGGCCCTAGTCATGGGAAAAGGGCAGAGAATAAATGTTTATACTAACAGCAGGTATGCTTCTGCAACTGCGCACATTCATGGAGCCATCTATAAGGAGAGGAGGCTCTTACAGGCACTCTGGCTACCCAAAGCACTGGCCATAATACATTGTCCAGGACACCAGAAGGAGGACACGCCAGTGGCACGGGGAAACCATCTGGCAGATGCTGAGGTCAAAAAGGTAGCCCTTTCTGTGGACCATGTCCTAGTGACCACACTGCCAGACCCTGGGCCCCCGGATCTGCCAGAAAGCCCGAATTATACAGAGGAGGATTTAAAATGGATAAATGGGCAGCCTGGAGTTATGTTCTCAAACGGCTGGTGGTGGATCCAGCACTGGGATACGACCACCAGCAAATGGGATGTCATCCTTCCAGAACAGTTGGGTCGGCAACTGCTTACAAAAATGCACAGAAGTACCCACATGGGAACCAGAAAAATGGAAGAATTAATATGCCATGCAAACATGGTTATGCCCAATGGTCGACAAATGATCGGACAAATTGTAAATCAATGTCAGGCTTGTCAGGTTGTCAACGCAACCAATCCCAAACAAAACCCAGGGACCAGACTTCGAGGAAACCAGCCAGGAGCGTACTGGGAAGTGAACT
The DNA here is from genome assembly GCA_027257055.1 of Cephalopachus bancanus. Taxonomy (NCBI): domain Eukaryota; kingdom Metazoa; phylum Chordata; class Mammalia; order Primates; family Tarsiidae; genus Cephalopachus; species Cephalopachus bancanus. The sequence goes on from JAPVLO010000403.1 coordinate 13,348, forward strand.
TCAATGAGGTAAAACCAGGAAAGTACGGATACAAGTACTTACTAGTGTTTATAGACACTTTTTCAGGGTGGACGGAGGCATTCCCCACCAAGAATGAAACTGCACAGGTGGTAGCCAAGGAGCTCCTAGAAGATCTGATGCCCAGGTACGGTTTCCCGGTCCAAATCGGGTCAGACAATGGCCCCAGCTTCATCTCTAAGGTAATGCAGGGGGTGGCTCTGGGGGTGGATTGGAAATTACATTGTGCATACAGGCCCCAGAGCTCAGGACAGGCAGAAAGAATGAACAGAACTCTAAAAAAGACCTTGAATAAATTAGTCCAGGAGACTGGCGGGAACTGGGTGGCTCTCCTTCCCTTTGCACTGTGTAGGGTACGCAACTCACCCTATAAGCTAGGGTTTACTCCTTTTGAAATCACGTTTGAAATGCCACCACGGTAATACCTAACTGAAAGACAGAGGTCTTAATAGACATAGATGATCAAAAACTCCTTTTTTCCTCCAAACTCTACAAAGGGTCCACGAGCAGGTGTGGCCCAGACTGAAAGCCCATTATGAGACTGGACCACCGCCAACTCCCCACAACTACCAACCGGGGGACTGGGTGTACGTCTGGCGACATCAACACAAGACTCTGTAGCCGCGGTGGAAAGGACCGTACATCATGATCCTGTCCACCCCCACTGCCTTGAAGGTGGAAAGTATCGCGTCTTGAATACACCACACCCACATCAAACTTGCTGACACCCTTGCTGTGCTGACACCCCTGCTGTGTTCTAAATGGAACAGCTGACTGGACAAGGACAATCCCCTAAAGCTAATACTATTTTGAGCTCCTTCTTCTTCCTTATAACAGTAATTAAAATTCTTTGGGCGGCCCCCAACCCCCACCAACCCCAACGCCTAACCTGGCAGGTCTTAGCCACCTCCTCAGGTGGTGATGTTATTTTTCAGACCTCCACGGTAGCCCCCCCGGCACCTGGTTCCCAACCCTAACTTGGGACCTGAGCCAAATGTACACCAACCGTGACTGGGACCTCGCAACAGGGCGTGACATTTTCCTGTCCCTTGGAGCCAAATACAAAGCTCCAAGACGTGGTACTCAACCAGTCTCAAGATGGCTTTTGCATCTTGGTGCAGTTACTTCCCAAAATACTGTACCACACTGATGAGGATGTATTCCAGTTACTGACACAAGGAAAACACCCCCGGGCTAAGAGGGAACCGGTCTCTGTAACAACCCTGTCAACGTTGCTAGGACTAGGCCTTGCCGGGGCAGGAACGGGTATTACCTCCCTAGCCACTCAGTTCCATCATTACAGTAGCCTTTGGGCTGCAATAGATTCTGACATAAAGAAAATAAAAACTTCTATTTCACACTTACAGGACTCCCTAACCTCACTGTCTGAAGTAGTTTTGCAAAACCGTAGAGGCCTAGACCTACTATTCCTCCAACAAGGTGGCCTCTGCGCCGCCCTGGAAGAAGAATGTTGTTTCTACACCGACCATTCAGGCATAGTAAAGGAATCTATGGCTAAGGTACGAGAAGGTTTGGCTAAGCACAAATTAGAGCAGACCAGAGTCAGGGATGGTTTGAAAGCTGGTTTAACTACTCACCTTGGTTAACCACACTATTGTCTGCTTTAATAGACCCCATGATCATACTTTTGCTGTTGCTGACCTTCGGTCCATGTATTCTAAACCAGCTAATAACTTTTATAAAAACTAAAATAAACACTGTGCAACTTATGGTCCTCAGACAACAATACCAACAGGTGCCCCTGGACAACTCAGCATGTTGAAGGAATCCAAGATTAGATTCACTCTACCCTCATGAGAAGAGGGGAATGAGAGGGCCATAACAGAGTATACCATAGACTTGGGTTAAAAACATGCTATAACCCAATAAATATGTAATCGGCTTGTGGACAATAGCACAGCCATTTTAGTTTTCTGCTTTAAAACATAGCCTGTAGCTGTTTAAAGTTTCAGTTATGGAAAAACTGCAAAGCTCCAGTTCAAGCTTCAACCCCTTCCCTTGACCCACTTTCCCCTTAGCAACAACCAATCAGGTGCCAGGGGGAAATCACCTAAGTTTCCAGATATCTCTGCAATTTCCCCAGCTAGTGGGCCAAGGTCAGCCCGAGTCAAGATAGCCAATCCTCCACAATTGAGCTGACCACCAGAGGTTACTACCCAATTAAATGGTAACAAGACTAGAAAGTCCCCCCAAACTCCTCCTCCCTTTGTGTAACCATAATAAAAGGTGTCTGCTTAAAGAAGTCGGGGCCTCTGGGTGTACTCCGCTGCGTTGGTGGTCGACAGAGGTCCAGGCTCGAGCTTGCAAATAAAGACCCTCTTGAACTTTCATCAGAATTGGCTCTTGGTGGTCTCTCGGATTGAACATTCAGCCACTACAGTATTCTTTGTGGGTTCTTCTCATCCTCAACCTGCTGACATTTTTTCTTCCATCTCCTCCCTGTGTGCTGGGTTTTCCAGGTATGGACTCAGCTCAGACTCCTACAGGAGACACACAGAGTAAGGACCAGAGTCAGGTCTCGGCTGCACATTCCAAGGTACACTGAACACACATCTCAGTCCCCCATAGACTCAGAGAAAACTGAGCGGATGGCGACCTTGAATAACTAGAACAATAACCTGATCTTCCTGATGTGGAAACTGAGGTCCAGAAAGACCAGACATTTTTCAAACTTCCCTCACCACTTGATGGCAGCAGAGTCACCACACAAGCCTTGACCTCAGCTTCCCTGCACAAAACACCCAACTCACCCTCCAGGAATTCACCTCTGAATTTCAGAGGACTATGAAGCAAGCAGAGATATTTCCACTGTGGAAACAAAAATATTAAAAGGGCCTTTCCTTGGAAAATTGTTTTATCACTACTCTATAGTTCTACTATTTATGCTCAGTTTTTATTCACTTGCTAAATCGATTTGGACCACAAAGCACATAGGTATTAAGTAGTACTTACCACTATGCTGCTTTCCCAGTCTGAGATTTTTGCTCCTCCAGTCTTTTTAAGACACTGTTCTGTGCTTAAATTGCTGGAGAACCTCAGCTCTCATATGGGTCATTTCTTTATGATGATCACTGTCATGTTCTTCCTCCTTTGAAAAAAGAAAGGCAGAAAGCCTAGCCACTTCCTTCCAGGCTTCTGAGTCTCTATGGTCCTAGGTTTTCTCCTAAGCCAGCCAGGTTAACTGAAATGAATCATGACTGATAAAGGTCAAAATCAGTGAAGAGACTCCCAAAAGAATATAAGATCAGGAAGACAGCTCTCATAGGAGGTAGACGGAACCAGGACATGGCCAATATCCAACCATTTCTGGTGAGGAGGATGTTCCAAGCAGTTAAGAGGAGGATGGGGCCATGAAAAGGAAGAGGAAGAATCAAAGGAATGTGAGAAGAACATATCATAATGATTTCAATAGAGATGAAAACAAACGTGGAGCCAAGAGCCCACGTGCAAAGCACTATGTCACAGACGATTAGTTCCAGGATTTGGATCCTAATCAAGAAACTCCTGCTGTGCCCAGGTGAATTTCAAAACTGTTTTGGTTCAGTGACTTCTCTATTCCTTTATTCTTTCTCCCTTTTTGAAATATAATTGTTATCTTATATCTGTTCCACCATTGTCTGTTAGGGACTGGTAAGTTGTTTGTGCCATAGGCTGATAGAGGGAAAGGAATCGTGACAAGGTGCTGTACCTCATGGACACCCTCAGAAGCCTCAGGCACACCTGATGTATATGATTTAAGTGAGACTTTAAACTTTTGATTAGATACGAGATACATGACAGTTTTCACTTTAAACTAATGCTCCAATGGAATGAAATTGGGAACTTCAGAGAAGATGCATGTATTTCACATTTTGGAGAGATAAGAATGTCTGGGGACTAGAAGTTGACCTGTGGTAAGCAGGATTTTAAACTGGTATTCAAATAAGTCCTACTCTTATCCCTGGAACCCATTAAGGTAATGAGATACCATGACTGTGATTATGTTGTTTTATGGCAGTTAAATGACTTTAAGATGGTGAAGCTACCTGAGTGGCCAGACTTAATCACATCACGCCATAAATGCCCAGCTTTTTCTGGATGTTAGGAGAAGAAGTCAGAGAGGGCAGGATCTTGAGAAAGACTCCGCGTACTGTTCGTGATTGGAAAATGGAAAAGACCAGGTGCCAAAGAAGAAAGACAGCCTCTAGAGTCAAAGTGTCTTCTGCCTGACAGCCAGCAAAGAAAAACACTTCAGTCCCCCAATCATAAGGAAATAAATTCTGCCAATATATATGTAGTGAACGTGGAAGAGTAACCTTTCTGATGAAATGCAGCCAGCCCACACCTGGATTTCACCTTCTGAGACCCTGATCAGAGAATCTAGCCACTTCATTCCAGGCTTCTGTGGTTTCAAATCACTGGGCTATTATGTTAATTTGGAGCAGTAGAAGACTAGTACAGGTGCCTATCTCTACTCTTGATTTTTTATTTTCAGATAAATGCATGCTAATTTCAGGGAGACCAAAAAAAAGAAGTTAAAAAACCACAGTAAAAATCTCATGCTCCCCATGTGATGGTTCTGGAGCCCTCGCCACCTGAAAAAGATAATGAAGAACATGTAAGGCATGTATTGCCAAGCACATTCTTGAAGGAATAAAGATGATGCAATACTTAACCCCACATAGCATTACCTGCGAATTCATCATGTTTCTAGTTCTTATAGTCGATTTTTTGTTGTTTGCTCCTTCACTTGGTCTCACCAAAAAAGGTTTGATAGCAAGTATCAGTTATCAGCATAGATGAACCAATTCAAAGATTGCAATGAACAGCCACTTTTATTACATTCCTAGGGAACGCAACCTCTTCTGTAATTATCACAATTATAGAATAATGTTCCATTATATGACGTTCCAATCTAGTAAGATTTACATTCATGATGTCTGTTAGCCAAAGTTTTCTTCTTTTCAGCCCCACCAGGGTAACCAGGGATTGGAAATGACTGCAAAGAGGCTCAAGAGAATATAGGAACATGTTCCAAAATAGGACTCTGTTGACAGTTGCACAATTCTAAAAATCTATTTACATGATTGAATTGTACATTTACAATTGGTGACTTTTATTATAAGTCAGTTTTAAGAGAAAATTTCAGGTTTCTACTCTAATATATAAAGAGCTGTCATCACTTGTCCTCAAAATAAGCTGTCATCACTTGTCCTCGAAATAGGAAAGCCTAACAAACTGAAAATCAATAACTTTTCTTAAATGAAGCAGAAAATTGAAGTCATGAGCAAACTGCCACCCTAAAAACTAGAAAGACAGACTAACATAGGGAATCATAGTTTACCAAGTACAGAAGATGCTGCAGTCAGCAACTAGTAGGAGTACTTACCTGCTAACTGACAAATTACTTAGAAGCTAAGGGTAACCTAACTGGAGCCTTAATAATTCTTTGGAGCCAGGCTCGGTGGCTCAGCCTGTAATCCCGCGCCTTTGGGAGGCTGAGGTGAGTAGATTGCCTGAGCCCGCGGGTTTGAGACCCGCCTGGGCAGCGAGACCTCATCTCTACAACAAATCAAAAAATCAGCCAGGCGTGGTAGCGCATGCCTGTAATTCCAGCTACTTGGAAGGCTGAGGAGGAAGGATCGCCGGAGCCCAGCAGGTCGAGGTTGCGGTGGCCGGAAGCGGCCACTGCACTCCAGTCTGGGCGACAGAGTGAGACTCCAACTCAAAATAAATAAATAAATAAATAAATAATAATAATTCTTTGGAGCCTGCACTTAGTGGGAATCTCATGCATGTGCAAGTTTTACCACTAGGAACCCAACAAGGTTCTCATGCTGAAGATCAAAAAAAAAAATTCCCAGAAGTTTAACACACTACCAACCTCAGGACTTACTATCATGTCACAGTAACCAAACAGTGTGGAATTGGTGAAAAAAGGAAAAAGAACATACTAATAGATCAATGGAAAAGAATACAGAGCCAAGAAATAGACCACATATATAGTAGTCAACTGACCTTTGATAAAGGTACAAAAGCAATTGAGCAGGGAAAAGGTACTCTTGTCAACAAATGGTGCTAGAACAACTGGACATCCACAAGCAACAAATAAATCTAGGCATAGATCTTGCAGCTTTCACCAAATGGTTCACATACCTAAATTTAAGATTAAAAAAACATAACCCTAAGACTACTAGAAGTTAAAATAGGAAGAAATCTAAGTGACCTGGGTTTCATGATGACTTCTTTGATATGAAACCAAAAGCACAATCCACAAAAGAAAAAAACTGGTAACTTAAACTTCATTAAAAATAAAAACTCCTCTACGAAAGTCGCTGTTACGTGAATTAAAAGCATGAGACTGACTGGGAGAAAATATTGGCAAAACACACACCTAAAGAAGTAATGCCATCCAAAATATCCAAAAGATTCTTAAAACTCAGTAAGAAGAAACCATAAAACCCAATTAAACAATAGGCAAAAGATCTGGACATCTCACCAGAAAAGATATACAGGTGGAAAATAAGAATTAAAAGATCCTCAAAAACACTTGTCATTAGGAAGCTGGATACTAAAACAACGAGATACCGTTACACTCCTATTAGATTGGGTAAAATGCAAAAATGACAATACTAAATGCTGGTAAACATGTACAGCAACAAAAGCACTCATTTATTGCTGGCGCAAATGCAAGATGTACTATAATATCTTTGGGAAATTCTTTTGGCAGATTTTTTTGTTTCTTTACAATGCTAAACATAGTCAAACCATATAATCCAGCAATGGCAGTTTCAGATATTTCAAAATGACATGGAAATGATGTTTACTCAAAATCTTAAGCACAAAAATTTACAGTAGCTTTACACCTAACTGTCAAAAACTGGAAGTAACCAATACGTCCTTCACTAAGAGAATGGATAAACAAATTGAAATTTACACACAAGTGAATGTGTTTCAGTGGTAAAAAAAAATTAGCCATCAAGTCATAAAAAGACATGGAAGAACTTTAAATATATAACACTAGGAAGAAGCCAGTCTGAAACTCTATATACTGTAAGATTCTAACTTTAGGACATTCTAGGAAAGTCTAAACTATAGCAATAGTAAAAGGATCAGTAGTTGCCAGGGGTGGAGGAGAGGGAAAGAAATGAACTGGTGAAGCACAAGGGATTTTTTTCAGCAGTGAAAGTATTCTGTATGATATTATATTGGGGATTCATGATATTAGGGACTTGTCAAACCAAATAGAACTGTAAAACTCAAAGAATGAATCCCAACATAAACTATGGACATTACTTCATAATAATGTATCAATATCAGTTCATCAATTGAAACAAATATTCTGCAACAACTCAAGATATCAATGGGAGAAAATGTGTGCTGGGGACAAAGGGGAATATGGGAACTCTCTTTACCATATTCACAATTTATCTGTAAACCTAGAACTCTTCTAAAAATACTGCTTTTTATTGGTTTGAGTTGGTGTCTCACTCTGTTGCCCGGGCTGGAGTACAGTGGCATGCTCATGGCCATCGTAGTTTCAAGCTGCTGGGCTCAATCAATCCTTCCACATCAGCCTTCCAAGTAGCTGGAAACACAGGCATGCACCATCATGCTCTGCTGACTTTTGTTTTATTTATTGGAGAGATGGGGTCTTGCCATGTTGCTCAGGCTGATCTCAAACCCCCGAACTCAGGAAATCCTCTCACCTCCACCTCCCAAAGTGCTGGGATTATAGGCGTAAGCCACTTCACCTGGCATTTTTTTTTAAGTTAGGATACAACACCCCCCAATCAAAGATCTGTAAATATTCTGTTACTGTATGACCAATCCTACTCTCAGACTATAGTAGTCCATTCCTGTGTTGTTTGTGACTCCATGTGGGTGGTGGAGATGGGTAAGGTAGGAGCCAGGAGAAGGACGAGGAGTGCTAGCCAAGGAGAAGGAAAGGGGGAAGTGGAGGAGAATCAGGAAGTATGGAAAGTTGGAAGCAGCTGGGGGAAAAGAGTAAAGGGGATGACAGCAAGGAAGAGAGGGAGCAGGGGAGAGGGGGTTCAGGAATAGTATGGGAGGAGGAGGAAGAAGAGGAGGAAGAGGAGAAGGAGTAGAAAGCTTAGTATATCCCAATCCTGTTCCAAAGAAGGTCATCTGTGGTCAAACAAAAGAGGATGCAGGGAGCCAGCCCCTGCAGATATTGGGGGTCCCTGGTAGGAAAGACGGGGTGGTGATTAAACTGGAAGGATAGATATAAAGAGAAAAAAAGAGACTGGACCCCTGTCTAGTGCAGAAGTCATTTAATGGGACAAACCATAAGCCTTTTATCCTAAATTTTCACGGGTTAAATCACAAGACTTTCATGTGAACACAAAGCCGGGTGGTTGAGGGGTGCCCCTCCCCACCCTCCAGATGTTTCCTCAAGCATGAGGAAGAACAATCCCAAAATTATCCTAATGCTCCTAATGCTTGGTTAATGTTCCTCAAAAATAATGCAACAATCTCCACTAGCATCATGGTGTTCTAATAATCAATAACTTCTAAAGCTTATGCGTACACAACACCTAAAACGACTAACTTAAATCCTATTACCTTTGTAGTCTATGCTAATTCTACCTACACTATGGAAACTCTTAATTATAGCTCAAACCAGTTTCTAAAGAATGTGGCCCAGTCCAAAGATCACACTGGGTCATTTCTAGGAATAATTGATTGCAATCTCTTAACAAAATGGCTATTCTAAAATCCTATATATCTATCTTAACTTCTATAAAAGTTTCTATTCCTAATCCTAATATATAAAGCTGATCATCAGCAGTAAAGCTTCTAAAAATAAAGCCCAAATATAAACTGTAAGTTGTACTAAGGCCAAAACTGCAATTAGTGGAAAATGGGAACAACGAAATTTCGAAAGTTAGCTGTATTCTTATTAAACCTCAAAATCTCATGTTTGATCATGCTTGAACTAACATAATTCCCTGACGTTAACATGACCTATTCTACGATACTTTCTACAAGTAAAATAAATTCAGTTTCTATAAGTAGAAAAACCCTACACTAATTGTAGCTAAAACTGGTTTAAAAGACTGCAGCCCAGTCCAAAGTATACCCTGGGCCCTTAAGAATGTGGCCCAGTCCAAAGTTCATGCTGGGCCATTCCTAGTAACTCTAGATAATCATCTATACCATCTAAAGCTGAAAACAACTCCCTGTATGTATATACTAATTCTATAAATATACTTTTAGATCTTATAAAGAAGCTTGTATCGTATAGAAGCCTCCCAAATGTGACCTGAGTTTGAAGTCTATCTATCTAATACCTAAGCCGAAACTGCAGTTCATGGGAAACAGGAACAATGAGTTTCTAGAGTTAGCCATGCCTGTCACAGTCACAGAGCCTTCAGCTTAGATTAGCAGAATTCCTATTGGCTAAGTGTGCTAAATAGAAAAAGGGAGGAGGGAATGGGGTCAACAGCTCCCAAACACATCCTAGTGGTCTCGGGGTCCACGGCCCTCCCTGATCCCTAACGCACAGTGGGCCTCCGTGGCTGACTCCCAACAAGAGGACACTTGGAACAACAAAAAGAACACGCAGAGGGAGCCAGAAATTTTACTTCAGGGCAGGAAACTTTGGCTACCAAAAAGATGTGGATTTGGTGGAGGCCTAAAAAGCTTCTTCCTGTCCCTAATCCCAAAGTGGATATAATATCATTCTTCAAGTTAGAAACCTAAAAAGTCAGGCAGAGAGAATGTGAGCTGGGTGACTCCTTTTGCCGATGAAGGTACCTGCATCCCGTCTGACATGAAGAATTGCCTGGGAAGGAAATCTCAGGAAGGAGGGAGGCTGGGGGAGGACTTGCCCAACTTCAATGAGTCAGAGTGCCACCCGCTGGCAGTTCTATGGTGTGATTAGGAGCCCCCCAAACTATGAATCCAGTGAAAGGAGTTCAAGTCTCTGTGGGAATTTCCTGTTTAATACACAGGAAACATTTCTTTTACTCTGAGGCCAGAAGTGACACAGTGTGTATGGGATGAGGGCTACAGCTCTGTGCCTTGCAATGTGTCCCCCACACTGTCCAACCTCCTCTCCAAGAGTCAGGGTCCCAGCAGCTGAACTCTCAGAGTGGCCCCAATCACAGGGAAATTACAAATACATCAAATTATGGTGACCGAACCTGGAGTGTCCCTTTCATCGGCAAGTTCATCTGGCCCTGTGCAACTAGGCTTCCCACCCCAGAAAGAGTCCAGTGATGCAGAAAGTGCCCACACTTTCCTCAAGGTGACTCTTGGGCCTCAGAGTGAAAGCTCTCTCTCTCACTGAAAAGGCTGCATCCACTAAATTCAAGATGCTGGAATTTCCTTCACTCAAGTAATTGGGCCCTGTCTCTCTTCAGAAGAAAATGAATCATAAAGGCAATCATGATTCTGGGATAACCCGATTCCTTCATCCCTGGTGCAGCTTTCACTGTCCTGATGGGCATGTTTCATTCATTGGCATCAGATCCCCTCTAGCAGCTACCAGAGGATTCTGTCCTTCATGTCTCCACGGATAGTGGCTAGATGCTGCCCTATAACAAATTCTGACACCTCCAGGAAATTGCTTCCGTTGGTCCCCTAAATCAACAAATATTTGGAATTCATCTTAGGATCCCAGAATCTATAGAGAAAGAGATTCCTAACCCAGTGTGGGCTCCTCCCTCACTGTAGGCTTCAGCAGCTGAGCAGTCATAGAGGTAACTCCTAGACGTGGCATTCTCCTTCTTTCCAAACAGACTCTGCTCCAAGGAGAAGATGCTGTAGAGTAGGAATAGATGAAAATCCGTTTGCTGTCTCCTACTGAACAGAAATAGTTGGTCTAGAGTTTGGAAGGACCTTCAGAGCCTATTAAAATTGTCATCACAAAATTTCTGTTTCACAAAGTTTTAGTTTTCTCAATTGTTACAAAGAATGAAATATGAGAATGTTTTAAGGGCTCATGTTGAAGGGTCTGAAAGAAAGGGGTGAGGGTTCATGGAAGATAGTCAAGGGAGAGAGAGGAAAGAGTACAAAGGAGACAAAAGAAGGTAGTGAGGGCAGATGGTCTAGGAGGGCCAGGAGTCAGACATTCACCGTGGAGTTCAGTCACTGCTTCCTGCAACCTAGGTTCCTCACTGTGGGATGTTTTAGCAGGTGTTTTGAATCCCTTATTGATGTCCTCAGAACTTGGACCTCCTGAAAGGCCACAACCTACTTGTATGAAACTTTTCTTTGCAAAGTTTATTGTACTGTTAGCGGAATAGGCTGGGAGATAAACAGTGTATGGGAGTCAAGTGAGAACCTTGTTGAATCACTTGGAGTTAACTTGCAAGTAGACTCCTTCTCCCATCTCTCCTTACAAGATGACTGCCTGCAGGACAGGTCTTGGAGAAGGCCAGGGCACCCAAAGTCCAAAGGATCATCAGAGAGTAGTCCTGGCTAGAGATGCCATGACTGGGCTGACTGTGCACTTCCAGGGCAGAGACTCTGGGAGTCAGGCAAAGAGACTGAACAAGGGGACCAGTTAACCAACAGGTTTCTGCAGAGCAATGCAGCCATTCCTCTTTAAAACCTCAACTCCCCAGTCAGGTCTTCTACCTCCTCTCCCTAAAGACCCTTTACTAGGGCTATTGATAGACAAACAAAACCACAAGTTTATAGTACATAGATTTGAGAAGCCTTATCTGGCAAACCATCTTCAGCTGCCAACAGCCAGGGAAGTCTCATTCTCTATCAAGACCTGACCTCAAGATCTTCCAGACTCAAGGAGAAGAGGGCTTCTCATTTCTTTGCCCACCAGACCTGTCCTAGCTCAAGCCTCATCTCTGTCTGGTGACCTAGAAAGTCCTCTTACCAATTTCCTCAAGCTGCAAAGGACAGATTCCTTCAGCTCCCAGCCCTATGAGCCCCCAACAACTGTCTTTGGCTCCATACAGGAATATCCATGGCCCACATCTCTCAAAACTCTTTTCTCCTTACCCTGAATCCATCCTTCATATATATTTTCATCACAGAACTGACATGATCTTCTTCTTATCCTCATTTTTCCTACCAGTAATTTGCTTCTTTCTTTCTTGAAACTCTCTCTCCCTCTTTGGACAATGTTTTCCTGGTACTGTTTATAAAGATGACCCACCCTCATCTCCTCAAGGAGAGGTTGCCTGACTTGAGCTGTGCCAATCAGATTCAGTATTTACCTGGAATAAAAAAGATTTACATGGATGGGTGACCAAAGATTGAACAAATTGCTGAATTTGAGAGAGAGTTCCTGAAGATACTGCCCTTTTGTTCCTGCTGTGTATATTCAATGTGACTGAACGCTGAATAAAATTTACATAATTATAATATAGTCAAACCCATCAAATAAGGATGCAAACATATTGGAGGATAATGTAATGTGAGAGGCATCTTTGGGTGTGGTAGTGATGATGATCAAGTATGTAGAAGAGAGTGTCTAAACTTGAAAATCAAAATGTGATAATACTTAATGAGGAGATATATAAATAGTTGGTTACATAGGATGATATTTGTGGAAGTATATCGGGGACCATTGTTTTTTCTAAACAAATTTGCAAGTACATATAGCTTTGATAAAATATCCTAAATAAAAAATACTTATTTTGCCATATATTTGTGAGTATATGTGTTTATATACATATATAAATATAAACTTCATCATCTATATTTTGAATACAATTTTTATAATCATATTAATCACTCTTGATTTAAGAATTTCAGTTTAGTGTCATGACTAGAACATCTTTCCACTGCAAGATCATGGAAATGTTGGTAAAATTAAGTTCTAAAAATATGATAGGCAAGTACAATACAGTTTGCCATGAGGATGGAGAAAAATATATATTCTCATAAAATCCTAACAATATGATATAGTACATATTCTGTTCAAAAAATGTTGAAGCAGAAATAAATTTAAGCAGAAATTAATATAATCAGAAAAGTGCAAAAATGGTGGAAAGTCCATTTCCAGGTATCTATAGAGAATACACAGGTGATGAATGACAGTTATCTATATAAGCCTCGTCCCTGCGGTAATAAATAATAAGATATATTAGAACAATTTTCATGCTCATCAGGGAGAAACTGTTTAAATAATGATCCGTTTATATCAAGAGGGATATTTAAAAGAACAACACTGAATAGAGGCAAAGACACTATTAAACGCAAAAGTGATTTGAACAATAATTATGTGACAGGCATTGGGTCTGTGCTTTACCTGCACATCTCATTTAAACATTGGTCAACCTAAGTACTTTTTTTTTCCAAGTAAAAAGTATTAAGAGGACAGAAAAACTCCCAAAGTGAGAAGGGACCTGAAGGGGTTGCCCAACCTACGTAATCTTATGTAGTCCAATTTACATGGAAAAACGGAGGCACAGAAAATTAATTAGTCTAACTTAAGACCCTGGAAGACTGGTTTCTCAACCAGAGCCTATGGCTTCACCACATTTGTAATTTAGGTTCTAGTCTCCATTTTAGGATTTCTGGTATCCCCAAGTATGGGAGCTGAACAAAAAAACCCGACATCGGAAACATGGGGAAGATGTTTGTTGGATGTGAATTACAAATATTTTTCTTCCCAGGTAATGAAGAAATACCCTGGGAAATAATGCCTTGAGACAGAAAAAAGAGAAACTTTAGGATATACTCAGTATCCCAAGGAAAGATAATCTTAAGATCAAAGGGCTCCCACCTCAGCTAAAAAAATGTGACATCCTTGGGTGGGTTCAAACCACCAACATTCCAGTCCACAACACACTGCATTAATCTGTGCCAGAGACACCACTTGCAAACTGCTGGAGCTGTTCATCAATCAAGTCATACAAAATCCTCAAATATTATCATCTAGTTGCACAGGAAGCTTTCTCTGTCCCCAAGCAACTCCTTGTTTTGTTCAGCATTCCTACCTACCTACCACCACCACCAACCCACCTTAGGAGCCTGGGGGCTCTGAGAACACTGATGCCAAGAGTCCTGTCATTGTGCATATTTGGGCATTGACAATCAAGCACTGTCTGACAGACACCTTTTTGGGTGGTGCTCCAAGAGTGAATGTACTGGTCCCACCTGCTTTGGGCCTAAATCCTGACAGTAGACTCAAGGTGACCCAGTCATGGCCTAGGCCAAGGAAGAGAACAGGAATTGCTGATCTACCCCATGTTCATGTTCACACCCTCTCCCAGAGACTGGTTTAAAAGATATGTGCCTATGATACCTGGGTTGAAAAGTTGTCACCTGCCAGCCTCCTCTAGACTTCAGGCTCTAAGTCATTACTTTCCTAATTAGCTCAGCTTCACACATAATGCTTCTCAAGATGACCTGAGATGCCAGGGGGTGGGCACACAAACCGAGGACCAGAACCACCTGTCTGTCTCCTGTGCAGCCACCCTTGATGACTCTAGATGAAAGCTCCATGAGGCGGCGACCTTGGGTTTTGAGACTGGCTTCTTTCACTCAGCACAGTGGCCCTGAGATTCATCCAAGTTGTGGATATCAACAGTTCATCCCATTCTATTGCTGAGTATTTATTTCATTCAGTGAATACACCCTAGGTTGCCTATCTACTAACCTGTTGAAGGGTTTTTTATGCTGATCTCAGTTTGGGGTTATTATAAATAAAGCTTCTATGAACACTCCTATAGAGAATTTTGTGTGAACACAAGTTTTTATTTCTCTAATGTAAATAGATGACCAGGAGTGAGCTTGCTAGATCATGTCCTAAGCGTATGCTTAACTTTATAAGAAACTGCCAGATCTTTTCCAGAGTGGATGTGCCATTTTACATTCTCACCAGCAATGTAGAAGAGTTCCATTTGCTCCCCATTCTCAGCACTTCATATTGTGTTTATGCATATATTGTGGTTTTAATTTGCATTTCTCTAATACTGAATGATGTGGAACATCTTTTCATGTGCTCCTCTCCTGCAAAATAGATTCGTGGCTTTTGCCTATTTTGTTATTGTTATTGTTGTCATTGGTCTCCTTTTGTTAATTTTAAGAATTCTAAACATATCCAGCCGAAAGTGATTTGCCATATTTACAATTTTTCTCTCAATCGGTAGCTTTTTATTAACTATTTTTGGCAAGGCAAACATTTTAAATTTGAATTATGCTTTTGGTGTCATACCTAAGAACACTTTGCCTAACCTCAAGTCATCAAAAGAAAAAAATCTATTTCTCCACTGAATTATCTTTGCACCTTTGTCAACAATCAATGGATATATTTATGTGATCCTATTTCTAGATTCTCAAATATTTCTGTTAAATCTATCTGTGCGCCTATTCCTATGCTAATAGCATGAGATCTTGCTAATGTAGGTTTATACAATAATTCTTAAAATTTAATAGTTCGACCGGGCTCAATAGCTCAGCCTGTAATCCCAACACTTTGGGAGGCCAAGGCGAGTGGATTCCCTGAGCCTGCGGATTTGAGACCCACCAGGGCAACTTGGCGAGACCTCGTCTCTACAATACATAAAAAGAAAAAATTAGCCGGACACGGTAGTGCATGCCTGTAGTTCCAGTTACTTGAAAGGCTGAAGCGGAAGGTTCGCCGGCGACTAGCAGGACAACAGAGTGAGACTCCAACTCAAAAAAAAACATTTAATAGTGCAATTCCTCTAACTTTATCCTTTTACAAAAATATTTTAGCTTCTAGTTTTCTTTGCATAAAAATAGAATTTATTAACATCTACCAAATGCAATAGTATTTTAATTGATATTGTATTAAATCTATATGTCAATTTGGGGAGAATAAACATAGATCTTTCTCTTTTGAATCTTTTAACACATGAATATGATATGTCTTACCATTTATTTAGGTGTTCTTTCATTCATTTGTATCATTTGTAACTTATAGGTCATATATATGTTTAATTAGCATTACATTTAAGTATCTTATTTGGGAGAAACCATTTTAAAAGGTATTGTATTCACATTTCTGACTTCCAGTTCTAACTTGCTAGTATGTAGAAATATACTTGATTTTTGTATGTTGTTGACCTTGTACCTTACAACATTGCTAGAACACCTGGGAGTTGCAGTAGTTTTGTTTTTTTCCGCTCAGATCCCTAAGGATCTTTTATACAGAAAATCATGCCATCTGTGATAGGGGAAGCTTTATTTCTTGCTTTCTCAAAAGGATGCCTTTTATTCTTTTCCTTGCCTCATTGCAATGATTAAGTCTTACATATGACATCAATAAGAGTGGTAAGAGTGGACATCCTTACCTTGTTTCCAGTCTTAGGGGAAGGGCATTCAGTCCTTCACCATTAAGTGTCCTGCTAGTTGTAGGTTGTTTGTAGATGTCCTATGGCATATTGAAATTATTCCCATCTATTCTTAATATACAAAGAGGTTTAATCATTTTAGATATTGTATATTGTAAAATACCTTTTCTTCACCAGTTGTTATGATTACGTGGTTTTAGTTATTTAGACTATCAATAAAATAAATTACAGTAATTAATTTTCTAATAGTGAATCAGCCTGGCATTCCTGGGGTAAAGTCCACTGTATTAGTCAGAGTCCTCCAGAGAAATAGAACATATAGTATATATATATTGATATATAAGAGAAGATGAATTATTGGAATCGGCTCATACAATTATAAAGGCCAAGACGTCCCATGACATGCCATCTTCAAGATGGAGAGCCAAATGTAATTCAGTTTGAGTCCAAAGGCTTCAAAACTAAGGGAGCCAAT
The DNA here is from genome assembly GCA_027257055.1 of Cephalopachus bancanus. Classification (NCBI taxonomy): domain Eukaryota; kingdom Metazoa; phylum Chordata; class Mammalia; order Primates; family Tarsiidae; genus Cephalopachus; species Cephalopachus bancanus. Next base: position 30,097 of record JAPVLO010000403.1, read on the forward strand.
GATGTAACTCTCAGGTCAAGGCCAAAGATTTGGGGGTTTTAGGGGGGAAGATGGAACTGGTGTAAGCCCTGACTGTGAAGGCTCTCTTGTCCAACAGCAGGAAAAGACAGATGTCCCCGCTCCAAAAGAGAGAGTGAAGAAGCTCTTCCTCCAACCTTTATTTTAGATGGGACCCTCAACAAATTGGATGATGCTTACCCTCACTCATGAGAGCAGATCTCTTTTATTCAGCCTACTGAGTCAAACACTAATCTCTTTCAGAAACCTCTTCACAAACATACACTAAAATAACATTTTACCACCTACCTGAGTTTCCCTTAACATAGTCAACTTCACATAGAAAATTAACCATCACATTCCTCTGCTGTTATATATTCCTCCTTTTATACATTGCTGGATATAAAAAGCTACAATTTTGTTAAACAGTTTTTGTGTCTATGTTCAGACTGATATTCAGCCATGGTTTTTTTTAGAGGGGAGGGGAATGTCTTTGTCTGGTTTTGATATCAGAGTCATGTTGGTTTCACAAAATGAGTCAGGAAGTGTTTCGTCCTCTTCCATTTTCTGAAAGAAATAGTGTAAGGTTGATAATATTTATTCTTTAAATGTTTGAGTGAATTAATGTTTGAGTGATTGAGTTAATCTGCCTGGACTTAGAGATGTACTTCTAATTATGAATATAATTTCAGTGAGTGTTATAGCACTATTCAGGTTATCTGTTTTATTTCAAATGAATTTGGTAGCTTGAGGAGTCAAGAAATTGGATCACTTCATCAAAGTGGTTAAATTTATATGTATGTAAGGTGGTTTGTGATATTGGAATATCTCATTAACATTTTGATGTCTTCAAGGCCTTTAATGTTATCCCATGTCATTCTTAATTGTGGTAATATGTGCGTGCTGCCCTGAGCCTGTCACAGTGGCTTCCGCACCTGGCATCTGAGGCCTCAATGATCCTTGCCTGTGCCCTTTCCTTCCACGAGCTTGCATGCTCCATGAGTCTCTCGGGGCTCCTTGTTAACTGACATATGCAGGACCCACTTAGTCCTGATGTACAGTGTAAGGAGATGGGGGGCAGTATCCCAAATCCTCCAGGGCCTGTGGCAGGCTTTTCCACTAACCTTTGCAGTCCAGGTGACCTTTGCTTGCTCTCCCAAGTGACCTCAGCCCTCTCAGTTGACATCTCACATGGTAGAATACTGCAAGGGGATGAGTTACATTGTGGCCATCAAAATCATGAATTTTGCAGCAACCTGGATGGAACTAAAGTTTATAATACTGAGTGATCTCTCACAGAAACAAAGATCTGAGTACCACATGTTCTCACTCATAAGTGGACCTTGAACAAGTATCGTAATACTATAAGAAAAGGATTGACAGTGGCAGGATGCTATGGGGGGGCAGGGAGGGGAAGGGAGGTGGGATTAACAGTAGTCAATATCTGTCTGGGAACAAGAGGGACACCTCATCAACAAGGGTACCTGCACAATGCATATTTGTATACCTAACCCTTAACTGTACCTCACAACTTTAAAATAAAAATATGTATTAAAAAATAAAAAATAAATTAATGAAGAAGATGCCTTCTGGGCTCTTGTTCAACTGGTTGGCAATGACAAACATGCCATGCACGGTAGGTGGACAGCTGCTCCAGGGCATCTCCCAGCCAAAAAGCGAATGGCTACACTGACTGACTGGCTGAAACTTCCTGCAGGGTGCCTCTACCTCCAACAGGTTTGGAGTCTGGAGGGTGTCTCCTGCTGAGGAGGCCAGAGTTGAAACGGGACACCCACACCTGAGTCAGACACTTAGCATCCCAATCAACCAAGAGCATCACAGCCTTCCTGAAGCTGCCCTCTATGGCCTAGATCATAAACCTTTGGCTTACCTCAACAGGTGACTCATACCTTCCAGCTGGTCTTTCTGCCTCCCAAGTTGGTCACCCTCTCAGTCACCTACCCCACCCACAGCCAGAACAAACCCAGATGGCAATGTCTCCCCAGCCTGTGTCGCCTAGCCTGACCCTATATCCAGGAGATGACCCTCTAAACCCCAGCCTCCCAACCTGGTCTCCACTCACATGACCCGCGCTCAGGGCCTTGACATAGACCTGCCCTCCTGAACATCAGCCGAGGATGCCCTGGGCAGCATATCCAGGCAGGCTCAGGGATGGTCCTGATCCTTCCTTAGGACCGAGGCCACACGGTGGGCTGCATGAATGGGAAGGTGGAGGCATCAGGGTCCGGGGACCCTGCCACTGCCAGTTTTTCCAGTTGATAGCTCCACCCCTCCCCCCCAGGAGAGGGCTCTGACGTCCTAGGGGATGAGGGTTTCTCAGGTTTCTATACAAAAGGCTGTCCAAGGGTCCAGAGGTTACTTGACCACCAAGAGGAAGTTTTGAGAAGGTGTTTACCACATGTTGTCAAACACTTGGTGAGTGGACAGTCCCCTCAACTCTTCCCCAGTGTCCCTGGATCCCAGGGGTTATGGAGAGGCCATGCCAAGCCTCTAATGGAGGTGATGAGAAGCCATGTCCCAGCTAGGTCCTGGCCAGGAACCAGGTGGAGTTCTCCAGGTGTTCAGACTTTGGTTTCTGCGTCCTTCCTCACAGGGGACAGTGGCCCTGGGACTGGGCCAAGTTCCTGTGGGGAGGGCTGAGGAAAGTGTTTCCATGAGTATGCCAGCAAGGGAAGGTTTGGGGAGCCCAGTTCTGCTCTTTGGGAAAGAGTATATAGGGGGTCAGGAATAAGGAGGCTTTCAATGTGGCCTGAGGGCACTGAGCACATTTGCTCTTTCCATCAGGACAAGAAAGGCTTTTGCCTACAGATGGCCACCATGTCCTGGTTCCTTAGATGCTTTGTTGATGGGGTAAGGAGGCCCAGGAAGACACCTGACCAGGGAACATACTGCCCCACTAGGTCCAGCTCCCCTAGCTTTCCCCACCCCCGTGAGGCATATGCATGTAGCTGCAGGGAACACAAGACAGGTCATTCCAATGAAAGGTGTCCCATGGCAGATGCCAGGACTTAGGCTCAGCAGGCAGGGTACATGGAGCAAGACCTTTTTCAGGGTAACTCAGGGAAACCCCGAGCCCATGGAAAGCTTCTTTCTCCAAGAACTGCATCCCTGCTGAGATGAGACCAACCCGTGAGGTCTGAGCCACAGTCAGAACTCAGAGTTCAGCTGAGCAAGGCACAGTCCAGTCCTGGCATGTAGTGATGGCCCCAGAGAGAGAGGGGCCCTATGCCTGGGGTGTCTCAGCTACAAGAAGTCAGACCCCATGGGAGGTGACAAGGGCCTTTGTGTGACCCCGGCTTGTGGAGAGCTCTTCCCATGAAGAGGGGGGCCCTGCTCAGACCACTGGCCCCCAGACTAAAAGGTCTAAGTCCTTCCATACCTCCTGTTCCCACAGACCTCCTTCCAGCTCACTCTGAGACTCTGGGACATATTCCTGTTAGAAGGCCAGCAGGCACTGACCACAATATCACATGCTGCATTTAAGATCCGCAAAAGTAAGTCCCCATATGCCTGAGGGGGGCCAGGAAAGCATGCAGGACAGACACCAACTTCCTGAGGGAAACTCGTACTTTCTACGGTATCCTGTGCTCTAGCTGGAAGGACAAGTCAGGCCAGGTCAGGCTAGGCCTGCGGGGCTGGACAGAGTCCTGGAATTCCTCCCAGACACTGAGCCAACCCACACACAACCCCAATAAAAGGAAGAGTATGGTGACACTCCCCTGCCTGGGCCCCTGTGGCCATGCCCTCTCTGCACAGCTGGACCCAGGTATGGCCACAGAAGAACAGTGGAAGAAGCTCAGAAAGGAACAGGGTGCAGACGCTGACCCTCTCAGACCCTCCAGGCCTGTTGCTACCCCATCCCTAGGGCACCTCCTGAAGCTGTTCTTGATCAACGTGAGAGAGTTTTTTGAGGACATGCTGCCCCGATCATGGGCCCAGGATGACAACTCAGTGCTGAGGCAGGTCCACGCCTCCATGAGAGAAATGAAAGGAAGCACCAGGACCTGCCGCCATCAAGTGGGCTCCAGTACCAGATTCCTCCCCAGTTACCCTAGGGGACAGTAAAGTAAAGGGGTGCCCGGACACCCCCTTCCTGCTCCCCGGGCCTCCTTCCTACTGCTCCTCCTCCTTTATTCTAAGAAGCTTTTAGAAAGTCACAATGGGCACCAGGACAGGTGGTACCCTCCAGTTAATGGGCATGCCTTAAAGCCTGGGAGGGATGTGAGCATGACCCCACCAGTGCCTCTCCCACCCTCCAGTTCCTGCCCTCTGAGGTCTCTGAGGGATACTACAAAGGGGGACCCTCTGTGCCAGCCACACTCCTGGGAGCACCCACAGTCCAGAGAGCAGCAGGGCTTCACCCCAAAAATCTTTGCAAGAGTGTCAGTACAATATGCCTGGAGCTAGAGTGGAGACCATCCCTATCTCAGACCCCAAGAGGATTCGAGGAGAGGGCACAGGCGAGACGTGACCCCTGACCCAAAGCCAGAACCCAGAGTTCAGTTGAACACAAGACTGTCCAGTCCTGGCATGGTGTGATGGCCCCAGAAGGAGAGGAACCCTGTACCCGGGAGCAACTCACCCACATGAAGACCCCTATGTGGGTGTGGCAAAGGGACTAAGGGAAAGGTTAGGCCTTCCCTCTTGAGTTCAGGTTAGGGTCAGGTCTTTCCCTCCTGAGTTGGGTTAGGGAGCCAGGGCTAAAGACAGGCCTAGCTATCCTGGGATGAGAGTGTGAGGCAGGGAGCCCCAAGCCAGCCTAAACTCTGGGGGTTTTCCAAGAGCAGCTGGAGGTGCCCACAGTGCCCCCACCTGGAGCTGCACCCAACCCTTGCTCCAGAATCAGTAGTCAGCAGGGTTGTCCACTGAGGACCCCAGGACCCCGGGACTGTGAGGCCTGGCCCTGCCAGGGCCAGATGAGCTCTGTGGAGACACTGACCACATCCACTTTCCTTTCAGCTACACCTGAGTGTGCATCCTGAGAACTGATACTTCTGCAGACTGCCCACAGTAGGGACAGGCTAGTCTTCCCCAGTCAACAAGCCCAGCACCAGCAGCCCACCAGGGTGGCCTACCTCACAACCAGAGCCTGGTCTTTGCCCACCCTTACCTGGTTGGGCTTTTCTGAGATCAAAGCCCAGTGGCACAACGTGCCTTCTGGAGAGTCCAGGGCGGCAGCCTGTTCATTGGGAACCTCAGGGGGTCAGGACAGGAGCCAAGGGGTTTGGAGGTTCCTCGAATAGAACTCCATGCCAAAACTCCCAACCCACCTGGATGTGGGGCGGGGCATGGTTTCCGCAGTACCACATAGAGCAGAGCTGCTGGGTCCGTGTACCCTCCATATGTACCCTGGAAACCCTTAAGACCATGGGACAAGCCAAGCCCTGCCATCTCTGTGGGGTCCCCACCCTCTCCAGCCTCACCACCACCCAGAGTCAGGGCCAGAAACACCCTCCCTACTGGGTGGTACCTGCATCCCACCCCCCATTTGCAGGAAACAAGTTGGCCCAGAAGCTCAGGAGTTCCTGGGCCTTGGCAGTAGCGGAACACTGCCAGGAGATGTGGGGGGTGGAGGGCACTAACATCAATAAGGGCACCTGATCCTAATCCACGCAAAGTGAGGTCCAATGGGAGGCCCCAAACTTTACCTGTACCAAAACTATTTATACACCCAATACTAACTTGTATCCCACTTCTTTAAAATAAAAAAAGAGCAGAAAACACAAAACCAGTAAGGAGCCTGAACTCCTGGAGGCCCTTAAAACAAGGAGGGAAGGAAGCTACCCTGTAGCCTTTGCCTGCCATCAGAACACCCCACATTCTGACCTAGGAGACAGCGCTCTTCTCACAGAGCACACATTTTAGTTCCAGACGGGATTTTTTTCTTACACAAGTTGGAACAGTTTTCCAGCTTATGTTTTGTTTTATAGTAAATTTTGAATAAATTTTTGTCTATGATGACAAGGATGTATTAAAGTTTGTACACATGTGTTCAGTCCTTCTAGTGCCATTTTTGGCTATGATGGTTCTTTCTCTGTAACATGTGCCATCACACTCTCTTTAAAATCAACTGGATTTGTGTGAGGGTGTATTCTAGACTCGTTCTTCTGTCCTGTTGACCTAAGAGCCTAACCTCGTTACCAACACCACACTGTCTGGGCATCTAAACCCTTAGAGTAGGTCTTGAAGTCAGGCACGGTGACCCTCACTTGTCTCTTTTCTAGAGTTGCTCTGACTGTTCTAGGTCTACTGCCACACCCCACAAAGAGGCAGAGACATGTGCCCATGAGTACACACACGTGTACAACACCTATACATATGTGCACACCATGACCATGTGACATTCATCCCAGGAATGTAAAGCTAGTTCCACATTCAACATGAACCAGTGGCATTCACTACAGAACAGATTCAAAACTCTATTAGTTTCTATGCATAATGACCCAAACATTGGGAAAAAGTCAGACAGAGACCAGGAAAAGGGGGCTGTGGAAGAAAGGGGAGTTGAGAATGAGGAGAACATCCTCACACTCTCGCACTCACACACTGTGACACTGCAGTAAGAGACAGGATCCATGGAGTCAACGCATATTTAACCTGATCCGGGACAGGGATATCAAGTCCCTGGCACAAAGAGCTCCACACCCAAACACGTCCCTCTCCACCTGCTCCTCTGCCTACTCCCCCCTCCACCCACTAGAACCATGGACTGCTGTGGCTGTTTTGGAGTCTGTGGCTCCGGTTGTGTTTCAAGCTTTGGAGATCATCACTCGTGTCAGGATTTTGTGGCTCCAGCTGTTGGGGCCATTGCTTCAGCTGTTGGCCTATGGCTCCAGCTGTGGTGACCATGACTTCTACTGTGGGGGGCTGTGGCTCCAACTGCGGGGGCTGTGGCTCCAACTGCAGGGGCCTTTGTTCTAGCTGTGGAATCCTTTACTCCAGCTGTGAACAGCTCTGGTCCCAGCTGTGAAGGCTGTGGTCCCATCTGTCTGGTGGTGGTTCCCGCCATGGAGCTGTAGCTCCAGCTGTGTGGGCCGTAGCACAAGGGGCTCCACACACAGACACATCCCTCTCTCCCTGTTCTTCTACCTACTCTGCCCTTCACCCACCAGAACCATGGGCTGCTGTGGCTGTTCTGAAGGTTGTGTCTATTCTGGAGACCATGGCTCCAGTTGTGGAGGCTTTGGTTGCAACGGTGGAAGCTATGGATCCAGCACAGGGACCCTTACTCCCCAAGTCAGACATCTTGCTTCCCTGTTGGTCAAAGGAATTGCAGCTTCCTCATGGTCATCCTCTGAGTCATGACCTTCCTGTCCCGACCTGGTACAAGCGAGTCTAACCTCCTCACTGGTCCTTCCTCCCAGCTGGCGCCCTCACAGTTGCCTTTCTGCCCATGACCATAAGACACTCAGTGAAGAGCATCTCACCATTGCATGTCCCCGGGCCTGACCCCATGTCCAGGAGATGGCCACATACCTGTTGGATCTCACACCACTTACCTCATCAGCCTAACCTGCCAAGGCACTCCCTCAAGCCTCAACACAAACCTGGACTCCTGGAACCACTATCCAAAATGCCGAGTAGCTGTTCCTTCAGTCAGGCTCCAGGGGACAATTCTGCCCTACTCCGAGGCCTAGGTCATATGGAATGCTACCTGTATGAGAGGGGAGGAGGCTACTAAGTCTGGGGGTCCCTGCCACTGTCTGGTTCTTATGACAGCTCCACATCCTGAGAGGTTTCCATGCCTTGGATGCTGAAGGCTTCTCAGGACTCCACACAGAGGCTCCAAGACCACCAGGAGCTAACATTAAGAAAATGTTGAAGCATGGTGAGTGAATGATTCTCTTCTCTTCCCCAGAGACCCTGGATCCCATGGGATAGAGAAAAGGGAAGCCCACACCCCTTGCAGAGTATGTGAGAGGAAGAGTTCAGGCCAGGGCCTGACTGTGGACAATGTATGACTCTCCAGGATTCAGAGTGTGGCTTCATTTTTTTTCCATGGAAGGAAAAGAGCTACTGAGAGAGGGCCAAGCTCCAGCTGGGCAGAGCAAAGGGAAGTGTATCCACTACTGGGCTTCCCTGCAGGAATAGGCTGGGGGGATCTGTGGCCCTGCCTGGCTCTGCTCCTCTGGGAAGAGTCTGCAGAAAAGCCTGGAATAGAAAGATTATCATGGCAGCCCAGAGGTCCCTGAGCACAACTTCTCCTTCCATCAAGTCAAGGAAGGCTGGTGCCTACAAATCTCCACCCTGCGCTGGTTCATGAAGTATTTCATTGACCAGATAAGGAGGCCCAGAATATCCCAGGCTCGGCAATGTCCTGCACCACAGGGCCTGGCTTCCCAAGGAGGACCAATCTTTCCTTAACCCCAGGAAGCACAGCCAGGTCCCTGAAGGCCACACAAGACTGGTCCTGCCTCAGAGTAGGAGTCCCATGGCAGAGGCTGGGGACCAGGCCCAGACCCAGGGTAGATGAGACAGGGGAACTCAAGAAAGCCCCAAGCTCTTGGACTGCTTGCTGAGAAAAGACCATCCATAAGGAGCTGCAGGGTCTTATTGGACCCACTCTTGTGGAGGGCTCTTCCAATAAGGAGAAGGACTCCAGTCCTCCAGGTGAAGGCTCCAGAAAGCCCTGCTCAGATCACTGGTCCCCAGCCTCCATACACAAGGAGACAGCACCCCTGGAAGTTGGCAAAGGGCTGTGGGACAGGTCAGGCTTCTCCCTCCCGAGTTCTGAGCCAGGGCTGAAGTCAGGCTGAGCGACCCTGGGGTGAGAGCGAGAGTCGGGGAGCCCGGAGTCAGCCTGAGTTCCAAGGACAACCCAGGAGAAGCCAGAGGTTCTTGACAGTGCACTCATGCAGGACTTCACACACTATAGGCACTGGGATCAGCAGTCTACAGGCCATGTCCTTTGTGTAAGACCAGGAGCCGGCAGGAACCCTGAAGACTTCAGGATCCCAAGTGTGTAGGCCAAGGACTACAGGAGTTAGACAGGCTTCATGGAAAAGCTGACATCTGTTTTTTCTTTCGGCTACACCTGAGCACTGTCCATGGCACTCAGTCTCAGCAAGCCCCCACATCATGAAGACTTTCCCACAGTGGAACAGGCTGGACCTCCCAGGCCCACCAGCCCTGCTCCAGCAGCCCATGGTCCAGCAGTATGAGCAGGCTTCTGCACATCCCATGGCAACAGGCTGCTCTCTAGGGGTTCTTGGGGTTCAGGACAGACCCTGGGTGGTCCACAGGTCCATTCCTCCACTGGAACTCCATGCCCAAGCTTCCCACAGACCTGAGCACTGGGGGACAGAGTTTTCTTTTGTACAACTTGACATAGAAGTGTTGTGCCTTCCTAGTCTTCCCTGGACAGCCTGAGTACCACAGAAGAGGACTGACCCCGAATTCCATCAGGTTCCTGTACCAGGCCCCGCCCAGCTCTGCAATCTCCCAGAGGCATTTCCAGAGACACCACTCCTGCGGGGTGGCTTCTACACCTGACACCTCATCTCAGCCCTGAAACCTCTTCATAGAGCCTGCATGGGAATGCATCAACTAGTGATTTGCCAATTCTTCCTCCAGCCTGGGGCTGGTCTTTTCAACCTCTCCAAATAGACCTTCACAGTCCACACGCCCTGCATTTCCACAATGCCCCATTCATTCCTATCTTCCTTTTATGCACCTTGATTTTGATGTTTCCCTCAGAGATATTTTTCTGACCCAAAGTTCCACCCATGTCCTTCTTTCATCTTACAAAATCTGTACAATTTTACATCATAGGTTTCGATTTATACTAAAGTTTGAATACATTTTTTTGGAATATGATGATGTGTAGACTAAATGTTTCATAAACATGCACATCCAATTGCTATAGTACTGTTGCTAAGACTGTCCTATCTCCACAACACTACTTGGCATCTTTCTCAAAATCTAGTGAACATGTATGTGAGCACCTATTCTGGACTCTCTTGCCTTGTTGATATATGTATCTATTCTGTTACCAACACCACACTATCAAAGTTTCTCAACTTTTGTAATGCACCCTGAAGTCAGGCGTTGTAAGTCCTCTCACATAGTTCTTCTTTTCTAGAGTTGTTCAGACTATTCTAGGTCCACTGTGACATCACAGAGATGTGTGTCCATGAGCATGCCCATATATACATATATACATGTATACATATATACACATTCAAATCATGTGTCATTCAGACCTAGAAAGTAAGGCTAGTTCCATATTAAACATGAGCCAATATCGTTCACCATATAACATTCAAAGAAAAACACAAGACTCATCATTTCAGTAGATGTAGAAAAAGGATTACACCAAATGTAACAATGACGTACAAACTTTCAGCAAACCTAGAAAAGTATTTCCTGAAATTGACAAAAGGCAGCAACAAAAAACCTGTTGCTGACATTTAGTGGATACTCTCTCTCATGGTCAAAGACTGGATGCTTGCACTCCAGATGAGGAACAGGGTAGGGCTGTTGGTGCTCACCACTTGAATCTAGCAGCCTATGGAGAGACCACCAGTACAGAGATCTCCTTTCTTGAATCAACCCAGATCTCCATCTGGTGTCATTATTCTGCTGGATGGATGCCCTTTACCCTTTCTCCATCTGCATATCGCCTGGTGATTTCTTGCCTCTTGTATATATCTAAAAACTTCTCTCCCCTCACATCACCTGGTCCGACCCTGGGGCCTTCCCTGTGACTTGCCTGTGCTTTCTCTTACCAAGTCCAGATGGGAGCGGGTGACAGCTCAAAATAAACACATTCCTCACCAAGACTCTCCCTTTCCATGGTGCTTCCTAAGCAGACACTCCAATGGGAGGGTCAAGATGGAATTCAGTGGCATGGGTGTTGTACGCATTGGTAAAATTGTTTCCCTGAATGCAAATTTGGCAATATTTCCTAACATGTCAATAATATAGTACCTGCTTTGGGGGCATCATTTGCCACTATTTTGAAACAAAATATATAACAAAAAGAGAAAGCAACATTATTCTTATTTTAGATGGTTCCATCCTAAACCTGAGGGGAGGGGAACAAAAAGTTAAACAAAAACATGCTCCAAAAGCTAAGTGCATTTGGGGGATGAGGAACAACATCACTAATATGTGAAGTCAATACCTTTCTATACACACAACTAACAAGCCAACCCTTAAACACGAGCTTTGTAAGAACCAGTTTCTAAAGCTATATAAAGAAGCAGTAATTCCCATACTAAAAAAGAACAAGTGGCCCAAAGGTCCATTCACAGTAGTAAAGAAATATTCATTTTGGTAAATTAAACTAAGTCAAACCTATACGGCAATGATACTCTCACAAACATGTTGCAGGAATGAAGCCAGAAAAAGGGCACACACAGTCCATCTTCTGCTGTATAAGACAAAACAAAAAACCCCCAGAAAAACCCAGAACTCTGCTACAAGGGATGGGATAGGGGTGGCTTCTGGGGTGGCACTGGAGGGGGGACACACAGAGAGCTTCTGGGGTATGGCGAGGTTTGCTTTCTAAATCTGGATTTAGTTTGTGTACATTCATCAAGCTGTCATCTTATATATTTTTCCATGATATTATACTTCAATAAAATTTGTAATAAAAATAGCCTCTGTAATATCTACCTGAAAAAACTTTAAAATGCTAAAGACGTAAAAGAAGTTGTGAATAAGTAAATAGATCATTCCTATGAGGAGCTGAAAACAAATTGTTCCTCAGAGCCTCCAGATGAGAGTCCACTCTGGTCACAGCTTGATTTCGGCATTGAAAGACCGGCTACTCAGAAGGCTGAGGCAGAAGGATCGCGGAGCCCAGCAGTTTGAGGTTGCGGTGGCCGGGAGCAGCCACTGCACTCCAGTCTAGGCGACAGAGTGAGACTCCAACTCAAAAAAAAGAAAGACCCTAGGTTGAAAACACAGGTCAGACTTAAGAGATTTCTGACTTTTGGTGCTAGGAGTTCAGAAATGGATGCTGCTTTAAGCTGTTAAATGTGCAGAAATGAATCATGCAGCAACATAACAATAAAACAGAAGATAATTCAGGAGGACTACCTTTTCCTATAGAAACCCAAGTGTCTAGATAATCGCTTCCCCTACCTCCATACACAAAGCAGCAGGTATAAGAGCTAAACTCAACCAACCAGACATTCCCTCATACAATTTTATATTTCTGCATATGACTACAGGATGGTAGAAAGAATTAGAAGCCAGGAATTATAGATGCACTGTTTGCACCAGACTATTCCTGATACTAGACAATGACAGTAACTGTGCTTGCTAGCCATCCACAGCAGGCTTTGTTCCTGAATTCCAAACCTGGACCACCAGATATCCCTGAAAATGGTCAATTCCTTGATGTACCTCCCAGTAATTTTATTTTGCTCACATTATCAAGATTTCCTTACTGTTGCCTATAATCCAACTGATAGAAGCACTAAATAAGATATAAACCAACTATCTTCTAAATCATTCAGTCACATCCAATAACTAAACCGATGTCTTTCCAACTTCATTTGCTTAATGGAATATTCCATGGCCTTGTGATGTCAGCACATATCTTTGTTAGTCTCATCTATTTAGTTTCTACCCACCAATTTCTGGGACCAATATCTGAGGATACAAGACCTGAAGGAATGAACGTCAGGTCTAATGGAATGTTGGGGATTTAGATACAGTTATTTAGTCAATATTTATTATAGTGTTCACCAGGTAGTGTTTTAGATATGCATCCCCCTTATTTTGAAAAATTCTCTCCTATCTCAATAATATAACACTTCTGCTTAAGCTGCCAAACTTGAAAACTACCTTATTCACACTATAGGCAGGTGACCAAGCCTGAATCAATCATAGAGGTCAATTCTCTAGATATAGGATTTGATCGAGTAATGGGTGTTATGACCCAATATGGACCAATCACAAACATTCTCCAGGAGTTTTCCAGTGAAATCAGTGACATCATCTTTTTGTTTTGTTTTTTAACCCCTCTGGCCAAGTAACTTTAGAACTATAAACCCAGAATTGCCTGCAACCTTGTATCCAACCCTGTGGGAAAATATAAACAGACAAATAACATATGAAAGTAAGGAAGGGTCAGAGGTAACGTACAGGGAATCCTGCTGACATTCATGGTCCTAAATCCAGCCATCCCGCAGGGCAGCTGAATCTTTGGCCTTCACTTAGTTTCATTACATGAGGGGATCCATTTCCAACTAGGTTTAGTTGTGTCAGAGTCAATTCCTACACCACTTAGTAGATCCCTGCAAATACAAATCACTGTCTATGACACTGTTTCCACCATCAAGCATGCTGTAGGACACACAGTCTTCAGTACATTTTCAAATATGAGATTGTGGAATGCTTACCTAAGCCCCCCACACTCGGTCAGAATGACTTATAAAAATAATTTTAATTATAATGTTTATTTTGAGGCAATTGTGGATTTTTAGGTCATTATAAGAAAAAGTACAGAGAGATTTAGTCTAATATTTATATATTTTTCCCAAATGGCAGCAACTTGCACTGTATTTTGATTGTATCATTGTCAATATCATACCCAGGATATTGACAATGATGCAGTCAAAATACAGAGTAGTCTACTACTCTGTCTTGTGATTGTCATTCTATCATATCAGACATAGTATATAAATGAAATCATGCAGTATGTGACCTTTGTGTTATGACTGTTTTCACTCAGCATAATTCCCTCATAATGCATCCAACTTGTTTTATGTATTCAAAGTGACTTCCTTTTTATTGCTGAGTAGAATTTCATAGTATGGATGCACCACAACTTGTTTTTTTTTTTTTTTTTTTTTTGCGAAATCACCTATTGTTGCTTCCAGTTTTTTAGACAGTAAGACTGAAATTGTTGTGAATATTTGTGTACTGATTGTTATGTGGACATGCACTTTCTTTTCTCTGGGATTAAAGACCAAAAGTACAATTGTGTCACAGGTTTATTTTTTTAAGGAACTGCCAAAGTTTTACTTTTTTAAATTTTATGCCATTTTACGATATGCAAAATAACTATTTTTTTTATATTCCTGCAGGCAATATGTAAATGAACTAGTTATTCTGCAGGCTCACCAGCATTTGATATTGTCACCAGTTTTATTTGTTTGTTTGCATGCTTGTTTGAATCATTCTGATACTGTGGTTTAAACTAGCATTTCCTTAATGACTAGTATTTTTGTCTGTTTTCTAATTGTATTCTTTGGAGTTTTAAGTGATTTAAAAAGATATACTAAATACTAATTCTTTGTCATCAGTTGTGTGGTTTGCAAATATTTTTCCTCAGTCTGTAGCTTACCTTTAAATTGTCTCCATATGGGCTCTAACGGAGTATACATTTTTTAATAAGGTGCAACGTATTCATTTTTATAAATATTGCTTTTGATTTCAACTATAAGAACTCTACAATTAGTCCTGGATCCTGAAGACCTGCTCCTGATTTTTTTACTAACATTTTAGTTTTATATTTAAATCAGTACTGATTTTGAGACAATTTCCTGGGCTCAAGTGAGCCTCCTGCCGCAGCCTCCAAAATAGCTTGAGACTACAAGTGCACACCACCATGCCCAGCTAATTCTGTGATTTTTTTTTTTTTTTTTTTTGTAGAGACAAGATAAGGCTATGCTGCCTAGGCTGGTCTTGAACTCATGGGCATGAGTAGTCCTCTAGTCTTGGCCTCCCAAAACGCTGGGATGACAGCTGTGAACCACCATGCCTGGCCTATTTCTTTTCCTTTTGTTGCTCTTTTGGTGCCATATCTAATACTCATATCCAGATGCCTCTTCTATAAGATGTATCCCTATCGTTGTTCTGAGTGTTGTAGTGTTTGCTGTTACATTTAAGTGTTTGACCCATTTGAGTGAATTCTTAAACATGGTATGAGGCGGGTCCACCATCATTCTTTGCCATGTAGCTGTCCAGTTGTCCCAGCACCACTTGATGAAAAGATTTTTCTCTCCACATGGAGGGTCTTGACATCCTCCTCAAAGTCAGCTGGCCTGAGGCATACAGGTTTATGTATTTCTGCTAGTCTGCTATTAGCAAATCTATATTTCTGACCTTATGCCAGCACTGTGCTGCCTTCATGACATTTGCATTTTGTCTTAATAAGAAATATAGGTCATCATCAAGTTACATTTTCCTAGATGTAGGAGACAATGTAAAATAGTTACATAAAAAAAAAAAATTACAAACACCACTTTATTGGAAAGAAAATAATTTATTATATTTAGAAAAATCATTAAAATACATGTAATATAATTCCAATAATCTGATTTAAATGCATATAGATTTAATTTCTAAATATATTATTGAAGCTGTTATGCACAGTTCCATAGTCCAGCCAGTCAATTTCTTCCTCCCAAAGTTGGAAAGCACTTGAAAGATAGGGAATTCAAAAGGAAAAGTAAAACATCTCAGAAGTCCATTAAAAATAATCATGATTATCAAACAATTCATTTGTTTTAAAAAAAAACCCTAAAAGTTAAAACATTTATATTTAGAAAACTGGTGTATTGTGTCAGTACAACAAAATTTAATTACCTGCATGAACAGTTTATACAAAAACTGTGATTTGCAGCATTAAAAAAATTTTAACTGTGCCTATAGGAAAAGAACAATTGTAATTTCAATATCTATAGCTTTTTGTACTTTTAGGTTGATAATAATTATTAACAGAGTTGAGTTGTTTCCATAGTACTAATAATATTGGAATTCACCAAAGAAAACTAGAGGCTTCAACCCTTTGTTTTCCTACTTCTATAAGGTTGGATGGCTATAATGGTATTAGAAGCCTAACCTCTGTACTCTAGTAGTCACCTAAATGCTCAGTCCTTAGAATTACTTAGGAAACTTTTACAAATTAGGTCCTTGGATCCCATTCCCAGAGACTCTAATGTATTGGTTCTAAGGGCCTAGGAATCTTTATGCTTAAAAATCCCTTGTTGGTGATTCTCAGCCTTGATTGCACATTAAAAATCACTTTGAGAGGCTTAAAAAATTCCAACACCCATATTGTACTTCAAACATGTTAAATCCAAACTCTGAGGGAGGGAACCAGGCCTCAATATATTTGTTGAATTTTTTTAAAAACTCAGTATTTTTTTACAACTCCCAGTTCATTTCAATGTGCAGCCAAGACTAAGAGTCACTGTTCTGGGTAATTCTAGTCATTGACCTGTTTCAAAACGTCTGTTCTTATGTACTTTACCAGAAATTTTTTTTTCACTTAATGTGCTACCCTGAATGAACGCAATGCCTTCTCCCCTCTGTTACTCCTTTCTTCTCCTTTTTTTGTTTGTTTGCTTGGGAAAAGACAGGAGTAGGGGGAGTATATTTCTACTTGCTTCTATGTCAAGGGAGACTTCAATAATATGACCTCAGATGTGAGGTCTGCCAATTTTTTTACATTTAAAATTTACATAGAAAGCCAGTTATTTTCGTTTTCAATATACGGACTTTTTCAGAGAAAAAGAATTCCTTTCCACAATCAAACTTTACAACAAGTTATATAACACACCCAGACCAGATATACTATAAAGCAGAAAGGATATGTTATTGAACTAGGTTTAAGAAATACAAAAGTACAACAAACAGGATGACATTCCATGTTAAAGCAAATGTATACACTCTCCAAGTAAGTTGACCTGATTCACTTACTTTCCCTGGAAGAAATATATATCTTAAAGAACAACAAATCTAAAAAACACAAAAGATATTTGCTCAACCTATGCAAATAATTTTAGAAATATGTCCTTGAACAAACTGTAATAAAAGAATTGATTGATGAAGGCAGAGCTCAGGCAGTTAGGCCAGCGATGGGGAGTAGCTGTAAATTCACATGAAGCTTTTCGCTCCAGCCCATCACACACCTCCTGGCCATGACAGTAGCAGAGGCCCAGAGGGTTGGGGACCCCTGTATTTAGGTATTGTTTATGGATACTTTCTCATTACAACTACAAAACTGAGTAGTCACAACAGACACATGAAAGAAAATAAAAATGTTGAATTTTTACTACCTATTTACAAAAGAAGTTTGTCAACTCCTATTCTAGACATCTGAAAGATTAATTGTGCAACAGAACAGACCAGCTTTTTCATATAATTTTTACCTCTGAAAGGAAAATATTGGGGTTATTTTAAAAAAGGTAAACTTGTAACACATAAAAACAAACAAAATATAATCTGATATTATCACCGTCACTTACATGATCTGCTGTGTTTCTAATGCGAAAAGTCAACATATCTTCCAAAAATAAATTTAAGGTCCTGAGTTTAAACAATAAAAAGACAAAGAAGTTGGGGGGAAGTAATGAGGTTATACTGGAATAAGACAATTTTTAATCCTTATAAAAAGGGGAAATTTGGACCTAGACACTCAGGAAATGCACTATGTGAAGATGAAGGGAGAAATTGGAGTTAGGTTGCCATAGCCAAGGAAGGCCAAAGATTGCCAGTAAATCAGCAGAAGCTGTGGAAGAAGCATGGAACAGAACTCTCCCTCACAGCCTTCAGAAGGAACCAACCCTGCCAAACCTTGATTTCACACTTGGCCTCCAGAGCTGTGAAACAGTAAATCTCTATTTTAACCACTTATTTTGTGGTACTTTGTTATGGCTGCCCAAGGAAATTAACGCATTCACCCAAATTCTGTGTGTACTACCAGAGAAGTCCAGCTATACAAATATTACTTTAATTAAAATAACTAATACTAAATATTTTGTAATACTAAATAATTTGGCATGCCCTAAAGTGAAGATTTAAAAAAATGCACTCAAAGGTAGTTCCATATAGACTTTTACAGTATCATCTCAAGTGTAGATATAAAATCTTCAAATTATTTTCATTACATAATGGAAAAAAGCAACTTATAAATTTCAGCTTACCTTCTCTTGAACATGTTTAGTTAAATTCTTTACATAAATTCTACAGTTTGACTCACCAGATTTATAACTTCTGAAAACTGAAAGTGTTTCCATTTCTTATTTAAAAACAAAACAAGAATATAAGTTAAAATATTTACACCAATTTTTCAAAGAAAACTATAGTAGCATTCGAATATAACTATTAAATAGAATGAACCTTATGAAAATGTTAAAACAATAAAATTAGCAACAATATTACAAATAGTTGTAAAATACTCATTAAAAATCTCAATTGATTATACAGAAAAATTTTAACTTTTGTTTACAAAAATTTCAGGCATCTAGAATAACTAAAATTATAACTAAAATAAATAAAATACCTACCATTTAAAGACCTTTAAGATGAATTACTTTATTAAAAAAACTAAAGCATATTTGTAATCAATTATTTGTATAATTATATTGCTTGAAGTGAGTTTTCCAAACCCTCTGCCACCTCCGTATTCAAATGTAAGAATAAAATACTCAAACACAATAATCAGACATTTCAGACAAACTGTGGCCTCTGAACCTCTTTATTGCACACCCTATTTAATGTCAGTATTCCGTTCTTGATAACTACATGTTCTGTGTAAAAATGCTAGTTATATTTCTCATTATTGTCAGGAACATTGTGTGTAACACATCAATATAAAGCATCTAGGTATCATCTTAAAATGTACTAAAAAAGTAAGAATCCTTTAGATGTTAAAAAAGCTATCATGTTAGGATATAAAATTCTAAAACATGTATTTCTAATCACCAATTTTTTAAACAATTTCTTTGTCAACATCTCAGACACAGTATTTGTAATAATCTATCAACTGCATTAGAATATATAACTTTAGGCTTGCTTATTTTATATTGGTTTATTTTAAATGACATATAAAAGTTTTAGGAATAAAAACAATAATTTTTCCCTAACAAATATAGACTGGAAACATTATGTGGAAACATTACATTACGTTCTCCTCTACAAAACATGAGTACTAAAGAATGAAAAAAGTGATGTTATTTTTTTTAAAACAAAATTGCATAAATGGTTTATTTACTATTGTGTTAAGTGTTACAAAGGAGAATTAGAGGGTGCAATGAGTTAAGAGTCTTACCATAGCAGTGGAATCAGGGAAAGCTTTCTTAAGAAAGTGGCATTTGAAGTGTTGAAAATTATACAAATTCATAGATGTCCAAAGGAGAGTTAGGAAATGGAACTGACAGGAACAGGGGTTCAAGATGCTCTTGATAGTTATGCTTTAAAAGTGTCCTCTAGTAATTGTATAGGGCATCACATTAGACCTAAGTCTCTTCCAAAGACTAAGTCTTTAAACTTAAAAGCAAATTTAAGAAAAAAGAGTGGTAAGTATGGATTATAACTCAGACAATTCTTATAATTCCCTTTGTTAAATCACCATATACTGAGTGTGATTTTGGTTTCATGCCAGGCAGGATCAACTATTTCTTTTTTTTTTTTTAAGTGATTTTAAACATTAACTGGAGAGATGTTTTGAAGTGTGTGCCTTCCTAATGTAAATAATTTGCTTTGTTTCTATAGAGTCAAAGAAAAGTAAAGTGGAATATGTGCTTGGTTTATTTCATGACATTACCTTCTCTAGATATTCTGCCCTTTTCCAATTCCCTTCTAGAAATACATTCTGACAGTATTTCATCAGAGTCTTCTTTAAACTCCTCTGTGATGTTCAAATTAGGTTTGGGGAAGATTTTTTCAAATCCAATACTGGATGCATTGACTTCAGTAGTTGGCAAATCTAAGGGTTCAACGTTAACAGCAGCCATTAAAAATCCTTCCATCCAAAACTGGACTTGGGTTCTCCCCATTTAGACTTAATCAGGTATCTTCTGGCATTAAAATTTGATGTTTCTCAATGTTCTAAAACAAGTGCACACAACTTTTCTATAAAGGTTCAAACAGTCAACACTTTAGGCTTTACAGGCCACAGGGTCCTGTTGTGAACATTCATCTCTACCACAAACAGCTAAATGTCAAGTGTTTGCTTTGTGGTGCTGTTTAGAGGGCACTCAATGTGAAAGACAATTTCAACAATTTCATTGTTTTTTAGTCTAAGATCCCAGAGAGGCATATGATGAAAACGTTCAGTGTGTGTTCAGAGTGTGTGTTTCAGGAGCAATAACTGGTATTTTGTTTAACCTACCCAATCTGAACTATTAACAACTACATGAAAACAAAGAAATTTGCAATTAAATAAATTGCATAACTTACAAAAGTATTCTGCTAATGGAATTCGGTCTCACAAGATTATTTATACAATGTTTTTGAAGACTTCATAGTGCTACAACAGAATATTGTAAAACAACTATCAACCTTCTCAACTACTAAAAGAGTAAGATCAGTGTATTATGCTGGAATAAACATTATAAAATAAGATACCCCCATTTGGGGATACTGAAAAGAAAATCTATCAATTCCTCCCTCAAAGAAGCCAATCCTAATCCTGATCCTACAAGGAGTAAAGAAAGACAAATATTAGAACATTTGGAAAATTACTCATTTAAGAAAATTCAAAAACACTGCAATTTTAAAATTTCAGGTAGCAACGCACTGGATCTGTTAGCATTAGTAAGAATTAAATTAACTTGGGAAAGAGTTTGGAAAGACAGTATTAAGCATTTACTAGAAACATCCCAGTTACACTACCTAAAAACAGAAACAGCCCTAAAAAACTGTGAAAATAATGCAAAGACTATGAGGAGGAACCCTAAAAAAACCAGAATTTATTTATAAAAAATTGTGCAATTATCCTTACATGATTAAATTTCATTCACCTTCAAAGTACTCTCTGTTTCGTGCAGCACATCTATCGAGATGCTTTATCCACTGCTCGGTTTTTGAAATAATCAATTTAGATGCCTTTTAGTGCTTCATCCATTTTTTGTTTTACCTCTTCCACATTGGCAAAATGTTTCCCTTTAGGACTGTTTTTTCATCTGGGAAACAGAAAAATGTCTCTCAGGGCGAGATCAGGTGAATAGGGTGGGAGGAACAAGGGTCATGATGTTTTTGGTCAAAAACTGCTGAACACTCTGCGCAGTGTGAACAGGTACATTGTCACGGTGGAAGAACTAGTCACCTGTTGGCCACAACTCAGGATATTTCTTCTGCAAATTGTGATGCAAACTTCTCAAAACTTCCTGATAAAAACTTTGGTTGACCATTTAATTCAGAGGAACAAATTCTGAGTGTATAACAAGGGGCCCGCCCTCCAAAAGATAATTCCAGTTTTTGGAGGGTCCCCTCCTCATAAAAATTTAAATAACAAAAGAACATAACTATAATGTCATATCAAATTAATGGCTAAAACAAGCAAAAAAGTTGGTAATTTCAATAAGTTATTTTTAAATTTAAGAGTAGTGTCTTTGGCAAACAGTCTTCCATATTTTCTGAGTTTTAAAAAAATTACATGAAATCTACAACTCACATGATAGCCATATTGCTTGCTTTCTAGCCAATAATCCCATAGACCATCACATTAAACAGGCAATAAAAAATTAAGTCAATATAAGAAACTCTTCTATTATATTTTTAGTGTAAACATCAGCAAAAAACTAAATTTCACTGTAGAAATCACTACCCGCAAAAGGTAGCAGTGACAGTCTCGCCATGTAGCATTAATTTTAGTTATATCACAAAATTGCAAGTGAATATTCCATGATTTTGAGAAAGATGTAATTGCACTTTCTAAATAAAGTTGACAAATACAAAAACATTATATATAAAACTAAATTCTAAGACAAATAGTTGATTTCAACGTATGAAAGAACCAGAATATTCTTACAATTTTTTTTCTCACAGTTTTGTTCCTTCTCTGAATCTCTTAAATGCAGCTAACATGCAGCTGACATGCCAGTAGATATATGGAATCCGTTTTTTTTTTATTACCCACAGATTGATCAAATACATCTGAAGATTGATCAAATACATCTGAGTGCAAGTTGCTATTTAAAAACAATCACAGCATTAGTTTGCAATTGTGACTACAATCTTGAGCAAAATATTATATCATATTTACCTTAATTTTAAAAGGCTGTCACTGATAAAGCATTAACTATATTTTAGCTAATGCACAAAGTGACTTAGGTAAACTTAAATGTTCTAATATAGGTAATATTAAATTTCTAGTTCACAGATAAAATGACTGAGGTTAATGGATGTTAATAATTTGCATAAGCCAGGCTCGGTGGCTCAGCCTGTAATCCTGCGCCTTTGGGAGGCTGAGGTGAGTGGATTGCCTGAGCCCGCGGGTTCGAGACCCGCCTGGGCAGCGAGACCTCATCTCTACAATAAATCAAAAAATCAGCCGGGTGTGGTAGCGCGCGCCTGTAATTCCGGCTACTTGGAAGGCTGAGGCGGAAGGATATGCTGGAGCCCAGCAGGTTGAGGCTGCGGTGGCCGGGAGTGGCCACTGCACTCCAGTCTGGGCAACCAAGTGAGACTCCAACTCAAAAAAAATAAATTAATTAAAAAGAAAAAAAAATAATTTGCATAAAGCCACTCAACAAATGACAGAGAAAGGATTTGATCACTGTTGATTCTAAATCCTGGGATGTTTCAATATGCAAAAACACTTCACTCTGTGTCTAATGTAAATATTTTAATACATTCTATTCTCTACACTGTATAACAGAGTAGCCACTAGCCACATGTGGCTAATAAGCACTTATATGTTGCTGTCTACATTAAGATACGCTATAACTGCAAAATACACACAAGACTGATGACTTTGGATAAAAACATAAGATAAAATATCTCTCATTCTTTAGATCAATTATATTTTGAATATGTTGAGTTTAACAAGTTGTATTATCAATATTAATTTCACGTTTCTTTTCACTATTTTAAGCAGCTACTAAAAATTTTCATGTAGCTCACATTATTTATTTCTGTTGTCCAGTGCTGCTACAGAGATTAAGGGGGGGGAAGGAAGGGCAATGCACTTCAAATGAAAATACATAGAACAAATAGTTCACTGGCAACTTCTGGACTCTAACAAAGCATCCAAAACACAGCGGAAGTTAATCTATACCTAGTAACATTCTTGCATACCCCTGTCCCTGATTCTCATCTCAAATCTGCTTATTCCCTAGGAAGCGTATTATAAGATGACATAGTACAAAAGGAATACTTTTTAAAAGCTCAATGGCATTCCAAGGACTTTCTCAATAAACTCAAACTCCCTAGCCCAACACTGAAGGTGGACCTCCACTACTTCTGGCTTTCCCTTTCATCATTTCTGTTCCTATTTAACAAGTCTTCCCACATCTGGAAACTTCCCTTTTTCTTCCCCACTCATGTTGGACATCCTTTGCCTGTCTAATTTTTGCCTCTCACATTTCAAGGACCAGCTCAACTATCTTGTCTCTCTTAAAACCTTTCCAGATTTTTCAACTGACTGTGGCATCTTTTGTCTCACAACTTTCTCTTCCTAGTTCATGTTTTTCTTCTGTCATGTATTTTAATTGCCAGTGCAGTAATCTTCTGTGCATATGGCTTATTGCCCTTAAAGGATGGTAAAGTAAAATTAAGAGTGGAAAATTCTGAGACTCGAGTTAGCCAATAGTATCAAGTACTGGTCAGGTGTGAGCAAATTATGAATATGTGTAAATTTGGCAAACAGGAGGTCAATGGTGAACAAAGTAGACTGGTAGGAAACAAAAGACCAGTCATTTCATAACTCTAAATCAAAGTAACTGTGTGTCTATTCATATTTTTTGTCCACTTTGTAAAGGGGCTGTTTGTTTTTTTTCTTTTCACACATTTGAGTTCCTTGTAGATCCTAGATGTTAGGCCTTTGTCAGACATACAGTTGGCAAATATTTTTTCCCAGACTGTGGACTGTCTCCCTGCTCTCTTGATGGCTTATTTGGCTTTGCAGAAGCTTGTCAGTTTGATGAGGTCCCACTTGTCTATCTTACCTTTTATGGCATGGGCACTTGAGGTTTTGATCAAAAATTGGTTGCCAGTTCCAATTTCCATAGGGTGTCTCCTGCATTTTCTAAGTTTCTTATAATTTGAGGTTTTATATTTAGCTCTTTGATCCATTTAGAGTTGATTTTTGTGTATGGTGATAGATAGAGGTCTTGTTTTAATCATCTACATGTGGTCAGCCAGTTTTCCCAGCACCATTTACTGAATGAGTTCTCCTCTGCCCAGTGGTTGGTGGCGGAGGCTTTTGTCAAAGATGAGTTGGTTGAGAAATTGAGGTTTTGCTTCTAGAATCTGTATCCTGATCTATTGGACTATATTCTTGTTCTATACAAGTAACCAACCGACACATGAAAAAATACTCAGCCTCATTAATCATCAAAGAAATGCAAATTAAAACTACACTGAGATGCTACCTAACTCCAGTCAGGATGGCCATCATCAATAAATCAAAAAATAACAGATGCTGGAGAGGATGAGGGGGAAAGGGTACACTTCTACACTGTTGGTGGTAATGTAAACTAATACAACCTCTGTGGAAAATAGTTTGGTGATTCCTAAAAGATCTATAACTCGACCTTCCATACAATCTTGTAATCCCCTTGCTGGGAATATACCCGGAGGAACTCAAAGCACTCTATGAAAAAGATACCTGCACACATATGTTTATTGCAGCCTTGTTCACAATAGCAAAAACATGGAACCAACCCTGCTGCCCATAGAAAGAGGACTGGATAAAAAAAATGTACACATACACAATGGGATATTACATAGCCATAAAGAAGGACAAAATTGTGAACTTTGCAGCAACGTGGATGGATTTAGAGTCTGTAATACTGAGTGATCTATCACAGAAACAAAGAATTGAGTATCACATGTTCTCACCTATAAGTGGACCTTGAACAATTATTGTAATACTTATGAAAAGAATTGGCAGTAGTGGTAAACTGCCAGGGTAGGGGGGAAGGCAGGATTGGCAGTAGTGGGAATCTGCCAGGGGAGGGAGGGCATACCTCATCAACAAGTGTACATGCATAGTGAGCATTTGTATACCTAACCCTGAATTGTACCCCACATCTTTAAATTTCAAAACACACTCACACACACACACACACACACACACACACACCACCACCACCCCCACCACCACACACCAACACAAAGTACGTGTGTGAAGCAAATGGAGGTGTATGCAACATATCCTTTATTTTTCACCTTTTTCTCACATGGTGCTTCTTTATTGTTTTTGGTCTTTTGGGCTGCAGATTTGCAGATTCTATGTTGAGAAGAGGAACAGTCAACAAAATCTTAATCTAGAAGCATAGCTGTTTATCATTGTTTCTATTAAGCTCAAATTTGTATTTTGGTGTATGTTATAAAATGATTTACTTATCTTATATGGAATTTACTTATATGGAATAAGTATAACTTTTAAGCCATCAAAGAGACAATTTAACAAAAGCTTAAACCCTAAATTGCCTTGCTCAACTTTCAACTTACTTTGAAGAAATTAAAAACTAATTGTAATTTATCAACTTTTAAAAAGTATTATAAACATCAGTTGTCCAAATAAAATTGCTGAACTTCAAGCCAAACAGTTAAACAAGATTCAATAATACAATCTACGTATATGCATATATTAGGTAATCAATAATATTATTTGCTAAATAAATTAATAGTACAGGTTGAGTACTCCTTATACAAAATACCTGAGATAAGAAGGGTTTCAGATTTTGGACTTTTCTTGGATTTTGGAATATTTTCATTTACATAGGATATCTTGGGAATGGGATCCAAGTCTAAACAAGGTACTTATTTATGTTTCATATATACTTTATACATGTTGATTGAATGTAATTTTATATAGTATTTTTAATAATTTTGTGCATAAAACAAAGTTTGTTTCAGAAAGCAATGATGCCACTATCTCAGCCACTCGTGTAGCGTTATATCAATACTCTAAAAGTCTGAGATTTTGAAACCTTTCTGCTACATGTTCAGAAGATAATAAAGCAGCATGAAACCAGTGGCTGAAACCCTTAAGGAAACCCTAAGTAAACAAAACAAAAACAAAAATGTGACTTGGCTAGTCTACATACAGCATATCTAATTACTATCATTATTTTCATAAAGAAAGTGAAGTTTGCAGAGGTTCGGTAACTTAGCCAGTGCAACACTCTACACTATTCTTTATTTAGCAACAAGTTAAAGGTACCATCTATCAGAACTGCCAGCATCCCTAAATGTCTCTCTGTTCAAGACAGATTCTCTATTCACTTTCATTTTATAGTTTCAGCCACTCCCCGCCCCCCACCACTTTGATTTTAACTTTCCTTAGAAAGAGAATACACAGTATGCTGACCCACTCCTTACAGGGATAATGACTCAATAATAGTCAAACTGCTGTTGATGATTTGTAGTATATATGTACCATATATGTCTTTGAGTTCGGATTCATGTCAAGACTCTACATCTGGCTCCTCCTTCTGTGCCTAGTTACCTCATTTGCCCTTAAGTCTTAACGGTGAAGGGTTGGCAAACCACAGCTCGAAAACCAAATCCAGCTATCTACCTGTTTTTTTAAATAAGGTTTTGTTAGAACAAGGCCTAGGTGTTGTTCGTTTTGCTGCCTTACTACTGCACAAGAGTACCGAGTACCTACAACAGGGATCATCTAGTTCATAAAGTCAAAAGTATTTACTCTTTGGACCTGTAAAGAAGCTGTTAGGCAATTCCTGTTCTAAGCTAGACTGGGAATTATATCTCTGAACATTACTAACAATTTACTACTCTTTGACAGAACCTTTAAATAAAATATATGTAGACTGTAAAAAATATCAATAGAATTAATTTACCTGCAGTAGTTACTGTGAATAGTTTTGTTAAGACTATTACTCTAGAAATCATTTTGAGGTGAAGAGAGTCCAGGGGAACAAGCTATTCAAACACGATCATGACCAGTGCCCACCATGCGCAGCACTTATGTCCTACAAGGTTACTGCCAGCACTGTCACTGCCTCTAGAGAAAGTAAGGCATAGGTTTCTGGAAGCCTTTGGTTAAAATGTCATGTCACCTGATCTGTTGAACACATCACCTAGTCTTGTGAGTGTTTATGTTTAAGGGCATCTTATTTCATGTACACCAATGATTCATTAACACTGAACTCAGCCAACACCACCACAATTGTGTTTCTCCAAAGAATATATCACAGTCTTCCTGAGCTTATGAACACTGAATAGTACTTTAACAATGTGCTTGGGGTATTTTAAACAGCAGAATCATCCACAAAAAGCTCAAACACATGAGCAAGGTGGTACTACATAAAACGTGAAAAGGATACTTGTTCATAGTATGAGAGCTAATACAAAAAGGCATAGGATCACTATTTGACTATCTGAGAACCTGTGAGTCAGCTGACAAATTTTTCACCAAACTGCACATGTCCATGTCCACAAATGACCAAAAAAGCATTGTGGGTATTGATTATTGGGTGACACATTTAGCAAGTAGGCAGATTAGCAAGTATAAGTCCACAAATAATGAGGCTCAACTGTACTTTATAATACTATAATTATCAATCTAAAAAATTATGCATAATCCAAAATTTTTCCTTTTGGTCTTGGTATCTATTCTCAGGTCTTAATCTATAGCTACTATCTAAGCTTCAGGAGTTGGGGAACTGGGGTGAACAAACTCTAATGACCTTAGATTATGAAGAATTATACACAACATTTATGGAAAGCAAGAGTCTTTTTCCCACATTATATGCTTCTTGGAATCTAAACAAATATTATTTCACAGTGCAAGCCTCCATCGGTCCTCATCATCACTGCTTTTATTTCTGATTCTTTACTAGATAATTCCTTATCCTCATCTGGCAAAGTGGGGTCCTTCAGTGGCTGAAGAGATGTGGGTGGATGAGGTGCATGCAACAGCATATAGTCTTCATACTAATTAAAAGAACAGAACAAAAATTTGATGGTTACCAATAGTGTTTACAGAATACACAAATCATTTTGATTCCAATTCTTGACTCTCACTTCCCTCTATCTTGTGATTTGTTTTACATATTCTGCACGTCTTGAGGAAGCACCTATGTGGCAGATTCCAGCTGTTCACATGTTTCTCCTTCCTTGGCAAACAGCTAGGTTAAGTCTCTAACCCTCCATTTCACTGTGTAACTGTGTTCTAGCTAATGGAATGTGAGCATAGAAAACTACCATGTAGAATTCTCCCTTCCTGACCTGCAGCCTGTGTGGTAACATTCTCATCAACTGGGGAAAGCACATGGTGAAACAACTCAGGCTTTTTGAGTGGCTTGGTAGAGAATATCCCTCAGCCCAACTTCTGGAATGAACTTGGCATGACCAAAAAATAGTTGTTTTTATAATAAATGAATAAGAATTTCCATGTTTGTTAACAGCAGCTAGCATAACCTTAATAAATACCCCTGCTATATATCAAGCATTGGGTGTGTGCTGGAGTTACAAAGAAAAGTATGAAGGTAACAGTACATACATTTAGAAAAACAGTCAACCCCAAAGCAGATTCTCTTTTATTATATGTTAACAAACAAAATAATTTTGTATTGCTATTATTTATAAATGTACTAGCAAAATAATGACTAAAATTATTCACGAGCTGGCATAGCTTACTCTCTAAATTATTGATAGGTTTGCACAGTAAATTTTAATAAAAACATTGGCACCTTATTTTGTGTTTTGCAAATGAAGCTCTATTTTTCAGTAAAACTAGAAAGATGAAATTTTTAGATAACTTAGTTAAGTGTAATTATCCTATAGGATAGCACAGTGTTCTGGGTCAAAGAGCTAAACAACACTGGAAGAAATGATAGCCCTTATTACCAGAAGCATTTCTTTCACGTCCTGGCTTTCCCCGATTCTCAGTCCTCTGCTTTACTATTATTATCTGCTTTACTATTATTATCACATTATTTCCCATTTGTCTCTTAATGTAATATACATCAGAGGTTGCTACAACACTTGTATAATTTACCCTCCATAATCCCACTCGGGAGGAGAAATTCTGACTCTTGAAAATTCTAAGAGCTTTCTTACTGTGGAACGTCTTGCAGTAATCAGTCCAAAGGGTGTGGGCAAATTCATTTTATTCATAAGATGAAGCACCTTAAAGTGGTAAAACATTTAAAATCATGTAGTATAAGACAATCCAACCCACATCTTGTATCTCACATAGTAAAAAAAAAAAAACCTTTGCAACAGCACAATTGATTAATTTAGTGCACAGGAAGGCTTGTGCCTTTCTAATCCCAGGGCAAGGTAAAAAAAGGCACTGGTGTGTCTCAGGAGACTAACCTTCCTAAAATATTTGTCAAATGTACGAATACAATTATCCCCATCACTAAGAAGGTAATGATCTAGCAATATAAATCCTACATAAATGATTTTATTTCTTTTCTCCTGATTATTGTGCACTTATGAAACACGGAGGAGTTCAATAACGAAAATAAACATCATCTATTTTTTTATTTCAAAGAAGTTATTACTGCTAATATTTTTAAGCACTTGCAGAGGGGTTCACTAAGTCTTTCCTTTTAATAATCTCTATGTTCAAAGTGTATTATAAAGTCACAGAATTACCATAAATTACATTTTCCAAATTAGCTCTGTTTCTTAGTATCCATTTATACTGCATCTTATTAATGTCTTTACTTGGTAGCATTACTTTTTTATTACCTTTAAAATACTATAATATCATTGTCTGTCTGGAAGTATTCTAATACCGTTATAAGTTAGTATGAGAATCAGCATGGAAAATAAAGTACTAAGCTTACAAACAAGTGCTCTGAGGAAAACACCAATAAAAAGGAAGGAGATTATGAGAAACTTTTACTTAATCCCTTTTATATTATTATTATTATTATTATTATTTTGAACCCTCCATATTTTCATTTACTCTTCACAGCAAGTCTATGAACCTGACACAATAATTCTCACTGATCAGAAAGAAAACTGAAGCTGTGAATATAATAGTGTACTAGAAATTCTTTAATGTACATCACAATTACTCGAAGGGTTTATTAAAATTCATGAACTTGTAGAACATTCCCCCCAACCTTCAACATCACCATTTAAATTTCTGATTTAGTAAGACTGGGCTAAGGTTCAAGATTTTGTATTCCAGTTAAGTTCCCAGATGACACAACCAGTCTAGGGACTGCACTCAGAACCACTAGTGTAAAGCAAATTTGAGAATGGACAATTACCAAAAGTCTCAGTCAAGAACCAAAGATCAGTCTGATTTCAAGACACTGTACTGTCTCTAATACACAGACTTTAAACTACTGACAGCCCATACCCTGCCCACTTTACACTGACTAATCTCTAATATTAAATCAACACTCTGGTTCCTAATGCACAATTAAGAGCAAAAATAAAGGTATTTATTTAAAAATAAAGAGCAAAAATAATGTTTTAGTGATAGACTTGACAGAGAAATGTGTCTTTGCTCTTTCAAATTATTTACTTGCTAATCCAATAACTTTACAAGTGATTTTTAAAAGCTAGGAAACCTAATATCTACATACCTCTTTTTTTTTTTAGAGCCTGAAGTGGGACATGGGGAATGAACTCAATCTTGCCCTTTTGCAAATTCAACAATTAAAGTATGGCCTAAAAGTTTCAGCTGGTCAATGCCTTCTTGGCTATTTCTTCTTTTTAATCTCAGCCTACCAAGACTTTATTACTTATTAAAGGGCTACTTCCTATCACAGCAAAATAAAAATATGACAAAATCCAGCTCTCTGCCAACTCTGCTTATGTTCAGGCAGCTGAAAACAGCTAGAAAACCAACATGACAAATCTGCCTGGTCTCACCACACCTACAAATCTCAGAGTGGACTTAATTAAGCCACATCGTCACATACTAAATTCTCGGTCTATTTTCTCCCAATATCTGGAATATTTTGCACTCTCTCCTTGCTCCTTAACTTCAGTTCCTCTCCCATTATTTTAGCCTCACACCTCATTTCCTGCTGAGACAGTGGACATGACAAGATGAGAATTTCAGACTCTCCCTGTAATTCCCTGTCCACCAGCATCTGCAGCCACATGTTCCACATTTGACCTGTTATCCAAGAGTAACTCTCCATGTTTGTATCCAAATCCAGTCACTTGACTTGCACACTAATCTCACCCTCTCTTCTCTACTCAAGGGCCTTTCTTCAGCTGCTCTGAAAATGAATGCAGAGGGAGCTCTTACCTACATTGTTAGTTT
Organism: Cephalopachus bancanus; assembly: GCA_027257055.1. Lineage (NCBI taxonomy): Eukaryota > Metazoa > Chordata > Mammalia > Primates > Tarsiidae > Cephalopachus > Cephalopachus bancanus. The sequence continues at coordinate 61,238 of JAPVLO010000403.1, forward strand.
TCTGTGCTCTTCTGGATAATCCATGTCAGTATCAAAACATGCTCCTATTTCTCCCATCCTAAATTTTTGTTATTATTACTCTTGCAGTAAAACCCTCTCTCCACCATTCCTCTTCTCTCGTCAGTCTTGCACCTATTCCAATCAGATTTATGCTTTGGTCAGTCCACTGACACTGCTGTCATAGACAATAGATCCCATATTGCCAAACTCATGTCCAACTTTTAGACTACACTTTGCTGCATTTAACCTAGTTGATCACCCCTCAACGATACACACCACTCAGGTGACTTCAAGACACCATACTTTATTATGGTTTTCTTCCTAGTTCACTGGTTTCCACTCCTCAGTCTCTTTGGCTGCTCCTCACACTATCAGTGTTGGAAGCTCCAGAGCTCTACCCAGGTCTTCCTCTTTACCTAAACACATTCTTTTGGTGACTTAATCCAGAATTCTCAATTTAAATACCATCTTATTCTGATGATTCACCAATTAAGAGCCTCACCCAGACTTCTGTCCTGAAGTCCAGGAGCACATTTCTGAAAATGGAAAGCTTCCCTTGGGTGTCTCACACTTCACATTCAACATTTCAGAAGTTACCACTCATCCCTCCCCCATCTTCAAATGTGCTCCACCCAGAGCCTTCTCTGTGTCAGTTGGTGGTAACTCCATTCTTCCAGTTATTCAGGTCAAAGATCCTATAATCCTCCTTAGTGTCTCTTTCCCAAATTCCACATTCAAGTCGTCAAGAATTCCTGTTTGCTTCTATCTGCAAATATATCCAGAGTCTAACCACTGCTTGTCACCTCCCCTTCTACCACAGTGGCCAACAAACCACCATCTCTAGACTTAATCATCAAAAAAAAAACTTTAACAGACTTCCCTGTTTCTATCTGTCCCCTCTTTCAGTCCATTCTCAACACAACAGACAGAACAAGCCTCTGAAATATAAGGCAGACCGTCACCCATTTACTTCCACATTTTTTTCCTCCTGCCTTCCTCAGATACTCATTTTTGCCTTGGCTCTAACAGTCTGTATTTCTCCATATCCATCCAATCCATGATAAAAACCCTACCAGATAGCTTTCACAGGCTTCATCATATTATAAGCCAGCTCAAAAGTTCCAAGTACCCACCTACTAAACCAAATTTAGCATCTCTCTCCCGCCCATCTTGGAAGTCCCACTTCCATCTCAACCCTTAGCTCTGCCCACTTACAAGTCTCCAAGCCCCATAGCTTTATTTCAAGTTCACCAAACCTAGAAGGTCTTTCTCCCTTTGTTTTCTTCTGATAATTCAATTAATCATTAGATGTCTAGCTCAAAAGTTACCTCTTTTGTGAATGATTCCCTGGCATTTTAAAAAAAATGTATATGTTCCCATTTTAAAACTTGAAACATCTTGCCTTATAACACTTACAGAGACACTTATCAACCTTTATATCATTTAGAACTTGCTGTTTTTAACTACATATGCAGTTAATTTTGCATCACAGTTAATCTACTATTAATATGTCCCAATACCTACACACTTGGCAAGATCTGCCAACTGACAAATAAAACGTAACCCACTGGGCAAACTCTTGTAATACAACCCTTTCTGCTTCTCAAAACCAGAGCTTAACATTTCTCCCTTTTTTGAACCAAGACTGGATAACAGGCTACTGTTGATAACTATAATAGTAAAGAAGAAGTCATAACTTTATAACTGCTTTTTCATTAGGGCAAGTAGCAAACGTATGTTTCTGAAAGAGTTAAGGTACAGATTCAAACACAATCTCAGTTTCTCATAAGTAAGTTTGGCATTTTACCACTACAGTGATTTGACACATTAATAAAATCATGGGGAGGGATGAAAGTTAAGACTATTTAACTGGCCACTAATTTCAGTCCAGGGATTTTCAATATTTGTGGGGTCAGATTTCTTTGAGGTGACTTCTCATAAAGGTGTGTGCACACACAGCAGGTTTTACACTCACATAGTTTTATACTCACCAGGTCAACAGCTGAGTAGCCTTCATCCACAAAGGATCACCCCTAAAAGTCTAACACTACGATATCTCCTATTTGTGACATACTTGGAGATCTCTCCCCATGCAAAGTCTAAAAGCATTCACCAATGGAGAAATCATATATCAAATGCCTGCTACCATTTGTGTTTTACCTTTGGGATAAGGTCCAATGGGAGAAGTCTATTTTTAAACGTAAGTTATCAATTACCAACATGTTTAAACACTTCAGAAAAGAAACATGAAGGTACACGAGTCGTCATGCCAAGGAAAACTTCTCACCCACACTTAGTGAGAGTGACTTGAAGAGTCACAGCACACATTCTAATTTTGATCCAAGATGACCCTATTAAACCATGTGAGTAAACTGGGTGACATAACATACTTTCATTTGTATTTGCTGGCATACATGACAAACTGATCAAAATTGCTCTTTTTCTAACTCTGTAATCCCCCACCCTGGCTGCACCCTGATACTAAAATCTGTTGGGAGACTAAAATCAGACCATGCTGCTGAAACTGGGCATCGCCAATCCTGCTTTATAAAGGGAAATTCCTCTACAACATCCTTGGGCATAAAGCAAATTAAATCAACTGTGCAAATTCCTGTCTGGGGACTTTTAACAGTTCCCTAAAGGATGGGGTTAGGAAAGGTCTACAAAGAGTCTCTTGGTCAAAACTCTAATCAAAACCCTCTATCTGGTTTACTCAAATCACCTACTGAAAAAATTCCTCCTCTATTCTGATGAACTACTCAACACTAGCTTACAACTGCACCCGGATTTTTATTTTTGTTGTTTTTTTTTTAAGTCAGGGTCTCACTCTGTCGCCCAGGCTGGAGTACAGTGGCACTAACATTGCTCACCACAGCCTCCACCTCCTGGGTTCAGGTGATCCTCCTGCCCAGCCTCTCAAGAAGCTGGGATGAGAGATGTGTACCACCACGCCCAACTAATTTTTTTCTTTTTCTTTTTTTTTTTTTTTAAATAGAGATAAGGTCTCACTATGTTGCCCAGGCTGGTCTCCAACTCCTGGGCTCAAATGACGCTCCTGCCTTGGCCTCCCAAAGTGCTGGAATTACATGCATGAGTCACCGTGCACGACAATTTTGTGATTTTATTTCTAGAGAGAAGATCTCCTTATGTCACACAGATTGATCTCAAACTCTTGGTCTCAAGAAATCCTCCTACCCCGGCCACCTTAAGTGCTGGCATTGTTAAAAACCTCCCTTGCACAACTGTAAGAGTCCTTGGAGTCTAGGACAAACGCCCCCAACTCAGAAGCGCTGTGAGGTCCCCAGGGAGGACCCAGTAAAGCGGTGGGGGCACAATGAAGCTATTTGCCATCCTTCTGTCGTGATGTCCTCACTCGTCCTTTCCCACAGTGCTGCCACTGGTACCAGCCCATCACACTGCCCTTGGAACACAGGATGTCCCCCGACCTAAACGAGGGATGCTGGGGAGGAGAGGAGAGGGGAGTGCTCCCTCCCATGCTCACCAGCCAGCCCTGGTCTGATGGCATGCTCACTGACCATGCACCTGAGTAACGCGCCCCAAAGCACTCCTCCTCGCTCAGCTCTGCCAGCAGGTGCCACAGATGAGTGGATGGGAGGGGTTAAGACCTGTTTTAAGAATTTCTGGCCGGGCTCGGTGGCTCAGCCTGTAATCCCGCGCCTTTGGGAGGCTGAGATGAGTAGATTGCCCGAGCCCGCGGGTTTGAGACCCGCCTGGGCAGCGAGACATCTTCTCTACAATAAATCAAAAAATCAACCGGGCATGGTAGTGCATGCCTGTAATTCCGGCTACTTGGAAGGCTGAGACGGAAGGATCGCCGGAACCCAGCAGGTCAAGGCTGCGGGTGGCTGGGAGCGGCTACTGCCCTCCAGTCTGGGCGACCGAGTGAGACTCCAACTCAAAAAAAAAAAAAAAAAAGAATTTCTGAGCAGAAGTGGATCCTTGGGAGAAGGACACTGAGGACACAGGAATGGAGAGAAGTGGAGACGATGAACTCAGGGAGTGTCACAAAAGAAAATTGTGTGCATACTTACATATGAAATGAACCTTTATTTCAGTAAGAGAGAGAGAAAAAACATGGTGTGTCCTGAGGCTACCTTGTGGGCCCAGGATTCACACTTTTATGTAAAGTGTCTAATACACTGTTACTAAAAGTGCCCTTAAAAGAGGGATAGTGAAGGAAAAGGAGAAAGTTGGCAAAGGAGAATTTCTGAGAAAGGAAAAGAAAGGGTCCCCAGAAAACAGAAATCTTAATCATTGCTCTACCACAGATGAAACATGTGAAGTCATTTTCTAACTGTTAATTTGTCAGAAAGAAAAAAAGGATTATATAACATATATTCATAGCTTCACCGAGCAATTCTTGTTGAAGCAGGCACTCTGTAAATTTTCATAATTAATGCTGTCAGTGATTGCATAACAATATTAATTTTCAGGTCTCTCAAATGAAGGAAATGAGAGGTAAATACTAAACAGACAAATAATTTGGCCAAGGAGCAACTAGTACATTAGGGCAGCGTGGATTCCCACTTGACCATGAGCAAGCATAGAGAAGAAACCTCATTGTCTCCTCTACCCACAATATTATGAAAACCAACACTCGGGTTAGAGTTTCCTCTTCCCCTTTCCTTTCCTACCCTGGAAAATCATTGGTTCCCAGAATCAATGTTGGCTGTGTCATTACAAGTGGTGAAGGAAAGATCCTGCCTGGCTAAGCCATACTTACAATCCCACTGTTGGTCCACCTGCAGGTGCAGACAACTGGTCACCATGGTACTTGACCCCAGCTGGGTGTGTGAAGCCTGTATCTCTGACATGTGATGGTTCAAATCTCAACTCAAAGGTCCTTGAGAACAGGAGTGCCAGGTAGGAGCTGCAAGGAGATGAGAGGTCAGTAGGAACAATTCCAGTTTTCACTTTGCTAAACACTCTCAGAACACCCATCTCTGATGTCCCTGCCTCTCAGTAAAAACACCCAGTGACCCAGGCCACAAAAACAGACATCATGTAAATGAAGGAAATGTCACCTTTCATGTCTGTGTCTTGGGATGCTGAAATAGCAGGTGTTCAGGCTGAAGTGTCTCTGAAGTAAAAAAAATCACCTACTAGTTTGGCTATCAAGGCAACACCAATTATCCTGTTGTTATTATTAATCTGTTTTCCCCGTAGCCTAGTGAGAAAGTTCTGGAGAGGATAGCCTCAGAGGATAGGAGAGTAAGAGTTGTTTATCTCAACAAACATGAATGTAAGTGCAGGGGATGAATTAGAACCTCAAGTCTTTGAAGAGAAATCATAAAAAAGGGAGCTGGGATACTACAGACCAAATACTAAGTGAGGTGAACTATTCAGGGCTCTGGCACATTTTGAATTTCCTGCTGGCACATTTTGGACTTCTTTACCACCTGCCCGCACATATACATTCTGTTGACATATTGTGGGTGTTAGCAGCCATAAGCAATGCAGTAGAGGTACCAGTCCCTAAATGAAAATTTAGGTCCTAGAAGTACTTTGGAATCAGAATTTCTTTTTCCTTAGGAAGGCAACAGAGCACATCCTTATATTATCTCTCATCCACTGGGGTCTAGTCAGCATTCCTTAATAAACATTTGTTTTTCCACCAGCTGATGAATATATATTCTCACAATGGGCTAAGAAAGATATCAGTAGCCTCATGCCAGTCCAGGTCAGGCTGGGGAGGGACACGTGGCCCTCAGGGCCTGCTTCACATCTTTGTGAGACTTCGCTCTCTCCTCCTCCTACAAGTCTTCATTCTCGCCAAGGTTTGTTAAATTTTCTTACAAATGTTGCCCATGTATCTGTTCTACTTCCTCTTCCTGAGCGTATACTATAACAAACCCTCATCACTGATTCTAGACTTCATACCATCTCCTCACAGCTATCTTCAATTTGGCCATCTTCACACCATCAACTGAGTCACTAGTTTTATCACACATAAATCTCAATTTCATCACATTCGTATTCTGCTTTTGAAAATGCTACACCCTCTGCCTATTATATAACTCTGGCTCCTCACTGGCTTAATTTCTGACCTCATTTTTTTTTTTTTAGTCTCACTCCGTTGCCCAGGCTGGAGTGCAGTGGCAAGCTCATGGCCACCCCAGCATCAACCTGCTAAGCTCCAGAGACCCTTTTGCCTTAGCCTTCCAAGTACCCGGAAATACAGGCGTGCACTACTATGCCCAGCTAATTTTTGTAGAGATGAGGTCTTGCCAGGTTGCTCAGGCTGGTCTCAAACTGCAACTAGAGTCACCCCAGACTCATGTTCTCTCTGCCTGATGCTTTAAGATTATATCTCCAAAAATGATGTTAAATACGTTTTGGGATTAGGAACAGGAAAGAGTATTTTAGGACTCCACCAAATCCACCTGTCTATTTGGTCAAGTGTCAAGTTGAGATTCCAGATCTCCTTGTTGATTTTTTGCCTCAATGATCTATCTAGGGTTGTTAGGGAGGTATTTAAGACCCCAGCTATGATATACTGTTAGAGTCAATTTTTTTTTTGTTTTTTTGTTTACTTAGTAGCTGTTTTATAAAAGCTAGTGCTCCTGTGTTGGGTGCATAGATGTTTAGGATGGATATTCCTTTTTTTTTTTTTTTTTTGAGTAGGAGTAGCACTCTGTTGCCCAGGCTGGGATGCAGTGGCATGCTCACGGCCACCACACCCTTGGCCCACTAGGCTCAGGTGATCCTTCCACCTCAGCCTTCCAAGTAACTGAAACTACAGGCGTGCACCACCACACCCAGCTAATTTCTTTATTTTTTGTAGAGACGAGATCTCACTAAGTTGCCCACGCTGTCTTAAACCCTTGGAGTCAAGCAATCCTCTTACCTCAGCCTCTCGAAGTTCTGGGATTACAGGCATGAGCCACTGTGGCTGGCTTAGGATGGATATTCCTTTCTTTTTTCTTCGTTTTTGTTTTTTTACTGGCATATTGCAAGCACCACTGCTCTTGGCTCGCTGTGGTAGGGAGTAGCATCCCCATACTTTCTCCATGGTCTCTAGACCCTCTCCTCTGCTCTCCGCACAAACTGATCAGGTTACTGTCCACTTGGGTCAGATACCCCATGAACTGCTGGAGGAAGGGAGTGTGAATCAGATCAGGACTCACCCTAACTCATCTGCTACTAGGTTTTCCACTCTGATTGCATGGACCATGTGTTTGGTCCAGTGTAGGGAATGGATATCATGCACTTGGAGTATCCTCTCTGAACCAATGATGGTTGATCCTAGAGGGGTGCAGGGATCACCCCTCAGTTTCCAGATACGGGCTGTTCAGAATTGGGCAAGCTAGAGCAAGTCTCTGCCCAGTTCCCAGACAGAGAAAATGGCACCCGCTGATCTCTGCTGCCTTTTCCTGAGAGATGCTCTGAGAATGGCAGATGTTGCTGTGCAGGGGAGGCACCAAATTCAGAGCAGTGATAAACTGTAGTCACTTCTGGCAGGGAGCCTCGGGTGCTTGATCCCATACCTCCCCTCGGTTGGACATTTGCTCATCCACTTACACACACACACACACACAGATTCATCCGTATGCACACTCATTCATGCATAGACTCACACACTCCATCTTCATATCCATTCCCTTTCATTTTCATAAAAATGTCCTATTAAGGGGAAAAGTTTTTAATTTTATAAAGTCCAATTTATTGCCTTCCTTCATAGTTTGTGCATTTTGTGTCATATTGAAGATATTGTAAAAACCTACACAAACTAAGGTCACTAAAATGTTCTCCTATGTGTTCTTTCAGAAATGTTATAGTTTAGCACTCTGAAAAATCTTGAGCAACATTTTTGATGGCATAAAGAATTGGTTTTGTTTTGGTTTTCTTATCTGGCTGTCCAATTGTTCCAGTACCATATTTCAAACATTATCTTTTTCCATTAAATTACCATGGAAACTTTGTTTAAAATCAACTGCCCATAGAAGTATGGCTCTATTTCTGCAATTTATGTTATGTTTTATTGATTTGTCTATTCTTAGACCAATATCATATGGTTCTGATCACTACAGTTTTATATGTCTTGAAGCCCAATAGTGTTAGTCCTTTAACTTTGTTCTTTTTCAAAGTTGATTCATTATTTTCACTCCTTTGAATTTTCATATCAATTTTAGGGTCAGTCTGTCAATTTCTCCAAAAATCCACAGTGCTTTTATATATATATATATATATATATATATATATATATATATATATATATAGCATATATATGTATATTTATATAAATATATATATACACACATATATATTGCATATATATATAAATAATTATCACTGCACTAAATCTATAGAAATCCACTTTAAATATAAAGATACATACAGATTAAAAGTGTGGAAGAAGTATACTATGCTAACATTAATCCAAAAAAGCTAGAGTGTCTATATTAATATCTGACAAAGTAGATTTCAGACTAAAAACTGTTGCTAGGGTTAAACAGGGTCATTTCAAACTAGTAATTAAGTCCATTTATTAAGAGCTCATAAAAATCCTAAATGTTTAGACTCTGAGTGACAGAGTCTCAAAATACACAAAGCAAAATGAATAGAATTGCAAGAAAAACTACAAAAGTGTTGGATTACAGGCATGATCCACAGTGCCTGGCCTCATTTGTTTTGAATATGTTAGTGATTGTTTGTTGATGTTCATGATAAAGTGCTTTAAAATTCTTGTCAGATAATTCTAATATCTGTGTTAATTTATTGATATCATGTATTAGTTGGTCCACTCTCAATCAAGTTGGGCTGTTTCTGGTCTTCATATGACAAGTGACTTTTAAAATTGAAACCTGGAAATGTGAGGCATTACATTATGAGACTCTGGATCTTAAATTGGTTTTAATTGGCTTTCTCTTACACTCCCCAGAATAGTGAGAGTATTGCTTCATTGTTGTTAGAAGATGGTTGGGGAAAAGTCCAGGTTCCCCACTTGGTCTCACTAATAGCCAAGGGTGGAGAGGAGTGCCCCTTGTTACTTCTGGGCAAGAATGGGAATTCTGCCTCGACGCTAGTCTCCACTGGTACCACCACCCGGGCTGGGAAGGGGAGAGGTACCTCATTACTGTTTCCTACATGATCTCTACATCTTGCTGGGCACCCCTTTCCAGTTTCATGGGCTAGAGAGCAGAGAACACATCACTGTGTCTTTTTTCTTTCTTTCTTTCTTTTTTTGGGTATCCTAAGGTTCCTAGTCAATCTGCCTTTTTTCTATCTTTCAGTCTCCTTATGCTTATCGTATACATAATGGCCAGTGTTTTTGTTGTACTTTGTGAGTCATACTTAGGGAAAAGTATGCCTACTCCATTTCCTGGAAGTAGAAGTCACTCCTTCAGCTTTTTAATATAAAAAAGAAGTATTTATTTCATCTTCAGTTCCTGAAACATATTCTTGCTGGGTAAATAATTCTAAATTGCAGTTTTTTTTTCTTTCAGTACTTAAAATATGTTGCTCCATTGTCTTCTAGCTTATTCTGATGACAAATCTGCTATCATCCTTATCTTTGTTTCTTTCTACATAACTAGTTGTTTTTCCTCTGGATGCTTTTATAATTTTCTTTTTAACAGGTTTTGAAATATTTTATTATAATATGACTTGGTGGTTTTTGTTGTTGTTTTCGTGCTTGGAGTTAATTGAGCTACTTAGAGCTGTGGTTTTACTAGTTCCATCAAATTTGGGGAAAATTTGGGTATTTCATCAAGTATTTGTTATGTCCCTCTTCTACCTCTTTTGGGTACTCTAGTTGTCTTAGTCCATTTGTACTGCTGTAACAAACAAACAAAAAAACATATGGCTGGGCAAAGTGGTTCATGCCTGTAATCCCAGCACTTTGTGAGGCCGGGACAGGAGGACTGCTTGAACCCAGGAGTATGAGACCAGCCTAGGCAACATAGCAAGACCTCGTCTCTACAAAAAAATTTTTTAAATGAGCCAGGTATAGTGGCATGCAACTATAGTCCCAGCTACTTATGAGGCTGAGGCAGAAGGATTGCCTAAGCCTAGAAAGTTGAGGCTGTGGTGAACCATGGTTGTGCCATTATACCCCAGTCTGAGTGACTGAGTGAGATCCCAACAAACAAAAAAAATCATGGACTAAGTAATTTATAAATAACAGAAATTCATTTTTACAGCTTTAGAGGCTAAGAATTCTAAGATCAGGGCACTGACTTGGGTATCTGGTCAGGGCTGATCTCTGCTTCCCAGCTCGCACCCTATTGCCCTCACTTGGAAGAAGGCAGAAGGGCAAGAAAGGCCAAACTCTGTGAAGCCTCTTTCATAAAGACCTTAATTCCATCCGCAAGGGAGGAGCTCTCATGACCTAATCTTCTCCTAAAAGGTCCCACCTCTTAATATCACAACAGGGATTAAATTTCAACAAGAATTCTGGAGGGGATAATCAAACTATAGTACCAATTATGCCACTTGAAGTTTTCCACACTTCAATGATAAGCTGTTCTTGGGAGTCAGGATCCCTCCTCACCCACACACCCCAAATCCTGGTATATAGGTCTGCAGCAATCTCCATGACTCTTTCAGGTGCTCAATATCCTTACCTGATGTTCTCACCATAATCTGTCATTAGCAAGAGGGCTTTAGATGATGTAGTGAAGGGAAATTATTTCAGAAGTAGTTGAGAAGTCTATAAAAATTTACTTTGGGTTTTACGATATCACAGAGTACATGAACCTTAGAACTTTGAACCTCTGACAAAGAACTCTGTCCTCCTAACTAGAAAGTTAATGAAAAGGGAAACCTTCAGAGCACAACAGTGCCTGAGAAATGCTAACTTGTAAAGGATGGAGCAGTTAAACTTCAGTCACTGTGTCTTCGAGCCAGGAAATGGGTTAGGAAAAAGAGTTCATACTACAGATCTGTATATGTGATGCTGTATGAACTGTGACCAGAGGACAGAGGTAGGAAGAGGAAGAGACTCATGATGTCCCTAAATCACCTGCGTCATACATAATTGTTGATATGAGGAGAAGGGGTGAAGAGGAGCTAGAAGAAATGCTGCTGAAGACCTCAAGCCAAATGGGCCAGAAAGAAATGCTTTAGGAAACACATACCAGCTGAGGGCAGTGGCTCACACGTGTGATCTCAGTACTTTGAGATGTCACGGCAGAAGAATCACTTGAGGCCAGGAATTTGAGACCAGCCTGGGCAACAGAGTGAGACCCCGTGTCTACAAAAAATAAAAATAGAAATTTTTATATCAGTCAAGCATGGTGGCTCACAAAAAGAAAGCACATGCCAATGCAAGTTTCGGTCCTGATGAAATGCTGCTGCCATTTTGTTGTTTTCAGTGACCAGAGCATGTTTGTGAAACCATTCTTCCATTCTGAGTTCACATCATATCCACCACTGTCTACCTCTAGTCTGGAGGTGATCTCTGGACCTGCCACTGAGGTTTAAGATTAGCTGTTCTGGTCTATTCCTACTACCCCCAGTTTTCCTTACACATTTCTCTTTCATTTCCACTCCCTCAGTAACTCCTCTACTCTTCTCATACTCTGGTCACTTCCACATTGACATCCTCTTCTCTCCGTTAAGAAAATTCAACTCAGTTGAATCTTTAGAGCAGCAAATACAAGAGAACTTTGGTTGTTTTGGTAAAAGAAAGTCCAGAAGCCAGCTATGTAAAAACCCTATGTGAAATAAAGGGATGGAAACACAGGAAAAAAAAATAAAGCCTGCTTCTTTAAAAAATAAAGCCAGCTATGTGAAATTTTACTTAAAATAAAGCCAGCTATGTGAAATAAAGGGATGGCAAACAAAAATTATATTGCACTCATGCCCCTGAATAAGAACATCTGGGGAAAGTGATTTGTTGTCAGAATAAAATATATAGTGTTTTCATATACAGTGAAGCAAATGACTTGACAAAGAAAGAAAATTAGGACAGGTCCAGGATAGTGGTCCACAATCCTAGATATACATAAGAATCATCTGGAGAATATAAAAATACAAATGCCTGGACCCCATACCAGAGACTTCCATTTAACTGGGGTGGAAGTATACCAGCATTAATATGTTCATAAAATATCCACAGGTGATAAGAATGTGCAGCCAGGGATGAGAATCACTGGCCTAAGATCTCAGCTAATCCAGCAGAGGACGATAGCTGAGAGTCAGAGAAACTGCTGAAAATCAAATCACTGAGTTTGCATTCCTCTAGTTAATGTTGGCATAGCTGAAACAAAAAGAGAAAAAGTGACAGATGGAAGGACATCACTTGCATGCCCTACACCTGTAACTTCTCTCTTATTCAAAGGTGCCTGTCTGGCAATGTATATTCTTTAGGTCCTGAGACAACCAAGACACACTGATCGTCAGAATATAATCATTAATCAATAAGTAACTCAAATACTATTGCTGTATAATACTTTTATTAAACAGTTTTATGGAAGAACTCACAACATCTCCGTATGTGTTACATCATGTAATTTTCAGGCATATCAAGAGTCAGTGACAATTAGATTTGGAGAAAAGCTTTAAAATCCATACTTGTGTGTCACTGCTTTGTGAAATATTGAAAAGCAGCTCCAAAACTCAGCACTAAAGGTCACAAAAAGCACCATTTAAAAGAAGACGCTGACAGATTTAACTCCTTCAAATTATAGTCCTATCCCTTCTTTCTGACAGACACAGAGCTGTACTCATTCAAAATGTTTCCGTGTAATACTAATCAATGTCCTTCAATTTACCAAAATTCAAACAAGTCTCATAAATGGGACCCAGTGTAGAGATTAGGACTAACCAATAAGAGTGAGCTCTGGCTGTCCTAAAACCACAAGCTGGGTAGGGGAAATGTTCTGTAGAGGGAAACAGAAAAGAAATAAGATGATCAATACCTAATATATTATTTAATGTAGGTATACCTTGACCATCTGACCTGACACCTACAAAGTTCATAGAGTATTTAGTATTTTACACCAATCTTACAGCAAAAGTACTGTGCTACACATAATTCATTCAAGTTAACTCCAACTAATGTTGGAACTAACAAAAAATTATTTTTAAATGAAGCATACTCATTTCAAAGCACAACTGAGAAAAACAATCAAGACAAAGCCCAAATTAGAATCTCAGAGGAATTCCATTGCTAAAAGTTGGATTCTACAAGAAAACAGACTTGAGTTTTTCTTTCTTTTCTTCCTTCTTAATAACTTAAAAAACTTGGCTTTTCACTCCAAAAATTTGGGTTCATTGCAGAATTCATTGTCCTTCAATCTCCGATTGTGATTGGCACTTAAGGAGAGACAAAAGCTTAGATCCAGAGTTTTGAAATACCCTAACCACTACCCCTCCCAGGTCCTCCATCCCACGGGAGTCAGCAGCCTCTAAATACTCTATGAACTTTGTAGGTGTCAGGTCAGATGGTCAAGGTATACCTACATTAAGACAGCAAGAACTGGGCTTTAAGGATAAATCAGAATAATATAGGAACAAGCTGTACATCTGCTGTTAAGCCCATGCCCCAAATCACGAGAGCGTGAGGATGTAGAAATCTCTGAGAATAGAATGTATTTCAAACACACACAAACACACACTATTGCATATCATTTTTAGTTGAGGTCAAAATTTTAAAAGCCCTATTTCCCCAATTAAAAGCAGAGAAGTATGTCTCCTTCATTTATATCCCAGGTTAATATAAACCTAGTCTGAAGGTATCACTTCTTTCCAAGTTTAACTTCATTTTAGCAGCAAACATGAAGTATTGATACTTTTCAAAGGTTTTATCCCAGATCTAGAAGAGACTAGAAATAATTAGAGAAGAGTTAATAGGCCTGAATTTGTAGAATCCTCAGAAACTTCATCTTGAAGTCTTCTTTTACAGAGTTTCTCTACCATATAAGCATATGTTTAAAAAGCCAACACTATTGAGGCTAGGCATACTCTTCAGGAATGTTGCCTACAGTGGTTAAATCCCATTCAATTCTAAGCTTAAATCATGGTGTCGAAGTTCTCAAAATCAGAAAGGTGACTAATCTATGTGTTTTAGGTAATGTTTGACTTGAGAATCTGGTAAAGTCTGTCTGACAAAAGAAGTTAAAGCAGAAAACAGAAAAATGGGTAGAGAAACAGGAACAAGAGGCAAAGGGACATTGTTTACATACTGCTATGTTCTGTACAATGATCCAAGGACACCACCATGTTATGTCTGATTTATTTTTTTTTAAGAGGATATTTTCAGTTCTGAGTTACTTAAACCTTTATTTTCCTAAATTCACTCTTCAGCTCAGTCACTCTGCTTTCTTTTCCCCACAATCTCAAAACCATGTTGCAGTTCCTTAAGGATCAGCATTCCTGAAGAGTTATTTTTTATTCTGCCAACTTTGACTCTCTGAGATTCCAATAGACAAAAGAAAAAAAAAGCTAAAAAAAATTTCTTTTGCCTTTACTCATTTTCAAAATCTGCCAAACTCTCTTCTGTATAAAATAAACCGTCCCTTTAACCAAAAAACATAAAAGGATGCGTGAATTGTGTACTCTGAGCTACCTTTTTCCCTTCTTCTCTCTCCTCCAAAACACTTTGCAGCGACAGCTGAGATAGGGCTTCTAGAGCCATGGGATGTATTTGCTGTATAGAAAAGGGATGGCATTGAATAAGTCATTACCCCATCTTCTTACTCATTCCCTTCTCTACCAGTCGGTAGGCTTCCATTTCATATCTGGCGCAGAGTTTACCACAGAACTTGAGAAACTGGCACTGCACACTTCCAGATTAGAAAGGTGACGGTCACCAACACCAAAACCTACTGTCATTGGAGCCAGACCCAATTCAGAGAAGCCTCTGGCCTGAGAAATTGAAGAGATCTCTTTTCCTTCCCACTCTACTGAAATACCTGTGTAAGTAGAATTTTTAACACATAAACACAGTGATAATTACATTTCAATACTGTTCACAAGAAATATGAATACAACAAACTTCTCCATGTAACAACCAAGATCTTGAATCCTGTTAAATGGCCCACTTATTTAATGGGTATTGGATAAAAACAAAATTATAGTACAACTAGAAGACTATATAAATCCTGAGAGGTGGTTATAATAGGATCTGGCCTGGATTACTTAAATGGAACACCATTCAAAAAGTGGTTGGGACCATAAAAGATTCTCCCCAAAAGCCTTCAGCTGCAGAAGGTGGCCTTGGATGGCTAAAGCAGTACTAACTCTCAGCAGCTAACCACCAAAGGACTTAATAATTTGCATCCCTGTAAAATAATAACCCCACACCTTACTCTTTCACACCTGGGATCCAAGAGGTCTACATGCCCAAAGACAACTGTGTTGCCAACTTTGCATGGGAAAGACAGGAGGTAGCTAAACTGACCTGCAGGTGCCCTTTCAATGTGGCTGGGCTCATCTTAGCAGTCAAGAAATCTTGCAATTATCAAGAGTTTGGCCTCCTTCAGTGCTGAATGTTTGACTTCTTATCTTTAAAATGAAGAGTCACAGATACTTGGAAAAAATGTTTTATCTCAGAACCCCAAAAGTGGATAGCTACTTTTCAGTCCTCAAATGGAAATCAGTGATCACATTCATCATCAAGCAACTTTAAAAAGAGGCAGAAGAACAAAATGATCTTGCTAATACTTAATGCAAAGAGCAATACTTCTCATGGTTGGGAATACAGGAATACTTTCTTGCTTCTTGGACTAACCTTTAAATTGAAGGAAACCCTTTAGCTGCATCAAATGAGGTGAATGAACCTGTATCTAGAACAGTTTTAGTGTAATGATACGCACAGGGTTGGCCATATTAATGTTTGACTACAGAGGGCTAGACTAGAGAAGAAAATCATAAGAACTATTCATCAAGAGCCTGAAGTTGTACAATGCAGTCTCTTTTTTATTTTTATTTTTTGAGTTGGAGTCTCACTGTCACCCAGACTGGAGTGCAGTGGCCACTCCCAGCCACAGCAGCCTTGACCTGCTGGGCTCCGGCGATCCTTCCGCCTCAGCCTTCCAAGAAGCTGGAACTACAGGCGCACGCTACCACACCCGACTAATTTTTTTGATTTATTGTAGAGATGAGGTCTCGTCTGCCCAGGCGGGTCTCAAACCTGCAGGCTCAGGCAATCCACTCACCTCAGCCTCCCAAAGGCGCGGGATTATAGGCTGAGCCACCGAGCCCGGCTAATGCAGTCTCTTAAGAGGCATTAATTAAAGAAAAATGCAGGCACATAAAAATCTTTCAAGGATGAAAGACATGAAAGTATTCCCTGGTTCCACTTCTCCCTTCAGAGCTGTCTGCTCTGAGAGAGAAAAGATGAAAGCAGGGCCAGGCCAAGTGGGAAAGCATACAGGAATAAGCCAATACAGCCTAAGCCTTGGCACCAAACATAAACAAAAAAAAGCTGATCTTCTGTATTCTACCTTTCTTAGAATGCTGAGACATTTTCTTTAGTAGAAGTTAAACAGGCAGAAACAAACTGGCCTGAGCCTGTGCTGGGCTAAAAAGAAGACTAGTCTCTGGGTGGGTCAGGTCCCATACAGTTTTTCAAAGGAGTCACTTATCCAAGGAGTGATGTACTAGAGAGGGGTCAGGCATGGGATCTGAAGGAGGCAATTAAGGGAAGAATGTGAAATGAGCAGAAAAGGGGTTCTTGTGGGGCATCTGCTATTATATAAAAAACATAGATTGTGGCACGTACTCTGGAAATACAGAGAACCCATGCAAGAAAAGCTGCCCTTGCAATGAGACAGCTGTTGAGTAGGGCGGCAGTCTAGCACAAGCCCTCCCTTGGAGAGCCAAGGTCACCAGGATAGAATCTTGTGTTCAGCAAGGATCCTAAGAGTTTGCTGTTCTTTCTTCAGAGGAAAAAAACGTCCTGCATAGTTATTCCTGCTGCTCCCCAAATAGATCTTGGTGAATGCCCACAGGCAGAGGGAATACATCGAGTTGGGGCTAGGAAGCTTCAGTTTACCTTTCTTTCATATGTATATGTATGTTTTTTCTTAAAATAAATTCCATGAACTCATAAGGCTCTCATCTGCAATCAAATGCAAAAGCAGGGCATCCTACTCAGAGGCCCCGAAACACACACATCAGCCTCAAAGCAAATCAACCTTCCAGTCTCAGACAAGACTGGATGAGTCCAGAAAGGTGAGGGAGATGCTGCTCCTGAACCCTTGGAGGCAAGAAGGGATTCCTTCAGATGGGCTTGTACAACAGAGTAGTGACATACTTCTTCTTGTAGCGATGGGTTGCACTAAGGACCATCACACTGTCCTGCAAAAAAAGAAAGAAAGAAACATCTGCAGCTAATTCATTAGTTCAGGCAGTAAGTAGTTCTTCCCAGCCATCAGTTCTCCACAGTTGCTCACTTTTAACAGAAATAGTTTGACATAAGAGAAAGAGGTTGGTTTCTGGAGTAACTCAGCTTCAGTTCCAATCCTGACTCTATTGCTATTCTACTTGTGGCTTTGGGGGCGTCTACTTAATATATCTAAGGTTTTTTTGTCATCATTACAAAGGATAATACTTTTGATGATTACATGAGATAATGATTACATCTGGTGATTACATGAGAATTTATGGCACAGTTTCTGACACATAAAAGTTGCTGAAGAAGTATTAGTCTCCTACTTCATTCCCTTTCCCATTTTAAATTCTACTCTTGGGCTTAAAACTAACAGGGGGGTGGGGAAGGAAATAGCCTGGCATCCATTTCTAGAAGGTGTTAAATGCAATGAGAATAAATGATCCTTCTGAAAAACCATTTCCAAGCCCCAAAGCAGGTCTAATTTCCACTTAACACTGGGGATGAAATCAAAAAGTCCTTTCTGACTTTTGATTCCTAGTAATCTCCCTCTATCCTTGAACAGAGTGGACCCCAAAATCTTTAGAAAGACACTCAATCCAATGGGTAAATTCCAAACAGCTTAAACAATCTGAGAGAACCAGGAATGGGTCAGAGCCAAGTGGAACCACAATAATCAAAACCTTTACCTGGGTCAGAACCAATTAAGAACAGAGTGAGAGGTAGCATTTTCTGGGTTATCTTACAGACCACAGATGTACCCTAGGAGGAGATTGTAGGACTGGGGACATCAAGTCCCCTAGGAGGAGATTGTAGGACTGGGGACATCAAGGAACAGTTACAGGAGGCAAAATTCCATCAGATCCCAAAGAACCCAAGCAAATCCAATCTAGAAACCAGTGTGTCTTCCTATCTTCCCCCATACTGTATTAACTGCAATAAATGCTTCTCATGCTAACATTCTGTGAACAGAGTGTGATGACACCAAGCCTAAATATGACTGAAACAAGACAGGTAAAAAATTCATGTCCAGAAAAGGTTTTGTGGAAATAGGAACAGGTGAGAGAAAGACCTATTTGGAAAGACCTCCCACAATGATACATAGGAAGGAACATGAAGTTTAGAACAGAGGGACTGAACCTCAGTCCTGTCTCAGGTACTTACTGGCAATCTGACCTTCTCTGAGTCTTAGTTTCTTTATCTATAAAACAGGGGTTAAAAATAAAACTTACCTCACAAGCTTATTATAAAAATTAAATCCAATAATGTATATTTAAATGTTCTATATTACCAAAGAGTCTGTTAAAGTTGGTCATATCACTGACTTCCCTAATCTAACTACACATCTAAGAAACATAAGAATCTTAAAATTACTTGGGCCCATCCTAGATGTACTTACTTAGAATCTCTGGGTATGGATCCACTGAATCTGTGTTTTCACAAACTTCCCTAGGTGATCTGATGATAATCAGTTGACTTTGATAACCACAGAGCTATATAACTTTATTCTAACTGCCAAACCACAAAGGCATAAAAAGACAGAACAGAACAGATACTATAGCAATAGGAAGACCAAAGAGGACTCTAGAGTTGAATAGGGCAAATCTGATCGGTCACATTTCTCTTTTAACTCATGTTTAGGAGAAATGCAAACGCATGGGTATATACCAATGAGGCCCCTAAAAGTAGTTCCAGTCCACCTTTAAAAACAAGTGGAAACCTTAATATCACATTCAGGCATTCTTTGAAGTAGAAACTAAACGTGCTCTTTCTGCAGATAAAATCCTACTGCTATGAACTCAATCTTAAATAAGTGGTATAAGGGTACAAGCTACCCAGAAGAAACTGGAAAGCAAAAAAATCCATTCAATCACAGGGCAATTCAGATAGCCAGAACAGATATGGAGACTGAGAATTTTGTTTAAAAACCCAGTAGTTAAAAAAAGAAAGTTTTCTATAATTTGACCACTACTGCCAACTTTAGCTGCAGTGATTTAGCAGAGCATGTAACCACTGGGGAACGTGTTATCCTTGTCCTCTCATTTCGGGGAGTTTGGTGAAGAGCCAGGGCCACTACTTACCTTAATAGACAACGCATAAAGATGGTTCAGCATAACATGGTTGGGCTCAGGGAGTAAGGCTGGATCACACTAAGAGAGAAAAAAAAAATCACTAAATGGAATTAAATGCACAGGGAAGCCAGTTTACTCATCTCTTCTTACTCCTCTTTGTGACTGTTGAGAAACTCTAAACTGGAAAGCATGATCTCTTTTAAATAATGTACCCACTATAGTATATAGTAATAATACAATCCCATTACAGAAAATTAGAAAAATTATCAGTCCAGGATAGAAACACTAAGCCTCAACATCTATTATCTTCCTCAATAGAGCTAAAATAAAACTCTTGCCCACAATACCTATGAAAGATTTGTGTTAAGAGGCAAAAATAATCTTAGTAGGAGTCAAGGAGATTGAATAGAGATGTGAATCATATGCCAAAAAAAGTTATAATTCTTTTGTATATCCCCAAATGATAAGTACTCCTTTATGTTATGTTGGCATAGAAGTTCAGAAACTGGCTCTAGCAATCCTTATCTCTGACCCTGATTTTATTACAACTAGGAGACAACTATGAATTTTGATATCAGTACCCAAAGAAGCCACAACTCAGACCCAGATAAAGGTATTGCTATTAATAGTAATGCTATCAATATGTGAATGATTTATAATCTCAAAACAGCTTTGTAATAATACCAACCTCTAGGATTAGTGGACTTTTTTTTTTTGAGACAGGGTCTTGCTATGTTGCCTAGGCTGGTCTCAAACTCCTGGGCTCAAGCAATCCTTTGACCTCAGCCTCCCAAGTAGCTGAGACTACCATCACCATCAGGCCCAGGCTTAGAATTGCTGAACTTTGGCCCAAATGGTCTTAGAGACACCTGGATGTCCCAGCGATACCCAGGATACTCACAGAAATATTAGTGTCTTTGTTAAGAATAACTTGCAGTAGATGAGGAGGAAGGATGGGTGGTGATTTGAATCTTTCCTCAGATCGAAACACATACATTTCTTGACCATAAGGTCCTGGGGGTGAGCTGGAAAGATCTGAAAGATATTTATCCAAATGAGAGAAAGTTGGAGAATTAGTAAGAATGCATGGGAAAACTACCAATACGTGGCAGCTAATGTTAAATATAGTAGAAGTCAGGGATCATAAATTTGTGACCGGTTGAGTCTACAGCTGTCAGGTAGCCAAAGGAAAAGTCTGAGTCATCCTGGGCATAAACCATGACATTCCTCAACATGGTAACATGATTTGGGGGACAGACAAAGCGATAAGGAGTCAATGACCTAAACTCAAGGAAGAACGATTCCATTTATCAGTTATATGAACTTGGAAAAACCCCTTCACTATGGCCAGTTTCCTCACAGAATAAATGTAATAATCGTTGCCACATTTCACAATGTTTTGAGGAAATCAAATGAGACAACAGACATGAAGATGCCTTGTAAACTTTCAAACGATGTCAAAAGCTTAGATTTTTCCAGCCAAGCAACAGACAATAAGGTTATCAACTCTAAGACTACTGATTTAACAATAATTGAAACAATAAGGACAAAATATATGTGGTAGTCATGAGGGAACTGCACATCAAAACACAGTAAGATATCACTTCATACTCACTAGGTTGGCTATTATCAGACAATAATAAATGTTGACAAATAAATAAAAGAACTGGAAGCTTCATAGTCTTCCCACTCTGGTGGGAATGTTAGATGGTACAGACACTTTGGGCAACAGTTTGAAAGTTTCTCAAGAAGTTTAACATAAAGTTACCTTATGAACCAGCAATTACACTCCTGGGTGTATACTCAAGGGAAGTGAAAACATATGTCTACACAAACAACTTATACACAAGTGTTCATAACAGCATTATTTATAATAGCCAAAAAGTAGAAACAACCCAAATGTCTATCAACTAATGGATTTCATTTATATGAAATGTCTAGAGTAGGCGATCCATAAATACAGAAAGTAGATTTATGGTTGTGGATAGAGGAGACCAGAGAATGAGAAGTAACTACTCATGGGTACAGGATTTCTTTTTGGAGTGATAAAAATCTCTGGAATTAGATAGTCGTGATAATTACAACTCAGAATACACTAAAAATGACTAAACTGTACACTTCAAAAGTGTGAATGCTATGGTATGTAAATTACATCTCAAAAAAAATGAAAAAAGTATGCAGACAAAAATAGAAAAGACACAAAAATGAAGAGAACTATATGATGATATCTTTTTTATTTTAAAAATTTTAATATTTTTATAGTCATATAATTTACAGTCAAATTTTAATATTTTTTAGTCATTAAGGACTAAATGTCAATGGTCTGCTGCAAAACAGAGTGAATATAGACAACAAGAATGTATTGTATATTTCAAAGTAGCTAGAAGAAAGGATTCTGAATGTTCTCACCACAAAGAAATGATAAATATTTGAGATGATGAATATGCTAGTTACCCTGACTTAATTATTTCACTTTGTATACATGTATTAAAACATCACACTGAATACCATAAATATTTATAATTTTTATGTGTCAATTAAAAATAAAATTAAAATATGGAACAAAGGAAAAAAGTCATAACAATATTATGATATTAAAACAATATCTTGACTGGGCTCGGTGGCTCAGCCTGTAATTTCAGCACTTTGGGAGGCCGAGGTGAGTGGCTTGCCTGAGCCCGTGGGTTCGAGACCAGCCCAGGCAACTTGGCGAGACTTTGTCTCTAAGACTCCAACTCAAAAAATATATATATCTTAAAAATATATAGAACTTGAAACTTTTCAAAGTGCTTTCAGTTATTTTGTCTTGTGATCCACAACACACCCTTGAGAAATACACAAGTTCGTTATTTCCTTTTCATCAGGGGAAAAAAAAAATACAAATTAGTTAAGTAACTTGCCCAAAGTCATACAGATGGCTAGGCAGTAAATGAGTGCAAATTAAAACCCATTTCTATAGATTCCTACCAGAAAACATATTATAAGGCTAGCGTTGGTAGTCAGAAAAGAAAGAAGAGGGAAATAGCAAAAGTATGCCACTCCTCTCTTTATATAATTATGATTACATGTCTACTATTCGTTGGTTACTTTGTCAGAATCATATAATGCTAAAATTTAGTCACACGTGTCCTCATAACTTTCCAGTATTTTGAAACCTTTTTAAAGCATTGCCCCACTAGTGAAAAATAATGTCAAGCTTAACTTTCTGAGCTTATATATTGAAAACTATTTTCAAAATTTTCCTAAACAGATTTAAGTATTACACTATTGATAATTCTTTTAGAAACTATATAAGCTAGCCAGTCATGGTGGCTTATGCCTGTAATCCCAGCACTTTGGGAGGCGAAGGCAGGAAAATCACTTGAGCCCAGGAATTCGAGACCAGCTTGAGGAACACAGTGAGGCCTCATCTCTATAAAAACTTAAAAAATTAGATGGGTGTGGTAGCATGTGACTGCAGTCACTGGATAAGGTGGAAGGATCACTTGAGCCTAGGAGATTGAGGCTGCTGTGAGCCAAGATCATCATTGTACTTCAGCCTGGGCAACAGAGTGAGACTGACCAAAAAAAAAAAAAAAAGATAAGGAAAGAAAGACACAGGAAGGAAGGAAGGGAGGGAGGGAGGAAGGGAGCAAAATGAAAAGAAACTGCACAGGCCACCCTTCTCTTGAGATTCAAATGTGCTCCACTTAAGATACCCTGCCTCCTCAACTGAAAATCACTGAAAGTCTAAGTCCCTGATTTTTTTTTTTTTTGAGTTGGAATCTCACTCTGTCGCCCAGGCTAGAGTGCAGTGGTACACTCACGGCCACCCCAAACCTCAAACTACAGGCACATGCTACCATGCCTGGCTAATTTTTTTTTTTTTTAATTGTAGAGATGAGGTCTCGCCAAGTTGCCAGGGCTAATCTTGAACCCACAGGCTTCCCAAAGTGCTGGGATTACAGGCTCAGTCACCGAACCTGGCTTAAGCCCCTGATTTTAGTGTTAAGAAACTCAAAATCAAAAAGGCTGAGACTTGTCCTTAATAGCAAACTAGTTAGTATAGAGGCAGGCTTTGAACTCACAATAAGTGTGCTCACTGAGAATAATACAATGCACAAGTCTTTAGGCAGTCATAGATCTTACTGTAAAGTAACAAAATGGCAACTATAAATGTGGTTACAGCAAATGTAGGTAGAGATTAAAGTCTTGGATAAAACAATATAAGAGAAAATAAAAGTACAGGTTTTTCTCTACCAAGGATTATTATTATTTACCAAAATCTCACAAAATCTCACTTATATACAAAATAATACATACAGAAAACTGTAGAACTGCTAACTGAGCTTTCAAACTGACAAGGTTAAGCTGAGGCAGCTAAATAAGAAGACAAACCAAGCACATCTAGTCTCTACTGGGCGATGCTACCAAAGGTCCGTGGAAAACTTGAAATATTACTAGAAATAGCTTTTCAAAAACTATAGGCTGTGGCCCATTAGTGGGTTTTAAAAAAGAGAAAGAATACATCACATGTAATGAAGGCAAACATTCTACCACGAGACTTGTGTTAGTTGCAAGGGTGTGTGTGTGTGTGTGTGTGTGTGTGTGTGTGTGTGTGTGGCGCGCGCGCGCGCGCGCGCTGGCTGCAATGGAAAACAAATTCTTACTGTAGATCATGGTTTAAAAGTTTGAAATAAAATACACTAAACTGAGATTTTAGAAGAAGGGACCTAAATATTTACAGGAGAAATACAAATATATAGGATTCAGAAGATACCTGAGGAGAAATGGAAAAACAAACCAAAATTTAAAAAAACTTTTGGAAGGAACATGCAATACAAGACACATCAAGAAAGAACAAATACTACAAAATTACCTCGACCAGATGTCTCAGAGCTTTCCATAGAATCTAACTTTAAAGCATCAAACACCTCAAAATCAGATTTCTTGACATGGATCAAATTGTTAATTGTGCCAAGCTGACTGGTAACCACAGGCTGAAATAGTAAATAGAAAAAAAAAAAATCACTGAATCCCTCTTTCAAGTTCATCTCTTCCATCTAAACTTCCTCTTTTACTAAAAGTCAAACATAATCATACGCGGTTCCATTTTTTTTTTTTTTTTTGATACCTCCATTATTTATCAAGAGAGAAATCTTCCAGTGTAGGGGCGATGCTGCCCGTTGATCCTGACAGCAGTGACAGCTAAAACACGACTGCTAAGTCAATGGCTACCCTTGGAGATCAAGGCCTTACCTCTGATGGATCATGAACCCACTGTCCATCCACAAAGAACTTGTATTGGTGCTCTCCTTCAGGGAGGTCCAGTATGGCAACAAAGTCATTATGGCTACAGGAGAAAACAGAAAGCCAAACAGGACAACTTCCTTTTAGAAGACAATAAAAAATACAAGTGGCAATCCTAGTATCATGCCAATGATCTCCCATATCCCTAAGCCACTATATCCCCTGGCATAAAGAATAATTTGTAATACCATTCTCCTTTTCTGTATCACCTTGGACATGTATTTTCTAGCCCTTCCCAACAACTTTAGTTCTTAACCAATACCTGGAAGAGAATAATAAAGACATTAATTCCCCCAAATGGTTCACCTTAGCACAAATATTTTGATCCAGTAGATCAAATATTTTGATCCAGGTCCTAACAAATGTAAATAAGATAATAGGTAGCTTCACGATACAGAAATGCCTCAAGAAAATACTCTTCCTGTATTTTAGTGAAACTTTTCTGGAAAATGAGCTATAAAGGGCCATTCTGACTGCCAGTTAAAGAATTAATTACAGCTTTGCAAGCAACAAATAACATTACTACCTAGAACATCACAATGTGTCTTGCTTTAGTGTCGAAGTCAGAGAAACAAGACTCAACCAGTTACAGAAGACTTCCCACAAGCCTAGAAAAGATTTGTGTAACACAATCCTAAAGACTGTATCCACAAAGCTGTTAGGAATTCCTCTGAGGCAATGATAGTATAAATGGCAAAACATCTCTGACTCACTAGGAGGTTAAAAACAAAAATTCCACAGATATAGTTAAGTGGTCACAAAAAGAAGCATGTTTTTATAGTCCCTAGCAGGTAGAGAAAAGTAGTCCAGCTAGCTCTCTCTTCAGAGAAAGGAAATCAGGCCTCTATTCCTTCCTGGACCTTGTAGACTCAACCAAGATACTTGTCTTTACCTCTTAATCAGTGGAATCTTGGTGCTCCAATTGTTGAAGGACCCAGAGATGAAGACCTCCTTGCCTCCTTCAGACCAGCGGATAACAGTGGGGCGTGCCTGCTGTGTAGGTTTTACGGAATCCTCCAAATCCTGCTGCCATGATACAAACTCTTTGTCCCCAGGGAGCTGTAAGAAGGAGTAGGTCATCCCTGGAATAAATTGTGACCCAAGAATTCTTAAATGGTCACTCTCCTCCCTAGGGTAGAAGAGGGTACTAAGCTTCTGCTAAGGATATAAGCCCCCAACTTAGCAACTAAATTAGGTTTTGATCAAGCTATAGCAAAAGAACTCTGGCCAGGCTCGGTGGCTCAGCCTGTGATCCCAGAACTTTGGGAGGCCAAGGTGAGTGGACTGCCTGAGCCCGCGGGTTCGAGACCAGTCCAGGCAACTTGGCGAGACCTCATCTCTACAATAAAATAAAAAATAGGCATGGTAGCGCGCGCCTGTAGTTTCAGCTACTCAGAAGGCTGAGGCAGAAGGATCGCTGGAGCCCAGAAGGTCAACGCTGGGGGTCCGTGAGCATGTGTGCCACTGCACTCCAGCCTGGGCAAAGGGGTAAGACCCCAACTCAAAAAAATTAAAAAAAACTAATCTGGGACCAAAAATAGTCAGATGGCTTATACTCAAGCACAGACTAAATCATAGCCTAACTTTTGAGTCTGCATATATTACCCTTTCAGAATCTTAAACAATCTTCCTTTAAAAACAAAACAAAACAAAACAAAAAACTAACTTCCTACTACCAGTTTAACTCATAGGCAGGCAGTTATAATATATTTCTAAGTCCCTCTTAGTAAAAAAATATGAGAACAAAGTATGGTTCTACAAAAAAAATTAAGCCAACCATATATTTTTCACAGGCAAATGTGATTAGCTGTCAATTATCAGTTGTAAGTAGGGACCAAATTGAGGCCCAATCTTTTCCTGTACAATGTCCATTTGTATAACTAACCTTAAATTGTCCCCTACATCTTTAAAATAAAAATTTTTTTAAATTATCAGTTGTTATGAAAGTTAGAGATACCAAAATTCATAAGCGGTATTTCAGCTAATAGGTTACAAAGAGAAGGGACTTTAAAAATTCAAAAACCAGATTCCTGATTTAAGTTGAGAAATGGTTATGAAATCTTACTTGCTCCCCTATGCCATGTTTATAGAAGTACTTCAGAAGTAGGAATGAAAATTCTGGAGACTCAAGGAGCAAGAGATAAAAAATGCAGCTTTCTTTATCAAAATCAGTTCTACTATCAAATGAGGTTTGTAGGATCCTGAAGAAAATTAACTTCTTTTCATTACCATCCTTTATACCGGAAGCTGGCAAATGATCAGTAAGCCAGATGCTTTTTATAAAGTATTAGAAAACAGCTATGCTCATTTGTTTACCTGTTACCTACAGCTGCTTAAATGCTGCAGTGGCAAAACTGAATAGTTATGACAAAGTCTGTATGGTCGACATAATCTAAATCACTTACCATCTCATTATTTATATAAAAAGTCTGCTGACCCCTTTGGGCTGGCTTTAAGTGGCCTTGGTAAATAAATAAATAAGACTGTACAGTTTTAAGTCAAAATAATGTCAATTTTTTAAAAATAAAAAAGCTCTAGCTTATTCTTTTGAACATTCTTTTCAAAATGGTTAAGATAGTTTACCTCCATACTGTCTTTCGATATTCTTCAATGTTACAGTATGAGGCATTAGTAACAGCATAATCCAAAGTAAATGGAGGAAGAATTGAAAGAATTTTCACATTTTAAAAGGAATTGGCTTAAGAGAAAACCTCAGTCTCCATATTCTCAGAGCAATGTACTCTTGCCTGACTGCCTGCATTAGAATTACTGGAATTTGTACAAATGCCTAATACGCATAACTGATTCTGATTCAGATATAGGATCTGAAAATTCTATTTTTGAAAAGCTTCCCAGATTATACTGTGTTGAAACATACAAAGGAAAAAAAAACCTCCTCTTTAGAGGTACATCCTAAAACGTTACAGATGAAATAATATTTGATATGTCTGTAATTTGCTTCAAAATAATTGGTGGGGGGACAGTGGATTGTAGTATAGAGGGATACATTCATTCATGATTGGATCATTGTTCAAACCAGGTGACAGGAATAAAGAGTTCATTTACTTTGTAAATGTTTCAAATTTTCCATAAAGTATTTAAACAAATCTCAGGTGATTCTAATGTGCAAATAGGATTGAGAACAATTAAATAAGTCTACTGAAAAAGGCTGGCATTTGAAACCCACCTCCACTATTTCTGTTACTTTTATGACACGATTTTCAGTTTAGAATTTGAAAGCTACAAACTATTAATATGTCTAAGCTTTGGAGCATTGCCTTTTCATTTATGACTTGACATTTCTGTGGTAGGAATGAATGCAGCTGACCTGCAGAACGACGGTTGAAGTTAGTCAGCAAAACTATCAGGAAAGGGGGCAAAATAACAATTAGAACTTTAATTGATGGCGTTTAAGTAAAATGTTGTGGTTAGAAATAAAAAGGATAGATTTGAGAACAACAAAATTTTGAATGAGACTTTTAAGACTTGGATGAGACCTTAAAAAATTACCTGAATAATTTTCTTATTTCACAAATGGCAAGATTGAAGTGAGGAAAAGAATGATCCAAAATAGGCTCCAATTCAGATAGAGCAATCTGGCTTTTATTTAGGACACTAATTCCTGCAGTCAGTTTTACAAATACACTGTACTTATCCTGAGTCATCAACGTATGAAAAGGGTAAAAATACAGTGAGGCAGGTCACCTTAAGAAAGCTTTGAAGAATTAAATTCAGATGGCTGAGTAGACAACCCAAATGATGAAGTCCTCAGGAGGAAGAAGGAATGAAGAAAAAACCCCAAGAAATGCTTTCAATCACTCTCACTTCTCTCTGTGCAATTATGTTCTCAATTGGGAACCCCCAAAATAAGCCAGGGAACCCAAAGTTCATGTGCTACCAATATGGCAAATAATACTCTTGTTTACTCTTTAAAGCCTCTAAAGTTGCCCTCTTTCTGAAAGTCCTTGGACTAGAGAGCAAGGTCTTCAGGGCAGGTGTGGGTTGTCGTTTTCAGTCACCGCCACATTTTGAAATACTGGTAAGTGGAGAAATCCCCACTTACTCTCCCACTTGAGAAGCAGCTGGGCGTGAAAGCAGCACAGCCCCAGGCACCACAACTATAAAGTATGGGACAAAAATTGAGCAACCAACCAAATAATGTTCTTTATTGATCCCCAAGACTAGGAGGAAGTATTCAAACAAGCAAGTGATTGCTGCTCAATCACAAGTGAAGAGCTCCTAGAAAGGCAAAAATGACAGTTAAAAGGCGTTTTCAGAAAAAAAAATCATTTAGCTGCCTCAGAGCAAAGGTGAGAAACTACCATCTATGGTCAGCAGCTCATGCAATGTTCCCTCTGAACTTTTCCACCAAGGTTTACAACCTCTAAATTCAGCAACACTCTAGGAGAACCAAGGATGGGGGCGGGAGGTGTCTATTGCTCCCCTCCTAAAAATGTAGCCAGCAGATTAGTCAGAACACCAGAAAACAGGAACTCCGCCTCACTATCCTATTTTGAGGCAGCATCGCAAGAGGAATTTCCATCCGACACCTCTGTCCCTGGAAAATCCCTTTAATTAAAAAAACCGTAACCCAGTTCCGTGTGCGGAGAAAGAACCCAGAAGCGGGGGAGGAGCCCTGAAACCAGCCCGCAGCAGCATCGCCACAAACTGGAGGCGTGGGGACGCTTACCTTGGAATCCGGCAGGCTGAAGACGCTGGGGTCGTCCGTGCTCCCCACCATGATCTTGTGCTCCTTGCCGGGGCCATGCCCGCCAGCGCCCTCGGCGCGTGCAGCCTTGGCGCCGTGGCGCTCCCCAGATCCTCGGTCGCTGGTGGTGTTTCCCATGGCTGCAGCTAGTGTCAGGGGCCACCTGCCGCGGGGGAACGACACGGGGCGGGGAACACCCCAGCCGCCGCGTCAGGGGCGCCCCCCAGCCCCGCCCATGCGACCCAGGCAAGGGAATCCTCGCCCCAGGAGAGCAGTGCCGGGGTCCCTTCCCTCCAGGCCCACAGGAACGCCCTCAAATCCCCAGGGCCCCTCGCTGCCCTCTGCTCTGGGAAACCGCTATCGGGACCGCCCCCGCATCTCTGCGCCCACAGCCGGGGGCGCCCCCACCCCGATCACCTCCGGCGATGCGCTCCCTCCTCTTCGCGATGGCTGTCCCCGCGAATGTGGCCACCAATAAAGTTATTGAAATTGAAGCCGCACCCCGGGCAGGCGATTCGGGTTTCCTCCAAAAATGGCTACAAGGCCCGCGGTGCTGGGTCCGCCCGGTGCGCGTTCCCTGCGGCCAGCAGCCGCGGCGCCCCGGAGCCCGCCGGCCTCTCTAGCTGCCGCCGCCTCGATGGTGCGCAGCCGCGCGGTGTCTCCTGTGCCAGGCGGGGGCGCCCGGCCGGGTTCGTCCCGCCTGGCGAAGCTCGGAGCCCGGGGGCGCTGGGGCGCCGCGCCCGAGACTTCCCGGCCGAAGAGACGGTCCCCGAATGTCACTCGGCGGGCGCCTCCTTGGGCGCCGGTGCTCGTGCCGAGCGGAGCGGCGTGACTTTCTTCCCGGCCCCTTCGTGCGGCCGCAGTTGGACCAAAACGTTTTCGGGGCGGCGTGTGTGCTTCCTATGGGGGTAAGAAAACGGACTTCCAACGCTAGGCGGATGGAAGAGCACTGGTAATTGCTGGAGGTTTGAGCTGTGCTGCGGGGAGCAACAAAGAAGGAGCAGTCAGCCTGACTAGGGTCCCCAGGAGAATTCAAGATGGAGTGATTAGGAGATTGACCTTGACAAACTGGTGAAATGTTAGTCTGGCGAGAAGAATGCTCCTCTAGGCTAAGAAACAGCATACGCAGTGAGAGAATCTTCAAAAGAACTAAAATTCAAGGAACAAAGCAACAACAGAAACATCAGAAGGAAAACTAAAGGTTAAAAAAAAAAAGGACAAAGACAGCCCTAGGGTTGGGAAGGATCCAGGTTTTTTATAATAATGGAATTTCACTCTGTCGCCCAGACTGGAGTGCAGTGGCCGCTCCCGGCCACCGCAGCCTCGACTGCTGGGCTCCGGCGATCCTTCCGCCTCAGCCTTCCGAGTAGCTGGAACTACAGGCGCGCGCTACCACGCCCAGCTAATTTTTTTTATTTATTGTAGAGATGAGGGCTCGCCAAGTTGCCCAGGCGGGTCTCGAACCCGGAGGCTCAGGCAGTCCACTCACCTCAGCCTCCCAAAGGCGCGGGATTACAGGCTGAGCCACCGAGCCCGGCTAGCTTTTTTTAATTACTTATTTTTTTTTATTATAAAGATGTAGGGTACAATTAGGGTTAGGTATACAAACATTGATTACGCAGGTACCCTTGTTAATGAGGTATGCCC
The DNA here is from genome assembly GCA_027257055.1 of Cephalopachus bancanus. NCBI lineage: Eukaryota > Metazoa > Chordata > Mammalia > Primates > Tarsiidae > Cephalopachus > Cephalopachus bancanus. The sequence continues at coordinate 92,253 of JAPVLO010000403.1, forward strand.
CTCCCTCCCCTAGCAGTTTCCCTCAACTGCCAATCCCACACCCCCCCCAACAGTTTCCCATTACTGCCAAACGCTTTCTTATAGCATATGGACTTCGTAAACTTTCAATAAGCATTTGCAGTATGAAGGCACATGAATGCTGCTTACTACATTTCCAACTAGATGTGATATGTAGGCTTAAACATAGGCAGTGATGGGGAACCCCAAGTCATATAGGCTACCCTTTCTGAGCGAGCATCTCTATTTGTTGAAAACATCATTTTTATATTATGAAGTTGAAAATCCACTTAAGTTCAACAAATCCACTGCTCCTACATCTTTTGCTCTGCCCCATATAAACTCATTCTCTGACTCATAACCAAAGTCAGTTTAAAGGAGAAAAGGTACAATTTTATTGTAACCTCGTCCCTCCAAAATCTTTACTGCTTGGGTATCTCCTTTTGGTTATCCCTACCTTTCCTCTTTATCCCCCAATCCCTTTCATCCTTCCCATAGGACTCTGAAGCAAGGCCCTTGAAGGAATAATACATTAAAACTTGACTTGCATACTATTCAGAGTTCTGCCCCAAGATGGTTTCTCCATGTCCTTGGTATGTGTTTCTTTGCAGTAGTTGATCAGCTTAGAAGCAAACTGAGTATTATATTAGCCAGTGGAAAACTTAATTAAGGAGAGAACTGGTTTTGTAAAGCTGAATGGAAATGACTTTGGGTTACCTGCTTTGGGAGAATATCCATGCATTGTACTGCTCTAATAGCATTTGTAAGTCACTCAGCAGTTAATAATAAAAGTCAACTTTGAATTTTGCATGTTTTAGACACAGAGCAAAAGTAATTTGACATGTAGGAAGAATTATTTCTCTTAGGTCCAAATTTCTTTTTTTTCCCCTTAGACTCAGGAATGAGTAGGTAAAGAAACAAGACCCTTTTAACCAATAGCAATATAACTTTTCCCTTTAGCTTTATTGCTGTTACCTCAATCCTCTTTCCTTCTAGAGAGAAGGAAAAAAATGAGTTAATAGGCAACGCAATTGGTGGCAGTTTTCCTGATGTTACCGTATCTAGGATGTCATTGCCACTGGTCTCCTCAGATCAACCATTCTGCCTGATAAACAGGAAAATAACATGAACGGTCTTACATGCAAGCTTCTATGCACACAGCTGAAGGTGCCTACTTCCTATGAGAGGTAAGGATGTGAGAATGATTTTACAGAACTGAATGACAGTTTAAATTGGGCATCTGGAGGCTATATTCCCATCTCCTTTCACCAGGTTCCATCCTCATTTATGATCAAAGATGGATATTAAATCTGATCTTGGTGGTTTGTTTCAAAAAGCAATCTTAATCTTTTTTATAAAGTTAAACATACACCTACCATGCAACCTAGTAATTCCACTCACAGATATTTATACAAGTGAAATAAAAACAGATTCAAACAAAAATCTGTATGGAAATGTTTGTTTGTATAAAGTATAGGTGGCTTTATTAATATTCACCCCCAAATGGGAAGAAACATAAATGTCCTAAAGCTGGTGAATGAGTAATCAAAATGTAATATAGTCATGAATGGAATACTACTCAGCCATAAAAAGGAATATGATACACAGTAATATGGAGGAATCTCAAAAGCATTATGGGAAGTGAAAACAGCCAGGCTCCATTTATATGACATTCTGGTAAAATCAAAACTATAGGGTCAGAAAACAGGTTAGTGTTTGCCAGGAGTAGGGAGTGAGGGGAGTGGTTTTCTAAAAAGGGGTATGAAGAAACTTGGGGGAAAAGATATAGAACAGTTCTGTATCTTGATTGTAGTGGTATTATCAAAACTCACTGAACTGTGCACTAAAAAGGGTGATAATTCATATTACTGTATGAATATTATACCAAAATTAAAGAAAAAATTGAATACTATTAACAAAATCAGCTTTAGCAAGAAAAAAGATACAAATTTATATACAAAAGAAACTCAACCATTGAGTGAACTAATTATTTTAAAAAGCAAATGCCAATGATTTTATTTTTAATTTTTCAATAGTTTTTATATAGGCTGAGAAGTAGTGAAGGTCATGCATACTGCCCACTCAAAAGAAGAGAGCCCAAATTCAAAGGTACAGAATTTTCCCAAATAGTGTCATAATTCTGCCTTTCAGATTCTGAAGGATTTCCATACAAATTATATCACATGATCCTTAGTACCGCCCTCTGGGGGTAGGCAGAAGAGATGATCAATCATATCCCATTTTATAAATGAGATGCAGGTTAAATATTTAGTCAGCATTTCTTGATATGCGTAGTTCATTTAGTTCAACAAAACTTGACTGAGGGTTTAACACTTGTTGGACCTATTAAGCAGTCCTGCTCCAGAGGAGCTCACACTCTTGAAATCTCTAAGGAAATCATTACAACTCCAAATAGGTATGACCTGTAGTGACACTTATGACTAAACAGTCATGAAAATGTCCTCCAAAATTATAGGCGTACATTATTGGAAGAATTAGTATCTTAATTATTATGCATTGATGGAGCACTTAGTATGTATTTGTCATCACCACGTGAGTATTGATTTAGTACAAGTAGACTGCCAACTGTAAATTGTTTGACTTGGAGAAGTATCTTTATTTTTCTAGTTGTAAATTTTCTGTAAAGTGAGAGGATTATGCATGTGATCATTAAATCCTGGGTTAGTTTGGAGGCATCAGTATGAATTCATGTTTAGCCTAATACAGATACAGATGGACAAATACAGAAATACTTATAATACATGTTTATTCATAGGCTAGTATACATGTATGTTTCCAGGTTTTGTCCTCTGAAGGGCCTGGAAGCAATGACAACCAGGAGCAATGAGCATACCTAGCACCCAGTTCTTAGTTTCTAATACCATTCAACAATAAAAGTAATCAGTTCTCCTGGAGAAATGGCTGATTCTAGGACTGGGGCAAGATATATACAAGATGAGTCTCGAGCATCCTGTAGTACCAGAAAGTGAAGACGTGCTTTCAAAAAAACAAAACAAAACAGCGGCTGTATATCAAAATGACACAGGAGCCAACAAAAAGAACTCCCAATGAATGGCTAAGGCTGGGATCATTTGAAAAATGAAATAAATAATTCAGTGTTGATTATAATCTGAATTAAAAATAAAATTCTTGAGCCTATACTGATAAAAAAAATGATTGAATAACAAGTAAATGGAGAATAATTCTTATACTGAAGAATTAAAAAGAAAAAGTTATGTAGGTACACTGCCCTAAGAAGATGGAACATAATTCTCCTTAAGTGTGAGCTGAGCATAGTAACTTTCCTTCAAAGAGTACAGTATAGAAAGGGGGGAAAAAGAAAAACCTTATGGTGGAAAAACCTGACAAACACTACCTAAACCAGGTGGTCAAAGTTAACATCATTAGTAATAAGTTATTAGTAGCAAGCACCCTTTATATGCTATGATGAAAATAGCACTTTATTTCTGAGATCTTCCTCCCCAAAACCCATAGCCCCAGCCTAATCATGAGAAAAAAATATTGGACAATCACAAATTAAAGGATATTCTACAAAATACATAGTGCGTACTCCTCAAAACTATCAACATCAAAAACAGGGAAAGTCTGAGAAACTCAAAATCTAGAGGAGCCCAGTGATGGTTAAATGTAATGTATCCTGGATGAAATCCAGTGACCAAAAAAAAAAAAAGAACATTACATTTAAACTAAGTCAGAATGTTTAAAAATGTGCCTAGGTCCTAAGAAACAACAAAAAACTGAGGAACTGACTCAGATTAGGGGAGACTGAAGGGCTCTTTTGACTAAGGGAAAAGTCTGGAGGTTGTATTCTTTAATGAAGATAACAAGGAAGTCACAAAAGTCTTGTTTCTAGACATCCCCAGGCACTGGTGACTCCAGGTGGTGGGCCAGAGAGGCTGGGCCAGAGGCTGGTTACAGAAAACTGACAACAATACATCATTGCTGGAAATGTAGATGCCTAGATGAACAGTTAGGGCTAGACATACTTAAGGGGCTAGCAATAATTACCAAATCCAAACTCATGAGGACTCTCTGGGAGGCTGATTTTACTTCTTGCTAATGATTAAGAGGTAAAATAATAGGCTGGTCAACAGAAAGGCTAAGCAATACATGACAGGGCTAAGGCTGAGAAAAAAATGGCTGCACTACCGTTAGGATTATTTTACCAAGTTCTTCTAAGATTCTTGAGGTTTCTACCTTCCAGAGATATAACAGTTAAATACAAAATGGAATCCTGAATCCAATCCTGGAACAGAAAAATTAAATTAGTGGAAAAAGTAGTGAAATTTGAATAAGGACAGTAGTTTAATTAATACTGTTAGATCGGTGTTCATTTCCTTATTTTAATCTTTGTTACAATGTTATATGAAATATTTCCTTTAGGGAGCCTGGGTAAAGGGTGTGTGGGAACTCTATTTTTGCAACTTTTCTGAAAGACAAATCATTTCAAAATAAAAAGCTTTTAAAATTAATAAGGTAATGAAAAAACAAAATACATGAGGAAGTCCAGTGCCATGTTCTACTCTTCAAATGAGAGAATGTCTACCCAAGAAAACAGAGAAGAAAGAGTTCTGAAAAGAGATGTAAAATAAGTTGATTTAAAAACATCAAGGAGGGGAAGATGCTAGTTTGAACACACCCCAGCTCCACAACACTCCCACCCATACCCACACAATTTTCACAAGTCAGAGCTGTTAGTACTGGCAGATAGTGGAGTACAATAAATGCCTCAGGATTAGTGGGAGGCTTGGCAGAGCCAGTTTGGCCTCATCTGGCTGAATCAATCATTCCCAAATCCGATTAGGCATCAAAATTACCTGCAGGGCCAAACGTACGAATTGCTAGGCTATGTGCCCAGAGTCTCTGATCCAGTAGGTCTAGGATGTGGTCTGAGATTTTCTGTCAAGGGCCAGGTGATGATATTTCTGGTTCACAGACCACATTTTGAGAAATACTGGGCTATGCAAGAGTCTGGAGGCCAGTGTTGGAGATCCCCAATAAAAGGCATTTTGTCAAAAGGAGTTTAGCTGACTCTCAGAACCATAATTGTCTCATTCCTCAGAAATAAAAACTCAAAACCAACCAGGAAGTGGGACAAATCTCTCCCATACAGAATTCTAAATAATTTATGTAGATACTGCCCCTTCAAGGAGGTAGAACATAACTCTAGGCCTGTGACCACTTACCCTTGGAAAGGCCAGCTTGCAGGTTTGGCCTATAGATGGTATCTGGGAACTTTGATTTGGGGAGGATTCTTATCACCCTAACTGATGAGAGTGGCTCAACTATGTCTAAACTTTTGATACAAACAGTGTGGCTTATGCTAAACACCTGCTTTCCTTCTGGGAGTCTGGAATTTTTGATATGTGTTAAGCAGAGGGATCTCATGTGATTAGCCCCTACTAAAAGCTTTGCCACTAAGTGGAGAGATGTGAAAATTTTATGATATCTTCTATTTTTTTATAGAAAAAAAAGCTAGGAAATTACCTGTGAGGAAAGGGGACAAAGTGAGGCTTAAGCAGATAGGAGGTATGCAATAATGAACTAGAAGAGTGGGACAGATAATTGACTAGAAAAATGAAGTTTGGTTAGCAGGTAGCACTGAAGTCCTACTTATGCTTGGTGATTATGAATTTAAGACAATGCAAATCACCATAGTGGCATTTTTCTCTTGACATGTGTAGCTGTTTTGGTGCAGGCACATAACCAAAGGTGAAGCTTAGCCAAGCAAGTATGGAGGAGGGCAACAAAGGAGTTGAGCTTGTGTGGCAGAGTGATTATAATGTTAGATCATGGATTTTATTTTACTAAATATTTATTTATTTATTTATTTACGTGTCGAAGTCTCACTCTGTAGCCCAGGCTGGAGTGCAGTGGCATGCTCACAGCCACCGCAGCCTCACTCTGCTGGGCTCAGGTGATCCTTGTACCTCAGTCTTCCAAGTAGCTGGAACCACAGGTGTGCACCACCATGCCTGGCTAAATTTTTGATTTATTGTAGCGACAAGGTCTTGCCAAGTTGCCCAGGCTGGTTTCGAACCCCTGGGCTCAGGCAATCCTCTCACCTCAGCCTCTCAAAGTGCTGGGATTATAGGTGTGAGCCACCGGGCCCAGCATTTATTTTTATTTTTCATTTTTGAGTCAGGGTCTCACTCTCTTGCCCAGTCTGTAGTGCAGTGGCATGATCATGGTTCACCACATCCTTGAACTCCTGAGCTCAAGCAGTCTTCCCTCCTCAGCCTCCTGAGTAGCTGTGAATTACAGACTGCACCACTACTCCTAATTTTTTTATTTTTTGTAGAGAAGAGGTCTTGCTGTGTTGCCCAGGGTGGTCTTGAACCCCAGGGCTAAAGCAATCCTGCCTTGACCTCCCAAAGGGCTGCGGTTACAAGCATGAGCTACCACACTTGGCAGAGCATGGATTTTAAGCCAGGAGGGCTAGAAAAGGAAGACAGAACAGCTTGATGGAAGCCCAGTGGAGTCAAAGAACTACTGGAGTCAGAGTATCTGAGTTAATGAACCGAAAAGGTGAGGGGTGGTATCCGAAAGTGGCATGCTTGAAATTGAGATTTTAGTGGTGGTATAGTTATCAGCAATGATATTGGCTTAGATGGCTTAGATATAACCATGGTATGGGTGTAAGTAGATGAGGTGAGGTAGGTCATAAAATCACTGGAGTTAGAAGGTCATAGAAACAATCATTGGAGTAAGAAGGTTAAATGGTGGCAGAAAGTATTAGAGGTTTGCCTCAACATTCATTCTCTCTTCCTTATTAATAACAAAACCTCCTTTTTACCTGGGCACATTGGCTCTCTATATAAAGACATATGTCTTAGCCTCCCTGGTAGCTAAATATATATGTGACTAAGTTCTTCCATTGAGATCTAAATGAAAATGTTATATGGAACTTCTGTTAAGACTTCTTAAAAGAAAAGGAGTGTGCCCTTCTTACATTTCTCTTTCCTTTTGTGCAGAATGCCGGTATAATGGCTGGAGCTGCAGTAGCTATCTTGGACCATGAGGTATAAACCACATACTGAGTGAGGATAATGGAGCAGAAAGAGGAGCTGTGGAGCTCTTATATCATCTCAGGACTATCTACTTGAAGACTTTTTTTATATAAGAGAAAAATAAACTTCAGTCTGGTTTAAGCCATTGTGTGGGGTTTTTTGTTATGTGTTGCTGAACCTCATCCTAATACATTAGATTGGTGAAAGTATTACCTACATAGATGTTAACATCAACTACAGGGGTAGATATGTATTATAAAGAGGTAGAGAACTTGGTATTGAAATTATCACTGAATGAAGGGATGTAAACAAGTCTGGAAATAACTTCAGTTCGGAGTGGTTATGGGTGCTTCAAGGAGCTGGGGACTATGAGAAAGCAAGGAGAGACAGCATGAGGATCAGGGAAGATACTGTTTCTTAGGTTCAGATCCTGACTTTCAACCGGGCCTGCTGGCTCACACCTATAATCCCAGCACTTTGGGAGGTCATGGTGAGAGGGTTGCCTGAGCCCACGGGTTCGAGACCCGCCTGGGCAACTTGGCAAGACTTCATCTCTACAATAAATCAAAAAATTAGCTGGGCATGGTGGCGCTTGCCTGTAGTTCCAGCTACTTGGAAGGCTGAGGCGGAAGGATCGCCGAAGCCCAGCAGGTCACGGTTCTGGTGGCCAGGAGCATGCCACTGCGCTCCAGTCTGGGTGACAATGAGACTCCTATTCAAAAAAAAAAAAAAAGATCCTGAATTTCTAAGTGCTGTATTTGATTGAGGAAACAAGTTACAGACAGGACATATTGCTTGTGTTTCAAACCACAGCATGACATTAGAGAGAACACACTGGCTCAGATCAATGACTCAGAATGTTTTTAGGAAGAACATACTTGCCCCACAGATATTTTAGAACATTAAACACCCTTTAATCTCCTTAATTATATTATTCACTGTTTTAATTATTTAACATTATATATTTTACCTCCCATGTTGAATTTATTCATTTTATTAATTTTTTTTTTTTTTGAGTTGAAGTCTCACTCTGTCACCCAGACTGGAGTGCAGTGTCCGCTCCCAGCAACTGCAGCCTTGACCTGCTGAGCTCCAGCGATCCTTCCACCTCAGCCTTCTGAGTAGCTGGAACTACAGGCGCACGCTACCACGCCCGGCTGATTTTGATTTATTGTAGAGATGAGGTCTCGCCAAGTTGCCCAGGCAGGTCTCGAACCTGCAGGCTCAGGCAATCCACTCACCTCAGCCTCCCAAAGGTGGGGGATTACAGGCTGAGCCACCAAGCCCGGCTTTAATTAATTATTAATTTGCAAGCTCTTGCTATGTTCTGGGCACTGCATTAAGTGGGAGGGACACAGATTAAGTACAAAGTATCTTCCTCCAAGGAATTTACTAGTTCAAAGAAGAAACAAATGAGAGAACCAATAGTTATATGGAGGGGACCCCCCAAAAAACTTAACTTTTGGAAGGCAGGCCCCTTGTAGAAGCTTCCCCCACTAAGTAAGTGTTCTAAGAGCCCATCAGCATCAGTGTACCAGCTAGTGTTGTGAGAGGCTGCAGTGGTGTTTTTTGTTTGGGTTTTTTTTTTTTTTTTAGATTGTTTCAACATGTTTGCTGTTTGCCCGTTTCATGATGGATGATTTACACAAACAACCTCTCCACACCACACTAAGTGCTCAGCAGTTTGCAGCCAAGAACAGCATGAACCCCATGCCCTATCCTCCTTATTCACCCCATCTTGCCCCAAGTGACTGTTTTTTTGTTTCCCAGGATGAAAAAAGTTCTCAAAGAGACGTTTTGCTGATGTGGAAGAGATGAAACCAAAAACGTCAGAAGCACTAAAAGGAATCCAAATTGACAAGAACTATTTTGAGCAATGGAAAAAGCATCTCGATAGGGATATTGCATCAGAGAGTACTTTGAAGGTGACTGAAGTTTAAACATGGAAGAATAACTACACAATTTTTTATAAATAAATTCCAGGTTTTTTATGGATCCATCCTCGTATAGTGTGATAAGGGTATTCATTCAGTTTAACTGAGGAATACACCAGGTACAAGGAGAGTACAAAGAAAGGTCACCTGTTTCATACTGGGGATTGGGAAGATATTCCTGGAAGAGATAACAGATGAACAGAATTGTGAAGATGGAATAGGTGCTAGCCAGCTGGGCAAGTGGAGAATTTTTCAAGAGGAGAGTATAACACAAGTGTGTGTGTACAAGCATGGAAAACTTGGCACTTTGGGAAATTCCGAGTAGGCAGTCTGGAAGATGTTTATATATTATGTTACTCTTAACAAAAAGCAACAGGGCACACAACCAGTATTAAGTAAAATTGTTATCCCATGCCTTTTGGAGGCTGAAGTGAGTGGGTTGCCTGAGCCCGCGGGTTCGAGACCCGCCTGGGCAACTTGGCGAGACCTCATCTCTACAATAAATCAAAAATCAGCCGGGTGTGGTAGCGCATGCCTGTAGTTCCAGCTACTTGGAAGACTGAGGCAGAAGGATCACCGGAGCCCAGCAGATCGAGGCTGCGGTGGCCGGAAGCAGCCTCTGCACTCCAGTCTGGACGACAGAGTGAGACTCCAACTCAAAAAAAAAAAAAAAATTGTTGAGAGCTGACCATGGAGGCCCACCTGAACATTAGGGATCAAGGTGAACTGTGGACCCCGAGACCACTAGGATGCATTCAGGAGCTGTTGACCCTATTCTCTCCTCCCTTTTTCTATTTAGCCAAAAGGAATTCTGCTGACCTAAGCTGAAGGTTCTGTGACTGTGACAGACATGACTGACTCTAGAAACTCTTTGTTCCTGTTTCCCATGAACTGCAGTTTCGGGTTAGGTATTAGATGTAATTCAAACTCAGGTCACATTTGGGAGCCTTCTATTCGGTACAAGCTTCTTTATAAGATTTAAAAGTATATTTGTAGAATTAGTATATACATATGGAGAGCTGTTTTCAGCTTTAGATGGTATAAATGATTATCTAGAGTTACCAGAAATGGCCCGGCACAAACTTTGGGCTGGGCCACATTCCTAAGGGCCCAGCGTGTACTTTGGACTGAGCGTATTTCTTTTAACTAGCTACAGTTAGTGTAGGGTTTTTCTACTTATTATAGAAATTTAATTTATTTTATTCATAGAAAGTATTGTAGAATAGGTTATGCTACGTCAGTGAATTATGTTAGTTCAAGCATGATCAAGCATGGTATTTTGAGGTTTAATCAGCTAACTTTCGAAATTTCATTGTTCCCATTTTCTACAATTGTGGTTTTGGCCTTAGTACAATGTACAGTTTGTAGTTTATATTTGGGTTTCATTTTTAGAGGATTTATTGCTGATGATCAGCTTTATATATTAGGATTAGGAATTAGAAAGTTTTATAGAAATTAAAACAGATATATAGGATTTTAGAATAGCCATTTTGTTAAGAGATTGTAATCAACTGTTCCTAGAAATGGCCCAGCATGATCTTTGGACTGGGCCACATTCTTTAGGAACTGGTTTGAACTATAATTAAGAGTTTCTATAGTGTAGGTAGAATTAGCACAGAATAGAAAGGTATTAGGATTTAAGTTAGTCATTAGGTGTTGTGTATGCATAAGCTTTAGAAGTTATTGATTATTAGAATATTATGATGTTGGAATTGTTGTATTGCTTTTGAAGAACATTAACCAAACATAAGGAACAGTGAGATAATTTTGGGATTGTCCTTCCTCATGCTTGGGAAAATGCCTGGTGGGTGGGGGACACCCCTCATTCACCTGGCTTTGTGTTCACGTGAAAGTCTTGTGATTTAGCCTGTGAAAATTTGGGATAAAAGACTTACGGTTTGTCCCATTAAATGGCTTTTGCTCAATCCGTTGAACAGTTGTCCATTTTCTTTCTTTCTCCCCCACCCCGTCTCTTTCTTTCTCTTTATTTCTCCAGAATAATTGCCGACGCCACCACACCTCCCAGGGACCCCCTAAATCTCTCTGCAGGGGCTGGCCCCCTGCATAAAATTCCTTATTTATTAATGTACTTGTCATTAACATACCATAAATTGTGCTAGTGGGAACTACTGGCTTAATGTGCTTAGCTGAAAGAAAGAATTTATCTAAATTATCTTAAGGAATTGTGTTGGCCAAACTCAGTGGCTCAGCCTGTAATCCCAGCACTTTGGAAGGCTGAGTTGAGTGGATTGTCTGAGTCCACAAGTTCGAAACCAGCCTGGGCAACTTGACAAGACTTTGTCTCTACAATTAAAAAAAAATTAACCAGGTGTGGTAGTGTGCGCTTATAATTCTGGCTACTTGGAAGGCTGAGGTGGAAGGATCACCAGAGCCTAGCAGGTTGACACTGGAGTGGCCATGAGAGTGCCACTGCACTCTAGCCCGGGTGCCGGAGTGAGACTCTAAAAAAAAAAGTTGTGTCTTTTGACCTCGTATCACCATATCACCTCCTCTACAATTGTAGTCTATACTTATTCAGCAAAGAAAACAATATTGTGTGTGTTAAGTTATATTATGCTTTATTAGATCAAACTAATTTGTAGAGTAATCATGGAAAAGCATAGTAACTTAAATGGCTGATACTAGTCAATATTTCTCCTTTGAGAAAACCACCAGATGGTAGCTCTGGGTCAAATCTTGAGACAAAAATACTTTTAATACTTTTTTTAAAAAACATTTTAATTACATAATAATTTTAGATTTAAGAAAAGTTGCTTTTTTTGTGTGGCTTCCTAAAAGATCTAAAAATAGGCCTCCCATATGACCCCCGCAATCCCCTACTGGGAATATACCTGGAGGAACTCAAATCACTCTGTGAAAAAGATACCTGCACATGCATATTTATTGCAGCATTATTCATAATAGCAAAAACACAGAACCAACCATGCTACCCATCAAAAGAGGACTGGATAAAAAAATGTGGTTCATATACATGATGGAATATTACGCAGCCGTAAAGGACAAAATTATGAACTTCACAGCAACTTGGATGGACTTGGAGTCTATACTACTGAGTGATCTATCACAGAAACAAAAAACTGAGTATCATTTTCTCACTCATAAGTGGACTTTGAACAACTATTAAGGGATTAGTAGTAGTAGGAAACTGCCAGGGGAGGGCAGGGGCACACCTCAACAACAAGGGTATCTGCATAATAAACATTTGTATACCTAACCCTGAATTGTACCCCACTTATTTAAAATAAAAAAGAAAAGAAAGAAAAAAAGAAAAGATAGTGCAGAGTTCCCATATATCCCCACACCCAATATCCCTTATTGTTAACCTGTTACATTAGTGTAGTACATTTGTCACAACTAATAAACCAATATTGATATGTTATTATAAACCAAAATGTATACTTCATTAATATTCCCTTAATTTCTACTTAAAGTCCTTTATCTGTTCCAGGATACCAACTACATTTAGATATCTCCTTAGGCTCTTCTGTACCATGACAGTTTCTCAGGCTTTCTTTGCCTTAAAAACTTCGAGGTGGTTGGGAATTCTGTGGGATATTCTTCAACTTGGGTTTGTTTAATTTTTTTTCATGATTAGACTGAATTTAAGTTTTGGGGGAGGAATTCCACAGAGGTAAAGTGACCGTCTCATATCACGTCAAGGGTACATACTATCAAGAATTCCACAGAGGTAAAGTGACCAACTCATATCACATCAAGGGTACATACTGTCAACATGACTGGTCACTCAATCATCTAGCTGCGATCGTGTTTATTTCGTTTCTTAATTGCAAAGTTATTTTTTCCCTCTTTCCATACTGTACTATTTGGAAGGAAGTCACTGGACAGCTCACACTTAAGAAGTGAGGAGTTCTGTTCCAACTTCTTGAGGACAGAATACATACATTCTTTGGAATTCTTCTGTTTGGGAGATTTGTCTATTTCATTTTATTATTTTATTCAATCATCTATATCAGCATGAACTCATTTTTTAATATTTTATGTTAATAATCCAATGTTAGGTTACTTTATTGCTCAAATTATTCCACCTTTAGCCACTTTGAGATGGCTCCTGTGTCCCTTGACATATGCCATTTAGTTTGCTTTTTGAGCAATTCCTTATACTCTGGGATTACAATAATATATTTTTCTGTAATCAGATTTAATATAATTAGGAAAATGATATAACCTCTTAATATAATTACAAGAGCAAGCCATGGTAAGTTGATGAATATTAGTAGACATTCATCAGTAATGAGGGCTTTGTATCTTAAATTATTTTGAGTTCAGTTTCCTATTCATATCTTTTAGCTTGGAACAGAAATTAACCAATGATTTTTTTGTAACCTTACATATTATAAGTAGAATAAGAAAGTCAATCGATTTAGAATTACATATTTCTCACTTAAAGAGGAAACTGGGGCTGGGAGTGATGGCTCATGCCTGTAATCTCAGCACTTTGGGGGAGCCAAGGTGGAAGGATTACTTGAGCTCAGGAGTTCAAGACCAGCTTGTGCAACACAGTGATACCTTGTCTCTACCAAAAATAAAAAAATCAGCTAGGTGTGATGGCATGTGCCTGCAGTCCCAGCTACTTGGGAGGCTGAGGTGGAAGGATCACCTGAAATTGAGGTTGCGGTGAGCCATGATCATGCACTCTAGCCTGGGCCACACAGGGTGAGACACCCAACTCAGAAGAAGGAGAACAAACTGTGGTACTTACTGCTGATAAGGGAATATTAACAAAGGACTGTTAATTCAATTTAAATTTACATGCTAAAAGACAAATTTGTGTGTTGAAAAAAAGAAAATTAAAAAGAAAAAGCCTTCAGTTTAATTCTGAACTAGAGTAATCTGCAGGTTAAAAAAATACTAGGTCCATTTTAATGAAAAAGCGTCAATATCACAAAGATTAGAGAAGGAAAAAGACATAAGAAGTAATACCAATTCCCAGTTTTCTGATTTTCCAAAGGCATTTCACAGGTAAATTAGGTGAAATGGCAGGCAGTTGTCCTAGTAGTTATAAGATTAGGCAGAAGTTGTATTCACATTTCTGGTTCTCTTATATGTGTCTGTATTATGAAAGATGATAATACTTAATATTCTCTTCAGTTGTTCAACTTTATCCTGTTGTTAAATTATAGGCAGCAATTTAAATAGAAACATATTGTACAACAGCTTTTTTATGAACATACACCTGATTGGTACCTTTCTTCATCGAGTTCAGTGTGCCTGACAACTGATCCTTAGTTAATTTCTCCATGAAATAGAACAGAGCAAAACTACAGACAAGAAAACAGAACCATCAGCAGTACTGGGTTATATGTCAACGACCCTGCTTTCTTCAGAACTATATGGTATCAGCAGAATGTCCTTACTTTTTTTTAATACCAATTCAAATTTAATACATAAATAGCCTCTTTAATTACTTATTACTTAGACTCTATGTAAGAGAGGTGAAGGAAGGGAGAAAATTAGAGTAGGGGGAGACAAATAAAATCACATTTGTAGACCACACTACAATAGTTGGCAGCTACTTTCCATATTTCCTAAGATAAAGTCCTGTCAGATCCTAATATTGGAACCAAGAGATTAAAAAAAATAGGACAGCTAATTTGCAAATTCCAAATTTCTCAACTGAGTTAAACTTATTGGCAGATGCTAGATTATTTGAATGACCTATAAGCCTGGAAAGTTGAAGGTAGTTTCTTTATTGAGAAAATAAAGACATATTTCGTAGGGAAAATAAGTTAAAATGACCAGATATCAGGTACACTAGTGAACAGCAAATGGAAATAAAATGTCTTAAGTATTTATATGTCTTATCTTAGATACACACAGCTATTAGAAGATCATTATTTCTCTTATCTCTTGGGAAACATATATTTAGTTTTAATATAAAAAACAAAAATTGAGCTTCTAATAGATAATCAAATCCCATCAGAAGAAGAGTTACATGAAACAAGCCATTTCTAATACAGATGCTGACTTATACTCCACACCATAAAATCTGATAACAACAAACATTTATTAAGCACCTACCACATGTCAAGAACTCTGCTAAAGGCATACAAAGATAACTAATCTGGGGATTACCAGAAGAAAAAAAGGATGGATCGTGAGATAAAGGGAGAGGAGTCAACACAAATGAAAAAGTGAGATTTTACTGTAGGAAAAAGAGGAAGGAATGCTTTTGAAAGCGACATGAAAGTAGATTTCTGGGCAATACGAAGCTGAGAGTCATTCAATCTTGTTATGCTCTGAAAACATCTCTAGATCAAGTTTCCCAATGAAAAATGGGGCAATGACAATGGGACAGCTAAAAATAAGCCATAATTACAGCAAAGAAAACAACAGCTAGCATAAACTTGCCCATTGTCACTGCTGAAGTTGTGTAATTACTCCTTTCAACTACTCTTGTCATCATAGGCTTCCTGATACGATCATCTGTGGTGAGGATAGCTTTTCGAGCCCCATGCCACTTTCCAGGGCCCTGTAGACGATACTGGATTGGAGTACAGGGTCCCAGTAGTACCTGTAATGCTAACTTGGGGTCAGTAAAGGCCAGAGACAGCAGATTGGGCCTGACTCCCAACAACTCAGCAAGCTCTTCCATAGTATCTATGTAGTCTCCTTGAATGGTATGGCGTTGGCTCTCCACATACCTGAAGTGGAAAAGACAGAAGCCATGGCTCATCAATAATTCATTAAGTCAGTCAGTCAATCAAAGCTTTCTGAGTGTCTGCTATTGGCTCAATATTGAGTTAGGAGCTGTGGAAAATAGAAAAGTAAGACATTTGTCACTGTTCTTAAGCATCTTTACTAGAGGAAATAAGACATATACCTGAAGCAGAGATGAATATAAGATTTTGATAAATAACGTGGTTTTAGACTACTAAATATAAACGCACAGATGGGGTAGTTGAAAGAGAATTATCATAGTTTGGTTCTAGAAGTATGTGGAAGATGTAGATAAGATGAGGGTTAGGTATAGCAGATCTAGATACAAAGGACTCTGATGTTATGAGAAAGTAAGAACCCACCATAAACATTCTCAAATATGAGATTCTCAATTATTTTATGAGGACAGTGCTGGTAGGGTCCATGGGGTAGGACTTCCCAGGGCCAATGTTAATTTGGAATTCTGAAAGGACAAGGGAGATGACTTATCCCATAAGAACAAATGGTCCTCCAAATGGAATCAGATGGAATGGTTATACCAAAAGCATATTTAAAAAGCTAAAAGGAGCCGGGCTCGGTAGTTCAGCCTGTAATCCCGCGCCTTTGGGAGGCTGAGGTAAGTGGATTGCCTGAGCCCGTAGGTTCGAGACCCGCCTGGGCAGTGAGACCTCATCTCTACAATAAATCAAAAAATCAGCCGGGCGTGGTAGCGCATGCCTGTAATTCCGGCTACTTGGAAGGCTGAGGCGGAAGGATCGTGGGAGCCCGGCAGGTCAAGGCTGCAGTGGCCGGGAGCGGCCACTGCACTCCAGTCTGGGCGACAGAGTGAGACTCCAACTCAAAAAAAAAAAAAAAAGCTAAAAGGACTTGGGGGGGATGTAATTATTGGTGATATCTTTGTGGAAGGAGTAGAATTTGGTGAGCTAACAGGTGACTTTTGCTTTTTACTATGTGTAATGAAAATAAAACAAAGAGCAGTAGGGCAGAAAGGAAGAGAAAAGACAAGTCAAGCTAATTGAGACTGAAAACGAGGTCAGGAGAAGTGATTAAAAAATAACTTTTTTGAGTCAGGGTCTCACTCTGTTGCCCAGGCTGGAGTACAGTGGCATAATCATGACTCACTATAGCCTCAGCCTTCTGGACTCAGGTGATCCTTATGCCTCAGCCTCCCAAGAAGCTGGGATTACACGCATGCACCACCATGCCTGGCTAATATTTTGATTTTTTGTAGAGACAAGCCCCGCTATGTTGCCCTGGCTGGTCTCAAACTACTGAGCTGAAGTAATCCTCTTGCCTTGGCCCCCCAAAGTACTGGTATTACAGGTGTGAGCCAGTGCACAAGATAGAATTTCAGAGGAGCTAATAGAGAGTCAAGTAGGAATTTACTGAAATGGGACTAAATTTAGAAGAGACAAAGATAAGACAGGAAAGAATTTGAGAGCTTTCCCTTATAGATATATGTTGGTGCGAGGGTTTATAGGAATGCATTTATTTATCCTATAGTATTCATGTAGGTTTCACAAAAGATGTTCACTAGTTCCTGCCCTGTAGGGTTATTATGAGGATTAAATAAACTCATGCATATAAAACATTTAATGTGTTCACACAGTCGGCCCTCAATAAAGGTTAAATTATATCCTTGGGGTATATGACTGCTCGTAGTCAGAAGGTCATTAGACAAAAATAAGAGGAAAGTTGAAATAAGATAGTTTAGTGCCAGAAAAGAAGGGAAGAGAAAGCACTCCAAGAAGGGAGAAATGCTTGAAAGCACCAAACTCCATAGTGAGAGAAAAGAAAATGAAGCTCATCATGAGTGACCTTCAAGAGAGCAGTTTCAGGGGTAAGAATGGAAGTTACGATCACGAGCCTTAGAAGGCAAAGGGTAGCCGGGCTCGGTGGCTCAGCCTGTAATCCAGCGCCTTTGGGAGGCTGAGGTGAGTGAATTGCCTGAGCCCGCGGGTTCGAGACCCGCCTGGGCAGCGAGACCGCATCTCTACAATAAATCAAAAAATCAGCTGGGCATGGTAGCGTATGCCTGTAATTCCAGCTACTTGGAAGGCTGAGGCGGAAGGATCGCCGGAGCCCAGCAGGTCGAGGCTGCGGTGGCTGGAAGCGGCCACTGCATTCCAGTCTGGGCGACCGAGTGAGACTCCAACTCAAAAAAAAAAAAAAAAAAAAGAAGGCAAAGGGTGAGAATTTAGAAGCATTACTGCAGAAGTTTGGCAGTGGAAAGGAGGGAAACAGGAGAGCACCTGCAAAGGGTAACAGGTTTAACAAAAAACTGACTTTCTTTTCCTCCAAGGTGGAGACAGTTATACTAGTAGAATCAATTGAAGGAAACCACCTCTTTAGATCTGGAACGATTGTGCCTCTGGCTTTTCCACAGGCATTTAGGGAACAGGGAACTTACTATCAACTTCCACTTGTCCAAATAAAAACCATCCAGTGACTGAGCTCAAATTCTGAAACTTAGACTGCTAAATTACCGTGTTCACCAAAGCACTAAGCATCTGGTTGTTACCACCTCCCCAAATCATGTGGACTATTCAAACCATGAGTCATTGTGACCTACGAGTGCTGTCACATGGTGCAGCCAGCAAAATGGCCACTGCAGCTTTGTAAATCACAGATTTGTAATGCAATCATATCCATCTCTCACTAATTCCTTGGCACCCTTCCTCTGGCAGCTCTACTAGCTCTTCAAGTAATCCTCACAAAAATAATATACCTAATTTTCTCTCTTTTTCCTACTCAACTTTTTTTATAGGCCCTAAATATAGGATTTAAAGCATTTTTCTTAAGTTTTTCTCCTTTCCCATTCACATTCAAACTACCATTTCTTCATTCTGTTAAAAACTGTTACTGTTTTATCTTCAAAATATAATCTGTTTTATCTTCAAAATATAATCTAAATCGTTAAACTAACATGAGGAAACTAAATATAATACTGACCTTATTAAGAAATAAGTAGAAAAAGTAACCATATATCTTCCTAGGAGAATTTCTTACCTATTTTCCATTTTCTCTTGAGCCTTAGATATATCTGCCATCATTTCACTTTGTGAGGGCAATGTCTTTAGCCCTAAAAGGAAAAATTAAAACTTTAAGCGTAAAATAGTCTCAGTAGGAACAATAATCCTATTAACAATATGTTACAATGAATTCAGAGAAATACAGAATAGTTTTCTTTACTCAAGGAGGTTGCAATTCATGTGATCCCCTTACCCTACCACTGCCATAATATAATGATATTAACATCTGTAGCTTTCTTGACTTTACTTTGTCTTTGGAAGATACTTCTCCTCTGTTTTCCAACCAATAGCTGCCTCCTCCCCAGTATAGTCTTTCAGTTGGGAAATGAAGTATGGACATGAGAAAATGATAAATGGCCTTAAAAACATATGGGAAACGAGGTACCAAGTAAAAAGGCAGGAGAGTGGGAAAACACACCTACACGTGTGTTCTTGATAACAAAGAGGCTTTATACCACAGAGAAAGGAAGTAAAAATAAACTCTTAATCACATTTTATGCATCGAGTCCTATAGAAGATAAGTCTCGCCTTCTAAACTTTTTAATTTGGTAATAGTTGGGGATGATACCAAGCTATTATTGGGTACCCAATATTTAAGCACTAATGTACTAAGAGTTCCAGTTATAGGAATTTTACACCAAGAACAGGGCTAGACAAAGGTAGAATAGTATTTAAGCCAGTATAAACAATTCTAAGTTTAAATAATTATTTATGCCCAAATAACTAGGCACTGTGCCATGTAGAAAATTTTGGCTTCATTCAATCCTAAGGTGTTACTCTATAAAATTCTGGACTATTAAATATATTTTACCTAATATAAGACTTCTCTCGTGGAACTTTTACTTATCTTCATAAATCAATGAGGAAACACTGAAATGCTTCATTTTACAGTAATCCTAAGTCTCTTAGGATACTCAAGAAAAACATTTTGAGAGTTGATTTCCAAACTACTTCTTACAGTACCACCATAAGTTTTACTTCTAGTAGCTAGAAACATTATGGAGGAGAAGGTCAATTTTTGGCTGTGAGAGGCAGTCAATTCATAAAAGAAAGAAAGGGGGAGGGGGAAACAACCAAAACACTCCTATCTATCTATCTATCTGTCTATCTATCTATCTGTCTATCTATCTATCTATAGATGCATAGATAAAGATGTATGCAATACCTGTGGCACAGTTCTCTCAATTCATAAATTCTATTCTTACAGCATTTTTCCTGTTTCACACATAATATTTTTTTTAACCATATTTCTTATCTTCCTCCTTCATACCTTGTTCCCTCTCTTGGATTCTCAAATAAATGAATGGCCACAGCACCTGAGCAGTTTTAGTTTCTCTCTCTAATCCCCAACATGTATTTTGTCACCAAATCCTTTCCCCTGTGAAATTTCATTTAAGTCTGTCTCTTCCTATTCCTTTAGCTTGTCCTTACTTTGGTTCAAGGCTTCATGATGTCTTACTGGGACTTTTACCACAGGCTCTTACTGGCCTGCTTCTCACTTCACTCCCCTCTCGCACATCCTCCAAACTGCAAATCTTGTCTCCTCTTCTCCCAGTTAAAATCCTCCAGGGGTTCTCTGTTGCCTACATTAAATGCAAACTTCTTGCATGGCACCCAAAGATTTTCTTGATATTGTCTCTGAATATCTCTGGCTTCATTTTCCTTCATTCTTGCGATACTTTATGTTATAGCATTCCGAACTACTTGTAGTTCCCAGAACTTGATTTGTTCTGCCATTTTTCTCTCACTGTGCTTCAATATTAGTAACTAGTGATAAATATTAGTGTTTATTTTCCCTCTAAGGTCCAGATTCCCTTGTCCTTTCAGTAAACTTGTGTAGTGATGTAGTTGTAGGGAAAATTGGGTACTTATTGTCCATTGTCCCCATGGCAGCTCCTCTGCATTACTACTGGAGCAGCTGGTTAGGATATAGTAAATATCTGCTGAATGAACAAACTCATTAAATGTCTGTGTAAAGATGATGTTACAGGAGGAAAAGGGATAAGCGGTACTGCTGCCATTCCATTTTTCCAGTCCAGTCAGCCTTTTAACATGACAGGAAATTGGCTAAGGTTTTTCATAAGCTGAGAGCCTCAGATAAGAAGTTTCTGTTTCAGAGTTTAGAGTTTCATTTACCTCCAGGCGAAACAGGTATGCATTTGAACACACATTTATTAGATACTTCCTCTATGTGCTAAGCATTGGTCTAAGCTTGGTATACAAAAGCAAGTAAACATGATTCCTTTATTTAAATAACTTTCAATATAGTACTAAGAGAAGGAAAGAGGAACTTTGCATAGGCTTTTTCTCTACAAGTAAGAAGTAAAGGGAGAGTATACCAATAAGAGAGGACAGCAGAAGCAAAGGCACAGAGTACAAGGGTACCTGCTGTATTTGCTGCTTAGAGGGCAGGTAATCCAATGCCTCTAGAAGGCTGTAGGATGTATGGTAAAGACTGGTAAAAGACGGGCCTGAAATTGCAGGTTGTATCCAATCTATGGAGGAACTTGAATAACATGCTACACCATGATACATTCTTGTGATCCAGAAAACCAGTATATCTGGAAGTGGTTTCCAAGAAAAGAAAGCTGCTAAATGAAAGTAGAACACTTGTGAGGGCTGCAAAAGAAGCAAAGAGAAAAGAAAGTCGTTTTCAGTTAAGGCAAGGAGTAAGTTCAGTGTTCTAGAAAAAGGTGAAATATTTCCTTGACAAGGGAAGAATAATTGCTGAGAATAGAGGAAGAAAAATAGAGATTGGTAGGGAAAGGACAGGCTTTGTTGGGCAGACATAAAGAATGAGAGAAACCAGCTAACCCCAAGAGCTTAAAATAGGCACAAAGTAGAATCAGGGAATGAGAAAGGCAAAAATTTGGTAGACAGGTTAGCCATGGATAGAATTAAAAACTCAAAGTTCCAGCCGGGCTCGGTGGCTCAGCCTGTAATCCCGCGGCTTTGGGAGGCTGAGGTGAGTGAATTGCCTGAGCCCGCAGGTTCGAGACCCGCCTGGGCAGCGAGACCTCATCTCTACAATAAATCAAAAAATCAGCCGGGCGTGGTAGCGCATGCCTGTAATTCCGGCTACTCGGAAGGCTGAGGTGGAAGGATCGCCGGAGCCCAGCAGGTCGAGGCTGCGGTGGCCGGGAGCGGCCACTGCACTCCAGTCTGGGCGACCGAGTGAGACTCCAACTCAAAAAAAAAAAACCAAAAAAACCCCTCAAAGTTCCCTTTGGAAGTTTGGTAAAGTTATGGGGATTCTTCAGAAGATTTCTTCCTTCCAGGTGTTAGAAAAAGCCTAGAGTAATTAGCACTAGGCTGTTACTAGCCCAAGAAGCTGAGTTTTGGGTACATTTTCCCTAAGATCCCCTAATCCTACAACCATAATGCACTCTTCCAAATACTCGTTTTCCCTATTCCTCGCAATAGATCACTTAAACTTGAAAAAGAGTCTCAGTAGCTTAAAGTATACTAAGATGTTGTGGCCTGTTTTAATGAACCTTTCTTCTCTTATTTAATTGATCCAATTAAAACATCTATTTAATATGACTAGTATTAAAGCAGACCTAATTGGTTACTTACACTTGATTACTTATTTATTTCTCTCAAGGAATTCATAAACTACTGGACAGGAGTGGAAGGAATTGAGAAATTATAAACACTTGGGAAATACGGAAAGGTTTTTGATCTATCAACTCTAATACCATTTGCTTATTTTTTCTCTGCTGCCACGAAGATCTTCAAAGGGAAGAGACACCTGTAATTCCAACAGGAACTCTGAATAGTTTTAATCAAATATTAGTAATGATATCAAATTTTATCATAACAACTGTATAATCAATTATTTTATTCCTTAGAAGGAACCTAAAGGTCAGGTGGTTTCTCTATATTCTGAGGCTTGAATCTACTCCATATACCCCTGGCCAAATGGCCATCCAGTCATTGGGCATCCTTTTCCTATTCTTCTTGGATACCTCACAATTTCAGAATTAGCCCATTTCTGATAGGAAAACACTTTGGGGTTTTTTCTTAATATTAAGCTGATATTGTCTAATCCTCAGGATTTCATTTGATTCTGGTTTGACCCTTTAAAGCTATTCTGAGTAAATCTAATCCTTCTTCCATGAGCTATTCATACTTCAACACTTTGAAGGTAACTTGCATTTCTCCTTGGATCTTATCTTTTCCAGGCTAAATCTCTCCAGTTTTTTCAATTGTACTTTAGATGGCATATTTTTCTTTCTTTTCTTTTTTTTTTTTTTTTGAGTTGGAGTCTCACTCTGTCACTCAGGCTGGAGTATAGTGACACACTCATAGCCACCACAGCCTCAACTTGCTGGGTTCAGGTGATTCTTCCACCTCAGTCTCCCAAGTAACTGGAACTACAAGCATGCACCACCACACTTGGCTAATTTTTTTGATTTATTGTAGTGATGAGGTCTTGCCAAGTTGCCCAGGCTGGTCTCAAACTCATGAGCTCAGCCAATCCTCTCACCTCGGCCTCCCAAAGTGCTGGGATTATAGGTGTGAGCCACCAGGCCCAGCCAGGATGGCATATTTTCAAATTCCTTAAAGCATTCTTATCTCTCTCCTTATTTAATGAATTCCAGCATCACTTTTGAAATATGTCTTCAGATGTGGTATGGCCACCAGCTTAGAGAAGAACAGTTGTACTGTTTAGGATGTTATAATTTTTTTGTTTTGTTTTGTTTGTTTTTTTGAGTTGGAGTCTCACTCGGTCACCCAGACTGGAGTGCAGTGGCCGCTCCCGGCCACCGCAGCCTCGACCTGCTGGGCTCTGGCGATCCTTCTGCCTCAACCTTCCAAGTAGCCAGAATTACAGGCGCGCACTACCACGCCGGGCTGATTTTTTGATTTATTGTAGAGATGAGGTCTCGCCAAGTTGCCCAGGTGGGTCTCGAACCCGCGGGTTCAGGCAATCCTCTCACCTCAGGCTACCAAAGGCACGGGATTACAGGCTGAGCCACCGAGCCCGGCTAGGATGTTATAATTTTTAATGATGCTAGATTTAATTATGCCTTTTGGCAGTCACATCATTCTACTAACTCATCTTGAGCCTACTATCTCAAACATTGAATTTTTTTTCCCATGTACTTCTAACCAAAACTGAAAGAGAGAAGATAAAGGAGGGAAAGTGAGAATTTGAGAGGCTGAATATTCTACATTATGGGCTTGTCTCCAACCAGGTCTTAATTTTTGGCTGAAATCAAGTCATATCATGTCTATATTTGACTTTATCTGTAATAAAAGAAAATAAAGTTCTTTTACTTCACAAATATATGCCAGTTGTCTAAAATCTATATGAGTGGATTCAAATCTGGAGTGCATATTAGAATTACTAGGACATAGTGATCTTATGCATGCTCCGCTCCAGACTTATGAAATAAGCATCACCAGGGATGAAGTCAAAGCATGCCTAGTTTGGAAAAATTTCCGAGATGACTCTTAGGCATGTCCATGGTTACAAATTATTACTTTAGATTCACTCAAAAATAAATTTACCAGTACTAACTTTGTGCTAGGCATTGTTATAACCATACACACTGTGTCACTATTTAAAAGCAAGTACATAAAGCAGAATTAAACATACGGCTAAGTACTTAAGTGGTCAATATGCACCATCACTTACCTTTAAATACCTGAGTAACCCAGCGTGCTTGGAGCTCTGAAATGGGCATAATGGCTCCCAAGGGCTGAATCAAGCCTATGATTGCAAGAGTTGGCCTTTCCAGATTAGGAGGGAAGACTTTTTTATACAGGGATATCTTGTTTTCGACCACTTTGACAGAGTCTTCAAGAAAAGGAAAGGCAAAGCTATATCCTGTGGCAAAGATAACAGCATCAATGTCATCCTCCCTGGAGCCATCTTCAAATATGGCAGCTGTCTCTGTAAATTCCTTCACATTTCCTTTTACTTTCACCAAGCCAGAAATTATACGATTTGGCAGGTCATCATTTACTGTTGGATGCTGACTCAGAGCTCTGTGAGTGGTGATAAAGAACAAGAGAAGGAAAAATAAGAAAGAGATCAGTGCCATATGAGTAACATTTTGCTTTGATGTAGGTAAACAATATCCAATGATCTCCTATTCATAAAATTTGGGAAAGGTCTAATTTATACCAGCTTGACGCAGATCAAGATCTCAGAGCTGAAGCAGGACTTTGGGTAGCATTAAAAGGGAGGGTGTTGGAGGAGTGAAGAAAGAAGAGTCTTATTTGAGGAGTGCATGTAGTTTCTCAAGAAACAGTAATGTTCTGTGATATAAGGCCACAGATAGTAACCTTAGATTGAATAGTGGCCAATAGTTTCTATCTACATATCAGGAAGTCTGACAGAACCAACACTCTGTTCAGTCTCATTTCTAGTTTCAAAATCCTAGAACTAGACTTAGACCATAATTTTCCAAACTGTGTAAGAAATTACACAGTTATAACCATATAAAATTTATATATAAAAATTTACAGTTTATAAGTTGCATTGTGTGCATTAACTTATTTGATTCTCACAAAACTCTATTAGGAGGCAGGACAGGTATCATTGTCCTGGTTTTATTGATGAGGAATTGGAGGCCTAGAAAAGTTAAGAATTCTAAATTCTAAGAAGAATTCTAAATTCTAGGAATTTGGAATTTATATCAAAGTAGTTTTCAATGAATTCCT
Organism: Cephalopachus bancanus; assembly: GCA_027257055.1. NCBI lineage: Eukaryota > Metazoa > Chordata > Mammalia > Primates > Tarsiidae > Cephalopachus > Cephalopachus bancanus. Next base: position 117,621 of record JAPVLO010000403.1, read on the forward strand.
TCAGGAGACTTTGAGCTTGTTTAAATAGTGTTTTCTAGGTGCCACATAGGATGAAGTTACCAAATAATAATAAGGCAGGTTTCTAGTATCTTAGAGATTTCTAAAAAGCAGTCTTCATTCTTGAATCATAAGTTAACTCAGAATCCTTAGCCCATCATCTTCAGACACTGCTGGTCTAGCCTCAGAGATAGTATATATTTAAACAGCTATTACTGGTTTGTTGCATTTAGCTATGCTTTGACTCTAACCATTAGGTGGATTCTGTTCTGCATTAAAACCTCATGATTTCACTGTTCTCTCCAAATCTGCTTCTTTTTTCTAGCAGTGTCATCATCCACAGAGTTGCCCAAGTCACAGAACCATGTGTCTTACATCTAGTGACAAAGCCTTTTCCCTTTTTTCTCTTAACATTCTCAGAACAGTTTTATCTAAACCACTTCCTTACCTGGATGGTTACAGTTGTCTTTAGGGCCTCCTGTCCCATCCTTCTTCCATATTAGTTTTGGAATAATCATTCTAAAATGTATTTACTATTATGTCACTCACTTGCTTAAAATTTTTGAATGGTTTTGGGCTGTCTTCATTTGAGACCTTTTATTTATCAGAGCATACAAAGGTTTTCATGCTTGATGAGCCTGGAGACATATTCAATCACTCTTCCACTCTTGCTGTGTAGTCCAGCCATACCAGACTACGTGCGGGTCCTAGAGCAAAATGTACTTTTTGCTATTCCAAGACTTTGTACTTATAATTAGAATGCTACTCCTCCACCCTATTTGTTTGGCTATCCTATTATTCCATAGATCTTCAATTTATTTTGCAACTGCTAAAGACATGCATGCTAAAATAATTAGGTGAAAAGTTTTTGGGGAACAGTCTCCAAATATCACCTTAATGATTAATCTCAAAGGGAAAAACATATTTTTACTGTAGAAACTTGACAGATACCACTTACCTAAGTGATCAAATTTAGCATCATTACTATGGAATAAACTGATATCATGAGATAAATTGACATTATGTGACTCCTTATGTGACCTACCAAGAAGATCAACATCACCTACATAGCACATGTACCAAAGATAATTTACCTGAATATAATAAAGGAAAAACACCCATGCTGGTCCAAATTTAGAGACTTTCTACAAAACAGTGCCTTGGACTCTTAAAAAAAGGAATACAGACTTATTTCAGGTTAAAGAGACAGTACAACTAAATGTGACAGCGTGCCTGATACTTGACAGGATCCTGGATTTTAAAAAGAAAAAAAGCTATAAAAATATTGGGACAACTGGGAAAATTTGACTATGCCAATATATTAGATAATATATTTTATCAATATTAAATTTCCCAAGTATGATAATTATATTATCATTATGTAGGAGAATGCCTTTTTTTCATATGCTAAGTATTTGGGATAGAGTATCTTGATGACTACAGATTACTTTCAAATGGTTCAGGAAAAATATGTACTGTGGCTGGGCACAGCGGCTCACACCTATAACCCCAGCACTTTGGGAGGCCAAGGTGAGAGGACTGCCTGGGCAACTTGGTGAGACCTCATTTCTACAACAAATCAAAAACATTAGCCAAGAGTAGTGGTGCGTGCCTGTAGTTCCAGCTACTTGAAAGGCTGAGGCGAAAGGATCACCTGACCCCAGCAGTTCGAGGTTGTGGTGACGGTGAGCATGCCACTGTACTCCTGCCTGGGCAACAGAGTGAGACTCCAACTTAAATATATATATATTTGCACTGTGTATGTATGCTATATATGCGTGACTCAATCTATCTAAAGAGAGAGGAAAAGAAAGCAAATATAGTAAACTGTTAATAAGACAATCCAAGTAAAGGGTATATGGGTGCTCATTGTACTTACTACTTTGCAACTTTTCTGTAAATCTTAACATTTTCAAAAAGTAAAAAGTTGGTGGGAAAAAGAATTTAAAATCAGCCTCAGAATGCTTTCCCTCCCTGGCTCTGTTGAGGACCCCATCCTTTATCCTCTCATAGCACTCTATTTCTTTATTATACTTTGTTGCCTCTCTTCTCATTAGAGTATTTAAGATAAGATCCATTTCTTGAGTCCACCATGTATTACTTGTGTTAACCTCAGGCAAATTACTTAGTTTCTCTAAGTGTCAATTTTTATATCTGTAAAACAGAGATTAAAATAGTACCAACCTATAAGGCTATTATGAGGATTAAGTGAGATGATGTATATAACTCATCTTGTACTTTGCTTGTCTTATGGAAATTCCTCAGAAAAGTGAGGTGTTATTATTTGCGCTAGAATTACTATTATGTCTTTCCTTTCTGTATTTCATGGCCAGCGTGATGCCTGGCCCATAGCAGGTGCTCAATGTTTGTTAGATGAATGAACAAATGATGCACTGCCCTCTAATCATTTCGTTGCTGATGTTGGACATCATGTCAAAATAACTGAAATCTGGGGAAATGAGAAAATGGTTAATTCCACAGGAAATTATAGACTGAAAACCTACAGACCGGTAGGTCTTAGACTTCTGTGGGCATTCTTAATGTATGGGTAGAAGTAGCTCTACGATTAGACTATGTGAACTGTCCTTATTCTTGTGCCTTGGCCATTACCCCTGCACTCCCGGCCTGGGAACATACCTGTGTTTTGGTTTCAGGCCAAACATTTCATGGTCAAATCTTTCATTCATCTTTTTTTCCAAAAATGCATTTATTAATGATCGACCACAAATCTTCGTCACAAAATATTTAAGTCGAGAATTGAACACCACATCAAAAGGATATCCACGGTATCCTACACGATTCAGGATCCAAGCCCCTCTCCTGGTGCTGAGGAAAACCTGGGGCATGGGAGAAATTGTTTGCTTTTGTCACTCTGGTTCATAAACCTTCAAAAGCACTCCTATTTTTCTCAAGATTCAGTTTAAATTCATTAGTCTGGCTTTTTAGTCCCTGCACAATCTTTGTGGGGGTTTTTTGTTTGTTTCTTGCCATTTGTTTTCCTTCCCAAATACTAAGCTTACAAGTAATTGGTGTATTCACTATCCAAGAATACGACTTGCTCTGACCCACCATTTTATTTGTTTGGTGCCATTATGCCTGCTTGAAAAGCACTCTTTTCTCTTAACTCTCCAAGGCCAAATCATTTTTAAGATCTAGATCAAGAATGCCTCCTCTGAGCTGGGCTCGGTGGCTCAGACTATAATCCCGCGTCTTTGGGAGGCTGAGGTGAGTGGATTGCCTGAGCCCGCGGGTTCGAGACCCGCCTGGACAGCGAGACCTCATCTCTACAATAAATCAAAAAATCAGCTGGGCGTGGTAGCGCATGCCTGTAATTCTGGCTACTTGGAAGGCTGAGGCGGAAGGATTGCCGGAGCCCAGCAGGTGGAGGCTGCGGTGGCCGGGAGCAGCCACTGCATTCCAGTCTGGGCGACAGAGTGAGACTCCAATTCAAAAAAAAAAAAAAAAAAAAAAAGAATGCCTCCTCCATGAAGAAACCTCTAACCACTCAAGTTGACAATTTTCTTTCCATCTTCTGAACTTCCCTAGCACTTATCACTTATAGAACTTATTAAAAATCAAGGAACAGTAAAGCTGGAAGCAACTACAGAGCATTTAATCCAAAATCCTCAGTCTTTTTTGCCATTGGCATTATTTGCATTGTTACAAAAAAGCCTATTTATCATTTATATTGAGCATTAAAATTTCTACTCTCTTAATTTCTGTCTCTTCAGATGTACTTTCTCCACATTTTTTTTTTTGTCTCCACAGCACATCATCACTTTTGTTTAATGAGATTTGTGGCCTATAAGTCACCGTGCTAGGTCCTTTATCTGTATTCTTATATAGTCAATACAACAACCTCTTGAGGAAAGTATCATTACTCCTATCTTGTGGAAAGAGGGATGGAGAGGATGAATAATTTGCCTGAGATCATACAGCTAGTAAGAGGCAGACCTGAATTTCCAACCCTGGTCTGACTGACTCCAAAGCCTGTGCTTAAGAAATGTTTTATTCATTATTTATTGGGAAAAAAATTAAGATTGCTAGTAGAACAACAGGAAGCTGGTAAATCTTCCTGTGTCTTCTGTTGGATAAAGTCCATGTTCGGAGCTGATAAAGGTTTGGTAGTCAATTACTTGGCAAAAGTATCATTTTTTCTTCATTACAAAATTCTCTGGAGATGGTTTCTAGAGTTGTAAGATTTATAAGTACATTGCTTCATGGTCTTTTGTCTAAGATCTCATATAAAAAGATGACCTAACTACAGAGGGATAATCTATTACTTCACAAATATAGTCTCACCTATGGTAACTTTAAGCACTATAGTTATGTACATAACACAAGGCTGTTATGCAAATTAAACAATTTTGGGGGGTAAAAGATATAGTATATATAGTAAGCATTTCATCAATATTAATACTAAATGGCTGTCATACTTATTTCAGGTTTGCACCTATACCTTGTTTTAAGCAAACAACATATTTACAAATCTGGATTTATAACAAAAAAAGTAAGTAAAATTGTTTAGTCAGTGTCATCTTACATGAAATTAATCTTGTAAGAAAGGGATGTTTTCTCTTTTCTTTTCTTTTTTTTCCTCTTTTCAAAAGCATTATATACCAGAAGAATCATACCAAAGCGTGCAGGTTCATTTAAAGTTTTTGATTTAGCCGGGTTTGGTGGCTCAGCCTGTAATCCCGCGCATTTGGGAAGCTGAGGTGAGTGGATTGCCTGAGCCCGTGGGATCGAGACCCGCCTGGGCAATTTGGCGAGACCTCATCTCTACAATAAATCAAAAAACCAGCCGGGCATGGTAGCGCATGCCTGTAATTCTGGCTACTCAGAAGGCTGAGGTGGAAGGATCGCCGGAGCCCAGCAGGTCGAGGCTGCAGTGGCTGGGAGCGGCAACTGCACTCCAGTCTGGGCGACAGAGTGAGACTCCAACTCAAAAAAAAAAAAAAGAAAAAGAAAAAAAGGTAGAACTTAGCGACTGAGTTTCTTCAGCTTGCATTAGTGGTGTGACAGTGTTGCTCCAGCTATGCAGATATAGTTTTGCTATCCATTTTCCCAGGCTTTCTCACAACATAGCTACCTTATCTCCATCCCCTCTGAATGTTTTGTTCTTTGGCAAACTATTTTCTCATGGCAGGTAAAGCCCAGCTCATTAGAACTGATCGTTTGAACCCTATGACATTAAAGAAGGTTCCTGACACGGGTCCCCACTACATATCTTGCACATTCTTCTACCATAACACCCACACATGTTGTTACACTTTCTTGTTTATATAATTATTTTATGATAAATGCTTGCTGAATTAATTCACAGGGTAACATATGGAATCACTTTTGTGGTTATAGATGAGGATAGTACTGAGAAGAAATGTTATTGGAACAAAATTGCTGAGTAAAGGTCATTTAACAAAATTGTGGCATTAAACTTCTATTTTATTTATTTTTTATTTTTTTCAGTTGGAGTCTCACTCTGTTGCCCAGACTAGAGTACAGTGGCCGCTCCTGGTCACCGCAGCCTCGACCTGCTGGGCTCCGGCGATCCTTCTGCCTCAGCTTTCCAAGTAGCTGGAACTGCAGGCACGTGCTACCACACCCGGCTAATTTTTTATTTATTGTAGAGATGAGGTCTCGCCAAGTTGCCCAGGCGGATCTCGAACCTGCAGGTTCAGGCAATCCACTCACCTCAGCCTCCCGAGGCGTGGGATAACAGGTTAAGCCACCGAGCCCAGCTAAACTTCTATTTTAAAATAGTAATTGAAAACATCTTTGTGGAGAAGCACAGTTTAAAGTTACTGAAGAACAATCAGACATTTACCTATTGCCAAGAGAGTTATGATTCAATAAACACATAATTGACAAAAAATAATATTATTTTTCCAGGAATTTATAGTGAAGACGCTATCTTTTCAATTCAAAATCTATATGATTCAAACACCAAAACAAAACCAAAAAGGGAGATAGAAATTGCTTTAGAGTGAATATCATTCTGGGTCATCTAAATGTATGCAAAGGCTGGGGCAGGCTAGGTTGTTTGCATGCTCTACAGCATAGATGCTCTTTATACTGATATTGACATTATGTTTGGAAAGATTAGATTGCTTCTTTTTCCCATTTGGGGAGCAAAAAGGAAAATTCACCCACCATTTTATGAATGAAATGTTGGCAGTGATCACAAGTGTGCTTTCCTTTACATCAGAACCTGGCATTCTACTTGCCAGCAGAATATCCGTGTTCTGAAAGCTGCATTCTAACAACCTTTCCCAGCAATTACTTGGTATTTATCAAAGCCAGAGGCACACTCAGAGAAGATGGCTGATTGGGATCATGAGCACAGTCTGTAGCTATGACTTAATTTATTAGTGTGAGGTCAACTAAATGATGGAACTCTAACTGGTAACCTTGACTCTTCCATTACTATCAATCATAATGTTGTCAATGGAGGCAATGAAACCAAGCTCTATACTTGTCACTTTCACTGATGGGCTATTGCAGGTATCTGTACTCCCTCTCGGGTCCAACTGCAGCTTCCTTGGTGAGAGTGAAGCTAGAGTGAGGCAATGTAATTTACTGATTCAAACCTGCTTGGCTGTGTGGCTAATCTCCACAGCCAGATCCCCTCCAGAATTCCCAATGCCAATTATAATGACTCTCTTTCCAGTGAATCTCTCTGGGTTCTTATAGTCTCGACTGTGAAAGTATTGTCCTTTGAACTTCTCAATTCCTGTAAGAGAAGGGAAAATAATTATTGGGTGATGGTTTATATGATGGATATCATTTGTTAAATCACTTGATCTTTTTGCAGAGTTTAAAGTTTAAGCGAATATTCTTCATATATTCTTCCATTTATTCAGCTACTTTCTTTCCTTTCTGAATATTTTTGCTTATTTTATTTTCCATAGCCTCAGAGTAGGATTTTCTTATCATAAGTAGTTTGCTTAACTCAGGATCTGTTTGTATTTTGGATCTGTAGACTCACAAATCCAAACTACCCCAGAAAACCTCCATTCTCTTTTGTCTTTCCATCCTCTTAAATACTTACTCTCATTTCAATTAGAATACATGTTCTTTTTCTTTCTTATTGTCAAGATGACCTGAGATACATATGCTTATATACTCTAGGATATACATAGAGTACATTTTTTTCAAAATGAAAATACAGGCCAAAGACTGAAATTAAATTCTTCAAGCTTTTATTTCTTTCTTAGAAACTCAATATTTCTGTTTGTTTGCTTGATTGCCGAAAAATTCCTCATTCAACCTAATGGTGATCAAGAACTCCACATTTTTTCTTTTGATCCTTAGGAAAACTAAAGCCATTGTGAAACTGAATAGATAGAATCCTAATTTTCATTTAATCTTCAAAGTTATAATTATCTCTACCCCCAAAATGTCAATAATTCAAGTTACCCTAACATCTTTCAGGAGAATGTGCAGAGTTAGAATAAGCCTTATTTCATCCCAAAGGAATCACTCAAACTGCAATCCTCCCATTCTTCAGGGGTCAGATTACAGGCATGATTCAGGGATCTTCGTTCCTTGTAGGTTACTCACCAGGGAAGCTTTCCAGGGGTAGGTGAGCTTTGGTGTGATGGCCAGTGCATACCATGACTCCATCAAAGACATTCATCTCCTTTTTCCCTTCAGACTCAGTGACCACCTCCCATTGGCCTGAAGTAGAGAAATCAGGCCGCTTCTTCACACTGCACACAGTGGTCTGAAAAGAAACGTGATAAATACAGGGGACTTTAATCACAGCCTAGACAGAAGACACCCCTGACATTACTTTCCTTGGAGAATGTTACATAAAGGGCTGACATCACAGGCACCATCACATAATAGAGCCCATGCAGGGATATTTGATTTTCATACTCCACAAATAAAAACTGTCTTGTTTTGGGTTGTGATCAGAGTGAGACAACTTCCATGAGGCAGAATAAAGAAACAAGCATTGGCTAGCTAATGAATTCTCTGCTTCTAGAAAAGTGCAAGTCACTGTGCCTCTTTGCCTATGCCCTAAGGCACCGTGACATCTGGATAAAGCCTGGGCTTCTGTGACACTTCAGACACTAAATGCCTATTATTCTCCCAACTCCCAGATATCCCAAGACCCTCTGTTGTCTTCTTAGCCCAAGTCTTGTTCTCACTGGCTAGCTTTAAACACGTAACTGAGCTACAGGGCTCATTTTCCTAATAGAGTAGAAAATTCAGTGGCTCTCATTTTATATAAACAAATCTCTCTTTGCCTCCTATGGAGCTCATTTTGCAAGTAACTATAAGGAAAGATACTGTGAGATGGATAGTGGTATAATTTTTAGCTTTTTTTTTAAACAAAAATAATAAATATGGGTTACTCTACTCAGCCTATGACTATAATGTCTTTGTGGACTAATAGAGACACCACCCTTGTATGCTCTAGCCATCCAGCACTGTTTATAGTTCCTTTCTGTCATGTTCTTTTTTACCCAGGCTAGTGCCTCTACCCAGATCACCCTTTTATACAAGAGGGGTACCTTCAAAAAACCCTGGAATTTAAAAAAATTATGTATGTATCCTTATATGTTTAATTCAGTCAACTTCAAAGTACTCTTAATTAAGTGTCACCTATAAAGATGCTTTTTCCACTGCTCAAAATAGTTTCTGAACTCATTGATTTTTATGCCTTTTGGTACTTAAACCATTTTTTGTTTCACCTCTTCCACACTGGCAAAACGTTTCCCTCTGAGGAGTTTTTAAATCAGGAAACAAACCAAAAAAGGGGGATAGATCTGGTGAATGGGGAGGGTAGAACACAGGGGTCATGCTGTTTTTGGTCAAAAACTGCTGAGCAGTGTGGTATGGCAAGTGCATTGTCATGATGGAAGAACCAGTCACCAGTTTGCCACAACTTGGGACTTTCTTCTGCAAATTGTAATGCAACCTTCTCAAAACTTCACGATAAAAACTTTGGTTGACTGTTTGATCCAGAGGAATAAATTCTGAGTATAATTTATATACTGCCCTCCAAAAGATAATTCCATTTTGGGGGTAGTGGTCCCCTTTCATAGATCTCTATATATCACCCTGTTACTCTTCATTTATTTTTATTCACTATATGTATAAGAAAATTTATGTTTCATTTTTTTGTCTTCTTAATTAGACTGTAAAGTTACTGATATTTCTTTTTTGTCTTTGCATCTTCACTGCTTAGTATGGTGACAAACTTGTTCAACAGTGTTGTCTAAACAAGTAAAGAGAAGCACCACTGGGCTATAAATGACTTACTTTTGAAGTTACCACTAAATGTTACCATTTTATTATTGTTGTTAAACAGAAAAGGGCATGATTTAGCAGAATGGTCAGAATGCAGGTTTGGGCTTTTTGCCAGTGTCAGAAATATCTGTTCTTTTGTGGTCTTGGTTACAAATTATAGACAAACGATGGAAGACTTTAGAGCAGGAAGGAATCACTGAAGTGGTCTAGTGCAATCACCTTGTTTTACAATCAAAGAAAGTAAGACACATTGAAGTTGAGGAACTTGTCTACCATCACAAGTTAGTTAGTGACAGAGCAAGGGCCAGAATTCCAGTTTTTGTTCCCCAGTTCAGTGTTCTTCCTCTACACCTCAGTTAACATCTTTGCTTCCTCAATAACTACTTCACTAGGTTGTTGTGATGATCATATAGAATAATGTATTAGAAAGTACTTCAGAAGGTATAAAAGGGCTAGGCAGTAGTCAACAAGTTGTGGAACCAGAGTTTTTAAAGTTCCCATACCTATCAGTTTCCTTCTGTAACTGAGAAAATATTCCCCCTTATCGGTTTTATTGTAAACAGTGTAAAATGAAAGTAATAAAAACATTCTGGCATATGGTCTCCTGTATCTGTAGCCAAAATATATAAAAGACAGACCATCCAAGAGAGGATAAAGAGTGGAATCTTTGCCTGAATAGGATAGTTACAAGCACATATCAAGCCAATCTTTAGAAGTAAATATTGGTAAATGAAACCACATTACTCATTTCCTTGACAAGCAACTTCAAAAACACCCACAAAATTCCCTACCTTAAATTGAATATACTTTACAAGGTCAAATTCTTTGGCATACATCCTGAAATATTCCAGGACCTGGGAGTTGTGCATGAAGTTAGGATAATGATCTGGGATGGGATAGTCACTGAAGCACATCATTTCCTTAGAAGTATTAATGATCACTGATTTGTAAATACTGGCCCTTCCTTCTTCAGGATTTTCCTGCAATAAATAAAAAAGCATTCATAGCAACTTGAGAATTATCTTCATAAGTTGTAAATAGCCAAAACATATTTGAAAAAGTTTTCTGAAAAAAATGTCAATTAAATCACATACACACACACACACACAATCTCCATATCGTCCAGTTTTTGCACCCTGTGTAGTTCCTTCTCCTTGAATTTGACTTATCTTTATGACCTGATTTTGATCAACAGTATACAGTTGAAATGACACTGAATGACTTCCAAGACTAACTCATAAGTAAGTAGTCCTGCAGCTTCTGCCTGGGCCTCTTTGAAAGCTTGCTTTGGTGGAAGCCAGCTGTCATGTAAGAAATCCAACTACTGAGAGTCCACCATAGTGTGAGGAAGTCCACCTTTAGCCACATGAAGAGAATGTCTGAGATTTTTAAAATATGCAGCCAGTCCCCAGAAATTCTAATTATCCCAGCTGAAGTTTTAATTATTTGAACACAGAGTTATGAACACTGAGTAACAGTCTTTTATATGAGTAAAAATGAAATAAAACAGGAATATATCCTGAAGAGAGTGTTAGTAAAATGTCTATTTCAGCCTTTTAAAGAAATATTCAGCATTGCTGACAAAGATTTATGTTAAAGAAAAATAAGGCCAGCACTGTTCATAATACAAAAGTGAAACAACTGGGCAACCTACTCGATCCCCCCCCCCACTGTGGGAGCTTTTCTGTACTCTCAACAAATCTTGCTTTCAGACAAAAAAAAAAAGTGAAACGAGCTAAATGCCCAACAAAAATGCACTGAAATTTGAGAATTACTGCTCTAGATCCTTGCTACCAAAGTGTGATCTATGGACCAGAAGTAGGTGCATTATTTGGGAGATTATTAGGTCTAACATCTAGGATCTACAAAGAACTCAAACGTGCTGAAAAGAAAAAAAAACGAACAGCCCCATTACAAAGTGGGCAAAATATATGAATAGACAGTTCTCAAAAGAAGACTTAAAAGCAGCCAACAGATAAATGAAAAAATGTTCAGCCTCACTAGTCATCAAAGAAATGCAAATTAAAACTACACTGAGATACCACCTAACTCCAGTCAGAATGGCCATCATCAATAATTCAAAAAATAACAGATGCTGGAGAGGATTTGCCATAAAGGGAATACTTCTACACTGTTGGTGGGAACGTAAACTAGTACAGCCTCTGTGGAAAACAGTGTGGCAATTTCTAAAAGTTCTAAAAATTGACCTTCCATATGACCCCGCAATCCCCCTACTGGGAATATACCTGGAAGAACTCAAATCACTCTATAAGAAAGATACTTGTACACATATGTTTATTGCAGCATTGTTCACAATAGCAAGAACACGGAACCAACCATGATGCCCATCAAAAGGGGAATGGATTACAAAAATGTGATACATATACACAATGGAACATTACACAGCCATAAAGAAGAACAAAATCATGAACTTCGCAGCAACCTGGATGGACTTAGAGTCTATAATACTGAGTGATCTTTCACAGAACAAAGAACAGGTTCTCACTCATAAGCAGACTTTGAACAACTATCGTAAGACTATAAGAAAAGGATTGACAGTAGCAGGAAACTGCGGAGGCATGGGGGGCAGGGAGGTGGGATTGGCAATAGTGGGAAACTGCCTGGGGAAGTGGGGGCACACCTCATCAGTAAGGGTAGTTGCACAATGAATATTTGTAAAACTAACCCTGAATTTTACCCCACAATTTTAAAATAAATTACGGGGGGGGGGTGCACACTCTCAGGCTCTTTCCCAGACCTTTAAAATCAGAACCTACATTTTAGCAAAACCCTCAAGTGATTCAGATGCCTATGGAAAGTAAAATGCGTTGCTTTAGATTACATTAGTCCCCAATTCAGTGTTGTTTCTCCTACAACAGACTTTTCAAAAACTTCCTAATAACTACCTCATGGGGTTATTATAGTGATCACATAAAATAATTCAATATCTACCTAGCCTGTTATTCTGTCACTGAGATGTCACAAATGACACATTTTCAAATTTATTCGATTTTCAAAAATTGTTGTTACTATGGAAAATCACCTTAATCAATGTGAATCCCCTCCTTCTATTTTATTCCAGAAATGAACAGATATTGGGATACTGGATATTACAAAACGTGAAATGGCCACAAAGGAGAGTGTTTGTCAGTTTTGTCCACATTTAGGATTATTTTTGTCTCATTTTTATCAAAGAATTAAGTCTATGAATCTTAAATAGATCATTTCCATTTCTCTACACCATAAGCCAATATTTTATTTCTTTTCACTACTAATAACGTTTTCACAAGTCTCCTTTCAAGTCTCTTCTTCTCATCTATCTTACCTATTGCAACAAATATGTTCTTTCTAAGACGTGGCTGGGACTACATCTCTGCCCTAATTAAAATTTTAGACATTGCCTGATTTCCTATAGAATACAATTCCTATTTCTCAGCTTAGCATTCAAAGACCTCCATAATATCTTATAGTATATTCTTTATCAACCAACTAGATTGTATGCCCCTTGAATTGTATTCATGGTTTTGCTCACAGCATCTACAATTATAGATAGCACTAGGTAAATGTTTAACAGATGTATATCAAATTGTATTAAAAAAATATGTATGGAATAAAATTTCACATAATGCATAACAAACTAATAAAACACACCAAAATTTATCTCAAAAAGAATTGATAAGCTATATCTCATTCCCCAAAATTTGTCCTAAGAAAAGTTGCAAAATATATAATGGTCAAACGCATAAAGATATATGTTTTATATTATTTAGAATAGCAATTAATTATAAACAACTTTAAATGTCCCCAAAATATGCAAATCGTTTGGTAATTTATAGTATCTCAACATGCAGAATTTATCTCCCATACCACCCCATAGGTATCCTGGTAAATATATAAAGTAGATCCTGTCACTCCACTGCATAGGGTTTCTACTGATTCCATCTGGAAAACAAAATTTCTTATTTTGAAATTTAGCCCATTTCACAGACTAGCCCAGTCTACCTTCTGATCTTCATTTAGTGTCCTTCCTAATGAATCTTAAGCTTCTAAGTCATTAACTTGTTCCTGAAACAACTTAGGCTCTTGCACAGCTTAAACCTTTGCACACATTACTATTTCTTCATCTGGAAAATTCCTATCTATCATTTAAGAAGTCATATCAAATGTCACTTCTTTGAAGACAAATTTTCTGTTTTCCCTAGAGTTAACTGCCCCGTTCATCTTCCATACTTCCAAAACTCTCTGCTCATATTGCCATGAAGGCAACTTAAACACATTATATTATTATGCATTTGTTCCCATGACTGTAGGCCCCTGAGAGTAGGGTATATGCTTTATTCTTTTTATATCTGTTATCAGTACCTGATATATAATGGATGTGCAATAAATGCTTTAAAATGAATTAATGAATTACAGAGACACCAAAAACTATGATTTTGAAGTACATGTAGGAACATTAAAAATGATCTATGATATAACTTTAGGTGAAAAAGTAATATTGCATAATTTATGTGAAATTAAATTTGCATTCTAATTACCAAGTATGTAAAATAATGCCTCCCTTTGTTTATATAATTGTAATTGTATAATATCTCTCTGCTAGACCTCTTTTGAGTATACTTTATTTATTTTAATATATAAAATTTGGAAAAAAGGAAAACTAGCTGAATTATTAATGAAGTAGGATTTTTTCCTTTTTCTTTTATTTTCGTTAAAATATTTCTATAACATAGTCAAAATTCTCAGCAAACTAGGAATAGAAACTTCTTTAATTTGATAAAGAACATCTACAAAATATCTATAGCTAACATTATACTTAATAGTAAGAAGCTGGACACTTTTTCCCTAAGATTGGGAACAAGGTAAGAATGTCCTCTCTCACCACTCCTATTCAACACTGTACTATATAAGTCCTAGCTACCACAGTAAGACAAGAAAACAAGCCAGGCTCGGTGGCTCAGCCTGTAATCCCACGCCTTTGGGAGGCTGAGGTGAGTGGATTGCCTGAGCCCGCGGGTTCGAGACCCGCCTGGGCAGCGAGACCTCATCTCTATAATAAATCAAAAAATTAGCCAGGCGTGGTAGCGCGCGCCTGTAGTTCCAGCTACTTGGAAGGCTGAGGTGGAAGGATCGCGGGAACCTAGCAGGTCGACGCTGGGTGGCCGTGAGCGTGCTGCTGCACTCCAGCCTGGGCAACAGAGTGAGACTCCAACTTATAAAAAAAGAAAAAGAAAATTTTGTCTTTAATTGTGGGCTGTGTTTAGTGATTTTCTTCCAAAGAGTACAGTAGGGAGAAAAAAAAAACAACTTTACAATGGCAAAAATTGACAACCACCACTTCCAGTCAGGACATCAAGGTTAACATCAATAGTGATAAGTTATCTTGGTTGTGAGTCCATATAAAAAATAATGCTAAGTCATAATGATAATATGTATCCTTGATATGATGTGATGGGAATGGTACCTCTATGGTCTTCCAAAAATTTATAACCCCAGTTTAACCATGAGAAAGACATCAGACAAATCTCAATGGAAGGATATTCTCCAAAGTACCTGACCAGTAATCCTCAAAACTGTCAAGAGCATAAAAAATAAGGAAAGTCTAAAAAATTGTCATAGTCAAGAGGAGTCTAAGGAGACATGACTACTAAATGTAATGTGCTATCCTGAATGTCATCCTGGAACAGAAAAAGGTCTTGGGAAAAACTGAGTAAATCTGAATAAAATATAGACTTCAGTTAATGTGTTAGTACTGGATCACTAATTATAAAAAATGTACTAAAGTAAGATATTAATAATGGAGAAACTGGATATAGGGTATACTGGAACTCTCTGTAGTATCTTAATAAATTTTGTAAATCTAAAACTTCTGAAACTAAAAGTTCATTTAAACATGTTGTTTGTACTTAGCCCCCCCTTTTTTTTCTGAGTCAGAGTCCCTGTCTCCCAGACTAGAGTGCAAAGGTATGCTCACAGCTACTGCAGCCTTGACCTGCTGTGCTGAGGTGATCCTTCGGCCTCAGCCTCCTGAGTAGATGGGACTACAGGTGCACACCACCATACTTGGCTAACTTTTTTTTTGATGTATTGTAAAGATGAGGTCTCGCCATGTTGCCCAGGCTGGTCTTGAACTCCTACTCACCTCGGCCTCCCAAAGTGCTGGGATTACAGGCATGAGTCACCATACCTGGCCCTCAGCGCATTTTTAAAAATTAAAATAAATTAATGAATGGCAGGGTAACTTTAGAATTCAGATGTTTGTAGGGGTTGGGGTGCAGGTAGGAGAGGCACATTCCTAACTTCTGACTTTTTCATTCATTCATTCATTCAACAGATATTTCTAAAGTCCCTCTGTAATAAAATTCTATATTAGGTGCTGATAAATATAAGTCTGTTCCTATCTTCCAGAGGTTCAAAGTTTAGTGCAAGGAGCATAGTTATGCTTCCTACAGCAGGTCTGTTGGGATCACTGAGTGAGACCAACCATAGCCTCTTTAACAGAACTCACACGTATACTCTTTTTCAAGTCACTAGCCCCAACAAAGTGTTATTCTGTGTCAACATAAAACTTCAAGCCCTTCTAACCACCTGAATGGATTCTAGGTAGGTTTTTATCACTGTCAACCCACTGCTTTATAAAGGGAGTAAGCACAGACCAGTTTGGATCAATGAGTGGAAAAAGAAGCTTCTGCTCCTGTATTTTACAATTTCCTATCATCGATGAATAAATTTACCCTCTAAAAATTTTGTACATTGATTATATTTCCTACCTAGGCACAAGGCTCACACATTTGAGTAGGAAGTCCATATAAGAAAAGAGACGGCAGGGCTTGGTGGCTCAGCCTGTAATCCCAGCACTTTGGGAAGCCGAGGTGAGTGGATTGCCTGAGCCCGTGGGTTCGAGACCAGCCTGGGTAGCTTGGCGAGACCTCATCTCTACAATTAATCAAAAAATTAGCGGGGCATGGTAGTGCATGCCTGTAGTTCCAGCTACTTGGAAAGCTGAGGTGGAAGGATCACCAGAGTCCAGCAGGTCAACGCTGGGGTGGCTGTGAGTATGCCACTGCACTCCAGTCTGGGCGATGGAGTGAGACTCCAACTCAAAAAAAAAAAAAAGAGAGAGAGAGGGAGAGACAGTAGGGGATGGAAGGTGGGGAGTAAGAGCAGAAGGGACTGAAGGCAGTAATAAGGATGGAAGGAAGGAGAAAAAGTGACTCCCCTTCTATGAGAGGAATGAGGACAGTTTAGGTTTTCCATTCCCTTGTCAAACTCTCAGAATCTCATGGGACAGGAGCTGCCTTTGAACTGTTGCTCTCAACCTTGTCTGCATATTGGAATCATCTGGAAAGCTTTAAAAAAGAGAGATAGGAAAATACATGCTTGGCTCTAGAAATATAATGGTAAACCACAGAAAGAGTGGTCTGTCTTAACAGAAGTCAGAGTGTTATGATGAAATTACCTTATTTATTTTCAAGGAAGCAGTTTGTAAAATATTGAAATTTTACCAAGAGAATAATCAGAAAAAAGTCTCCAAGTTAATTCTTAAGCAGAAAATAAGTTTAAATCACTTTGGAGATAAAAGAAACCAGGTAATCAAACAGGGCTATGGACCACCTCCCCCCCCAACATCCTCCCACCCTCAATTGATTTCATGACTGTTCAGTAATTGCCAAATCTGCCTACGATGCTTAGTAAGCACATCACATGCATGGGTCCCACCCTAGGCCTCTGAATAACTGACATGTGGCACTGTGCACCTGGCAGTGTTATAAATGACTGACATAATTATTCTTTCACTTACTCCCCATAACAACTCTGTAAAGTGGGTACTATTATCATCCCCTTCTTAAAGATGAAAAAACAAGAGATACAGAGAGGTTTAATGATTTGCCCAAGGTCACACGGCTAGTAGGTGACAGAAACAGGATTTGAAGCCAAGACTGTGCTCTTAACCTCTACACAATATTGTTGCTGGACTTCAAGAGTAGAATTTTCTGCTGATTACCAAAAACTAATTAATAGACTTTTTTTTTTTTTTTTTTAGCCCATGCCCAAAACTGATATGACAGTGGCCTGTGGGTCTGCTAAGGGGATACCCTGTAGATCTGAATAAGGACTCTTGTCAAATGCAATCAGTGCAAAAACGGAGCCAAGGTGCAAAAGGAACGTACTTCTGTTTAACTGAGGAATGCCATAAAGCTACTTTTATGTAGCTGGTCAACACTGCTAGTTTTTATGAACCATGAAATTAAAACGCATCTGGGGCACCTCAATACTATTTACTGGTTCAAAAAATGATCTTAAAAGCATACACAATGCATGTCAATTTGGAGAACGACAAAGGTGGTTGATTAAGTAGTTGATATTTTAATACTGTTACACGTTGCAGGGCTGAATGTGCATATTAAAACAATTGTAATTTAAAACAGTAGGTGTAAGGACAACCCAGTTGCAGGTGCACTCTGGCCCCTTCCAAAGACAGAACTTTGAACTTTGGAAAGAAAAGTTCAAAACAAACAAGGCAACATAAAACAATACTGAATATTCTATTCAAGGACTAGAATTGTCAGAAATTACCTAAAGTGAACCAGAATTTAAATAATAATAATAATAATAATAAGTTTAGAGAAGATTGAAAAGGGGGATTCCTAGAAAGGGTAAGCAGATAATTCTAGCACATTTACCTATTAATACAGACCAGGAGCAACCACTCTTAAGTTTTTTTAATGCCCTGTGCATTTTCTAGTGTTTGTAATTTTGTTACCCTTTCAGATTGTTTTCCTCTTCTGGACAGCAGCAAAACTCATTAAATTAAAAAGGTCTCTATGCCATTTTCATAGACAACAGAAAGGAAAAATAAGTGATATCTGCGTTCTGTTTTGCTGTCAAGAGGAACTTGCATACAACCTGAGGTGACGGTTGCTGAGAAGTCAGCAGGTTGAATTCTAGCAGGTTTAATTACTGTGCTCTTAACCTCTACACTTTACTGTGGTGTCACCATATTCCTTGACACTAGATCAAATGTCTCAAGCACCTAGTTGCAAGGAGAACTTCAAGCATCAAGGGGCCGGGAGATGTACCTGGAACCTCCAGAGCCCTCCAATGTCATCAGTCCTTTCAAAGCAGACAGGTTCCAAGTCTTCTTCCAGGCAGCACTTGATGGAAGTGAGCCCGCTCACTCCCCCCCCAATCACAGCAATTCTTTGCTTGGTCATGGTCTCCGGAGTTCTTCACTTGTGGGTCAGAGTCACCTGTGCTAAAGAAAGGATGACAAAAGACAAAAAGCACACATCAGTCAACACTTTTCAAGGGCGATTTTGGCCATAACATCCAAATAAACATTGTAACAAGAGGTGCCTTCGGGAAGGCCAGACTCAGCTGTCCTTTTAACCACTGGAAATCGCTCAGGATGGGATGGGATAAGCCCAGCGCCTGCAAGACCAGAGGTGAGAGGGCTCTGCTGTGATACCGGACCTCCCAGCCTTTCACGGAGCGCCCGGCGGATCCTTCAGCTGCGTTCTGGAGGCTGCTCCTACTTGGCTGTTTTCAAACAAATATAAAGCAACATTTTATGAACAACAGCAACGGCCAGCGGGGAGGGGCTGTTCCGCTCCACCTTTCACCCTCTCGGCGGCAACCATTCTCCCTCCCTCAACCGGAATAAAACGTGGGCTGAAGCTGCTTCGGAGGAACAAACTTACTCCTACAACTTCTGTTTTACAGCTGGAGTCGCCCGTACTGGCAAGCACTCTCAGCAGACCGAGTGTTGTCAGTCTCCATCCTTCCCCGCCTCTCTAAGTCCACTTTTAACTTCCTGGTCTTTGGCTTAAAGTGACAAACTCCTGCTAGTGAAGAAAAACTGTCAACAAGCCCAAAGCACGTCTTGATCCAAATGCTTAAGTGGAGAACATCCGCTTTTCAGGGGGTCCCGTCCCCCTTGCATCTCCTCCTCCCCGCCTCAGGGAAAGTTACCTTAAAATTCTCGTGCTCTGAGCTGAATGCTGGGGTACAGTGAGGCCTGGATTATGTTTCCTACTAGGAGAGCTTACATTTTAGTGGAGAAAAAAAACATAAACAGACAATTTCTATACAATAAAAATATCTTTAACAGTGTGTTCTCCCACACAGTTATATGAGTAGTTAAAAACACCAAAGACCCACTTTTAAGGTGTAACTTCTCAAATATAAAATCAGGTAGAACCACATATGTAAGGGATATGGGACTTCACTCACCGAGTAGAACAGAACCAGCCCAGGGTTCTATTTTGACAGATGTGAAGGATTGTAGGTGGCATGGATTGTGGCTGTTGTCATGGCTCATTGTTTTCTACCACTCCCTAAGGCAATTTTGCTCTTCTAATCTGAACCTGCTAATCTGGCACTTTTTCAGGAGAGCCAACTGCTGTTTTGTTGGTGTCATTAAATGTATTTCCTTATTTACAGCAACTTACCCTAATTAATATTAATATTTGTGGGAACTGTAAAACCCTTTAGAGACTGATATCTTTCACAAAAGCTTTCAGTTATAAATGTGAATTTATACTAGAAAACTATCTTTTAAAAATAAAATTCTAAACAGAGTGTTTTAACACATCCATTTTACATAATAGAAGTTAATTATTTATAAATTGGATAATTTTTAATTAGGAGATGCTAATTAAAACAAAACTCGTGAATACTTTTAACCTGAATATTAATCTCTCCCTACTGAATCAGTTTTACAAACTCAGAATAATGCAGTAATTACATTTAAAACCTAATCAACATTTAAAATGTAATTCTAATGTTCCCCTTACTTCAGTTGTCTTATGATTAATTACTTTTGAATTTAGCAAATGTGTTTTGTGTTGTTTTAAAACTACTTGTATGTTTTAAATCTTGACTCAAATTTTCTGTTTGAGCTAACTGTCAATTTGCAAGTAAGTAAATTTCTTTTTTTGAGTTATGAACTACTACATGAAAATTAATATACAGACTCAACTCAGTTACTTATGTTTTTAGAATAGGGCAGTAATACAAGTGATAGGTAATAATGACTAATTCCAAAATAACGTATGTGAGACTTTTGAAGGAGTGTATGTGTATGCATGTATAACTGTGTTTACAGTTTCTGCAAGGGTCCAGCCCAGGAAGAGCTTTGAACAATACGGTCTCACCTTTACTCAGGTGCTCTCCCATTTTCCAGTTCTTTCTGTTATGTCTGCATTTTTCCTGCATTCTTTCCACAAATATTCCCTTTTGGAAGCCACTTCCTTTAGGATGGCAGCTTCATAAGATAGAATAGGCTTGGATCTTGTTTGAAAGAGAGGGGCAAGGAAAGCTGCCTGACAAGCACTGGACTGTGGCATGAGAAATATACTTTTGCCAGATTACAATTTGGAGAGTTATTTACTCAGAATTAAACTCTTAATAAGTCAATCCTGCCTAGTGCAGGAGCCATTTATAGCACAACATCTACTCTATGCCTGTTATGTGCTAGGCATTTTGTTAGGCAAAGAGGAGGGAGGGAAAACTCATATCTAAAAAAAAGATGAGGGGATAATGACAGAACCTTGTGGATACTACTTTATATGACAAAAAGAGACTTTGTGTGATTAAACTAAGATTATTGTGATTATTCTGGATTATCCGAGTGGGCTCAATATAATTACAAAGATTCTTACAAGAGGGATAGTTGGGGGAGATTTGACTGTAGAGATAACAGGTCATGTGAACAAGTGGAGCAAGATGCTATGCTGCTGGTTTTGCAGAGAGAAGGAAGGGTTCAAGAGCCAAGGGATACAAAGAATGCAGCTCTAGATCCTAGAACAGGCAAGGAAACAGATTTTAGCACCTGGAAGGAACACAGCCCCGCAGATACTATGATTTTCACCTAGAGAGACTCATTTTGTGCTTTTGGTCTCCAAAAATGTAAGCGAATAAATCTGTATTGCTTAAGCCACTAAATTTGTGGTAATTTGTTACATCAGCTATAGAAAACTGAAACAGATATGACTGTGCAAGGTGGTAATACAGGGATTTGTCCAAAAGTAAACTAGTCTGGAAGTCACCTTTTATCAATCAGTGTATTTGAGACTGAACAACAGTCAAGGAGCCACACTGATGTGTTTCTAGTAGAATGCATGCTGTACGCCATCACACTCTCCCACACAAAAACCAAAGCCATGGAATAACTTGCCCTTCATTGATTTTTCAAAAATGTTTGGAAACAAAAAATAAAACCCATTTAAAAGACTTGAAGATAATGAAAAACACCATAAAAAACAACAACAAAAACTAAGAGAAAAATCCTCAATAAAGAAAAGACTAGGACTGGGCATGGTGGTTCATACCTATAATCCCAGTACTTTGGGAGGTGGAGGCAAGAGGATTGCCTGAACCCAGAGGTTCAAGACCAGTCTGAGCAAGTTGGAGACCTTATCTCTACAAGAAATAAAAAATTTGCTGGCCATGGTGGCACATGTCTGTAGTACCAGCTTCTTGGAAGGTTGAGGCGGAAGGATCACTTGAGTCTAGCAGATTGTGGTAGCTCTGATCATGCCACTGCCCTCCAGTTTGAGCAACAGAGTGAGACTCCAACTCAAAGAAAAAGAAAGGAAGGGAGGGAGGGAGGGAAGGAGGGAAGAGAAGACTGAGTTCTAAATCAGTGGTTGAAAATCAAAATACATTTTTCCATAGAAATAATATTGTATTTCATGGTTAAGACATCAGAAAAGTAATAAAAACCTATTGAATCTTTAAAATAGCACAGAAAATCAGTTTAAGTTAAAGGTCGGGATGAGTAGGGACTGATAGTGCTGTGGTGATGGCTCCACTTATTCTCATAGAGATGAATGCTCATATCCAGTGAGTCTCTGGGGTGCCATTCTCAGACAAGAGTCCTTCTTCCAGAATGAACATGAGAGACAGGGGAGACTTTGATTAGGGTGAGGACAGTGGAGATCACAAGTAGATGATTCTGGTGTGTTTTTTACGTGTGTATGTATGTATGTATGTATGTATTTATTTGATATCTCACCCTGTCACGCAGGCTGGAGTGCGATGGCACGCTCACAGCCACTACAGCCTCGACCTATTGGGCTCAGGCAATCCTGCCTCAGCCTTCCAACTAGCTGGAACTACAGGTGCACGCTACCACGCCCGGCTAATTTTTTTGATTTATTGTAGAGACGAGGTCTCACCAAGTTTCCCAGGCTGGTCTCGAACCCCTGGGCTTAGGCAATCCTCTTGTCTCTGCCTTCCAAAGTGCTGGGATTACAGGCTTGAGCCACCACACCCAGCCAATTCTGGTGTGTTGTGAAGGTAGATTGACTGTTATGACATATGTAGAGCAGAGGTGCCATCGGTTTTCTTGTGCACTTTCCCAGCCAATACCCACCACAAGAAATAACCATTATTCTTATTTTTATCATTATAGATTAACTTTGCTTATTCTAGAACTTCATATAAATAGAATTATACAATATGTATTTCCTGTGCTTGAAATTATCATACAACTTGATGTTTTCAAGGCTTTTCCAAGTAGTTGCATGTATTGGAAGCTTTTCTTTTTTATTGTATGAATGTACAATTTGTTTATCTATTGATGAACATTTGGGTTATTTGGTTATCATAAATAAGGCTTCTTTTTTCTCAAAGTCTTTTTTTTACAGACATTTGCTTTCATTTCTTTTGGGTGCCTAGGAATGGAATTGTTGGCTCATAGGGTAGTTATATGTTTAAGTATAGTTGAAGCTGCCAATAAGTTTGCCAAAGAGGTTGCACCATTTTACATTCTCACCATGAATAAATGAAAAGTCCAGTAGCTCCATATTCTCTCAACACCTGATACTGCCAACCATTCTAGTTGGTGTGTAGTGTTATATCATTGTGTTTTTAATTGGGCTTTCCCTGATAACTAATGATGTTGAACCTCTTTTCATTTGATGTTTTGGCTGTTTGTATATCTTCTTTGTGAAGTGCTTGTGCCAATCTTTTGACCCCTTCCCCCTTTTACTAAAGCTGGGTTATCTTATTATCGAGTTTTTTGGTTTTTTTGTTTTGTTTGAGAAAGCAGGATTTATTGAGAGGACAGAAAAGCTCCCACAGTGGGAGGGGACCCGAAGGGGTTGCCTCTTATTATTGAGTTTTAAGTGTTCTTTATATAATCTGGATGCACATCCTTTTCAGCCTAAATGAAGGGTCTTCAAAAAGTTCGTGGAGAAAGTGTATTATGAAAAACCCTATGCATGGATTTCAAAAATTTTTTGCACCAAAATAAATTCATACTAACTTGTTATAACATATGTGAACAGGATCTAGTTTGAGACACTAAGAAGGATAGGACACCGTTTGAAAATAGCCCTTACCAGAGTAATATGAATTCTAGTAAAATTGAAGCAAGAACAACCATCAGATTTATGGTAATTCTTGGGTGGAAGACTAGTAAAATCAATGATGCTTTAAAAAAAAGTTTATGGGGAAAATATCCTCTAAAATCAGCAATTTACAAATGAATAGCTAAATTTAAGAAGTGATAAGATGATGGTAAAGATAAAGTTCTTACATTCATATCATTCATATCATTCATTGTTGATATGATATCATTCATATCAACAGACCATTCATATCAATTCAGAAGGAAAGCATTCATCTTGTTCATGCCCTAATTGAAAAGGACTAATGATTACCAGCAGAAACAACAGCCACCACCATAGACACTTCAACTGGTTCAGCTTATACAAATCTGACTGAAAAATTAAAGTTGAGCTATTTTCCCTTCAATAGAAGCCAAGACTTGTGTCCAGATCGGTTATAGACAAGGGCAGAGCTTTCAATGGCCATTTTAAATAAGTGGGATCAAGATCCTGAAGTATTTCCTTGAAGAATTGTAACAGGAGATGAAACATGGCTTTACCAGTATGATCCTGAAAGCAAAGTATAATCAAAGCAGTGGCTACTAAGAGGGAGAAGTGGTCCAGTCAGAGTAAAGGTAGACTGGTCAAGAGCAAAGGTCCTGACAACAGTTTTTTGGGATGCTCAGGACATTTTGCTTGTCGACCTTCTGGAGGGGCAAAGAATAATAACATCTGCTCATTTTGAGGGTGTTTTGAGAAATTTAGTCAAAGCTTTAGCAGAAAAACGCCTGGAAAATGTTTCACCAGAAAATCATTCTATACCACAACAATGCTCCTGCTCACTCCCCTTATCAAACAAGGGCAATTTTCTCAAGAGTTCGTATGGGAAATCATTAAACGTTCACTTTCCAGTGCTGATTTGGCTCCTTCTAAAATTTTTTTGTTTCTAATCTTTAAAAATCTGAAAAGGGCACCCATTTTTCTTTAGTTAATAAGGTAAAAAAAAAACTGCATTGACATGGTTAAATTCCCAGACACTCAGTTATCTAGGGATTAACTAAATGACTGGTATCTTTACTTAAAAAGTGGCTTGAACTTGGTGGAGTTTATGCAGAGAAGTAAAATTTATATTTTTTAATTTTTATCTTTAATTCCATTTTTCTATGAACTTTTTGAAGTGCCTTTGAGGTATTTCAAATATTTTCTTCCAGTCTGTAACTTAACTTTTCACTTTCTTGTGTCTTTTAATGAACAGAAGTTTTAAATTCTGATAAAGTCGACTTTATCAATTTTTCCTTTTATGACTAGTGCTTTTTTTGGTCCCATTTGCCTGCTTCATGCTGTTTAGTCTTCTGTGGTTTTTAGAAAATTTATAATTTTAGCTTTCACATCTAGATCTATGATCTGTTTAACATTATTTTTTATAAATGATGTTAGGTGTGAGGGTCAGGATTTATTTATTTTTTAATCTGGATATTGAGTCCCTCCAACACACACCATGTATCTAAAACCATTCTTTCTCCTTGAATTACATCAATGACTTTGTCATAGATCAAGTAACCATTTATATGTGGGCTTACATCTGGACTCTCTGTTCTGTTCCATGGATCTATTTGTTTATACTTATGTCTATATACTACTGTATTAATTCCTTATCTTTATAGTAAAATTTGGTATTGGTAATATAAATATACTTCATCTTTGTGTTTATTTTAATGATAGTTTTGACTATACTGGGGTTTTTGCAATTACATTTAAAATCAGCTTACAAATTTCTACCAATAAAAGCCTGCTGAGTTTCAATCAGGATTGCATTGAATGTATAGATTAGTTTGGAGAAAATTGACATCTTTGCAATTGAATCTTCCAATCCTTGAAGTAGACCAGTTTTCCTTTTAATAGGTCTTCTTTGTCTCTGTGATGTTTTATAATTTTCAGTGTAATCATTGCACATTTTATTTAGTCTTGAATATTTTATTTTAAAAATCTTATTGTAGCCAGGCACAGTTTCTCAAGCCTGTAATCACAGTACTTTGGGAGGCCAAGACAAGAGGATTGCCTGAGCCGGCGGGTTCTAGACTAACCTGAGTAACATGGTGAGACCTCATCAGTACAATAAAATCAAAAAATTAGCTGGGCATTGTAGTGTGCACCTGTAGTTCCAGCTACTTGAAAGGTTGAGGCGGAAGGATCGCCTGAGCCCAGCAGCACAACACTGGGGTGGCCATGAGCGTGTTACTGTACTCCAGCCTGGGCGACAGAGTGAGACTCCAATTAAAAAAAAAAATCCTATTGTAAATGTTTTAAGTTTTTATCTTCCAATTGTTTGTTACAAGTATAGAATTACAATTGATATTTATAATATTTTATATGATATTTATAATATTTTATATTTGAAGTAAGAAATACAATTGATATTTATATATTGACTTTGTATCACATAACCTTTCTAAATTCACTTGTTACTTCCAGTAGTTTATGAATTCTTTGAATTTTCCATGTACACAATCATGCCACTCAAAGATACTTTTACTATTTCCTTTCCAATCTTTAAATTTAAAAATTATTCCCCTTTCTTGGTGCATAGTCCAATACAATGTTGACTAGAAATGATGCTAAGAAACATCCTTGTCTCGCTAAAGGAAAGCATTCACTATTTCACCCTTAAGTGTGATCATTAGCTGCATGTTTTTGATAAATAACTTTAACCTTATCAAATTGATTGAGTTTCTCACTAAGTTGACTAAGAGTTTTTATTATGGGCTTTGCAGACGCTGCCGCCTTGAACCTTTTCCCTTCAGCCATGGTCAACCCCACCGTGTACTTCGACATCGCCATCAACGGCGAGCCCTTGGGCCGTCTCCTTGGAGCTGTTTGCAGACAAAGTTCCAAAGACAGCAGAAAACTTTCGTGCTCTGAGCACTGGAGAGAAAGGATTCGGTTATAAGGGTTCCTGCTTTCACAGAATTATTCCAGGGTTTATGTGCCAGGGTGGTGGCTTTACACGCCATAATGGCACTGGCGGCAAGTTCATCTATGGGGAGAGATTTGATGATGAGAACTTCATCTTGAAGCATACAGGTCCCGGCATCTTGTCCATGGCAAATGCTGGACCCAAAACAAACGGTTCCCAGCTTTTCATCTGCACTACTAAGACTGAGTGGTTGGATGGCAAGCATGTGGTTTTTGGCAAGGTGGAAGAGGGCATGAATGTTGTACAAGCCATGGAGGGCTTTGGGTCCAAGAATGGCAAGACCAGCAAGAAGATCACCATTGCTGACTGTGAACAACTCTAATAAATTTGACTTGTTTTATCTTAAATTACCAGATCATTCCTTCTGTAGCTCAGGAGAGCACCCCCTCCATCCCGTTTGCTCACAGTATCCCTATAATCTTTGTGCTCTCGCTACGATTCTTTGGGTTCCATATTTTCCTTATTCCCTTCCACGTCTAGTTGGATTACAGAGAAATAAAAACTAAATAACAAAAAAAGAGGTTTTTTTATGAATGACTATTTAATTATATAAAACACCTTTTCTTTACCTTTTAGTATAATCATATTATCAAAATTATATTGACTGGGCTCAGTGGCTCAACTTGTAATCCCAGCACTTTGGGAGGCCGAGGCGAGTGGTTTGTCTGAGATCATGGGTTTGAGACCAGCCCAGGGAACTCGGCGAGACCTCGTCTCTACGATTAAAAAAAAAAATTAGCCAGGTGTAGTAGCATGGTAGGTCCGGCTACTTGGAAGGCTGAGGTGGAAGGATCACTGGAGTCTAGCAGGTCGACACAGGAGGGCCATGAGCGTGCCACTGCACTCCAGCCTGGGCAATGGGAGTGAGACTCCAACTCAAACAAACAAACAAGAAATAAATTAGTTTATTAAAAATATTCAATCAGATATGTAATCAAAGAAATTTTAGACAATGAGTTTGGTTTTTTTTGGAATAGTTTGTGCTCCAAACTCATGTTGAAATTTGAACAACAATGTTGGAGGTGGGACCTAAAGGGAGGTATTTGGGTCCTGAGGGCAGATCCCTTATGAGTGGCTTGGTGCTGTTTTTGCGATAATGAGTTCTCACTCTATTAGTTCTCAGGAGCTGGTTATTTAAAAGAATCTGGCACCTCACTCCCCTCTGTTTTGCCTCCTCTCTTGCCATGTGATCTCTGTACATGCTGGCTCTCTTTTTCCTTCCCGCATGAGTGGAAGCAATTCACCAGAAACAAATGCCAGTACCATGATTCTTGTACAGCCTGCAAAACTGCAAGCCTTAGATAAACCTCTTTTCTTTATAAATTCCCAAACTCCAGTATTTCTTTACACAAACACAAACAGACTGAGACAGTTTTACTCATCAACGTGGAAAACAGAACAAAACAAAAAAAATTGTCATATTCAGAACTAGAGACTTAATGGAAATGGGCATGCTCATACACTGTGGTTGGAAAAGAACCTGATTAAGCTTTCATGATGAACAATTTATCAGTATTTATCAAAATTGTGTTTCTTTTACCCACCGACTTTCTTGCAGGTTTTTCTATAGAAATAGTTGCACATATGCATAAACAAAAATGTTTATCATAGCACCACGTTTGACTCTGGCTTAGGTGCCAGAGTCAGACTGACTATGTGGACTCCACCACTAACTAGTGTTCTGACCTAAGGGAAGTTAACATTTTTGTGTCTCAGTTTTATCATCTGTAAAATGAGGATTAGGATATTACCTAACCCATAAGGTGTTTGTGAGGAACAAAGAAGATAATACATATAAAATGCTTAGCATATGGCCTGGCATGTGATTAGAGCTCAACAAGTAGTAGTATTAATAGTAAACACTTTTTAATTTTAATTTTTAACTTAAAATTTTTTCATTAATTCATTTTTAATTGACAAATAGTAATTGTGTATATTTATGGAGTAATAGTGAAAAATTTGAAATGACTTTATAAATGTTCATCAAGATAGGGAAGGACTCATATTATTATGGGACATCCAAACTACAATGGCATTATAAGATGGCTACTATTATCCTCATTATAAATTACTATGCGTCCTGGGTCTTTCAGAAGCACTTTCTGACTGTTAAAAACCTCTGACTAGGAAGATTATTGCACATGCCCTTTTTTTTTTAAAGAAATTTTTGGGAATGGATGTGAGGGAACTCTCTCACATCAAAGTTACAATTGTGCCTCAGGGATACAGATATGTGTGCAACAGTATGCTCATTTTTCAAACCTAAGACCCAGGCTTTGTAGGGTTAGGAAATAAAAGGACTTTGGGCTCTTGTCAACCAGAGGAAGAAGAAGGTCACAGGGAGTTCTTAGGATTGTAATCTGGTAGTAAGAGCACATTATCTAAAGATATTTCAGTGTAGGCTGAGTCATGAAAAACATTTCAGCTTCGTTTAGGTTTATTATTGAAATAACATGTCCCTTATGTGGAAATGTGTCACAAAAGTTCAATTTCCAGAGCTGGCAAACTCAAAAAACTTTAGGGGCTAGTTAGGTGGATTTCATGAATGTTATACAGCAGGCTGGAGCATATAAAGAGTGAAATTGCATGTGACTAATTGGATGGCAAGGCATGTCAGTCAAATGGTATTCAGTTACAAAGGAAAACAAACACTATCTTGTCAAACAGAAAATCTGTGGGCAAATTTTGGTGCTCAGCTACATATAATCTCTAAACTATGTACTCAAAGATTTACTTTATAGTATTCTGATTTTATGATATTACCTTTGGTATTAATGGGGAGTGGCAGATCTCTGAAGTGACTGGACAAGAGTACTGTAAAGTAAACTTACCTTGTTGGTATACTCATACTATCGTATAATCTCCCTGGTTTTCAGGACTCTAAATTTAGTATGTGGTGTTTGATACCAAAGATGTAGAGTTACATCAAAAGTCAAAATACAGAATTTTTTTTCTCTTGGGAGAAAGAAATCCCAGTGCAGTGATTTTTTCCACCCATGGGCACTGACCTAATCCTAACTAAGCCCAAAGGTCCAAGTTCATGTATTTAAGAAGAGGTCTGAACAAATGTTCACCTATGGTCACAGTTTTTATCTAAGTTCCATATCTGACTCATTAGATGCTGCCAGCTGGTGTCCTGATGTTATCTAACAGAGCAAGGACATAATGGACAGCAAACATAACTTGTTACCTAACCTGTGCTTGATCACATTTGTTTCAGTAGGGTTTGCAAATGTTAATGATGTGAGTTTGTTATCATTAATCTTAATGGGGTTGCTGTTTCCAAAGGACATATCCTTTCTGTGTAGGAATAAAACAAATAATTAATATGAATGTAATGGCTGTATAACCTGATCAATGAATGAAAAAGGAATTGGGGCTAGATTTATTAGAAAACATAGGGCAAATTTCCTAAACTTTCTGTGCCTAGTTTGCCCATCTGTGAAATGACTTCTCTGTACTCCAAGGTTATAACAATCATAAATCTTAGATTTTTCTTTTTTTTTTTTTTTTGAGTTGGAGTCTCACTCTGTTGCCCAGACTGGAGTGCAGTGGCTGCTCCCGGCCACCGCAGCCTCGACCTGCTGGGCTCCGGCGATCCTTCCGCCTCAGCCTTCCAAGTAGCTGGAACTACAGGTGCGCGCTACCACGCCCGACTAATTTTTTTTATTTATTGTAGAAATGAGGTCTTGCCTAGTTGCCCAGGCGGGTCTTGAACCCGCGGGCTCAGGCAAATCCACTTACCTCAGTCTCCCAAAGCACAGGATTACAGTCTGCGCCACTGAGCCCAGATAAGTCTTAGATTTTAGAACTGCTCCACCGGTAGCCAATTCAAACATTTAACAATACGTACTGATTGCGTACTATGTACAAGGCACTGTTCTAGGCATAAACTCAACATATCTTTTTTTTTTTTTTTGAGTTGGAGTCTCACTCTGTCACCCAGACTGGAGTGCAGTGGCCGCTCCCGGCCACCACAGCCTCGCCTGCTGGGCTCCGGCGATCCTTCCGCCTCAGCCTTCCAAGTAGCTGGAACTACAGGCACGCGCTACCATGCCCGGCTAATTTTTGATTTATTGTAGAGATGAGGTCTCGCCAAGTTGCCCAGGCGGGTCTCGAACCCGCGGGCTCAGGCAATCCACTCACCTCAGCCTCCCGAGCGAGGGATTACAGGCTGAGCCACCGAGCCAGCTCTCAACATATTCTAAAGGTAAATTCATCTTTTCTTCTTCGAATTAGCTTTTGTCTCCCATATTCTCTGTCTCAGTGGTGACATCAACATCCTTCCAGTTTTTCAAGGTGGAAATCCCTGGGAGTCAACTTCAACTCTTCCTTATCCTTCAGTCCTATATCCAATCAAGATCATGTCCCCTCAAATGTACCCCCATTCGTTTTTAAAATCTCATACTCTCTTGCTGATCCTGCCCCAATGTTTTTGTACTTGCAGTCTCTCTGCCTTGAACACTCTTCCTCCAATTTCACTAAGTTAGTTTCTCATCACCCAGATCTTAGCTCAAACGTCATCTTTTTAGCAAGACTTCCTTTAATCCATTCTATCGAGAGCTGCACCTTAGCCCCATACTCAATCTCATTACCTTGTTGTACTACCTTATCAGCACTATCGTATCTGATAATCTATTTGTATCCCCCCCCACTTTGTTGTATTTCTCCATCATTAGCATCTAAGCTCCCATAAGTGCAGGAACTTTATTTGTCTTACCTCACTTCTAGACACTGGAGTCATGAGCAGTAAAGTCAGTCTCCATTGTACTCACCTGGCAAAAAGCCAACCCTTGTAAAACCAAATTCTCTACCCTTACTTACCTACACCCAACACACATATGCTGATTGGTCTCATGATCATAAACCTCACATGGCCCTCGCTACTGCTTGGCAATGTTACCAAATTTCCAGTCAAGTCACTGTCCACTTCCCTAGACAATTATTTTTCATGTCCCCTCCAAAACTAAGCCTCCAAAACTCCCTCCTCCTTCTTCAAGCTCTGCGGATGACATTGCTTCCTGTTTCACTTAGACAACAGAAACGATAAGGAGAGGTCACTCACGTGCTCTCACGACCAAATCTGTCTATATC
This sequence comes from Cephalopachus bancanus, assembly GCA_027257055.1. Lineage (NCBI taxonomy): Eukaryota > Metazoa > Chordata > Mammalia > Primates > Tarsiidae > Cephalopachus > Cephalopachus bancanus. The sequence continues at coordinate 149,283 of JAPVLO010000403.1, forward strand.
CTATGCCTTCTACTTGTTCTGGATGAACTGTCTCAACAACCCCTACACTTGTGCATTAGATTTCACCTCCTTTCACTCAAGGACATCAATACTGTGTCATTAGCATTTCTTATTACTGGATCATTCCCATCAGCATTTAACATCTCTAATATCATCCATCTTAAAACAAAACAACCCTCCCTTGATTCCATATCCCCTTTCCGTTACCATTCCCAGTTTTCTGTTCTCTTTTTACAGCAAAACCCTTTGAAAGAGTTGTAAGACATCTTGTCTCTCCTTTTTCCCTCCCATCTCTTTTTTTAATCTACTCTAATCAGCCTTTTGACTCTACCAAGACACAGAAATTTTTCTTGTCAAGACCATCGATGATCATCATTTTGCCCTGTCCGGTGGTTATTTCTCTGTCCTATCTTTACCTCTCAGCTGCATTTGACACAATCACCCTCTTCTTGAAACTGCTCTTCATTGGCCTTGGGGATACCTGCTCTTGGTTCTCATACTATCTCATTGGCCACTCTTCTTAGTCTCTTCTGCTGTTTCGTCCTCATCTGCTCAGCTTCTAAATATTAGTTGCCCAAGCCTTAGTCTCTTTATAGTTCCAGTCATCCCTTAAGTGGTCCCACCTAGACCCCAGGTTTCAATACCATGCTAAAATTGTGACTTCTGCATTTATGTATTCAGTTTCAACCTTTCCCCTGGGCTCCATTCTTGTCTATCCAATTACCTATTCAAAATTTCTACTTGAATGTCCAAAAATGTCACCCTGTCCAAAAATGAATTATTTTTTCCTCAAAAACAAACTCTTGATGTTCCTCCAAACCTCCTCATTTCCAATCCTCCAACCTCCATATGGTAACTCCATTCTACCAGTTAGCTGCTCAGGCCAAATCTCTGATATCATCCTTTACTCTTCCATTTCTCTCAGATGCTCAAGCCTAAGGCTCCATCTTTTCAATATATCTAATATCTGACCACTACTCACCACTTCACTGTCACCATGCTGGCCCCAACAGTTTCATCTGTTGTCCAGACTATTGCAATCATCTCCAAACTGGTTTCCCCTACTTCCACCCTGCCCCATGTACAGACTCTTTGCATACAGCATCCAGAGTGAAGCTTTTTTGTGTGTCATCTCGCTAGTAGACCTAGAGTCTCTCAGCTATCTTTCTTAGCTCTATTTTAGGTGTCAGACTCAATATACCAACAGTCTGCTTAGCTTATAACTAGAACCTTATCTCTGGTATTCTGTTAAAACAAAGGTATTTTAAGTTATAAATAAAAATACTCTTTTAAGTGGCAGGTGGTTGATATTGCTGCTTTAGCAGGTAAGTCTACCAGTAGAGTTTGGAGAGGAGGAAATAAAACCATGGAGACCACGATGCAAAACCATTCCTGAGCAGCCACATAGGGCAAAGAGTCCTCTAGAGAAGCCACCCAAGGATATATATCTATCTTAGGGTTCTGAGAAAACACACAAGTAGGAAAACTGTTGAATAAAAAATCACTGTAGGGCAATCCCTTTGGGTCCCCTCCCACTTTGGGAGCTTTTCTGTCCTCTTAATAAATCTTTTCTCACACACACACACAAAATCACTGTAGCCCCTTATGTAACACTGTTTTACTTTTGTCTTAGCGCCAATCCTACCTGATTTTTGTTTATTGTCTGTCTCCTCCTTTTAAAATATAAACTCCATGAGATTAGCAGCTTCCATCTCCACCATCGTAGAGTGCTTGGCACTTAGTAAGTGCCTCAATCCATATTTATACAATGACTCGATACAAAATTGGCTTTGTAAAACAGTGCTGTGCTTAAGTTTTTATGAATAAACCAACCAGAAGTCATCTCTTTTGTAGCTCACAATGAGTTTCTCCCTTTTATTTTAGAGGAAGGTGAAGATGGGGAGGATGTGCAACTTTATTTATTTTATTTAGGTTTTTTGGGGTTTTTTTGTTTTGGGGGGGGTTTAGTTGTAGTCTCACTCTGTTGCTCATTTTGGAGTGCAGTGAGATGCCCCCGGCCACCGCAGCCTCAACCTGCTGGACTCAGGCAATCCTTCCATCTCAGCCTTCCAAGTAGCTGGAACTACAGGCATGTGCCACCACACCCCACTAATTTTTAGATTAATTGTAGAGATGAGGTCTCACCAAGCTGCCAAGGCTGGTCTCGAACCTGTGGGCTCAGGCAATCCTCTCACCTCGGCCTCCCAAAGAGCTAGGATTATAGGTGTGAGCCACCGTGCCTGGCTGATGTGCAATTTTAACATGAGTTTACTGAAGAGGGAAGAGTGAAGATGAACCTAAATGACAATAGTAGTCTGATGACATTACCCAGAAAATAATATAGTTACTTTTCCAATTTTGCTGATTACCATTCCTCATCTGTAATGTGGGGACAATTAGAGTACCCATTAATAGGGTTGTTGTGAAAGTTAACTGAGAAAATATATGTAAAACCATTAGGGCAGTACCTAGAATTACATTGATAAATGCAGCTGTCTTGCTATTATCATACTTTTTATTATTTTTATTTCAAAGACTTTAGGGAGTACAAATAATTTTTTGGCTACATAGATGCATTGTAGAGTGGTGAAGAAGAAGTCTGGGATTTACGTGTACCCTTGTGGAAGGGGGCTTTAAAAAACATCTACAATGTCAAAAATTAAACTAAACATGTACTCAGCCTTTGCACAGTTAAACATGTACTCAGCCTTTGCACAGTTAAAAGGTTCCCTTCCTGGAAACTGGCAACAGCACTTGCTGGCTAGGTTAAACTGTCTAACAGCTTTTTTTTTTTCACTTCTGTGAACCACGCTTGCATTGCTTGAAAGGTACCTAGGCCTCCAGGATGCTGCAGTTTAGTCTTTCTTAAGCAAGCCCCTACAGCTAATCAGGGCCTCTTGCTGTGGGACTGTTATGTCCAGCAGGCAAGTGGCCGCCGGCCCGGCTCTTGGCTAATAAAAACCTCTCCTTTTTATAACTTAAACTTCTGGTGTTGAGGTCTATGAATTAAGCGCTCGGACCTGTTTCACCCTCCCTTGCTACCTGTGCACATTGTACCAGGTAGGTGATTTTTCATCTCTATTCCCTCCTACCCTCCCCCTTCTAGTCTTCAATGTATATTATGTCGTACTATTTATATTAGTGGTATACATCATAAATCCACTCAAAGCTGATATTGAGCCATGGCGACCCCCAACTTAATACATTGATTCAATCTGTTCCTTATAATTCTCTTAAGATATCCACTGCAGCAATGACCTCTTTGGTGATTTTTTTTTTTTTTTTTTTGAGTTGGGGTCTCACTCTGTCCCCAGGCTAGGGTGCAGTGGCACGCTCGGCTCAGGCCATCTTCCGCCTCAACCTTCCAGGTAGCTGGAACTACAGGTGCGCACGCCCGGCTAGTTTTTGATTTATTGTAGAGATTAGGTCTCGCCAAGCTGACCGGGATGGTCTCGAACCCGCGAGCTCAGGCAATCCTCTCACCTCGGCCTCCCAAAGCGCCACAGTGCCCGGCCTTTGGCGATTTTAATTAACTACCATTCAGAGGTTCCGAACTTCGACCTGCAATTAATGGGGAATAAGTAAGGGAATTTCGGGATCTAAATCAATGCATTACAAGCGTAAAGTGAACTTAACACGCTGCCCTTCTCAATCTTGTTATGAATCACTGGAGGGCGGAGTAGGAGGGTGAAGTCCTACTGACTTCTATATGCCAGAGACCAGCAGACTATCTGACACAGTCCAGTAGATTGAGTAATAAATTAATGACGAAACTGGCCGCCCCCTGACGAGCATCTCAGGCCATCAGTAGGCTTGCGCGAGACTCTACACCACCGGAAGCATGAAACCAGTGGAGTGAGCGGCCCTCCTCTGCCCCGCCCCGCGCGCGCCCCGCCCCTGCCCCCGCCCCGCGCGCCCCCCGCCCCGCGCGCCCCCGCCCGCCCCGCCCCGCGCGCCCCGCCCCTGCCCCGCCCCTGCCCCGCCCCGCGCGCCCCGCCCCTGCCCCCGCCCCGCGCGCCCCTGCCCCCGCCCCGCGCTCCCCGCCCCGCGCCGCCCCGCCCCGCGCCGCCCCGCCCCGCCCCGCGCGCCCCGCCCCGCGCGCCCCTTCTCTCCGCCCCCATCCCCCGCCCCCCTCCGCCGGCTCCGCGAGACCTCCAGGAGGAGCCAGCGGGAAACTCCCACCAGAGAGGCTCCAGAAATCAGCGCAGGCGCGCCCTCTGGCCGCAGCGGACCCGCAGGTCAGCCCGGCGCGTCGCGAGGGAAAAGCGCGCAGGGCCGCGAGGCGGGGCCTCCACCGGCCAGATGGAGCGCGCGGGCGCTGGGGTTCGCGGGAGCAGCATGCCTGGCTTCCTGCTGGCTCTTCAGGGCAGACCCGAGGCGGCGCGGACGCGGGTGCAGGAGCAGGACTTACTGCAGTGGGGGCTGACAGGTGAGTGGGCTCCGAGCCGACTTCCGCCCAGGCGAGCCGACGCGTTGGCACTGGCCTCCCCCGGGCGCCGCGGCCGGACCGCCGGGCGGGTAGTTTACCTGCCGGCGCCAGGGCCGTCCCTTCCCCCCGCCGTGGGGTGGGCGGAGGGGAGACCGCGCCGGGGCCAGGGACCACCGCTCCAGCCTGCGCAGCGCACGCGGAATGAATGAGGCTGCGGGCCCGGGAGGCAGGCCTTCGGGAAGGGAAACTTGGTAAGATCAGCGCCGAGTGCAGGCCTCCTTGCAAGAGTTGGACGCCCCGGCGCCCTAGGGGTGTTGGTTTCGTTTCTGTTCCGCAAGGTTCGGGCGATGGCCTGCGGAGCTTCTTGGTTGCTTCCATAAAACTGCCATAACTCATCCCCAGCTTGCTTCTCCGCCGACTGTGCACGCGCAGCTATGGGATAGCCCGCCACTGATTAATGCTGCATTTTGGAATATGCGGCCAAGTAAAGTTTGTCGTCTCACTGCCGCACGAAACTGTGATTTTTATGGCCCCTATAGCCCTTCCCGACAGTCTGTAGAGCGCGAGGCTTGCAGGCCCCGAGGTGTGCGGCTGAGCGTCCCTCCTTGCAGACCCGGGACCCGCGCTAATTCCTGGCCTGCGTAGATGCCACCTCGCCGCCCCGAAGCTCGTTGGCCTTATTTATAAGTGGGAAACGTAGTGCGTGACTTGACGATATGATAGAGTCCTGCATCAATAATGATCAATACCATGGTCGTTTGTTTCTGATGGATTGCTTGCTACTGGGAGCGTACTGTTAGGTCACAGAGACAGCAAAATGAATATGGGCCCTGCCCACCTAAAAGAGCTAGATAGTGAATGGGAGTACTTTTAAAAGTATAGGCAAGTATTTATTGAACTTATAGTATGTGCTCAATACCACGAAAGTGTGAGGCTTGTTGTTCTCGGAATGAAACATAAGGAAGATGCAGTTCTGTATTCAGCCTAGACGAGGGATGGATGAAGATGGAGAGAATACAGACATGATACCTCTCTCATGATTTCCTGAGTCTGTAAGAATGTGTATCTGTGGCTGTAAGGAGTCTCCAATTTAGGTATGAGTTTGTGAGCCGCTTTTTTGTGTTTGACATTTCTTGATTACAGTTATGTTTGTGTGTTTGCCTGTTTCCCTGCAAGTGAATTGGTTCTTTGGTTTGGTTTGTTTGGTTCTTTGGTTTGAAAGCTATTGTGAGAGAGGGCTCAGAAAGGTGGCAAGGATTCTCAGCTGTGGCTAATACTCCAGGAGCAATGTCTATTTGGCAAATGTTTTTTAGTGAACACGAGTAGACAAGAGATTGTGAGTTTGGATGGGATAGAGTGAGTACATGCAGAAGTGGGTAGGTAAGTGTGGATGCTTGGGTGGAAACTTGGGTGGGATAAATTGGTGATGGGGGAAAGAAAGGAAAATAGATGTAGTCAAAGAAATAATTTCTGACTGTTATAACTTGTGAGTCCTATTTCTATTTGGAAGAATAAATTAATATTCTGGGAAACTATTATTTGTAAGTGGGTGAAAAAATTCTAACTTTTTTTCTTTTGGTTTCAGAAGTAGTACATGTTCTCTGTAAAACATGTAGGGAAATAGCTTATGCATAAAGAAAAGAAATTTTAATCTTCACAGTCCTATTACTGTTCACATGTTCTCTATCCTGCCAGTCATTTGTCCATGTGTGTATATAATTTCTTTTTTTGGGGGGTGGGGTAAAATGGGGCTTCATGTACATTATTTTTGGAAATTGTAATTTTTTCCTTATCACTTAGTCTTCCTCAACATCATTTAGGGTAGGGTACAGAGCATTTATTTTGCTGGGAGAGTTGTGGCTGAGGTGATAGTTTCCTGGAGCTGACAGTTGGTGCAGTGGCCTCCTGATTGGTTCCTGGCTTCCTGGTCATGAAGGTAGGTCCTTGGTGGGCCGGTTCTGTGGTGCTGATCCAACAATTATGCTTGGATGCTTAGCCTGCAGGGTCCTCCTCCAGCCCTACAAACAGTTTTATGGTGATCTAATTCCTTGTATTAAGTCCCTTCCTGCCTAACCTGCCTAGGGTAATTTCTGATTTTTGCAGTTGACGTCTAAGTGTTAAGCACTGTTTTTTATGGTAATTTTAGATTCCCATTCAGTTGTAAGAAATAATACGGAAAGATCCCATATACCTTTTACTCCGTTTCTCTTGCAAAACTATAGTACAGTATTACAACCAGGATATTGACATTGATACAGTCAAGAAACAGAATATTCCATCAGTGCAAGGATCCCTCATGTTGCCTTTTGAAAGGTACACTTACTTCCCTACCCCACCACTTCTTCAACCATTGACAACTGCTAATTTGTTCTCTATTTCTATAATTTTGTCATCTTGAAAGTAATATATAATTAGAATTATATAATATCTAACCTTGGGGATTCGCTTTTTTCACTTGACATAATTCTCTGGAGATTTATCCAGATGGTTGCATCTGTCAACAGTTTGTTTCTTTTTATTGCTGAGTAGTATTCCACATTATGGATATATCACCATTTGTTTAACCATTCACCCACCGAAAAATATATGAGTTGTTTGTAGTTGTTGGCTATTGTAAAAAAAAGAAAGATGTTATATGCATTTGTGTACAGATTTTTTTTTATTCTTTGAGTTGGAGTCTCACTTTATCACCTGGGCTAGAGTACAGTGGCATGCTCACGGCCACCCCAGCGTCGACCTCCTGGGATCCAACGATACTTCTGCCTCAGCCTTCCAAGTAACTGGAACTACATGCATGTGCTATCATGCCCGGCTAATTTTTGATTTATTGTAGAGATGAGGTCTCACCAAGTTGCCCGGGCTCAGGCAGTCCACTTACCTCAGCCTCCCAAAGTGCTGGGATTACAGGCTGAGCCACTGAGCCTGGCTTGCTGTACATTTCTTTGGGCTTCTTATGTTTGCATTTCACTCAGCTTCTTTCATCTGTGGGCTGTTCATCAAATTTGAGTTTTCAGCCATTATTTCTTTAAGTACTTTTTCGGACCTATACTTCTTTATTGGACACCAGTGAATGAATGTTAAATTTTTTGTTATAGGCCCGCAGTTCCCTGAGGTTAACTTTTCAGTCTCTTTTCTCTCTCTTGTTCTGATTGTGTGATTTCTGTTGTTCTGTTTATTGATTCCTCACTTCCTTTCATTCTGATATTGATCCTATCCATTGGACTTTTTATTTTGGTTGTTGTATTCTTCAGTTTTAAAATTTTCATTTGTCTGGGTGCAGTGGCTCATGCCTGTAATACCAGCACTTTGGGAGGCAGAGGCAAGAAGATTGCCTGAGCTCAGGGGTTTGAGACCAGCCTGAGCAATATGACAAGACCTTGCCTCTACAACATATAAAACAGATTAGTCGGGTGTGGTGGTGCACACCTGTAGTTCCAGTTACTTGGAAGTCTGAGGCAGAAGGTTTAGGCTGCAGTGGCCGTTAGTGTGCCACTGCACTCCAGCCTGGGTGACAGAGTGAAACTCTGACTCAAAAAAAAAAATTCCATTTGGTTCTTCTTTGTATTTTTTTTGCTGAGATTTTCTATTTCTTACTTGAGGCTTTCTATTTTTTCAATTGTTCGAGTGTTGATAATTGCTTGTTGAAGCATTTTTTTATCCTTACTGCTTTAAAATCTTTGTCAGATAATTTTAACATCTGTGTCACCTGTGTATTGGCACCTATTAATTACTTTTTTTCACTTAGTTTGAAATAGTCCCAGTTCTTGGTATGATGAATGATTTTTAAATGGAATCAGGAATGTTTGTATTTCAAACTTTCTGTTTGTCTTTGTCTGGCACTGCGGTGGCAGGGGGAGGTGGAGCTACTACCTGTAACTGTCAAGAGGATAGAAGACCAGGCTTCGTCTGTCTGCCTCTGTTCACATCTGGGAAGAGAGAAGGGGTTCCTCCTTCTTGGGTGGGGGTAGTAGTTCTGGTTCCCCACTGGATCTCCACTGGTACTGCAGGGAAGGCAGAAGCATACGAGGAGGGCCTCATTACTGGTTGGTGGGGCTAAAAATCCCAATTTCCTACTCAGACTTCTCTTATATCCATCCTGGTTGGGGTAGAGGGGTACCTCTTTCTAGCCATTGATGGAAATCTATGCTCCCCACTTGGTCTTTGCTGGTGTGATTGGGGCTGCAGGTTTTTTTCTGTGTTATCTAGCTAGAAAGAGCAGTTATTATCTGAAAGCTTTCTACCTTGGTAGGTTGCCATTTTCTAGCAGGAGCAGGCTTTTGGTGTGTGTTGTGTGTGTGTGTGTGTGTGTGTGTGTGTGTGTGTGTGTGAGATCTCCACCAATTGGTGTTTCCAGTTTGCTGATTTCTTGACCTCCCAGACAGATATATGAGGGGAAAAAAATCCCAGGGAGCTTACTATCCCATCACTCCTTAGATCCTAAGGTCCCTGGCCAGTCTGCTTCTTCAGTATGCCTTTCAGAGGATTGTTATGTTTGTTTTATAATGTCATGTCCAGGATTTTTAGTTGTATTTAGTGGGAAAAATAGGGGAAAGTACATATACTCCCATCTTTCTGAAAGTAGAAGTCTCCAAATTTCACATTTTAATCTTTTTTTGGTTAGCTGAATTTTCTAATCTACAAAATAGGAATAATATCTACTGTTATAGGACTGTTATAAGAATTAATTGAGGTACTGTAATTTATGTAAAGTGTTTACTACTTTCCTTGGTATTTAATTAGTGCCTAGAAAACAATTGTTATTTTTTAACAGTCTGTAATTATTATATACGTGTGGATTTTTTAAATGTATAAGTTACATCAGAAAGTTCTAGTTTTGCTAATCGTTCTTATATAAAATATGGTTAGTGTCTTCCACCTTTCAAAAATAGAATTATTCTCTGAAATTGGATTTTTTTTCCCCAACGGGAAGAGAAAAGAAAGGCAGAAGCTCCATGTGGATTTCACACATTTTCTGCCATCATTGTATACTATTAAACACCCTTTATGAAGCATCATTCCCATTCTTAAAAACATTCCTTCTCTGTTGAAGCCTTATTTAGTGTAGTCCTGTCTCAATTTTTCCATTTAGCACCAATGGCAAATTTCCATGGGTGCAACTAAGCAAGCAGACACATGTACAATCCCTGTGTTGTTGTTTGTTAAGTTGTATCAGTAATGCCTCATTTCCCAGAATGGACTCTGGCATGAGACTAGGTGGTATAGAGGCCAAATCCCAAGTTGACTTTCTCATATATCAAGTGGATCAGGTAACAGTGACAGGCTGTTTTAGGGCTTTGCATATAATGGTGACTATGTCTGCTCAAAAATTAGTTTGGAAGTCAGCAGATACTCATATATTCATATCTTCCTCCCAGCAAAAGATATGGCCAGTGTGGTCTGGAGTTATGGGAATGCTGTGTTCCTCATTCAAAGACTTAGAACATTGCCTAGTATTAAACATTGCGAGTATTAAAATGTCTGCTCTTCAGATTTGATGGATTTTTTTATTCATAGGGATTCATCTACGATCTTATCAACTAGAGGGAGTCAACTGGCTAGCCCAGCGCTTCCACTGTCAAAATGGCTGCGTCCTGGGAGATGAGATGGGCCTGGGGAAGACCTGCCAGGTAAGTTACTGAGGGATGACCACTGTTCAGCACCACTGAAATAGCTCCTTACAACTCACTACCATCTTTAGCTGTTGGCTACAATATGTGTTTTTATACTAGTAGGTAAAATGCCTGAACCTTTAGTAAGAGTTCACAGTCTTAGAGTTTATTTTTTCTAGTGGTAGCAATGGTTTCAAATTGTGTCCTACTCTTATCTCATCTGGCTTTTGACGTTTATCTGTGAGAAGACATGCCTGGATTAAAATTGCAACTAATAGACCTGGATACATTTTTCTCTATGTAAAGCCAATATACTTGCCTAGGAATCAAACAGACTGTGACCTCCTTAGCAATACTTTTTGTAGTTAAATGAATCATTTCCCACATCGATTTCTCATTCTCAGTGGAGGCGAGCCTCCTTCCTATTTCTCTACCATGTTAGAGGAAGTGCTCTGTGTTTTTCAAAATGACCTGACCATCTAATGGCCTTAAAAGGAGGTAGGATAGAATCTAGAGACCTGAAGAATCAGACAGCCTCCTTCAACATTGATAAGTAAACGACATGTTGAAATGTTCTGGCAGGACAATCACCAGTGCTACCCTGGATTGACAGGTGTCAGTGGTGGTCTTGGATTGTTGGAAAGGCCATAAATTACCCATTGGGTTAATCACACAGGGTTTGTTATCTATAGGATACCAAAGAAAGTGCAATCAGGATACACAGCAGAGGCAGTTTGATCAGAAACCACAGAGATATTCATTTCCCACTCCCAAAAAGGTTTCATCAGTGAACACATAGAATAAGCAAGGGTCCCATCCATCCCTTTAGAAACTCAACTGTCCCCACCAAGGCTAACCTTATATACATAAACATCAAACTGGAGCAGTTCTGCAATAGACTAGTCTGACCATGTACTGCAGACTGTTTAAGCCAGGTATATTTTATTGATCTCAGAGTTATCCAGAATACAGTATGACCTCTTAGTAGGATACCATGACGTACCTCATTTATAACCCTCGACTTTCTCAGACAAGACAGTTCTGGTCATAGTACATTCGTTAACTGAGAGCTCTAACAAAGATCAGTTTCACAGATGTCTCTGGGATCCAGGCTAACTGTCTCTGGCATCAGGAAAGGACTGTCCCTGCAGTCTCCTTTGCCTTGGTCATAGGAATTGCTCTACTGACTTCATTCAGAACTAGCAAATTCACTTGTCCTTTTCCCAGGGTGTTCTCATAGTTCTAATTTATGCTTCCTAAAAATATACCACTGCCATATTTGTTTGGTTAAAATTTTGTAGAATTTCTGCATCTCTGTTCATGAAGGATATTGGCCTGTTATTTGCTTTTCTTGTAATGTCTTTATCTGGTTTTAATATTGATGTAAAGCTGGCCTTATAGAATGAGTTGAGAAGTATTTCCTCCTCTCCAATTTTCTGAAAGAGTTTATGTAGAATTGGTGTGTCATTTCTTCCTTAAATGCTTGGTGGAATTCACTAGTGATTCCAAATTCATTTTGAAGACATATCTGGTTTGTAGTAATAAAAGATAAGCTTTCTCTAAATTGCATCCTTAGAGAAAGCTAAACAGAATAGTCTTAATCCAGTGAGCCACTTATTAAAGCATTGCTCTGGGCACAATTTGGGCTGGGAAGTCATAGATAAGTTAAAAGGAAATTACATCCATTATAAAAAAATTAACTGCCACCCTACAATCACAGCATGCAAACCATAATGAGTAGCAATCTATGTATTGCATGGTTGAAATTATAACGCATGTATAGTTTGCATTTTGTTAATCTAACACTGTCATTGCAATTTTTCATTTTGTTATATTCTTCACAGTCAATATCAACTGGCTGTATAATATTCTGTCAAAATAATTTATCATAATTTACTTAAATGTTTTGCAGATGAAGAATGGTGATATTTTCCCCCCTTCTTTTTGTGCTATTTAAATTAATCTTGATGTGCACATCTTTGGGCACCTGACTGTTTCAGAATTTTTAATTATATCCTTAGGATAGATTTTTCTCAGAAATAACTCAGTATTTGGAGATGGAGCCTCCTAACACATTTTGGTTTTAAAATAGGTTGTTATTTTCTCTATATATCACAACATGCAAGTCAAAAGTGTATACTAGAATCTCCTGAGGTGTGCCTGTTTGCCGTTACAAAGATTTGTATTTTATGCCTTTCCGTAAGCTTAGGAGGATTATTTATTGTCTGTTTTTCCTGGTAGAATGTGTGCTCCAGGAGAGCTAGTTTTATCTGTTTTGTTTACTGTTGTGTAACTGGACCTTAGCACTGTACCCTGCAAGTAGAAGATGCCCTGTAAATACATGTAGAAGGAAGGAAAACAGTAGGGGAGGGAGGAAGTTAGCAAGAAAGGAAGACATCCCTTTGGAGAGCCTGGCAAGCAGTGTAGGGCCATTTGTGATTGGTCATTTTTACGGTCATATCTTAGCGCTTGCTTTATGTTTACAGAATATTACTGATCTTGTCAATTAGTTGCATTATTTTCATTGATTTCTGTTGTCTTTCCTGACTTTTTTCTTTGCATAAGAGGTTCAATTACCCAACTATTGAGCCTCATTGTTCGTTAACTACTGAAGTAATTGAATATCATAAATTTCTGTGGCAAGTATATTGAGGCTTGTATGATTTCACTCTAGGAATGGATTACCCTCCTAATATGTGGAAAATTGTACATTATTTCTTTGTAAAATAAGTCATATATTAGAGTTTATGTTCCCCACTGGGTTGTGGGAACTCTGTGGTGGTCTCTTATTTTTAAAAAGTGATCAAAATTGCCTTCTTTTTCTGTGTTCCAGACTATTGCTTTCTTCATTTACTTGGCAGGAAGATTAAACGATGAAGGACCGTTTCTGATTCTTTGTCCCTTGTCTGTTTTGAGTAACTGGAAAGAAGAAATGGAGAGGTACAGAGTAGATGTAGCTGATTTTTTTTGTTTATGTTGATTAAGGTTTTTTTGGTCTGGATTATGTGTAAAATATGATAAAGCATGTCGTCATAATCAGTGAGTCTGTTCCAGAAAACTCTGAATTGATGCATTGTAGGAAGACACTTAGGATATGATATGGGGAGGGTCCAATGGATGTGATTATTAACTATTTGGCAGTTTAGCAGTCAGTTCTCATTTTTAGTAGATGTTGACGAACTAAAGGAGAAACCTCCTTTTTTTATAGTGACATAGGAAGTAAATAGCATATTACTAACTTTCTGTGTAACATGTTTTATTTTTAGAGTCTGAACAAGACCTACTTAAATCTGATCCTTCTACCTATCTATTCTCACAGGAACTTGCCCTGAGGTTTAACCATTACTTTGGATAGATTCAGAGATCAGGCTGGACACGGTGACTCAAGCCTGTAATCCCAGCACTTTGGGAGGCTGAGGCGAGAGGATTGCCTGAGTGCGGGGGTTTGAGACCAGCCTGGGCATCCTGGTCAGACCTCGTCTATACAATAAATAAAAAATAAGCTGGGCGTGGTAGCGCACGTCTGTAGTTCCAGCTACATGGAAGGCTGAGGGCGGAAGGATTGCCTGGGCCTAACAAGTCGAGGCTACAGTGACCATGAGCATGCTACTGTACTCCAACCTGGGCAACAGAGCGAGACTCCGACTTAAAAAAAAAAAAAGATTCAGGGCTCCAGGACTCTTTCTGCTTGTGGGATCTCACGAAGTCTCCACATTGCAATCCTTCCAGAAAATGTAATTTTTCAGATAATCACATCCTGTTCCATGACTCTAGTGGCCATGTTTATCTACCTCTTTTCTTGGATTCAGATTTGCTCCAGGTCTTTCCTGTGTAACATATGCAGGCAACAAAGAGGAAAGAGACCACCTTCAGCAAGACCTGAAACAGGAATCACGCTTTCATGTGCTGCTGACTACCTATGAGGTATCCATTTGTTGCTCTACAGGAAGAACTCCTAACCTGTGTCCTTAGAAGCTGTAGATTCCTCTGGAATTATATTTAAGTTTTTTTGAGAACACACATTTCTCTGGGCAGGTAGTATACCTACATCAGATTCTCAGAGACTATGGTCAAAGGAATTGGAGAATTATTGTGCTTCAAATTACTTCTTTCCGTTTCTTTCCTGGTGGATCAAGGGGGATGGCTTCCTAGGGAGGTGGCACTTGAGCTGCCTCTTGGTTGATGAGCAGAGATCAGGTAGGCAAGCAGGGGAAAGGGTTTGTTACTGGAGGACGAGAGTGGAGGACATTTAGTTCCAGTCTCATTTTAAATCCTTGTTCTTCAAGCTCAGACTGTCTGCATCACTGTAAGCAAGACCTTTCACTTAACCATGCCTCCCTTCTCTTTGTTATAAGATAGTACTACTTACAAATTATGCTCAGAGCTTTTTTTAACCTAGTGAACAAATAAGACTTAGATAAATCTTGTAGTTTAAGAGAGTTCACAAAAAGCTAGTTTATTTAATATCAAAGTCTGTCAATACCAATCTTTGTAACATGTCTTTCTTCATTTTTCAGATTTGCTTGAAAGATGCGTCATTTCTAAAATCGTGAGTACGTGTACTACTTCAAAAATTGTGTTGAATGCATCATGAAAACCACATCTTCACATTTTAGTGCTTTACCTCTACTATGTCTGGTGTGTCTTCCACGAGTTCTGTTGATGGAGAATCCTACATTCTAGCCTTCCACCCGTTAGCTGTATGTCCTTGAGTTAGTTATTTAGTTTCCATGCACTTCAGCATCTTCATCTGTAAATTGGGGATAATTGTTTCTTACCTTGGATGGTTATGAGAATTAAATTTAATTAAAGATACAAAGTATGGTTAATAGATATTATGTTCTTTACATTGCAACTTACACCTTTCAAGGACTGCTGTTTGGAGATTTTACTGTAATAGGAAGTAAAGAATCATTTGAGCCCTTTCCAATAAATAAAAAAGTAGCAATCAATGCTATAGAATTAACTTTTTAGAAAGGGAGTTTTAAGTGTGCTTCTCATTAGTTAACTTTTAAGCCTCATATTGGCCCATGAAGTAGCAAACTTAGATGTAACCCTTAATACCACCTGATAATAAGAATGACATGTTACAGTAACATGGTCATGTCAAGATAACAGTTACAATGTAGATTAAATAAGAGTTAGATTTTAGATAATTAAGAAAGAAAGATAATGATGACAGGCTTTCATTCTCCATAACCTATGTAATGATGACATGGTTAGATGAGTATTCTGCATCTTTAATATTTGGGTTTTTGTTTTTAAGATACTTTATCAATAATTTTAAACGTTATTTATCATCCAGGTTCTTGTGAGTTAGATTTCATCTTATTTTGAAATACTAGAGGCGAGGTCATAGATTTTGTGACTTCTATCCAGTATTTCCTTTAAGTGAGTATATTATCTTTTCTTAAGAAGAAGATATGCTTTGTTCTCTTTTTTATTATTAATATCCAGCTTAATATTTGTTGAAGGTCTCTCATTGGAAAGACAAAGCTCTGAGCGTTACTAGCAATACCAGAGAGGTAAATCATAGAACTACCCTAAGAGGACATAAACTCCAGTAGAGGGATGAGAAATATGCAAATAACCATAAAACATGAGACAATAAAATTGGGACATATATGTTGTTGAGTGCTTTACATGAACCATCCCATTTAGTCTTCATGAAAACCCTAGTAGACAGGTGTTACCCATTTTACAAGTGAGGAAAGTAAGAGATTGGGGAACCCATCCAGGGTTACATTGCTGGTAAGTGGCAAAGCGGACATTTAAACCCCACGTTCAGTGCTTTGGAGCCTCTTTTTAAAGACTACTCAAAGTATCAAAGTGTACTGGAGTTTTACGTTATATAGCAGAAACATAATCTTTCTATCTCAGATAATCTGTTTTGAATGCATTTTCAGGTGGATTGAAGAACCTAAGTAACAAAAGGATATGTATAATGTCTCATAATAGGAATCTCAACAATGTAAATGTATTCTTTCACTATAGTTGGCGAGGCTATATTGTATATTACTGTATGGCACACTCTGAGAATAGCAGGGAAGTATAATATAATCTTTGCCCTGAAAAGGTTTATTATGGAAAGTTCAGACTATACATGTTGACAATATGAAAAAGTTAAAATTTTGGGGACAGTAGACAAAATTTTTAGATCAAGAGGATTAGAGGTTACCTTGTCAGAGTCTCCATTCAGTGTTGAAATTCCCCTCATCTCTTCCCTTTCAAGGAGCATCCTTTAAAGTGTCCTTTGATGAGTAATTCGGCCTACTTCCTTTTGCTGAGCCAAAATCCACTTCCCCACAACCTGTCGTTGAACAAGCGTTTATTGGATGCCTGTGTGTTTGGTTTTTCACTAGGCAATAGGGCTGAATCGGTTTTGAAGGCTGATTCAAACAGCCTTGTACTATACTACAGATACTTTCACATCTTGTCTTACAACATTGTCCAACTTCATCTGGGCCCTTATTCTTGTAGTCCTACTCATGCTACCCAGCCCTCTGCTTCAACTTCCTGTGTTCTCTGTGGACCCTTAGATCTCCCTCCTCTTATACCCATCTCAGTTAGTAAATGGTAATTTGGTAGGCATCTCTGTTCTTCCACCTGTCCTCTGTCTTCTGGATTTTCTCTTTAGCCTCAGAGGAAAAAGGCTTCCTCCATGTAAGGCCAATCTGTACTCAAAATCTTTCCCTAATTTTTGAGGAATTTTCCTTTTAATAGCTAATATCTTTCCAATATTCTATTTACCATATGTATACTTAGTTTTTTAAATATAAAAATAATGTAATGGGATTCCAGAATGTTTACAAAGTAAAAAGTTAAAAATCTTATAATTTCTACTTTATTACCTTTTGTATGGTTTACACATTTGTTAAAGAAAAAAAGAAGGATATACAATATTTGTATCCTTTTGGTTATGGTATGAGTCTTTTTATTGTAACATAATCATATTTATCATTTAGAATACTATATAATATTTCATCATCTATTATTAGATATTTAGATTATTTTTCATTTTTTGCTGTTTTAAATAATGCAAGTTAAAACATATTCATATATACATCTTTTTTTCTTTTTCCTTTTTTTTTTTTGCACAGCTTCTTGAGTAGTAGTTGTCACAGGATATGTTTTTACGACAGAAACTTCTTGAGAATTTGCTGTTGTAACCTAATATGCTACCTAATGTGCCCTGGCAACAGCCACCGATGACCTCCATATTAACACATCCAATATCTTCCTGGACATCTGTAACACTGGATCTTATTCACCACTTTCCCATTTTAAATTCACATTTATTAAGTTACTATGACACTACCATCTCTGTTCTTTCTTTGCTTGAATGTCAGCTCAAACTTTATGACCTTAGTCAAGTCACCTAACCTTTCTGAGCTTATTTTCCTCACTGGTAAAATGAGCACAATTATGTCTACTTACCATATTTCTCTTAGACTAAATAACACATAAGGCCATGAGTTTAGTGTCTGGCACATAGCAGGATAGAGAGTCATAAACGTTTACTTTTCCTTTCTGTCTCTATCTCTGTCTTCTTCCTTTCTGCATAGGTGTTTCCCATCTTGGAAAAAAATTCCCTTAATTTTACTGTCTTATCCATGTATCGTCTTACATACATGGAAACCTCTCAGATAGGAAGGTAATTTGGCTATATTTCTAATAGAATGGGCTTCCTGTTAAGACTTTCTAAAAGCAGTCATAGTTTTGCAGTAAGACTTGGTTGTGAAATAAGTGTTAAAGTTACACAAAACTGAAAGCTTGATTTTCTCTCACAGATTCCCTTGGAATGTTCTTGTTGTGGATGAAGCTCACAGGTTGAAAAACCAAAGCTCTCGGCTACATAAGACCCTTTCAGAGGTAAACTTTCAGGATAGTCTTAGTTTTTATATAATCCTCCTTTTTAAAATAGACGTTTTTCCTTAAAAAAAAAAAGCAGTTTTAGGTTAAGTAGTAAAATTGAGCAGAAAGTACAGACATTTGCCACATGCCCCTGGTCCCCACACATGTATATCTTCCATTGTTATCAGCATCGCCAGAATGGTACATTTGTCACTCGATAAACCTACATTGACACGTCATTATCACTCAAAGCTCATAGTTTACATTAGGATTCACTCTTGGTGTTGTACATTCTGCTGATGAAAAGTGACATGGTGGGAGTCCTACATTCTAGCCCTCTACCCATTGGTTGTGTGTCCTTGAGTTGGTTATTTAATATCTGTGCACTTCAGTGTCTTCATCTGTAAAATGGGGATAATTGGTTCTTACCTTGGAAGGCTGTTATGAGAATTAAATTCAATTAAAGATACATAGTGTGGCTAATAGGTATTAGGTTCTTTACATTGCAACTTACACCTTTCAAGGACTGCTGTTTGAAGGTTTTACTATAATACTCCTATATGAATCATTTGACCCTTTTTCTAATAAATAATCTAAAGTGCAGTCAGTGCTATAGAATTAACTTTTTAGAAAGGGAGTTTTAAGTATACTTCTCATTAGTTAACTTTTAAGCCTCGTATTAGTCTATGAAACAGAAAACTTAGATGTAACTTTTAATACCACCTGATGATGAGAATGACATGTTTGACAAATATGTAATGAAATGTATCCATCATTATAATATCATGCAGAGTATTTTCACTAACCTAAAAATCCTGTGTTCCACCAAGTCATTTCTCCTTTCCCCCATAATGCCCTTAAAAAAAAAATTAAAGGCCTATATAGAGTTAATTAAATTGAAATCATGTTTTTCAGTCACGTTTCTGCAAGACCAGTCGAACATTTTGTAGATGACAAAGTAGTACTTAATATGGCCTAACTTCTGGCTGGGTGTGGTGGCTAACACTGTAATCTCAGTACTTTGGGAGACTGAGGCAGGAAGATTGCTTGAGCTCAGGAGTTTGAGACTAGCCTATGCAACAGAAGGAGACCTCATCTTTACAAAAATATTTTTGTTTAAATTAGCCATGTGTGGTCATGTACACCTGTAGTCCCAGGCTTATGCAGGAGGATCACTTGAACCCAGGAGTTGAAGGCTGTGGTGAGCTGTGATTATGCCGGTGCACTCCAGCCTGGGCAACAGAGTGAGACCCTGACACACACACACACACACACACACACACACACACACACACACACCTCACACTCACTCTCTCTCTATCTCTCTCTCTCTCTCTTCTCTCTCTCTATATATATATATATATATATATATACATATATATATGTGTATATATATATAGTTTAACTTCTTCCTCTTGTCTTTTATATAGGAGATAATATTTACTAAAACCTGGTTATTAAATAAGACCCTACTCCTAATAAAATACATTGTATTTTTGGAAATGTTTCACCCTTTTGACCATCTTTCAAAGGGCCGACTTCTTTAAAAAATAATCTTATTATAATTATTCTGTCTGCAATGATAGATATATCAGACATATTGTACCTTTCCCCAATTTATCTGTTTAAAAAGTTTGAGCCGGGCTCGGTGGCTCAGCCTGTAATCCCGCGCCTTTGGGAGGCTGAGGTGAGTGGATTGCCTGAACCCATGGGTTCGAGACCCTCCTGGGCAACTTTGCAAGACCTCATCTCTACAATAAATCAAAAATTAGCCAAGTGTGGTAGCGCGCGCCTGTAGTTCCACCTACTTGGAAGGCTGAGGTGGAAGGATCGCCGGAGCCCAGCATGTCGAGGCTGCGGTAACCAGGAGTGGCCACTGCACTCCAGTCTGGGCGACAGAGTGAGACTCCAACTCAAAAAAAAAAAAAAAAAAAAAAAGATTGACAGTTCACTTGGGGTCATGGGGAAACCAATTTCATACCATTGAATATTACCTTCAATCTAAGTTATCTTTATCCTACCATTGAATGTGATACATTTGCTTTCATTCCTTTCTCTTGATCTCTGGCGTCATTCTGGCAAAGTAGATATCATTGTAGCCTAGATTTGCCCTATTGTCTGAGGAGCCAGTGGAATGTGAAGTACCCTTCTTTTCACTGACCTGGTAA
Source organism: Cephalopachus bancanus (assembly GCA_027257055.1). Lineage (NCBI taxonomy): Eukaryota > Metazoa > Chordata > Mammalia > Primates > Tarsiidae > Cephalopachus > Cephalopachus bancanus. The sequence continues at coordinate 169,343 of JAPVLO010000403.1, forward strand.
TCTCACTGACCTGGTAAAGGCTTTTTCATTTATGAGACCACATATGTTAATTTATGTGATGATAATTGAAATTTGGTCCCTGTCCTGTAGTAAACCAATTAATATATTTAGAGGTCATTTGGAGGAAAGTCTTAAATCTGAATTCTGTATTTACTTGCTTAAAAGTTGTAGGTTTTAGAGTTTTAATGCAGATGTGGTCACTGTCTATTAGTAGCCCAGTCTCAAAGATTGCTGTCCCCTGGTGGGATCCCCTCTGCTCCCTGGTGTCCTTTGCCTTCTTTACAGAGACTCTTAATGATATCTTATTCTAAGAGGTTGTTGTCTTAGTTTGCTTACCACAAACTAGTTAATTTATACTTATACATTTTTTTTTTTTTGAGTTGGAGTCTCACTCTGTCGCCCAGACTGGAGTGCAGTGGCACGCTCCCGGCCACCGCAGCCTCGACCTGCTGGGCTCCAGCGATCCTTCTGCCTCAGCCTTCCAAGTAGCTGGAACTACAGGTGCACGCTACCACGCCCGGCTCATTTTTTGAATTATTGTAGAGATGAGGTCTCGCCAAGTTGCCCAGGCGGGTCTCGAACCCGCGGGCTCAGGCAATCCACTCACCTCAGCCTCCCAAAGGTGCGGGATTACAGGCTGAGCCACCAATCCGGCTACTTAGAAATTTAATTTCACATTGCTAGAGGCTGGAAAGTCCAAGATCAAGGTGCTGGCACAAGGCATAGGTCTTCTTATTGCGTCCTCACATAGCAGAAGATGGATGGGCAATAGGGAACAGAAGAGCAGGCTAGCCAAACACTACATGAAACTTCTTTTATAAGGGTCTTAATCCCATCCATGAGAGAGGACCCCTCCTGGTCTAATCACTTCTTAAAGACCTCATCTTCTAATATTATCACAGTGACAACACCTAAATTTTGGATGGGGACACATTCAAATCATAGCAGTTGTCATATTCTGGTGTTCGGCCTATACAAACTGCTTCATAAACTACCATGGCAGTTTACTAATTTACAATGAGAGAAGTAAGAGTAGTAAAGGAATGTGAATTTGGAGTAGGGAAACTTAAGTTTTGTTAATCCCAGAGCCTTTTCTTGTTATTCATAAGGAAACATGATTCAGAGGGATTAAATGAGGAAATTGTTCAGAGTCATCTAAGCATTCTTTTTAGGTGAGGTTTGAATTGCAGATAACTAGTTGGTTGGAAAGAAAACATATTTATTTATTGGACTTAGAGGTGAGGAGAGGGGCGATGCCTTTTTTTTCCCCCTTCCTAATACTGTTTTCAATTTGTATCGGAAACAATCTAAGTGTGAGGTATAGGGAATTGGTTATACAATTTATATTATGTTTATACGGTGTTTATGAAGTAAGGCTGCTATGAACAATTATGTACAATAATATTTAATAGCATCAAAAATGTTTGCAAAATATTTTACATAAAAAATCTTACAAAGTACTGTATATAAACAGGGTTTGTCTCTGGATCTTTTTTACCCAGTTATAAGTTTTTCTGCTAAAATGGACACTACTTTGAATCAAAATGCTAATTCGTGTCATAGGATAAGTTGACTGTTTTAACTAGCAATGTCGGTTGGCTTTGTGATATCATGTTCTTTGTTCACCTCAACTCTACATGGTTGAACACATGCTATAAAAATGTGACTTGGCTATTGGGAGCATTTTTTTTAACCAGTTGAAAAAATGTATGTCGTACTTGAAATATTACGAAAACATTGCCTAACAAGTGGAGCAAGCATGAATGTGTAGACATTGATTAAAAACAAGCAAACAAACAAAAAAGAGATTGCCAAAAAAACTTTTTTTACATCAGTTTTAAGTGATTGTGTTATTTCATTTATCATTTTTTCATATTACAAAAGCAATGACTTCTTAGACCTCTCCTGAATCAAGATAGATAAAGACAAGAAAAGGAAAACATACCAATAATTCCTACATTAATACTTGGATTTATATAACTGTCATATCCTTTGCTGTGTGTGTACTTACCCAAAATAAAATATAAAACATATATATTTATGTATACATGTATATAACTTTAAAAATCAAAATGTTCATTTTAAATATCAGAGTATATGTGTGAATATGTATATACGTACATATTGTATTTATTGTATTTCTTTTTTTTTTTCTTTTTGTGAATTGGAGTCTCACTTTGTTGCCCGGGCTCTGGAGTGCAATGGCATGCTCACAGTCACCCCAGTGTCAACTTGCAGGGCTCCGGCGATCCTTCCGCCTCAACCTTCCAAGTAGCCAGAACTACAGGCACACGTTACCACACCTGGCTAATCTTGCATTTATTGTAGAGATGAGGTCTCACCAAGTTGCCCGGCTGGTCTCAAATCCGTGGGCTCAGGCAATCCACTCTCCTCGGCCTCCCAAAGTGCTGGGATTATAGGCTGAGCCACCAAGCCCAGCCTATATTTTTATATTTAAAATAATATACATATATAAGATATGACTTTCTGTGTGCTGTATTGTTTAATTCTAATGATTTAAATTCTTGCTGATGTCACTTTAAAGGTTGTTCTTTGCTTGACCTAATATCTGTTGTTATTTCTTTTCCTAACCTTTTGCTTCATTAGTCTCTTATTCTTGGTGTTCTCATCTGTTGCTGAAAATTTAAAGAATTGTTTTACTTTTGGGGTTCAGTACCGCTCTATGTTCAGAAACATCCAGAAGTCTTGATGTCTTGCATCTGGCACACTGTAAAGTTTTACAGACATTCTCTTAGTACAGCTCTTCTTGCTTTTTGCTTGTAGTGGTGGGGCCTGACCCTATAGCATTGGGTTCTCAAATGGCATGAGTATATGCAGTGTGTCCCTAATGCTTTCGTGTATTGCCCATGTAGGTAGTAACATATAGTTTGAATCCTCACATAGATTGAACGACATTAACCACACTGAATACTCTTGTAGTACTTGATAGTTCATAAAGTGTTATTACTTACACCCCAGTAACAGTATCTTCTTCACAGGATTGTTGTCCCCCTTCTTATAGTTGAAACTGAAGAGGTATTCTTTCCTATATCAAATGGTAGTATTTAACTTGAACCTGAGCTTTCTGATTTCAGGTCCCCTTGGTCATTCCATTAAATCATGTCTGTCTCTGTATGGATAAAGGTTGTGATGGGTAACTCTGTCTTATATCCCGGTGTTACAGATTCTTTTAAAATTTTATTTATTCATGTATTTGAGTTCTCAGTAGTCTTCAGACTCCTGTTGACCGGAACGCCCATCCAGAACAGCCTCCAAGAGCTCTACTCCCTCCTCAGTTTTGTGGAGCCTGACCTTTTTCCTAGGGAACAAGTAGAAGATTTTGTTCAACGTTATCAAGATATTGACAAAAAGTCCGAGTCAGGTAAGTTCCTTTCCTATAAGTCATCCCCAAGAAGTGTTGGCACAGAAACTGTCCTTGTGCTTAATGACTGTAGGTAGATGAGAAAGGAAACTGATAGCCAGAAGACACCTTCCAGGGAGACAAAGAGCCACAAATATAGGGTAGATGTTAGGTTCCTTAGTTGTTCCCAGTTGTCTGCTATTCATGACTCTCATAATAGTTTGTTACACAATTCTACAATAGGGCTTATTTGGTTAGCTTTTGGAAGAAGTAGAAAGAGCCTGCTGACTATTTTCCCCCCAACTTGTAATTTCTATAAATACTTTGTTAACTATACATGCCACTTCCTAAGGCAGAAAAATAGGTGTGTTGTAGTCCCAAACTGCTGTTCAGCATTCTGCAGCCCTAGTGTTTCTTCACTGCACCAAAACCAGAAATCTGGGATGGGAAGTCTTCCTCATTTGTGCAGCCAGCAGCTCTGTAGTCGTCTTCCTTTTGTACCTTTGCTGGTCTGCCTTGAAGGATTATCTGCCTGTCCCTGTGATATTATTCTGGGCTGATTTTTCTTTTCTTTTCTTTTTTCAAAATAAAGGCTGAGTGCAGTGGCTCATGCCTATAATCCCAGCACTTGGGAGACCAAGGTGAGAGGATTGCCTGAGCCCAAGGGTTCGAGACCAACCTAGGCAAGAGACCTCATCTCTACAATAAATAAATTTTTAAAATTAGCCAGGCGTGGTGGCATTCGCCTGTAGTTCCAGCTACTTGGAAGGCTGAGACGAAAGGATCACCTGAGCCCAGCAGGTGGAGGCTGCAGTGGACATGAGCTTGCCACTGCACTCCAGCCTAGGCAACAGAGTGAGATTTTGTCTCAAAAATAATTAATTAAATAAATGGGAGCCATGCCAACTAGTAAATATGTATGTACTGGGTAAGTGTGAGTCCGAGGGGCATCTCACAGCAGAAATCCCCATACCACAGCTGAAGATTACCTGGGGAACCCACTCTGATTACTCCTCTATTTAGAGTTAAGATATAAGACACCTAGTCAGATATAACACAGGACATATTTGTGTTAAAAAGTTATTCACTGTTTATCTGAAATTCAAATTTAACTAGGCACCTATATTTTTATTTACAATATCTGGCAATACTACATGTAGCATAATTTTAATTTAGGATAGGTTTTGAAATTTAAGACACCGGGGAAGAAACAAGAGATTTTAAGTCAAAAGAACCAAATTTGAATGCTGGTGACAATCATATCCAGCATTGTGACTTGGATAAGGTGGTTAATTTCTCTAGCCTCACTTAGCTCAGCTATAAAAATGAGTGCAGTATTCTTTGCCCTGTGTTTTTAAGTTGATCAAGGAGGTGAAATGCAAAACAGAACTGAAGTTATCTGGAGACAGAACTTCAGGCAAATGAGATTATTAATACTAATGATAATCAAGTTTTTGAGTGTTCCTGTTCTTGGGTTGAGCCAGTAATGATTCCTGAAGGAGTTGGGAAGACAATCCCAATGAAGGAAGAAATACTGTGAAGAATTATTACACTGGCCTGCCATGCAGAATTGGCATGAAAATGAGAAACAGAAACAAGTTGCTCTGTATTCTCTTGTAGTTTAATGCCTTGGTTCTACTCTTGTCCCACACTTCTTGTATTTTTTTTTCTCATACAGCAAATGAACTCCACAAACTCTTGCAGCCATTTCTGCTGAGGCGAGTAAAAGCTGAGGTAGCTACAGAGCTTCCCAAGAAGACAGAAGTAGTGATGTACCACGGCATGTCAGCATTGCAAAAAAAATACTACAAGGCCATTTTGATGAAAGACCTAGGTAATTGAGGGCACTTGTTCATTTAGAAACAAAATGAGGATATGACTTTCATGCAGGGAAATATTTTATAATCACACTCACTCTGAGTTTTTTTGTTGTTGTTATTGTTATTTTTGAGCTGGGGTCTCACTCTGTCACCCAGGCTGCACTGTAGCCTCAACTTCCTGGGCTCAGGTGGATCCTTCTGCCTCAGCCTCCTGAGTAGCTGGGACTGTAGGCGTGCACCACCACACCTGGCTAATTTTTTAAATTTTTTGTAGAGATGAGGTCTCACTATGTTGCCTAGACTGGTCTCTAATTCCTGAACTCAGGCAGTCTTCCCACCTTGGCCTCCCAAAGTGCTGGGATTATAGGTGTGAGCCACCACTTCTAGGCTCACACCCACTTTGTATACCAAGAATATGGGATAACTGTGAGAATACTGAGACTGTGGCAGGGTATCTTAAATGTAACTCAGACTTGGTTGTTGCAGTTGTGAAGTTTCCTTTTTTTCCCTCTCACTCAGTTTTTCTTATTACATATAATGAGAAAAACATTTCTAGGTGTCCCAGTCATGCCTTTTTTCTTCCCACCCTGTCGGATACAGTTGTGCCCCTTATCCATAGTTTCATTTTCCAGGATTTCAGTTACCTGTGGTGAACCGTGGTCTGAAAATATTAAATGGAAGATTACAGAAGTAAACAATTCATAAGTTTTAAGTCACACACTGTGTCTCTCCTGGGACATGAATCCTCCCTTTGTCCAGTGTATCCACACTGTCAGTGTTAGTAGTGGGCTCTGTTATCAAACTAACTGCCATGATATCATCATACTTGTGTTCAAGTAACCCTTATTTTACTTAATAATGCCTCCAAAGCTCAAGAGTAGTGACGCTGTCATTTTGGATATGCCAAAGAGAAGCTGTAAAGTGCTTCTTTTAAGCAAAAAGTTCTCAATAAGGAAGGGAAAAAAAATTATGTGCTGAGGTTGCTGAAAACATCTGTGGAATAGTGAACAGTATATTGTTATACTTATTCAGTCTTATTATTAGTTATTGTTCATTTCTTAAGGTGCCTGATTTATAAATGAAGCTTTATCATGGTAGGCATGTATATGGAAAAACATAGTATATATAAGCTTTGGTACTATCTGTGGTTTGAGGCATCTACTGGGGATCCTGGAACATAGCCCCCATAGATAAAGGGGAACTACTGTATTTAAAAATTGCAAAATTTTTTGGTGAATTAAATTCACTGGGAGGAATAATCTCTCAATTTGTATTTTTTTTCTTTTGTCCCTTGACTCCACAATAACAGTTAAATAAGAAAATTTAGAATTTGCCAAAGAGTAACAAAGTATTCCTGAGTTCAAGTTATAGTTTAAGCATTTCTTAAAACAAAATAATAGTTAAGAAAACGCCATGGGAATATGCTGCTAATTCTCAATGCAATTCAGTGAAGTGTGGGAGATTAATATAGGCCTGAAGGTTATATTAGTGGAATGAATAAGATTGTCTACGGAAACTCACAGTTGTTTTTTTTTTTTTATGGTCAGTCGTACATTTTTCTCTTTTTCAAAAATTGCAGATGCCTTTGAAAATGAGATGGCAAAGAAAGTTAAACTTCAGAACATCTTGTCACAGCTTCGAAAATGTGTGGATCACCCATATTTGTTTGATGGTGAGATAGTGCCCTCCCCCCCCCACATTATTTTTTATAACATTTCTGTGGCCAAAATCATACCATAATTCCTCAAAATAATTATCTTTACTTACTGTGTCTCCTTTGTTTATTCTCAGCTTCTCTGTATTGGTGTTATCTGATACATTATTCATATTCAGGTTTCTTCAGTTGTGCCCCTAATATCCCTCATGGGTATGTTTTTCTCTTCTCTTCTTTCTTTTCTTACCTAGTCATCACTCCTGAATTGTATTTGTCATATCCCTTTATTTTCCTATAATCTAGAAACATTCTACAGCTGTTGTGGTGTTATTTGGGGTTTTTTTTTGCCTTTTTTTGTCTTTCATGACATGAAGAATCAAGGCCAGTGGTTTTATGGAATGTGTCATATCTGGATTTATCTGATCATTTCTTCATGATTAGATTTCCCATTGTCTCAAACTCACTCAGTCAGCCTTTCTTCACCATTACTATTCCAAGTTCACTGATGATCTCCATGCTGCTCAACCGATGGTTGTCAGTTCACATTTCAGTTAAACTCTTAGAAATCTTTGCACAGTTGATCACTTCTTTCTTGAAGCACTTTCTTCTCTTGGCTTCTGGGATAACACTTTCTCTTGCTTCTTTACCTGCCTTCTGTCTGCTCCTTCTCAGTCTCCTTTGCTGCTTCATCCTATCCCCCACGCCTTGTTTTTTGGGTTTTTTGTTTTGTTTTGTTTTGTTTTTGTAGAGACAGGTTCTTGCTGTATTGCCCAACCTAATCTCAAACTCCTGGACTCATGCAATCTTGCTGCCTCAGCCCCCAAAGTTTTGGGATTACAGATGTGAGCCACCGTGCCAGCCTACTTCCCCTTCATCCTCTGTAAATTTTCCTCTAAGCACTGCTTTAGCTGCATTCTACAAATTTTGATGTGTAGTTTTTTCTTTTTATTCAAACAAGGCTCTAGGATAGGTAGGATCAGTGCAGAGGGTTTACTGTAGAAATTTTAAGGGAGTCTCTGCCAAGTAGTGCTGTTAACTGTTTAAAAAAATAACAGAGTCTTAATTAGGTGTATATCAGAACTTTTTAAAGGGGTCTGGTGCATTGTGAATATGTAGGTTTTGAAAGTAGCCCTCCAGGTTATTCTGACTGCCATCCCATACCTTGGGAATCACTAGTTTATATATTGAACTTTATTTCTTGATTCATTTTTTAGAGTCAGAGCCTCAAGATTTCAATTTTCAATCTCTTTGACCTTTAGCATCACTAAAGAGTGAGTTTATTCCTTAGATAAATGTTAATTAGGCATGTAGGGTGTGCCAGACTCTGTGATTGGTGTTAAGCAGCACTGAGCTCATAATGCAAACAAATAATAATAATAATTATTATTATTATTTTGAATTGGAGTCTCACTCTGTTGCCCAGACCGGAGTGCAGTGGCTGCTTCTGGCCACCGCAGCCTCGACCTGCTGGGCTCTGGCAATCCTTCCGCCTCAGCCTTCCAAGTAGCTGGAACTACAGGCGTGCGCTACCACACCCGGCTAATTTTTTGATTTATTGTAGAGATAAGGTCTCACCAAGTTGCCCAGGTAGCTCTCGAACCCGCGGGCTCAGGCAGTCCACTCACCTCAGCCTCCCAAGGCACAGGATTACAGGCTGAGCCACCAAGCCCGGCTACAAATAATTATAAAATGCTTCAAAGACAGATTAGACTTGGGCCTATTATTAATGACAAGGAGTGTGACCTGTCTTACTATAGCCTAGCTATTATCTTCTCTACTCAAGAAGTCTGCCCTGGCTGGGGGTACCTTACTGGGAGTGGGTTCTTTCTTTTCCAGGTGTAGAGCCAGAGCCTTTTGAAGTTGGAGATCATCTCATTGAGGCTAGTGGGAAATTACACTTGCTGGATAAGCTGCTGGCATTCCTGTATTCTAGGTAAGTAGTAGGTTCACATTTTCTGCTCTGGGCTAATGATTCTTAAGAGCTGACTAGTAAGGAACTCCCTGATGTTAAGGATGATTCCGATTCTGCTTTCTTTGTAACTACACCCCCACCCCATTCCATCCCATTCCACCTCATCCCCTCCACTGTCAGTTTTTTGTTTTCTCCTGAATTCCTGTAACACTTAAGATCCTAATCCAGCACTTGGCTGTGCAGCACCTTAACCTGCTATCTGATTTATTGATGTATGTTAACCATATCACTCCACCTATATTGTTTGACTCCACAAGGACAGAGACAACATTGAGCATTTCTTTTACAATTTCCTGCCGGTACCTGGCATTGAATTGACAAATAATAAGGGCTCAGCAAACATTCATTTTTGTAAGCCTGTGGAGTTTGATTAGAACTCAGGGGTAACTTGAAAGACTCTTTCCCAGAGATGTAAATTGGGCATTAGAGGAGCAAGTTCAGTTAGTGTTTAGCGGCCTGGTGTCTAGCTTATAAACCTGATCCTCCTAGACACCAGAGGGAAAGAGGGGTCTAGGAAAAGCCCAGATTCCCAGTGATTTCAAAATTATTCCCTTGGGATGACTGCCCCAGGTATGGCCTGAACTAACCTAAAATTTCAGATTTGGCAAAATTGTTCAATATTAGGAATGAGCAAGTTAAATAATTGCATGTTTTGCTATATTTTATTGGCTCTGATATATCTACTATGTTAGATATGGAGAGTTAGAGAAGAATCCATAAATACCTTCTGCTCAACTTTTTAATTTCACAAACCCAGAAAGGTTATGTGACTTGTCCAAGACCACACAGCCAGCATTTGGCAGAGATGAGATTATCAAGTTCAAGTTCAATGCTTTTTCCACCTATTTGGGGCTCAAGTCTTGAAAGAGTTCTCCATACTTGTTCATTTTACATTTGTTGCAAGCTCAGATTAAATTAGTTTTCATGATGAGAATACTATTTTGACAATATTAACGCAAATTTAACATAATGACTGGTAGCAAAGAACTCTAGGCTTGACTTTGTTCTTGACTTAATCCATTATTTTAACCCCTCCTTTCCTCTCTCCTCTTCCTACGTGTTCTCATTTATCATGGAAGATGAGATATCACCTGCCCCTTCTCTAAGGTGATGCTTCTCAGACTTTTCAATCAAGATAACTGTAAATGACAGGATAGTGCCTTTACACCCCTAAATAGGAGTCAGCTGTGGAAGGCTGACCACAAATTCTTCGGGTTCTCTAATTTTTTTTTTTTTTGAGGGGCATTGAATTTTGCATTTTGCCCTTCACATATCTGTATTTTGCTGTTTAAATGCAAGCTTATATTTCTTTCCATAGAGCAAACTGACATTCCAGAAAGAAGTATCTTGGTTATTCTAGGGCTTCTTATACCCCCTGGTACATTAATGCATGCCCCTGGAAATACATGCACTTTACTTTGAGAATGGCTACTCTTGACTACACATGGAGATACATTCTTTCTCCTATTTTTTGGAGGTGTATTCTTACATAACGCATTTAGAACTTCTGAGGAAGTCTCTGTAAATAACATGACATTTATATTTCTACTTCAGTATTTACTTATAAACTTGTATTCTTTGGTAAGTTTTGCCTGATGCAAACTCACCTTAAATACTACTAGAGTTGGCGTTTTTTCCTTTTCTTTTCTTTCCAGGGGCCATCGGGTTTTACTTTTCTCCCAAATGACCCAGATGTTGGATATTCTCCAAGACTATATGGATTACAGAGGTGACGCTCCCTGGCCACTACCTTACCTAAGGCTTTTTAGACTTAACGGTCCAGCTAGGTCTGTGAAGAGTGATATTGGGTATGTGAATGTTACAGAGGAAAGCAGGGCAAGAATATTATTCAAAACCAAAAGAAGATCGAAAGTGTGGAGAGTGGTGTGTGAAGGCAAGAATTGAGAGCACAGGATAGACACATGGGCAGAAGTAAATACTCATGTTCCCACTGGTTATGTGACTTAAAATGATGGGCACTGGAGCAATTGTTGTGGAAATGTTGAGTGTTTCTGAAAACATAGTAAGCAGAGTTTTGGTGATGAGAGCTTACAGTGTCTTGTAACATTTACCTCAGCAGTTGAACACTTATTCAGAATCATTAAAAAGATGAATATTGAAATTATAGGGATCCCACAAATAAACCAGGGGAAAAATAAAATCAGTTTTTTCGTGTAGACAATAGGGAATGCAGATTATTATCTGGGAACTCTGTTTAATGTATAGTAAGATTTGTGTGGGATGAGGGGAAAAGGCTGTAACATTGATTGATATTGAGCCCAGTGGTGAAGGGTGAAGAAGTATCCGCTCCAGACCTTACCATTTAAAAAGTTAGTCCAGACTAGGTCTCTCAGATTGACTTGATGCCCCCCCCCGCAGTATACCTGGTATACCTGGTCCAGCGGACACTTGCAGAAAACTCCCCTTCCCCACATGGTGCATGATGACAGGTGGACAACCCTAAAGCTTTTTTCAAAGGCAGATGCTGGGCCACCAGGCAGACTCACTCACCTGCTTTCAAGTGCTTGTCTTGCTGCTTACAGAAGTAAGACTTGTGTCTCAGCAAAATAAGAAACTTCTGCACAGTGCAGTTGTTCATGGTTGCTTGGAAATAGTAAAAGCTGAGTGTTAACATCATAAATGCCAAAGATTTCAACTGCATGCCTTTAAAAAATGTGTTATAGTGAGTTCTTTTTGTAAAATTATGAACTGTCCCCCTAAATTTATTTTTTTCCCATGGGATTTGCTTAAAGTAGGGCAATGCTTGTAGATGAAAAAGAACAGAATTGACCTTTGGTTTTAGACCGATGTTGTTTTTATTCCTCAAAGAGTACTTGAAAGGGGTTAAGATTCTCTGTCTTCTTCCTTTATGTAAAGGCTACAGCTATGAGCGTGTGGATGGTTCCGTGAGAGGAGAAGAGAGACACTTGGCCATTAAGAACTTTGGACAGCAGCCCATTTTCATTTTTCTTCTGAGTACCAGGGCAGGTAGGCCACAAGGCATTGATGAAATGAGGGTGGTAGAGTACTTTTATATCCCAACCATTAGTACCTTTTCCCTTAATTTTCTGAAAGATGAGGTTTTCCTCAGGGGTATAAAACAAGGGGAATTGAAGTAGTTAACATAGTTTACTAGAGTACTGGATTTCCAGCATGGTGCTCTTCTATCCAACCTGTCCAAGCTATCATATCATTAAGGAAGAAAGGCTGAAACCAGGGGTTGTTGGAAAGTAATTCTAATTTGCTTTGACGATGGACCTGGGAGTGTCAAAGGTTTCTGTAATTTTGTACAAAGTTTTATTTACACTCAGTAGAGGCAGCTCTTCTTCCTAACCATGAATTTGGAAAATAAGATAACAGCCTGTCTGCTAGTTGTCCATCCTCTATAAGTACTTCCGGAATAGTGTTGTAAAGCTGAGCAAAAACCTAGTTGTTTAAAAAATGCAATTATATTAAAACTACTAGCTTTTTAGAACTATTTATGACATCTGTTATATTATGTATGACATTTGTAGTGCTTTACCAGTTACAGAGTGCTTTAATATACTATTAAATAATTTTATATCAGTTCTTGGAAATGAAATGATTCTCATGTCCTGGAGCAAGCAAACCTTAAATTAGTTTTGAACTCATAGAATATTAGTTTCATTATCTTATTTTTTTTTTTTTGAGTCAGTGTCTCACTCTGTCGCCAGACTGGAGTACAGTGGCCGCTCCCGGCCACTGCAACTTTGTCCTGCCAGGCTTGGGCAATCCTTCCACCTCAGCCTTCCAAGTAGCCGGAATTACAGGCACACGCTGCCACACCCGGCTGATTTTTTTATTTATTGTAGAGATGAGGTCTCACCAAGTTACCCCGGCGGGTCTCGATCCCACAGGCTCAGGCAATCCACTCACCTCAGCCTCCCAAAGCGCAGGATTACAGGCTGAGCCACCGAGCCCAGCCATTATCTTATTTTTTGACCTAAATCTTAACGGAATACATGCAGAAACATGAAAAGGATGTGTGTCCTCTATTAAAGACAGATTGATATGCATATAAAAAGAGAGTTCAGTTTTATTTAGAAAGCTGTTGAAGTGCCTAGTACTATAAGGACATTTGTATAAAGAAGTATTATATATAATCCTTGACTGTAAGATTATTTCACCTGCTGTCTTTTCTCCGTTGTAAAATTAATAATATAAAATATAATCAGATTCATTTGGCCTTATTGTCTTCTGAGATCATAGGCCATACACTGAATCTCAACCCTTTACTCCTGTGATCAGTTTTCTCAGGCATAGTCTTAGGAGAAACTGGATTAGGAAACACATCATTACTATTGGGAAAACAATTTCATCTATGCTTTAATGATTTCATCATCTTCATATTCAGAGAGCAGCATTATGTTTGAAACACCTAAAGTCAGGATGGAGGAGATCTCTGCTTTTCACTTAATCTCCTTGGAGGACTCAGAGTTGATCTTATAGGAGCTGAAGTGGTCCTAGACATTAACCTTTCCCAAACACCACCTGTCGTGTTTGCTCTCACAGTTTTGCTGGACTTTGGCAGCATTTTCATTTTAATTGCTAGGTTTCCCTTCAGCTTTCCCATGTTTCTGTGATTGAATCGTATTGCCACCAGATGGCAGTGGTAGCTCACGAATATGCCCCCAAAAAGTATGGATGTAGCTTATTTATAAAGATCACCCCTCAGTGAAGAAGAGCTGAATTTAGACAACATTAATTCAAGAAGACAATTTTTATGAAGCACATTTTTAAATGAAACAAGTTCTTGAGTTATATTATAGTAAAGTAGATTAAAGCACAGACTCTGAATTCAGACCATGAGGGTATGAATCGTGGCTCTTTCACAACTTCAGGCTGTGCAACTCCAGATAAGTCTTTTAACCTCTCTGTGCTTCCATTTCAACATCTATAAAATGGGGATAATCACAATAACTACTCACATAGAGTTGTTGTGAGGGTTAAAGGAAATAATATATGTAAAGTACTTAGAACAATGCTTGGCAAAGTAGTAAGCACAACAGAAGTGTACTATCATTATTATTAGTTATAATTTAGTATCCCTCAATAATCAGTCATTATTATCTCCTTATCCCAACTTTAATTTTATGTTAAATCATTAATTAGAATATTTCTGCCTGACTTGTCTTAGATCTAACTTAGAGTAGTCTTCTTCAAAAGTTAGCCTTTTAAGCTTGCTTGGCTCAGCAGTGAGCTCTAACAACCCTGGCGAGAGAGTCCATTTTGTACTTGTTTTCACATGAATCAAATAGAAGTCTGCAATTTACTATCCCACTTAATTAGTTCCTGTAACCCAAGGTACCTCCTCAGCCCTTTTCCTACAGCATTGAAGAAAAGACCAGAAAGTTGTTCCATGGAGTGTTTTTGTCTTGCAGTTGGTTTTGTTGCTTTCTCTTGATTAATGTGGAAACAAGTACAGAAAAGAATCACTGAAGTTTTCTCCAGTCAGAGGGAAGTGGCTTCCCACTCTTCTCATTAACTTGTGTCAGGGATCTTACTACCTAGCTATAACTTGCTGTTGGCATTCAGTGCTCTTTTCTTAACAATAACCACAGCAGACCTCTCTCATATTTAGAGCTGTTTTCTGAAAGAGTTTATGTCCTTTTCCACAGACTATTCTAGCCACAATCTAATCAAGGTTTTTAAACAGAAGAGATTTAAAGTGTCTTTATGACACTAACTCAAGTATCCACTCATGCCACTTACCACTGCCCCCTCATTCTGTTACTTTCTATAATTAAATTTTCCCAGGTCAGGCAACATGAGGTCAGGTAGCACACTTCTAACCACTGTAAGGCTCTGGAGTTAGCGACAGGGGTATCTGATTGAAGGATAAGCCAGTAGTTTTGACTGATTTCAGTTTAGCAGTCTGACCTACTCTAGCGTTGTGTCTTTATTTTCTAGCTCCTTCTCTATGTGCGGCGAAACATACTTCTTTTTGCATTGTTTTCAGGTGGAGTTGGCATGAATTTAACGGCAGCAGATACTGTGATTTTTGTTGACAGTGATTTTAATCCTCAGAATGACTTGCAAGCAGCTGCCAGGGCTCACCGGATTGGCCAGAACAAGTGAGTGATTTAAGCATCAGCATTTTCCTTCTTCCTTCACTTGTTTGGCAATGGTTCAAGGTTGGGCAGGAAGATGTAGAATGTAGCCCCGTGTTGCTAAGAGACTGCTGGGTTTTAGCCCATCTGTGCTGTTGACTCCTATAGTAGTCTTGGGTCACATTATCAGCCCAGACTTACTTTAAAAACAACAAAATCAAATTGCGAAAGGACTAGAAGTCATTTAACTCATCCTTCTTGAGTTAGGTTCTATCTCAGTTAAAGAATAGGGGTATGAGGCTATGGTGCTAAGCCAAAAAGATAGGTGTTAGCTTTTGACTTGAGGATAATTTAGATCTGCAAAGGTCTTTCTTTGTAGATAAGGAATCCCAAGTTATGGTCACCTCATCATCCTCTGCTTGACTCCTCTGGAAAAGTTCAGAGAAAATTTAAAACCAGTTCTCGCTAATATATGCTCAGGTCCAAATGAAACAACTTCCTTTTAATTGCACCTTGAATATGTTATTTGGTTTTGTTTCCTTCTAGTTGTATGAAGGAGGAACCAAAAGACCCCAGAATTTATTTATAAAAAACTGTATTTTTTTCTTACATGTTTAAACTTCAGTCACCTTCAAAGTACTCTCCATTTGATGTAATATACCTCTCGAGATGCTTTTTCAACTGCTCAAAACAGTTTTTGAACTTGTCAATGTTGATGCCTTTTAGTGCTTCTCCCATTTTTTGTTTCACCTCTTCCACATCAGCAAAACATTTTCTTTTAAAAACTCTTTCATCCAGGGAAACAAAAACAGTCACTCGGGGCAAGATCAGGTAAATAGGCAAGGGGGGACATGGGAATCATGCTGTTTTGGTCAAAGACTGCTGAACACTCAGCGTGGTGTGGGCAGGTGCACTTGTAAATCACCCAGCATGAAATACATTGACAGAATCTCCAAAAATAATTCACTGAAGCGAAATGCATCCTCTCACAACACTAGCTAGTACACTGATGCTAATGGGTTCCCAGGACACTACCTAGTGGAGGAAAGCCTGTATTATAAAGGGCCTGCTCTCCAAAAGGATAATTCTGGGGTTTTTTTGAGGGGGAGGGTCCCCTTGTATTTATCTTACATGCTTGTACCTAGCTTTGCAGACTCTTACAGCACTCTACTCTTATTTGACTTATGGACAGGTCTGTTAAAATTATTCGACTGATTGGCCGAGACACTGTGGAAGAAATAGTCTATAGGAAAGCAGCCTCCAAACTGCAGCTCACCAACATGATTATAGAGGGAGGCCATTTCACTCTAGGTGCCCAGAAACCTTCGGCTGATGCTGACTTCCAGGTATAATATATGGTTCTTCACTTTAGAATACGTCAGTGTTCTCTGTGGAAGAGAATGTGAATGAAAAGAGCTACCACTCTCCCCACCTACAAATTTTTTTCTGGCCTACCTCCTACTTTCCATAGTGCCTACTGCATGCAGGGTGTAGGAGCTACGAGTGTGATTCGTAAAAGCAGTAGGATATCAAATAAGGAAGATGGGCTTTGGGCTATCTAACATGGATTCAAATCCAAGCCTCATCTCTTATTAGCTGTGGGGTTTTGAGCAGATATCTTAACCTCTTGGATTCACTCTCTTTTTTGTTTTTCTAAAAATGAAAATACCACTGGTTACCTCAGAGGGCTGTTAAGAGAATTTAGTTAGACTAAAGAATACAGCATAATCAATAACAACTAATTCCATACCTCTTTCTTAATCCCAGACCCTTTGATCAGCGACTTACATTACTTCATGCTCAGAGGAGGGCGAATGAGATCAGGAATTCAAAATTATGCCATAGGAAAAATGGGTGAATGAACTAGAATTAATTTGCTTGAAGAAGGGAATATTGGATGGAAGTCAAAGGCTGACTTGGAAGATTGTAGAGAGAACTGTCTTTTAGAAGAAGACTGAGTTATTCTGTAGTGGCCCTTGGGTTAAAATTAGAACTCATATTATAATATATCCCAGGTCCTTGTGTTCACAGATAAAGTAGTCCAGCTGTTTCCCTCGTGGTCAATTGAAGACAAGAGGCAGAAACTGGGAGAAAATTGAGTTTATTTCTGCAACCAGGTTACAGGAAGATGGGTTGGCATCATTACCAAAAAACCCACTCCAAGGCAGTACAGTTTACTCAGAATTTACATTCCAAGGCCTTACAGTTTACTCAATTTACATTCCATGGTCCCTACCCACTCCTAAAGCTAAATTAACAAGGGCAAAACTCAAGCCCTCCTAATCCTCTCACCCACCCCTGTGACCGAATTAACTAGGCCTACCAGCAGGGCAGACCCAAGATGATCTATTCATGTTGATGGTTCCTTGAGGGGGGATGGGAATTTACAGCAATCAAAAAGCTGCCTTGGTACATTTAGATAGACAACTTTGAATCAAACATGGAAATGTAAGAAACTTCTGGTCCCAGAGCCTTGGCCTGTAACACTTGGATTTTGCCTCAAGGTTGAGAGTCTGGATACAGAGAGACCAATTCCTAGGATATTAAGAAGATGCAGACATGAAATGAGTAATAAATGTCTGTCAAGGGCAGTAGCTGTGGCAGGGTCTAGTGTGAGAAACATTGTGAAAAAAGGGAGGACAAACATTGGCTACTGTCTAGGGGTGGGTTGCTAGAGAGATAGAAAATTCAAAGACAGTTGTGAGGTGTTCAGCCTGGGTGATGAGGAGAATAAAAGTTAGGAAGATAGGAGGTAGGGCAGAACTTTAGGAAGATAAAAGTAATGTATGCTTTAGTCAATAGGGTCTGCAGTAAAAATACATTGTAAAACTATTGTTAGAAGAACACTCAGACAAAAGGAAAGCATTTCATTTGCAAAAGGTTTGCAAGAGAGGCTAAACTTTAAAAGGACTAGCTTATCAAATTTAAAAAATACGACAGGGATTTTTTTTTTAAAAGCAGAATTTATTGAGAGGACAGAAAAGCTCCCACACTGGGAGGGGACCTGAAGGGGTTGCCCTACAACAGGAATTTAAAAGGGAAAAAATTATGTGATCTTACAAGCAAAGTTACCAAGTTTATAAGTAGCTAAAAACAGTTTTTACATGGTTATCATATCCACAAAGGCCACTGCATATCTTTTCACATCAGCATTACAAGAGACAGGGATCATGTTGTTTTTGTTAGGGAGTGAGTAATTACAGGGAAGGTTCAAGGTTTCATTTATTTTGGCACTAGAACTAGAAAGAGTAACCCTGGGTTTTGTTTGTTTTTTGTTTCTTTTAGGGGTAAGTGTGGGTTTTTTTCTGGTTTTCCTTTTGTTGCTGACTCTGATGCACGCTTACCCATATGTGGTGGTAGGGTAGGCCATATGTTTTGTTTTCACACTATCTAAGAAGCAGTAACAAATGTGAGATGAACGCTTAAGAGGTATGCCATAAGGTAGGGGAACACCGTGGATACTCTTACAGTTCTCCATAGAACCTTGAGAGAGATGAGTTCACCATTGGGCATGGTAAAGGGGGTAAAATGACAGAGCCTCAGAAGGCCCACGTTCTGGTGTTAGAGGAGGGAGAGTTGTCACTACAATGCTTGAACTACCCCAGTGGAGGGAGCTCAGGGGATTCAGTTAGGGGTCCCCAGGTGATGTGGGCTGCTGGGTACATTGCAGTGAAACACGTAGACATACTTAGTGGGAACAGAGACTACTGGCTGTTTGATAGGGCCTCTGTCAAATTTCATGATTCAACTCAAAGTTATTGAAAAGTTAAGCTCTGTCTCTAATGTCCGATTTATCTCTTCCCCATCCAGACTGTATGAGTTATTTGTGATTGCCAAAAACAAAGATGATAAACCAGTCAGTACCCTGGTCTCAAAAAAAAAAACAGGGGATTTTTAAAAATACCAAGATGCGATTCTAGTTTGGTAAATCTAAACAGTATAAGTTGTGGAGTCACAGTATGGAGTTCTGGAAGCCTGAAAGAGGGAAGCAGGGAGACTCCAATACAAACAGAGAAAGGCAGATGTAGATGTAGTAGTAAATGCTTACTGTATGCTAAGTATTGTCTGAGGTGTTCTTTTCCAGTCATTTCAGTGAATAACAACAGAATGAGATTGCACTATCTTTAGCCCATCTTAAGTAATTTGCCCAAGGTCATCCAGATTTAGAACTCCAATTCAAGCACGCACTAAACTCCACACACATGCCCTTAATTGCTGTAATATACTGCTTCTCATAAAAACACATGTAGTTCCTTAATGACTAAGACACATCACAAGCAAGCAATAAGGGGAAAGCCAGGAGGCAAGTATAAATACAAGAGGTCAAAGGGAAGGTTTCACTATGGACTAATTCTTACCATAAATAGTTGGCTTTCTTCTGTTTTTGGCAGCAGCTGCCAAAGCCAGTCATCTTGGTTACGTGTATTGAGGTTAAATATAAATATAGCAAGGTATGTTCATGCTTATGTGAGCTATCTAACTTTTTCCAGGCTATTATAGAATACCTTAAGATTTCCATGTTGCTTACAAAATAGATGATCTAGGGGTAATTGACCCAGTCTAAAAGGGCAGGATGTCAATGAGAGCCAAAGCTGTTAATCCGACTTGGTTCAGCATCTCGGAGTTAATGCATAGCGAGGTGCACAGTTGGAAATAGCAAGTGAAAGCTAGGAAAAATTATTCAGGCTTTCTGGGTGGCTCCTACAGCCATAAAAAGTAGACTGAGGGTGTCCCAGAGAGGAATAAGGGAAGAGAAGCAATGTAGTTCCATGCCAGAGGAACATCCAGGAAGATTCAGATTGAGAAATGTTCTTTGGGTCTGGTGATTGGTCTATGCCAGGTGGTTTCCATAGAACACTGTGATAGGTGGAAAAAAAAATTGCCAAAGCTAAGTAGTCAGTTTATTATAGAGGTGAAGTACCCGATGTAGTCTTCACTTTCTAAGAAGTTTGACAGTGGAGAGGTGGGAAAGCAACAGGGTCTCTGACTTCTCACATGTGGCTACTGGGAATGGCTTTGAAAAAGGGTCAGTGGAGGTGCTGTAGAAATTGCAGGAAATTACTGTTATTCTTCCAAAAAATTGGAGGCTTATACATTTTTTTGTTATGGAGAATAGTCAGTCAATAGCTCTGAACATAATTTATTACCCCTCTGCTTTTTCATCATCCAACTGTTAACCAGCCCTGGCTTGTATCATCCATAATGGGGAGAGAAGAAAGGATATCAGGGAAGGAATGTGCCTGGTATTGTTAAGCCACTTAGCAAATCGCTAGTATCCTAAAGCTTGTTTTCATGAGAACTAACTGAACCTTTTTTTTTCTCCATTCAAGTTGAGTGAGATACTGAAATTCGGTTTGGATAAACTGCTGTCCTCTGAGGGGAACACCATGGATGAAATAGACCTGGAGTCCATCCTGGGAGAAACAAAAGATGGCCAGTGGATCCCTGATGCCTGGCCTGCGGCAGAAGGAGGGAGCAGAGAGCAAGAGGAAGGAAGTAAGCTGAGAATTAGAGCAGAGCAATGGCATGCCCACCCCAAGCTAGAGCCTGAGTGAACTGAGTCCCATGGAAAGTCCTGAATGCTACTCCCTGGGACATCTCTTTCCTATCCAGCCCTATTGTCATCTTGGACGCACTGTTTAAGACATGTTTAGTCTAAGATCTCGACTGCCTGTTCCCTTGTAGCTGAACTTGAACCAAAATCCTGATATAAAATGTTTATGGTAGTATGAAGGATTTAAATTTGTACCTTTCCTCTCTTGGTTGCATGGGTCTTCTCTCTTGTTTATTAGTAAGACCTGCTGTCCTTGGTATGATAATCTTCACATTGTGTTTATTTTTGTAAACAGTAAGGGTTTGTTTTTTCGATGACAGCTAACGGTGATTGAGCATTTACTGTGTGCTCATCAACAGTGCAGTGATGATGAAAGAACATTTCTTTTTGGGCTTTTTCTATTCTGAGTATTTTAATTTCTGACTGAAAGTAGTTTTTCACATAGTAGCTTTTTGTAAGGATGTTTCCTGGCATCTCATTGTTATTTTGAAGTGTCTTTATTTTTCTGTACCAGCAACAACGGTGGTTCAATATGGACTAGGGTGAGCAGTTTGGGAGTCTTACTAGGCTTCTTAATTCAAGAGTACCTCCTTTCAGTGCTGCAGAAAAAAGCAGTTTATTTACTAGATGGTGGCTCTTTTTTGGGAGGAGTGGAGTTGGCATGGTTTCTGGTTCTGTGTTTCTATAGGGATGTAAATTTCCCTCACTTGCTTTCTTTTTTCCCTTTGTCACAAACCTGTCGATGATGTTTCTCCCTTCTAAGTTCTCTTTTTCCCCCAGAAGCAGTGCCTTCCCAAACTCCTGGCTGCGTGGTTTTAGTCCTTTCCTTTCAGTTCCTTAGTAGACACTGCTCTGATCCACCAGGTCTCAGACCTATATTTTTTTCCCTCTTGGTGTGTGACCCTTTTTGTGGAGGGTAATTGTATCTGTCTGACACTGCTAGAACCCTCTGCCCTCCTCTCTGCACAGACTCTGCCTCTCTACTCACGGTTTAGAGCTGTCTCAGCGGATTTGGGACATTTATTTCTCTACTTATTTGCAAATTAAAGTTTATAGTATTTTCTGACTCCTACTTTTGTAGCAGGTATGGATTGGGGTGGTTTTGTGTTGATCTGTATGGTTTTTGTAGGATATACAGAGAAATTGGAATTGAGGCAGCTGGCATTATTTTATAGGACACTGCTCTTTGAGTTTTTCTTATATTTTATCTTTAAAATTCTGTATAATAGAATCTTGTTTATATTCTTCAAGAACTCTTTCTTGTTCTCTGCTTGTTTTAACTGTATACTCTTATCATTTCAAGGACATAATATCCTCTCTGGGGACATTTATTATAACTTTTTAAAATGTATTCCAGGAAGCATATTTATTATCTCTTTTAAATAAGTATTCCTCTACTCACTCAATGTATTATCTCTTTTCTTCAGTTCCTTTCCCTTCTTCTAAAAAAAAATTTATTTACTTAAACTGACAGATACAGTTACATTTATCATGTACAACATGATGCCTCAAAGCACATAGACATTGTGGAATGGTTAAATCTAGCTAATCAACATACATGTCACCTCACATAGTTATTTTTGTGGTGAGAATACCTAACCTCCAATCTCTTAGCATTTCTTAAGAATATAATATATTGTCATTAATTATAGTCACCATGGTTCCTCTTTTTTAAAAATTTGTTTTGGGATCTCTTGTTCTCATTGGTAGTTTTCTGGAACCATCTGACATCCTCTGGCTGTCTAATCATGTGTGCCAATGAAATACCACAAAGCTGACAGCAGCTTTGTGACAGGCAGGTACAAGGGCCCTGGGGCCTTATTTTAGCATTACTGGTTGGTGAGCTGGTTTTTGCACTGAGGGAGCCATTCCCTGATGTCTGTATTTAAAGTCTTTGCCCTGGGCAAAGACTTTCTCCAGAGACAATGCTCTAGTATCTTCTTTAGAAGGGGTTGGGGTGGAGTAAACCTGGTTGCTCAAATTGAAAAGACAGGGTGAAAACTAGCCAGGCATGGTGGAATGTGCCTGTTAATCCTAGCTACTTGGGAGGCTGAGGTGGAAGGATTGCTTGAGCCCAGGGGGTCAAAGCTGTGATGAGCCATCATCATGCCCTTCCAGCCTGGGTGACAGAGTGAGACCCCTACTCAACAAAAACCAGGATGAGTCAAGGGCTAATAGTACATCTGTTATTTGGGATGCAGATCTCTCAGTTCCTTTACTTCATGGTGTCCTGTACTTGTAAGTCCTTAAGCTCTTGGAGGATGGTCTTATAGTTGCACCTTCGCTAGGTACCTGTGTTTCACTTCCACAGCTCTTAATCTGCTATTATTCCTTCAGCCACTTTCCATTTTCCAAAAGGTTATTGGACTTTTTCATCCACCGTTGTCTTCCTTTACTATCATTTAGTGGATTCAGGTGAGAGAAGAAAAAGATGCATGTGGTCCTGTTTTTAAGTTATATATTGATTTTTTAAATATCAAAGCTTATACCCAATTCTGCACCTATCTGGATTAATTTTGGCTTATTTTTCTGATGCTTACTAAAGCAAATAAAACTGCATTGTTTTCCAGAAAGATAATTATATTTCTCAGACAATCCAACTGCCTTTTTAAAAATTGCATTTATTCAGACGGTCCAACTACCAGAAAAAAATCCCAGTTGTATTAAAATTTGGAATTTTCTCTTTGATGAATGGGTATAGGTTTACTCTGTGGTAGAGGGTTCCCTGGTAAAACAGAAAGAGGCTGTAGGTCTGTGGTCTCCAACCTCCTCTTGGCTACAGTGAAGATGGAGAACACAATTAAAATGACGCAAATGAATATGAAAGACTAGTGGCTTAGACTGCCCTAATCAAAATTAAACTTTAAAAAATAGGATTGTTTTATCTTGAATGGCAGCGTTTAAAAAAATTTTTTTTTTTTAGACACCAGGGTTTTTTAAAATGATTGGAAGTTGAGAATTGCATGCAGTATGAAGCTGCATATGTTGATCATATTTGACACTTCCCAGCTCTTTTTTTCCACTTGTTGATAGAATGCCTCATTGAAAGCCCCCCTGCTGACTTAATTAGCAAATGCCAATTAGAATTACAGCGGGTTATAGTTGGGTACAAGTGCGAGGCAATTGATCTCTTGAGAATGAAAATGTTTTGCTTTTATACTCTCTAGGGAAAACATACTTATAGTGGATTTCATAATGCTGTGAAAATACATTATTTGGTAACATGTGCTACTAAATATGCTTCTTTTTCTTTTTTTTTTTTTTCTTTTAGAGATAGGGTCTCGCTCTGTCTCCCAGGCTGGACTGCAGTGGCACTAATATAGCTCACTACAGCCTTGAACTCAAAAGGATCCTGCTGCCTCAACCTTCTGAGCAGCTGGAACTATAGACATGTGCCACCACACACACTAATTTTTTTCTGTTGGTTTTTGAGTTGGAGTCTCACTCTGTCGCCCAGGCTGGAGTGCAGTGGCACAATCACGGCCACCCCTGTGTTGACCTGCTGGGCTCCAGCGATCCTTCCGCCTCAGCCTTCCAGGTAGCCGGAACTAAAGGCACACGCTACCATGCCCGGCTAATTTTTTATTTATTGTAGAGACGAGGTTAATTTCTTTTTAATTTTTATTATTTTTATTTTTAGAGATGATTGTCTCACTATTTTGCTCAGGCTGGTCTCAAACTCCCAGCGTCAAGCAATCCTTCCACCTCCACCTACCAAAGAGCTGGGATTACAGGTGTGAGCCACCACACCTGGCTATATATTTCTTTTTCAAATCATTATCTTATCTGTCTGTGGTTGCTAGTCTTGGCTGGTCACCTAGCCTCATTTAGCTTTTGTGTTATAATCTGTAAAATGGTCCCATTAATAACTGTGTCAGTGTGTGGGATCCCCATATAGAACCCAAACTTCAGTGTCATTAGGAACGGGAAATGAAATGTCTTTATCATGAGCTGGTTTTTAACCCTTTTAGAATATAGGCTGTTCTCTTGTTCACCCTCGTTATTGCTTTGAATAACATTAATCCATTTTGTTTTAAATGCGATAATAGATGGGAAAGTGTTCTGATAGCCTAAAGTTCTATTCAAGGTGACGCTTTTGTCTTTATTGTTATTACCATAATTATTATTTGCTAGCCTATTATCCCTCTATCCTTCTATATACAAAGTAATATACTAAAAAGAACACACTAGCATTAGAGTCAGAAAATCCAGCCTTCTTTGCTTTTTACCACTGAGAATTGAAGAGTCCCTTAATTTCTGTCTGAGCCTCAGTTTCCCCTTTCATAAGTGGGATTAATTTTACCAGGATTATGGCGAGGATCATGAAGATCTAAAAAGAATACTGTAAGTCCAAGGAATTACTTTTGTCTTTTTTTCTCATAGATTTGCAACTTGTTCCTCTTAATATTATAGAAAATAGGAAAAAATTGAGTATTAAAAGTGTGTTTGGAATTTAAAAGCATGGATTTTATTACAGGAGTTTATTGTCAGTAAGATTTGTGCTGACGAATAGTTGGGAATGAATGAATGATAGACTATCCAAGACTCAGCAGGGTGGGAGAAATCCAACAGAGATGCACAGACCATCTAGGAATAGACCAAAAGGGCTTTCAGCCATGGTCTCTCACTTGAAAAGTCAGCGTATGACATCCCCATATAGAACCCAAACTTCATGTCAGTAGGAACAGGAAATGAAATATCTTCTTCAGGAGCTGGTCTTAGCCCTGTTAGAATATAGGCTGTTCTCTTGTTCACCCTGGTTATCATTTTGAATAGCATTAATCCATTTTTATTTAGAATCTAATATTTCTCTCCTTGTGTTTTATGTTCCTAGAAAACCATATGTACTTATTTGAAGGTAAAGATTATTCTAAAGAACCTAGTAAAGAAGACAGAAAATCATTTGAACAACTGGTAAAGCTTCAGAAAACTCTCTTGGAGAAAACTAGTCAAGAGGGCCGGTCGCTCCGAAATAAAGGCAATGTAAGAGCTATTAATTTATGTAAAAGAATAAATTCTTCCAGACTATCATTCTAAGAAAACAAAAAAGTGCTGGAATCCTCTTATTCTATTAGGTTGATTTGTCAAGAAATAAATATGTAAGCGTTTGTTGAAATGTTAGTATAATTATACCCTAGTATAAAAACTGTAAAAAGTTGGCATAAAAAACATGAACAAGGAGAGTATATTGTTCAGTTTAACACAGGTAAAAGCATTCCTGTCTATCTGAGCTGTTCCTAAATGGATCACTATATTATACCACAATACAAGACTTTGCTATTGATAATCCTGACCCTGTGTCATTTTTTTTCCCCCAAACAACAAAATTTTATAACACTTTGAAATTAGAACTTTTCATGTGCTCCCTATGTCATTAAGAGAGGATGGCACTCATAAATTTCATATGTAATGTTCATAGTGCCTGGCACTTAAAATGTGCCCATTAAATGCTAGCTATCATTAAGATAATCGTGACATTGAAATTTCCTGTTTTAAAAAGAATTATATAATACATTGTAAAAATATTTCCATAAAAAATGGTTAAATTTAAAATGGCATCTGCTAGGTATGCTTTCATTGAAAAAAAAAGTTATTTTTCTGAAGTACCTTATTCCTAATGAAATGAATCAAAATGATTGTAGCAACTATGCCAAGCATGGCTTGGTTGAGTTTAGAGCACAATATCCTGATCCCCATACCTGTAAGATGTGTAATTAACATTAAATTGAGGTGTCTTCCACTAGTTCCCACCTCACAGGGTGAGTGGGCATGCAACATTTTATGGAATATTAAACATTTTGCTTAACTGTGTAGAGGTGGCTTTAGAGATGGAACTTAGGGAGGAGCAGCCACTGCCTGACCTTCCTGGTAATTATTCTTGTTCTTTCTACAGGTTCTTGTCCCAGGCCTAGTGGAGGGGTCTACCAAAAGAAAACGGGTTCTGAGCCCAGAAGAGCTAGAGAACAGGCGAAAGAAAAGACAAGAAGCCGCAGCTAAGAGAAAGAGACTAACAGAGGAGAAGAGGAGAAAAAAGGAAGAAGCTGAACATAAAAAGAAGTATGTCTGTATTAACCAAGCTGAGGGTCACAGTTGGTATAGGAGTCACTATGAGACCACAGTTGAATATTGCTTTAAAAATACAGAAAACTTCTGTTATCAATAGGTAACAGAATACTTGTTTTAAATATTAAACTTTAACCTTAACATTTAGCCTATGTAAATGAAAAGTCCTGAGTGCCTAAGGCAGAGAAAATGCATTGTTTTGTTGTAGCTGTCTGAGAAAGAGTAGTTTACTTGAACAATCCCTTTTAGCCCTGTTCTTAAAAACAGAGACATTCAGTGAAGGCTCATTATTGAAGTGTAGTCAGGAGGCAGTTAAGCTAATCAGTTAGACTTGTTCATTTACAAATAAGCTGAAAACTTCAATCGGGTTGAGTTTCTAATTGCATTTCCACTTGGCAGTTATTGTTTGTGAACAGCAGTACAAAATGTGCTCTGAGGGAAATTGTGATAGCCTGGGTTAATTTCCTTCTCTCTCTGACCTGCTGAAGGATGGCTTGGTGGGAGTCTAACAACTACCAGTCCTTCTGCCTGCCCTCTGAGGAGAGTGAGCCAGAGAACCTTGAGGATGGGGAAGATGAGAGCTCTGTCGAGCTGGATTATGAAGATCCAGACTCAACCTCCCTCCATTATGTCAGCGGTGATGTCACCCACCCTCAGGCTGGTGCCGAGGATGCTCTCATAGTACACTGCGTAGGTACGAGAAATGGTGGGTGTCATGGGTGGGTGCCTCAGATGGTGCCAAGAACTGGGGAGGATGAGGCAGAATCCTCATCCAGGGATAATGGTCTCAGTGCACTGTTGTATTGTCAAAAAAGCATGACTTTTTAGAATCAGGAGACACAGATTTGACACTTGACTTTCTCATTTACATGGTTGAATTACCCAACCTCCCTGAGCCTCAACTTCCTTATCGATATCCTGAGTAATGTCTGCCTTATCCTCTGCACAAAGTTTTTAAGAGGATGAAAGGAGACAACATTTTTTTTTTTTTTAATTTTTTTTTTTTTGAGTTGGAGTCTTACTCTGTCGCCCAGACTGTAGTGCAGTGGCCGCTCCCGGCCACTGCAGCCTTGACCTGCTGGGCTCCGGCGATCCTTCCACCTCCACCTTCCAAGCAGCTGGAACTACAGGTGCGCGCTACCACACCCGGCTGATTTTTGATTTATTGTAGAGATGAGGTCTTACCAAGTTGCCCAGGCAGATCTCGAACCCGCGGGCTCAGGCAATCCACTCACCTCAGCCTCCCAAAGGCGTGGGATTACAGGCTGAGCCACCGAGCCTGGCTTTTTTTTTAATTTTAAAGATGTGGGGTACAATTCAGGATTAGATATACAAATGTTCATTATACAGGTACCCTTGTTGATGAGGTATGCCAACCTTCCTCCCCGCCACCCCTGCAGATTCCCACTACTACCAATCCCACCCCCACCCCTGGCAGTTTCCCACTACTGCCAATGCTTTTCTTACAGTATTATGATAATTGTTCAAGGTCCCCTTATGGGTGAGAACATGTGGTACTCAGTTCTTTGTTTTGGTGATAGATCACTCAGTATTATAGACTCTAAGTCCATCCAAGTTGCTGTGAAGTTCATAATTTTGTCCTTCTTTATGGCTGTGTAATATTCCATCATGTATATGTACCACATTTTTTTTATCCAGTTCTTTTTTGATGGGCAGCATGGTTGGTTCCATGTTCTTGCTATTGTGAACAATGCTGCAAGAAACATACATGTGCAGGTTTCTTTTTCACAGAGTGATTTAAGTTCCTCTGGGTGTAGTCCCAGTAGGGGAATTGCGGGATTGTATGGAGGGTTGATTTTTAGATCTTTTAGGAGTCATGAAACTGTTTTCTACAGAGGTTGCATTAGTTTACACTCCCACCAACAGTGTAGAAGTGTGCCCTTTCCCCGCATCCTCTCCAGCGTCTGTTGTTTTTTTTAGTTATTGATGATGGCCATCCTGACTGGAGTTAGGTGGTATCTCAGTGTGGTTTTAATTTGCTTTTTTTTGATGTCTAGTGAGACTGAGCATTTTTTCATGTATCTGTTGGCTGCCTGTATGTCTTCTTTTTAAGACGTGTCTATTCATATCTTTTGCCAACTTTGTAATGGGGGTGTTAGGAGGCAACGTTTATAAGACAAATGAATCCTTTCAGAAAAAGCAAAACGTTAAGCTTGCTCCTCCTTTGCACTTTTTACCTTCTCTGCCTAGAACCAACCCCTTTCCCCAGATAGCCACATCAAGTGTTGTTCAGATGCCTGCTTCTCAGTGAGGTCTTCTATGATCACCCATCCTAACTTCTATTGTACTCTATCCGCTTTCTTCCATCTTCTTTTATTAAGCTTACCCGTCCTGGCATATTACCTGCATATTTGTTTCTTTGGCTGTTTCTTTGCATTAGGAAATAAGCTTCTTGGGAACAGGGTTTTTTTTGTTTTGTTTTGTTTTGGTCTACTGCTATGATCCCAGTGCCTAGAACAATACCTGACAAGTAATAACTGCTAACAAATGCTTATGGTATGAGTAAGTGAATGACTAATGAGCTATGTTAGCACCAGCTTGAATAAGTCATTTAACCTTTCATCTTTCTTGCCTATAAAACGGGAGTTGTGTGCTATTGTCTTACCAATCTTTCATCTCACTCTTTTATGTTCCATCTACTCTCCATTCTTTCTCAGTTGTCTCCCAGGAATCACGAATGCACCACAGAAATTTTGCTCATTAAGAACATTAGTTTTTGAGATGATTTCTTGTTATGATGGCCAAGCACGTATTCTAGAAAGTCTAAACATATTTGCGGAGTCCAACCTGTAGAAGATTCAATATTTTCTTCCTTCTCTTTGAAAAGTCATCCTTTTACAAGTTTACTTTGTGTGCCCTTGTTTTTCAAAATTGTGAATTGGACTTTACCTCCTGTAGATGAAAATTTTGTCTTTCTTCTATCAGATGACTCTGGCCGCTGGGGCAGAGGTGGTTTATTCACAGCTCTGGAAACACGATCAGCTGAGCCAAGAAAAATATATGAGCTGGCTGGGAAAATGAAAGGTAAGAAGCAAAGCTTCTTTGCTTTAGGGATGAAATAAGACAGGAGAGGATACTTAAGACTGTATCATGTGGGTTACATAGCACTAGATAAGGAATCAGACAACTGGTTGGGGACTGAATTCTGTTGTCAATTAGCTAGATGTTATGTGACTTCAAGGCATTCTCTTACCCTCTCTGTGCCTGTTTTCCCATCTGTAATTTGTGAAGAATACTTGTCCTACTACCTCATGAGACTACAGTGAGAATAATGATTATGCAAGTTTTTTAAAATGTCAGTCCCTGCATACATGTTCAAGTGTTGGAATGAAGATCATTTTATTTTTTATTAAACGTACCCCCATTTTCATGAAGGAACATCTCATGAAAACATCAAGACCCATAGGAGAGAAATTGGACAAACCACTGAAATGCTAACAACAGCTGGGATTTGATGCTTTTCTCAGGGAAGCAGGGTGTATTATGAGGTCATCACAGCCTGGAGACAGAAGTAAAGCTTTTGTAGGCCAGGAGAACATAGAGGACTGGACAGTATTGTCCTTAGCACAGAGAAGAGAAAAGGGTACCTCCTTTTATGTGCAGAAATCACAATGTGGCAGGAAGAATAAAATTATTATTGTGATTACTTTCTGGGGGAGTTGGGAGGTTAAAGGATCTTGTCCAATAGAGAAGGGCCCTCCAGATTTCTTAGAGATTGTTTTTTTCTCATTCTTCCCAGTTCTCTAGAGTTAAAAGGGATGTAAGGACTTAGAGCGAGTACTTTTTCTTGTAAAACAAGTTACTGACAGAAGGTTTTGATGTGGGTTGAAATAATTAACCCAGATGTATATACTGACTGGGCAGTTGGAAAAGCAGAGAACTCAGGAAAGGTCAGAACTGGAGGTACAGATTGAAGTCCTTGTTTGAAACCGGGTGGGAGATAGGACAGAGAAACAGAGAACACAATGTGGAAAACACCTCCACTTAGGGCCTGAGGCAAGAAGAGGAGACAGAGGGAATTGTCAGAAAAATAAGAGAACCTTGTGCAGTATTTTGAGGCTCAAGGGAAGAGAGGATGTCAAGAAAGCAAAGTGATTTGCCGTGACAGATGGGAATTGGGAAAAGGCCACTGTATTTGACCCAAGGTCTGTCACATGACCTTGGAGCATACTAAGAAGAGTATGAATACTAAAACTTGATTGCACAGATTTAAGGCCTAAGTGTTCAATAAGGAAATGGGAATGGGAGTGTGTAGTTTTCTCTGAAAAAGGACTGAAATAGGGTACAGCAGAGTAAATTATAAACTGTGGGCTAGAATTCCCAGGGAAGGCTTCATGGAGATGGTGAAAGTTCCCTTGTGCCTGGAAAGGTAGGTAGAATTTGAAATGACATGAGGGTCCCAGATGTCTCGTTCTTTTGGGTATCCCCAGGAAACCCACTTTTCCCAGAACATGGGTATTGAAGGACCCAGGCAGTTACCTGGTTCCTGTGTCTGGAGGATGGTGCACAAGCCAAGAAGGCCAGAGTAGAGGGTTTAGATAGAGAAACAGAGGAAGCCACATCATAGAAGACCCATGGCTTGTCTCAGGAGATGCCATTCTTAGCAGGACATTATCCAATGGGTAATGGCTAATCCTTTAGGAGATTTGACTTTAAAAATGGCACAGCACAGCTAGTATTTTAGAATGACTTCAAAGATTAGAGTGTGCAAGATGTCCATCATTTTTGTTTGAATAAAAAGTTCAAACTGGTATCAACCTAAATAACAGACAGACGCTCTCCAAAAGAAAATATTTATTTGAGAATAGGTATTGCCATGGGAATATACATGCCATAGTAAACTATGTGTTATTCAAGGAGGTAAAGGAAGACAATGGTTTCTAAAAGAAACATGAGAAGGATTATATAATTGTTTTGAATCAGTTATTCTTAACTATAAAGATCAATAACAAGGGTGGGTCAGGCGTGGTGGCTCATACCTATGATCCCAGCACTTTGGAAGGCTGACGAGGGAGGATAATTTGAAGCCAGAGTTTGAAACCAGCCTGGGCAACATAGCAAGACCCTGCCTCTACAAAGTAAAAAATAAAATAACGATGGTGGCACCAGCCCAAGGTTAGACAAGCAGTTGCTGGGCAGATGTCCTTGCAGGAATTTTTTTGTGTGTGTAAAGTTGCCATGGTCTTTGTGCAAGGTCGTGATTTTTGCAGTCTGTGGAGACAATTCTTGTTATCAGGCATTCCTGCATGAGAACCCTTCCTTTATGACCTTCCCCGGTTTCATTTGTCAGGAGTTTTAGTACAAGTGTTTCCGTTTTGATTCTGACAACTTTCATACTGGGTTATGTAAAGCTGTAGTATTAAACTAGCATATTTATCTAGACTATTAGTTTTATTTGATTTGGATGAGTTAGGAAAATGTACAAATAGATACAGAGTAGAATGCAATATTTGGGTAGTTTTAGACAAACATAAGACTTTCAAAGGAGTTTAGAGCTCACAGTGTTACCTCCCCAGCCTCCCAGATACCTCTGGGTTTTGCACTGACTCTCTGATGTCTATAGGGCTACTTTTTTGGCAATATCAGAAGAGCATTAAATTGGGGAAATCATAATAATTCAGGAGTGAAACAAGTGAGTACCTGGCTAAGGTGTTGACTGAGGCTAGGGGGAGTGATAGGAGGCTGTGAAGGATTCTGAAGGAAGGTGGGATTTGAAACCTAGTTAGATTTGGAAAAGGCAAGGTAGAGGGAAGATTCAGTCTTAGTGAACTTAGTGTTCTTTCTGTTGCTTTTTATTTTACCTCAGACTTGAGTTTGGGAGGTGTCCTTTTATTTCCTATTGATGATAAAGAGTCAAGAAATAAAGGGCAGGATTTGGTAAGTAAAAACCTACATCTCTTACTAGAACTAAAATTTGGCTTACATCAATTTCTCTTGAAGCCTTCCCTGTGCCCACTGGCCTCCCTTGTAGTATATTAGTTTGCTATGACTGCCATAACAAAATACCACCAACTAGGGGACTTAAACAACAGAAATGTATTTCCTCACAGTTCTGGAAGCTACAAGTCCAAGATCAAGGTGTCAGCAGGTTTGGTTTCTTCTGGGTCCCCTCTCCTTGGCTTGCAGATGGCTGTTTTCTCACAGTATATGTGTATCCCTGGTATCTGTCCAAATTCCCTCTTCTTATAAGGATACCAGTCAGCCTGGATTAGACCCCTCCCTAACCACCCCATTTTAACTTAATCATCTGTGTAAAGACCTTGTTCCCAAATACAGTCACATTCTGAGATACTGGGAATTAGGGCTTCAAAATATGAATTGTGGGGGACACAGTTCAGCCCATAACAAGTGGGTGAGGCTACACCTTCCATTGTACTTCCCCTGTCCTGGACTTTGGTCCATCAGTCCCTGGAGCACTATCTGAGACACTGGGCCCCTTCTTAGTATGGGAGCTCCTATTTTTTTTAATCCCAGTATCCCACACAGTACATTTACTGAATGAATAAGACATGACTCAAAACCCTAAGGGTTTCATCACTTGTTACATGAAAATTTCTGTAAAAGATTGTGTTTTCTAATCAGCCATAAGCAGTAGAGAGGAACCAATTCATGTTTCCTCTGCCCACATTAAAACCATTTTTGCATTTTAGACATCTCCCGCCTGTCTGTCATTTGGAACACCTGAAATGAGTTTTATTTACCACACCTACCTAACTTTCTCCAAGGCCTGGATTTATATTCAAATTTTGAGCCAAATCTTACTGACTTAGAAAAGAAGAAATTTAGAAGCCAGGCTGAAAGAGAGGCTCATTCTCTTAAGGTTGGTGGTCTATGTGGCCAACAACAAAGTGGTTTATGTTTGTTTCGTCATTCCTCCAGTTATTTCTAACTGAAAAGGGAGAATGACACAGTGTGCATAAGAAAATCAGAATCCAGAGAACTCTTTCTAGTGAGTAGAGCACCATGTCCATGAAGTGGCTGTGGTGCTGTCATCCCAGAAGCTCCCTTGGCACTCTACAACTCTGTCCCACTTAGGTTAGGATAGGGTGGGTGATAACTTGGCATCTTGTCCTCATGGGAATTGTTTGAACAGAGATGGAATGACTGCCCGTCCTGGGTGTTGTGCCACTGACTCAAACATCAGTTACAGTGCTGGAACACAAGAACTTATAAGATCCTTTCTATGCCTTTGATTCTGAAATTTTCTTTACCCTTGAGAGCATTAAGAAAGTATGTGTTTTGGACTCTGGTTCTCTGGTTTTAACATATCTTAAAAGGAGTAAGAAAAGTCTATATAAAGTGACCATAAAATAAGATGGAATTATAATGGAGTGTGAATTCATATGCGTAGTAGGACATTGCTGTTCAGGTGAAGGCTCCAAAAGAAATGGAGCTGAAGCCTGAGTGACCCGTAAACGGATATGTCCTCTCCATGAGCAAGTTATGTAGCTGACAGTGTGGCTGTCTCATGTCATGCCGGTCATTAATGGTGGTTCTTTCTAGTTGGCCTTAATTGTGGCTCAGCACCGTGATCGCTCCAATGTCCTGTCTGGCATTAAGATGGCAGCCCTAGAAGAGGGCCTGAAGAAGATATTTTTAGCAGCAAAGAAAAAGAAAGGTAAGCTCTTCCACCTGTGTTCAGAAATAGATGAATTTCAGTTTCTAGGCACTTGATACGACTTTTGAAGGAAGGTAAGAAATGTTAAGATCCCATTTGATACGCATGGTAAAGGTGAACTACTTGTATAGCCCTTTTTCCTTTCCAAAACACTTTTGTGTCCATTATCTCTGCGGATTATCTCTATCCACTGAGTATTTTTATCATGATTTTACAGACGGACTAGAGCAGAGGACTAGAGAAGAAGTTATTTGGTCATATGCAGTTGGGAAATATCGTTTATTTTATCTCCTCATAGAGGGTCACAGTCCACAGTAACAGACAGTTCTCTGCCCAAAAAAGTAGTTTAGTTTCATTTCCAAACCCAATATGTCTCAGAGTTTATGGAGGTGATTGGGTTGTTAGGGAACCTTTGCTTATTTTAATTATGACTCCACCAATCATATGCTATTTCCATTATACTGAAATCCAGAGACTGTAGGTCCTTGTGTTTAACAGAATCATTTAATTTTGTTATAATTCCTGGCCAGGCATGGTGGCTCATGCACTGAAGCTGGAGGATTGCTTGGGTTCAGGATTTCACGATCAGCCTGGGCAATATAGCTAGACCTCTCTCTACAAAAAATGTTTTCAGAATTAGCTGAGCGTGGTCACACCTGTAGTCACAGATACTCAGCAGGCTGAGATGGAAGGATTGCTTGAACCCAGGAGTTCAAGGCTGTGATGAGCTGTGATCATTCTACTGCACTCCAGCCTGGGCAATAGTGAGACCATGACTCAAAACAGACAAAGCCAATATCTCCTTAGAATATTTTTGACATTATAGTTGTGTGGTTTGAGTGGGACAGTCAATAATGATTTTTCTCCCATGTATATCTTATATCCATCAGTTTTTCATTTTAATTTAGAGTTGTGGGGTACATGTGAGGATTTACTACATAAGTAAATTGCATACAGGTGAGGTTTGGGCTTCTAGCAAGCCCTTTTTCCCCCTGGTAGAAGACCTGGCATCTAGCATGTGGTTGTGTGCTCCTTATCCCTCTTTCCTTCCTCCCTGCTTTAGCAGTGTCCATTGTCAGTTGTTTCACCTTTGTGCTCATGTTTCCAGGGATCAGGGCCCACTTATGAGAACATACAGTATGTTTGTTTTTTGTTTGTGTGATAATTCACTTGGTACCATGGTCTTTGACTACATCTGTGTTGCTGCAAAATACATTTGTTCTTCCTTATGACTGCATAGTATTCCATCATGTATATGTACCAAATTTTCTTTATCCAGTCCACTTTTGATGGGCATCTGAGTTGGTTCCATGATTTTGCTGTTGTGAATAGTGCTGCAGTGAACAGATTCTGCCCATTGAGTATGTTGTTGGCTGCAGGTTTGTCATAGATGGCTCTTGTTATTTTGAGTAATGTTCTTTCAATACCTAGGTGTTCAAGGATTATCAAGAAGGGATATTGGATTTTATCAAATGCTCTTTCCATGTTGATGAGATAGTCATGTGGTTCTTGGTTTTATACCTGTTTATGTGGTTGATTCAATTTATTGGTTTACATATGTGGAAGCCCAGGAATGAAGCCCACCTTTTCATGATGGATGATCCTAGAAATGTTCTGTTGAATGCGATTTGCTAGAATCTTGTTGAGAATTTTTGCTTCTATGTTCACCAGGGAAATTTGCCTGTTGTTTTCTTTCCTTGGTAGGCTTTGCCATTGGGGATGTTAGGATGATATTCTTCATAGAGTGAGCTAGGGAGAATACCTTCCTTCTCAATTGTCTGGAATACTTTTCTTTGCATCAGATACTCACTCTGTCACCCAGGCTGGAGTGCAGAGAGGCATGCTCACTCCCAGTAAATAAAGCAGCCTTTATCTGCTAGGTTCGGGTGATCCTTCCACCTCAGCCTTCCAAGTAGCTAGAACTACAGGCACACACCACCACACCCAGCTAATTTTTTTTTAAATTTATTGTAGAGACAAGGTCTCACCAAGTTGCCCAGGCTGGTCTCAAACCCCTGGGCTAAGGCAGTCCTCTCATCTCTGCCTCCCAAAGTGCTGGGCCTGGAATACTTTCAATAGGATTGATATCGGCTCTTCATTGTACATCTTGTAGAATTTAGCTGAGAAACCTTCTGGCTCAGGGCTTTTTTTGGTGGACAGATTTCTTATTACTGAATTGATTTATTGGATTGTTATTGGTCTGTTTAGAGTTCCAATATCTTGCTGTTTTAATCTTGGGAAGTTGTGTGATGCCACAAATTTTCCATTTCCTCTGGATTTTCTCATTTATTTGCATACAGATGCTCATAATAATTTCTGATAATCTTTTGAATTTCTTCAGGGTCAGTTGTGACATTGCATTTTTCATTTCTAATTGTATTTTTTTTTTGAACCTTCTCTTTTTTGTCAGTCAGGTCTGGGGTCTGTCAATCTTATTTATCATTTTTGTCTTTTTGATCATTTCTATGATTTTTTTGGTTTCTATTTCATTCAACTGTGACTTTATTTTAATAATTTCAGTTTTTTTACTTATTCTGGGATTGAATTCCTCTTGACTTTCCAGCTCTCTTAGGTGTGACAGGCTGTTTACTTGAGATCCTTCTAATTTCTTAATATGTGTATGCAATGCTATACACTTCCCTCTCAACACTGATTTCATGGTATCCCAGAGGTTTTAGCATGTTGTCTTTGTTTTCACTTGTTTCCAGGAATCTTTTATTTCTGCCTTGATTCCTTTGTTAACCCAAAATTCATTCAGAACATATTGTTTAATTTCCATATATTTGTGTGTTTCAGGGGGTTGTTGGTGGTGATGATACTTATTTTTATTCAACTATGATCTGAGAAGATGCTTGGTATGACTTTGACAATTTGAAATTTGTTCATGCTTGATTTATGCCCAAGTGCGTGATTGATCCTGGAGTATGTTCCATGTGCTGATGAGAAGGATGTATATTCTGTGGTTGTTGGACGAAGTGTTCTATAGATGTCTGTTAGCTCTACCTGGTCAAGTGTTGACTTAAGTTTCTCATTTTCCTTGTTAGTTTTTTTTGCCTTAATGATCTTTCTATTCCCTGACTGTAATTGTATAGCTGTCTATGTCCTCTCTTAATTAGCAATTTTTTTGTAAATCTGGGTGTTCCTATGTTGGGTGCATATATATTGAAGAAGGATATTTCTTGCTGGTGGATTGAGCCTTTTTTTCATTATGTGGTGTCCTTTGGTGTCTTTTTTATTGGTTTAAAATCTGTTTTGCCTGTAAGATCTTTCACTAACACTTAACCTTAAGCCTGTGGGTTTGCAGTAAGATGGGTTTCCTGAAGGCAGTAGAAGGATGGATCATGTTTCATTATTCAGTTTGACACTCCATGCCTTTTAAGTGGCATGTTCAGTCCATTCCTGTTTTTTTGTTTTGTTTTGTTTTGTTTATGGACTGCATAGGAATTTATTTTGGTTCTTCTTTATCAGGAGATTTTGGATTATTTTCTTTTTTTATCAATATTTTTAATAATTATTGATATATGGGACTTAGTCTGTCAAACTGCTTTTTTTTTATTATTTTTGAGTCGGAGTCTCACTCTGTCACCCAGGCTGGAGTGCAGTGCACACTCACAGCCACCACAGCCTCCACCTGCTGGGCTCAAGCGATCCTTCCACCTCAGCCTTCCAAATAGCTGTAACTACAGGCATGTGCTGCCATGCCAAGCCAAATTTTTTAAAATTTATTACAGAGATGAGGTCTCGCTAAATTGCCCAGGCTGGTCTCAAACCCGTGGGCTCAGGCAGTCCTCCCACCTCGGCCTCCCAAAGTGCTAGGATTATAGGTGTGAGCCACCGCGCCTGGCCCTCAAACTGCTGTTAAGGGACTACTTTGGTTTTTAGGTTTTGTGGTTGATTTTTATGGTCTGTTAGCTCTGTGCTTGCCTGTGCTTTATTTATTTATTTTTATTAATTTTAAAGATGTGGGGTACAATTCAGGATTAGATATACAAGTGGTCATTGTACAGATCAAGTTTGGGTCTCCCGTTGGTCCCCATTTTGCCTGGTATGAGATCAGGTACCCTTATTGATGTTGTCTTACACCCCCCCATCCCTACCCTGGCAGTATTCTGCTACTGCCAATCCCTTTCTTATGGTATTATGGTAAATGTTCAGGGTTCACTTATGAGTGAGAACATGTGGTACTCTGTTCTTTGTTTCTGTGATAGATCACTGAGTATGATAGACTCTAAATCCATCCAAGTTGCTGCAAAGTCCATACGATTGTCCTTCTTTACGGCTGTGTAAAATTCCATTGTGTATATGTACCACATTTTTTTTTTACAGTCCAGTTTCAATGGACAGCACGGTTGGATGTTATTGCTGCAATAAACGTGTGTGCAGGTATTTTTTGTAGGATGATTTGAGTTCCTCCAGATATATTTCCAGGGGATTGCTGGTTCATATGGAAGATAAATGTCTAGTTCTTGTAGAAATCGCCACACTGTTTCGCAAAAAAGGTTGCGCTAGTTTGCATTCCCACCAGCATTGTAGAAGCATTCCTTTTTCTCCGCATCCTCACCAGCATTTGTTGTTGTTTTATTAATGATGGCCATTCTTACTGGGGTTAGGTGGTATCTCAATGTGTTTTTGATTTGCATTTCTCTGATGATTATTGAGGACAGACACTTTTTCATGTGTCTGTTGGCTGCCTGTAAATCTTTTGAGAAGTGTCTAATTTATGTATTTTTGCCCACTTTTTAATGGGGCTGGTTTTTTTCCTTTTGGCAAATTTGAGTTCCTTGTAGATCCTGGATGTTAGGCCTTTGTCAGATATACAGTTGGCAAATATTTTTTATGATTCTATGGGTGTCTACCCAGTCTCTTGATGGCTTATTTGGCTTTGCAGAAGCTTTTCAGTTTCATGAGGTCCTACTTGTCTATCTTCTCTCTTAAGGCATGGGCACTTGGGTCTTGATTAGGAATTGGCTGCCAGTTCCAATTTCCATAAGGATGTCTCCCGGATTTCTAAGGTTCTTATAGTTTAAGGTTTTACATTTAGGTCTTTGATCCATTTAGAGTTGATTTTGTGTGTGGTGATAGGTAGGGGTCCTGTTTCACTCTCCTGCATGTGATCAGCCAGTTTTCTCTGGACCATGTACTGAATAGGTTCTCCTTTCCCCAGTGGTTGTTGGTGGACGCTTTGTTGGAGATAAGTTGGTTGAGAAATTGAGGTTTTGCTTCTGGAATTTCTATCCTGTTCCATTGGTCCATATGCCTAGTCTTAAACCGATACCAGCCTTTTTTGATTAATGTAGCCTTATATAAAGTTTAAAGTCAGGAGGTGTGATACCTCCTGCTTTGTTTCTTTTGCTAAGGATTGTTTTGACTATTAGTGGATGTTTATGTTTCCATATGAATTTCTGTATTATTGTTTCCAGGTCTGAGAAGAATGATGTGGGTAATTTAGTGGGTATTGCATTGAGTCTGTAGATTTCCTTTGGTAGGATGGACATCTTAACAATGCTGATTCTTCTATCCATGAGCATAGAATTTTTTCCATTTGTTTGTATCTTCTTGGATTTCTTTGAGCAGTGTTTTGCAGTTTTCATTGTAAAGGTCTTTCACTTCTCTAGTTAGGAAGTGTGGTGTTTTTTGTTTGTTTGTTTGTGGCTATTATGAATGGGATTGTGCTTTTTTTTTTTTGAGTTGGAGTCTCACTCTGTCACCCAGACTGGAGTGCAGTGGCCGCTCCCGGCCACCGCAGCCTCGACCTGCTGGGCTCCAGCGATCCTTCCACCTCAGCCTTCCAAGTAGCCAGAATTACAGGCATGCGCTACCACGCCCGGCTGATTTTTTTTTTAATTTATTGTAGAGATGAGGTCTCGCTGCCCAGGCGGGTCTCGAACCCACGGGCTCAGGCAATCCACTCAACTCAGTTTCCCAAAGGTGCAGGATTACAGGCTGAGCCACCGAGCCCGGCTGGGATTGTGCTTTTTATTTAGTTTCTGACTGCTTGTTGTTGGTGTATAAGAATGTGACTGACTTTTGCACATTTATTTTGTACCCCTAGACTTTACCTAAGTCCTGTATCAGTGAAAGCAGGTTTTTGACAGATTCTCTTGGGTTTTCTAGGTATAGGATCATATCATCAGCAAAGAGGTATAATAACCTAACTTCCTCTTTTCCTATTTAGATATCCCTGATTTCTTTCTCTTGTCTAATTGCTCTAGCTAGGACTTTCAACACAATGTTGAACAGGAGGCTGGAGAGTGGGCAGCCTTGACTTGTTCTGGTTTTCATGGGAGATATTTTCAGATTCTGCCCATTTAGCAATATGCTGGCTGTGGGGTTATTGTAGATAGTGCTTACTATTTTGAGGTATGTTCCTTCTATGCCTAGATGTGTAAGGGTTTTTATGAAGAAGTGATGCTGTATTTTATCAAAAGTTTTTTCATCGTCTAATGATATCATCATTTGGTTCTTGTTTTTACATCTGTTGATGTTATGTAATTACATTTATGGTCTTGTGGATGTTGAACCAGGCCTGCTTCTGGGGATGAAGCCTACTTGGTCATGTGGATGATTTTTGAGATTTGCTAGAATCTTATTGAGAATTTTTGCATCTATGATCATTAGAGAATTGGCCTACAGTTCTCTTTTTTTGTTGAATCTTTACCCAGTTTGGGTATCAGTGTAACATTGGATTTGTAAAATAATTTGGGGAGAATTGCCTGGAATACTTTCAATAAGATTAGTATCAGTTCCTCCTTGTACGTTTTGTAGAATTCTGCTGGAAAGCTGTCTGGTCCAGGGCTGTTTTTTGTAGGTAGTTTTCTTATGATGAAGAAAATTTCCTGGGTTGTTATTCATCTATTTAGTGTCTCAGTGTCTCCTTGTTTCAACCTTGGGAGATTATGTGGTGTCAGAAAGTCCTCCATTTCATTTAGGTTATCAAGTTTGTTTCCATACAGGAGTGCATAGTAGTCTCTGATAATCTTTTGTTTTGCTTCAGCTCAGTTGTGATTTGATCTTTTGCATTTCTTACTGTGTTTATTTGGGCTTTTTTCTCTCTTTTTCTTGGTCATTCTGGCTAGGAGTCCATCAATCTTGTTTATTCTTTCAAAGAACTAGCTTTTTGTTTTGTTGGTTTTTTTTCTGTGATATTTTTGTCGTCTGTGTCCCATATTTGGGCTTTTACTTTGGTGATCTGGATTCTTCTACTAAAGTTAGGGTTTTGTTTCTCTTATCTTCCCAGCTCCCTAAGGTGATTTGTGAGTCTGTTAATATGTGATCTTTCCATTTTCTTGATGTGTGTTTATAGAGATATAAATTACCCTTTTGGAACTGATTTCATGGCATCCCAGAGGTTTTGGTAAGATGTTTCTTTGTTTTCATGTTTCCAGGAATCTTTTAATTTCCATTGTGATTTCTGTGTTAACCCAGTAGTTGTTCAGCATCAAGCTGTTAGTGTCCATGTCTTTGTGAGTTTGGGGGGAATTTTGTTGGTGTTGATATTTATTTTTGTTCCACTGTGGTCTGAGAAGGTACATGGCAGTATTTTGATCTTATGAAATTTGTGTATGCTTGATTTATGGCCACGGATGTGATCAATCTTGGAGTACATTCATGTGATGATGAGTAGAATTACATTCTGTGGTTGTTGGGTGCAGTATTCTGTAGGTATCTATTATGTACATCTGGTAGAGCATCAAGTTGAGATTCTGGATCTCTTTGTTGATTTTTTGCCTCGATGATCTATCTTGGGTTGTTAGTGGGATATTTAAGTCTCCAGCTATAATAGTATTAGAGTCAATATCTTTTTTTAGTTTATTTAGTAGTTACTTTATAAGCACTGTGTTGGGTGCATTGCCTGTGCTTTTGTGATGGGTGGAGCTGTTCTTTCATTTCTGTGCTTATAACTTTCCTAAGTACCTGCTGAAGGGCTAGTCTGGAGGTGACATATTCTCTTAGAGATTGGATGTCTAGGAAGGATTTTAAT
The DNA here is from genome assembly GCA_027257055.1 of Cephalopachus bancanus. NCBI lineage: Eukaryota > Metazoa > Chordata > Mammalia > Primates > Tarsiidae > Cephalopachus > Cephalopachus bancanus. The sequence goes on from JAPVLO010000403.1 coordinate 211,458, forward strand.
TCTCTTTCATTAATGAAGCTTAACTTGTTGGGATAGGAAATTCTTAGCTAGAATTGCTTTTTCTTTAAGAACATTAAAGGTAGGACTCCAGTCCCTTCTGACTTGTAGGGTTTCTGCTGAGAAGTCTGCTATAATTCTAATGGGTTTTCCCCAGACGTGGTCTGTCCCTTCTTGGGCTGCCTTTAAGATTTTTTCTTTCATTCTCACCTTGGGGAGACAGTTGTGTGTCTTGGTGATTGTCTTCTCATGTAATAGCTTGCAAGAGTTCTCTGACTCTTTCGTGTCTACGTGTCTGGCTCTCTAGCAAGATAGGGGAAGTTTTCTTAGAAGGCTTGTTCCAGGGTGTTCTCAGTTTCCCTTTCTCTCTCAGGGATTCTAGTCAGCCATAGATTTGGTCGCTTAATCTCTCATACTTTGTTTATTTTCTTGTTTTTGTCTGCCTGGATTGAGTTTAGTAGTTCGATCCTCAACCTCTGAGATTCTCTTCTCTGCCTAGTTGATTCTACTGCTCAGGCTTGTCATTGGGCTTTGGAATTCCAGAAAAGAATCCTTTATTTCCAGGAGTTCATATTGGGCCTTTCTTATATTGGCCAGCTCAGCTTTTATTTCCTATACAGTTTTCAATGTCTGGGTGATCTCTGGTTCCATCTTCTCATGGTTTTCCTTGACTATCTTTGCCATCCGTAGTCTGAATTCTATGTCTGCCATCAGGGACTGGTCATTCTGGATGGGTCCCATTGCTTGGGATCTGGGAAGTCCTTTTATGGGTGATGACTTACTAAGGCTTTGGAGGTTGCTGGTGGTTTTTCGCTGGGTTTTCCTCATCTGTGAGGATAGACTCTTTTCATTTTTTGTTTTGTTGTTTTTAGTTAGATAAAGTTGCTGCTGTTGGAGCAGTCTTTTTGGGGATTTATTTATTTATTTTATCCCACAGAATGCTCCCCTGTTGTGTTGTACTCCTCCTTCCCCTGGGAGTGGTTGTCCATGAAGGCATGATCAGTGTGGGCACTGCTGTTCTTCTGGGTCTAGCTACCCTGTGAAATTGCCACCATTTGACTGGTCCTGGAGGGTGTCTGTAAGTATCCCAAGATGTGAAGGCACAGGGGTTGAATTCTAAGGGGTGTTGGTCATCGGTGTCTCTGGAGGACACTCTGAGGAAGATCTCTGGTGTCTCAGTCTCTGGACTAGTCTGCAAGATGTACAGTGTCATGCACTTTGTTCTTATCTCCTTTTCAAGGGCTGTATTGTTATCTTAGATATTGTAATGGACTGTGCCAGTTGACCAACAACTAGGAGGTGGTGCTTGGGTAGACAGTCACCTGTGATGGTAGCTATGGATTTTTTGTTTCATCTTTGTTTCCTCAGTGACCTAGGCAATGGGTGGGGCTATGGGAACTCCCCAAAATCCTCAGTCCCTGGGCTTTTCAGGGAGGTGGGAGGGGCAAAGTCAGGGAGGGATAGGTCAGACCGTACTGCCTCTTCCCAACTCCCCACCTACAGGCACAATTGTCTACCCCAATGGGAAATGGATCCCCTGGCCACTGTGGCCACACTGTGGGGATGTCTGAGCCTCTTCTCTTGTAGAAGGGAGTTCACACAGGCACAAAGGGGTTGCCAGAATGACAGCACCCTCCTCCCCGCAAAATGCTTTGACTCTCCTTTGCTTATCTGAGGCTGTCAGTGCTCAGAACTCAAAGTTTCTTTCTGTAGCAACATTTTCCCCACTGACTAGAACTGGCTAGTGCATTCTGATCCCTAGCTGTTAGTACTCCATGGGAATCAGGAGGATATATTGGTCCCTTGGCCACTGTGGCAGCGCTGTAGGAATGACAGAGCCATTTGTTGCCCAGAAGCATTTATGTTGGGAGAGAAGGGTTACCAGGATAATAGGGCTCCTCCTGGCTTCCCTTCTCTTGCTAGAGCCTGGCCGCATTCAGAACTCAAAAGTTCTTTCAGCAACAGGGTCACTCATGCAGCTTGCTCCAAACCAGAGCTGCCTGCAGCAGTGGAACTTACCCTTGGGGTGAGTGAGGGCAGCTCTGCTGGTGTTCTTCCCTGGCCTAGTAGCTGGCCACAGAGTGCTGCCTGCAGAGAAGGAGTTCTTGAAAATGATTTGGCCATAGGGATTTAGAGTTCAAATGGGTTCCTAGCTTCTCCTAGGCTCTGGCAGCCCTTAGGTGTGCCATATCAAGGCTGTTTTCCATGTGGGACTAGAGTCCCATCAGGCTGAGGGTTGGGGGGCGGGGGAGGGTACCTCCAAGTCCATGGCAGGAGCAAGTGCTGAGTCCTAAGTCCCTGCACTCAACATTTTCCACATCTAGAGACTGTCTCTTTTCTGATTTGAGCCTGGCGGGGAGGGAGCTTCCTGGCTCCAAAACAGGCTTCCTGTTCTCTTTTCTCCCTGTTCTCTGTGCATCTGCAATTGTCCTCTGTGGGTTGTGGGGTGCTCCGACTGCTAGGGGTCTGCTTAGGCTCTCTTTCTTTGTTTGTTCCATGAAAGAGAGGTACCAGTTAGCTTGCTTCTAGGTGGCCATCTTGACTACCCTATAGAAGCAGACAATTGCTGGTGGCCAGGATCCCAGCATGCCCTGAGACTCAGAGTGAGGGAAAGAAGTGTGTGCACATGGGGAGTTCATGCAGACAACCCTACAAGCTGTGACCACCTTCCTCACCAGCCAAGCACCATGAGGGGAAGTTGACTGCAGAGTTAAACCCTGAGGAGCCACAGATGGAAGCAGAGGTGTGGGGCCCACTTTGTGGTGCACTCTAGGAGAACTCAAGACAAATCAATCACTTTGCATGGCTGGTGCTGCTACTGGAACCCATTAGTTTTTGGTGAAGGCATGATCTTTTTTTCCCTTTTTTTCTTTTTAATAGCAAGTGTTCATCTTCCACGCATTGGACATGCCACAAGAGATTTTAACTGGTATGGTACTGAGCGTCTTATTCGGAAACATTTGGCTTCAAGAGGTATCCCAACTTACATGTATCCTTTTATGGTCTTAAGGGTGTGCTCTCCCAACTCAGGAGAGAAAATGTGTTGCATTTCTGGTGTCGCTGTTTGACCCAAGGCCAAATCCTCTCCTGCCAGTCTTTACTTTGCTCCTCTTCAATGAGACAAAAACTAAGAAGCACTTTCTAACCTGGATATATCCAATATATACACCCCCAGGCATATTGGGATGCCAACTGATAAATTAAAAACTATATGAGAGGACAATTAATTGAACAATTGCCATTTGATAACATATTGAATCTTTTCCCCATCACTTCTCTAGATGTCCTTCAGGTCTTTGAACCAGAGCTTAATTCTAAGAACTCTGTTCACCAAAATAAACAATTAACTTGAGCAAACAAACAAGTGAATTATTTTATTTCTCATGTATTCTGATGTAGTTTTTAAAGGTATTCTTAAATACCTTAAGGATTTTTTTAAGGTAGTCTTAAAAGGAAGAGTGAGATTTATTTTGACCATTAAGTCATGATTTACTTTAGCTAGACTGGTATTTACTTCTAATGACTTCCTTGCTGTATAAATTAGCATTGTTTGAAAATTATTAGAAGAAGCTGAATTGACCCCCGGGTGCTGTAATCACACAAAAACTTCATCTTTTTACTTACTTACTGAAATTAATTTACTTCGTGATGGCCTTCAAGATACTTCAATCACTGTAAAAGATTTAGTAGCGAAGCCATGTTTTATGTGCTTGTACAATTCAAGTAGTATCTGAGAAGTTTTAATACTCAAATAACAATGGCAATAATAATTACTAACAATATTGGAAGTATTTATGCTATGGTGAAAGGGGATTAAAGCATACTTCTTCCAGAACAGTTATTTCAATAATTACTAAACTAATAGTTTTGGAAAAGTAGATTTTAAAGTAATGAAATATATCTTTCTTGACCATTCTTATCAGATATTACTTTCCTAGAAGCAAGGCTGCTGTTCTTCATTCACAGTCCTCAGCTTCTTCCTCAAGACAGCTGGTGCCTTAACAATTGGCCCAGCATCAGCTCCAGTATTCATCAACCAGCTCACAAGATATTTGACCAGAGCTACTATAATAGAGTATTTCAAAAAAAGAATTAGAATCCGATGGGCCTTGGAGAGTCTTTTTTCTGAATTTTAATTCTGTTCTCCTGGATGTGTTACTTGTATTGGTACCTGTAATACAGGGAAGCACACTTGTGTGGGAAAGCCCCAGTTTGCATAGTATTTTGCATAATAATAAATTTTCTATCTCTAATAGTTCTCTTGCTTTATTTCTGTCCTTCACCAGACTGATTTCTTTACAGAGGGAAAGGCTATATGGATTAAGGAGATATGAATAGTAATAGAATAGGATGACTCCAGGAGAAGAAAGCACCTTTAGCCAATTCATACCTTCAAAAAATGGGACCCAGGGGTAGAGACTGAGAAGTGAGAGTCTTGATCTAGACTAATGAAGCATCTCTTGCCCTTTTTGTACTATCAACATCAAGATCTGGAAGAGAACACATTAACCTAAAGGCTTATCAAATGTGACTTCAGAAAAACCAGAGAATATCCTTCCTTCTATGCACCAAAACCAGGTCAGCTTCAAAAATAAGGAAGTTGTGAAAATGGTGCAAAGCCAGCACAGAATGACCTTATTAGGGAGGATGGAGACGGAGAACCACCAGTGGAGGAATTATGGGGGGAAAACTATATGCGTTGTGGCGCTTCACACCTTTTCGTGTGAAGTGTCAATCTTGGTTGACTATCCTCAACCAACCTGATTTCTGCTGTTTTGCGCTCCTCAGCACCCAGAGTGCTGCAGAGGCCACTTGAGAAGCCTCCACCCTGGGCCTTGATGCATGGAACCCTGGTTATTGGGCTCAGAGCCAGGACCATAACCTTCTAGGGAAGGTGGTACCTTTAGCACTGGAGTTTTACTGTTTTCCCTACACTTTCATCCTTCAATATAGCATCTATGCCAAAGACCTATTAGACCCTAAATTTATGATTCTTTAATTTTTTTCTCCTAAAACTTCTTACATTGATTTTAACTGTCTTCTATCAAGAACTCTTCCCACCAGCCCTTAACATGTATGTATTATAATAATTTAACCTCTTGACTTGCATCTTAAGACTCTCATACAACTGGAAGCAGAATTGGAACTCCAAAAAGGGAAAATGTAGTGAAACCTAACCTAACGCACAGGTAAGTTGCCATGCCTTTTAGAAGCAGCCAGAGTGTAAACAGGTGGGATATTAGCAAATGCAGTGAAAACTTGAGTGTGCACTGTGCAAAAACTGTAGGCCTCCTGGAAAGCTGTGCTCATTTCTGGGAGCAGAGTGCATGGGGCTACATGGGGATGCTTCTTAGCATATGAGAGAGGCATCACAGCGGGGAACTCACTCCTAAAGAGAACGCAGCTGCTCTTTCAGGAGCACAGTTGGTTTTTGTGTAGCGTGGCTTCTTTTTCCCCCTACACTATCTGCCATGCTCCAGCCATATAGGTTTTTTTCTCAGGATCCAGCCCCTGGCCCATGAACCTTTCTCTCTGGTAAGCTGGGCAATAACAACAAGGGAAGATCAGAAAATCCACGTAACGCATTCTTCCTTAAATATTGGGTTACCTCTCTGAGGCAGCCCCCTGTTTTGCCAACCCACCTTTCTTAAGTCTTCAGAGTCAAAAATACTACCCTACTTCATCTCTAGAAATCTTTCCTATTTTTTATTACCCCTTCACTCTTCCTGAAGATGTATCATTCTCTGGGAAGGAAGAATGAGAGAAGCTACCTACTTTATGTACCCCAAGGGTTTGATCTTTGTTATACAACATATCTTTGATACGATCTAGCCCTCCCCTCTGAGGATGAGGCCAAGAAGACAATAACATTTTACTCACTGATGAGCTTTTGTGGGCTACTCTGTGCCTTAAACATCAGAATAAAAATCTCACTTATTAAGACAATGAGGAACTTACGTCTATTGAAATTTTTTATATGTATAGTCTTATATTTTCTAGACTTTTAATAGTTTCTTTCACCATGTAATAAGTCTACAACTTTTTATTTTTTGCCCCATCAATCTAAACTATATTTTATTAAGTTAATAAACCATCTTTTTTTTTTTTTTTTTTTTTTTGAGTTAGAGTCTCACTCTGTCACCCAGACTGGTGTGCAGTGGCCGCTTCCGGCCACCACAGCCTCCACCTGCTGGGCTCCGGTGATCCTTCCGCCCCAGCCTTCCAAGCAGCCAGAATTACAGGCATGCGCTACCATGCCCGGCTGATTTTTTTATTTATTGTAGAGATGAGGTCTCGTTGCCTGGGCTGGTCTCGAACCCGCAGGCTCAGGCATTCCACTCACCTCAGCCTCCCAAAGGCGTGGGATTATAGGCTGAGCCACCGAGCCCGGCTATAAACCATCTTTAAATATAGCTTGAATCAGCCATTTTGAGCCCTAAACTATCTCTAGACCATGTGTTGTCTGTGTTTTGCAGTCTACTAACTAAAGTACAGTCAATCCATAGTATCCATGGGAGATTGGTTCCAGGACCTCCCATGGATATCAAAGTCCTGGGATGTTCAACTCTCTGATATAAAATGACATAGTATTTGCATATAATCTGTGTAGATCCTGCCATATACTTTAAATCATCTCTAGATTATTTACAATGCCTAATACAGTGTAAATGCTATGTAAATAGTTGTTATACTGTATTGTTTAGGAAGTAATGGCAAGAAAAAGTCTATACATGTTCAATAAAGATACATTTTTTTTTCTGAATATTCTTGATCTGCATTTGGTTGAATCCACGGATGCAGAACCCACAGATACAGAGGGCTGACTGTATAAACTCACTCAAGCATTACTTATCTTCCACAGTAATCTACCTTCTTATTTCCCAGGACATCTGCAGGTTCTCAGTTGGGCCTTTGCTCATGCTGGTGCCTCTCCCTTGACTGCTTTACTCCTCTAGACCTCTTCCTCAGCTGCTAGCCCCTATTAAATCTAGTCTTTAAGAACCCAGTTATGTACCTAACCCTGAATTGTACCCCACATCTTTAAAATAAAAAATTTGAAAGATTTTTTTAAAAATCCAGAAAAAGGCATTTCCTACATTCTCACAAAAATGTAATCTCTCAGTGCTACCTACCAATGACAAGTGGGTTATGACACTTAATTTGTTGTGCCTCTTATTATACTCATGGGTATATTTACTTGATCCTTGTCTAGATACTAAGGTCTTTGAGAAAGATTATTTCTCCTTTATTTTTCATATCACACAAAGCAAATGGCAGAAATTCAAATATTTGTTGAGTTGAAATGGAGTGGGAATAACTGGATATCACTTTGGGAAAAGCATTAGATTTACACCATTTATTACAAACTCTAGATGACTTAGGTATTTAAATATAAAACTTGAGAATACAGAAACTTGTCATTTTTGTGGTATTTGACTACCAGTTGCCCTTTGAAGTTTCTCCCAGCTTATCATTAAAATACCAGTGGCATCAAGGTGAAGATACAACCACACCGAAAATAGATGATCAACCAGCTAAATGCCAGGATATGACAGAAAGTGACACTGGTTCTAAGGTGAAGTTGAAATGAAATTTTGTTTTAGGAAGCAGAGATTGCTTAAAAACTAGGAAACTTCACCAGCCATTAAATAAGCAGCCTCTATTCCCTGAAGTTCTACTTTGAAGGATGTTTCACACCTGAGTCAAATCTCTCCCATTAAATAACAAGAACAAACAAAAAAACTACCTCAATTCCTTATTTCCTTTCCGGTCCCAGCCAAACCTCAGAATAGTTGACCATATCCACTGTTTTCCTTTACTTCACCTTCCACTTAATCCTTAACCCTACCATTTTTACTTTCTGAACTATCACTGCCCCAAGAGGGTCCATGTTAAGAATACCCGTGCTATTCAAGTCACTGTATCCAGACATTTTTTTAGGTCTCACCTTGACCTCTCAGCAGAATTCAGCAGTATTGACTGCTTGCCACTCTTCCCTTGGCTTGAAGACACTCTTGCCTTGGCATCTGTGACAAGATACTCTCCCATGAAAAAAATCTCTAGGAACTTACTTTAAATTGTGTATTACCTTTACACAATTCTGCCCCCCCAATCTTTTTACCTAGTGTATTAGTTTGCTTGGGCTGTCATAACAAAATGTCTTAAAATCGGTAGCTTAACAGAAATTTATTTCCTCACAGTTCTAGAGGCTAAAGTCCAAGAACAAAATATCAATAGGTTTGATTTCCTTTGAGGCCTCTTTTTTTGGTTTACGGATGACCACACTCTTGTTACCTTTTCATGTGTTCTTTTTTCTGGCTCTCTGTGTGTCCAAATTTCCTCTTATAGAATGCCAGTCCAATTGGATTATTGGCTACTTAAGGACCTCATTTTATCTTAATCACCACTTTAAAGCCCCTGTCTCCCAATACAGTCACATCTGAGTTACTGGGGGTTGAGACTTCGACATAGGAAGTTTGGGGGACCCAATTCAGTCCATTATACCAGCAATTAATTATTGGAGTTCCTCAAGGCTCATTCCCAGGTCCTTCTCATTCTGAACTCAACAAGATCCTAGCAAACCGGATTCAGCAATACATCTCAAAAATCATCCACCATGACCACCATGACCAGGTAGGCTTCATTCCTGGGATCATCATCCACCATGACCAAGTAGGTTTCATTCCTGGGATGCAAGGCTGGTTCAACATTCATAAAACCATAAATGTAATTAAATTCATCAACAGATGTCAAAACAAAAACCACATGATCATATCATTAGATGCAGAAAACGCTTTTGATAAAATCCAGCACCCCTTCTTGATAAAAACCTTTGAACATCTAGGCATACAGGGAGCATACCTCAAAATAGTAAAAGCCATCTATGAGAAACCCACAGCCAACATACTCCTAAATGGACAAAAATTGGAACCAATTCCCCTGAAAACTGGAACTAGACAAGGATGCCCACTCTCGCCCCTCCTGTTCAACATAGTATTGGAAGTCCTGGCTCGAGCAATCAGAGAAGAGGAGGCAATCAGGGGTATCCAAATAGGAAAAGAGGAAGTCAAGTTATCTTCTTTGCAGATGATATGATTGTGTACCTTGAAAACCCAAGAGAATCTGTCAAAAGCCTCCTTGCATTGATAAAGGCCTTTGGCAAAGTCTCAGGATACAAAATAAATGTACAAAAGACAACTGCATTTCTCTACACCAATAATAAACAAACAGAAACCCAAATAAAAAACACAATTCCATTCACAATAGTCACACACAAAAAAGAAATACCTTGGCATCTTCCTAACCAGAGACGTGAAAGACCTTTACAATGAAAATTATAAAACACTGCTCAAAGAAATCAAAGATGACACAAGCAAGTGGAAAAATATCCCATGCTCATGGATTGGAAGAATCAACATTGTGAAGATGTCCATCTTACCTAAGGCAATCTATAGATTTAATGTAATACCCATCAAATTACCAGCAACATTCTTCTCAGACCTGGAAAAAACAACACAGGAATTCATATGGAAACACAAACGTCCAAGAATAGCCAGAACAATCCTCAGCAAAAAAAACAAAGCAGGTGGTATCACATTACCAGACCTCATACTTTACTATAAAGCTACAATCATCAAAACAGCATGGTATTGGTACAGGAACAGGCATATAGATCAATGGAATAGAATTGAGATTCCAGAAGCAAAACCTCAATTTCTCAACCAACTCATCTTTGACAAAGCCCCCACCACCTACCACTGGGGAGAGGAGAACCTATTCAGTAAATGGTGCTGGGAAAACTGACTGACCACATGCAGAAGATTGAAACAGGACCCCTGTCTATCCCCATACACAAAGGTTAACTTCAAATGGATCAGAGACCTAAATGTAAAACCTCAAACCATAAGAACCTTAGAAAAGGAAGGAAATACCCTCATGGAAGTCGGAACTGGCATCCAATTCCTGAACAAAACCCAAAACCCACAGGTCATAAGAGAGAAGATAGATAAGTGGGACCTTATTAAACTGACAAGCTTCTGCAAAGCCAAAGAAACCATCAAGAGAGCAGGGAGACAGCCTACAGACTGGGAAAAAGTATTTGCCAACTCCAGGTCTGACAAAGGCTTAACATCCTGGATCTACAAGGAACTCAAACATGCTGAAAAGAAAAAAACAACCCCATTATAAAATGGGCAAAAGATATGAACAGACACTTCTCAAAGGAAGACATCCAAGCAGCCAACAGACACATGAAGAAATGCTAAACCTCACTAATCATCAGGGAGATGCAAATCAAAACCACACTGAGATACCACCTAACTCTAGTCAGAATGGCAATTATCAACAACTCAAAAAATAACAGCTGCTGGAGAGGGTGTGGTGAAAAGGGAACACTTCTACACTGTTGGTGGGAGTGTAAACTAGTGCAACCTCTGTGGAAAGCAGTGTGGCGATTCCTAAAAGCTCTAAAAATCGACCTTCCATATGACCCCACAATCCCCCTACTGGGAATATACCCTGAAGACCTCAAATCACTCTATAAAAAAGATACCTGCACACGTATGTTTATCGCAGCGTTATTCACAATAGCAAGAACCTGGAAACAACCATGCTGCCCATCAAAAGAGGACTGAATTTTTTTAAATGTGGTACATATACATGATGGAATACTACACAGTCATAAAAAAGAACAAAATCATGAATTTCACAGCAACCTGGATGGAACTAGAGTCTATAATACTGAGTGACCTCTCACAGAAACAAAGATCCGAGTATCACATGTTCTCACTCGTATAATGGACCTTGAACATCCAATGTAATACTATAAGAAAATGACTGACGGTACTGGGAAACTATAGGGGGGAGGGGGGTGGGATTAACAGTCGCAAATATCTGTCTGGGGATGGGAAACACCTCTTATCAACAGGGTGCCTGAATGAAACGTAATTGTACACCTAACCCTTAACTGTACCCCACAAAATCATAATAAAAAATATTGATAAAAAAAAGAATGCCAATCCAATTGGATTAGTGGCTACTTAAGGACCTCATTTTATCTTAATCACCACTTTAAAGCCCCTGTCTCCAAATACAGTCACATCTGAGTTACTGGGGTTGAGACTTCGACATAGGAAGTTTGGGGGACCCAATTCAGTCCATTATACCAGCAATTAATTATTGGAGTTCCTCAAGGCTCATTCCCAGGTCCTTCTCATTCTGAACTCTCACACATTTATAAATGTGAGTCATCTTCTTGTATTTCTAGCTTAAATGTCTTATTTGAACTCCAAGCCTATATACTCAGCTGCCTTCTTGACATCTTTTCTGGATATTTTAAAAGCACCTCAAATTTATGTGCCCCAAATAGATCGATTCCTTTCAATTCTCCCAAAGAAAATAAATATATTCACTCAGTTATGCAAGCCTGCGATGTAAGAGTTATCTTTGATATTTTCTCATTCCCCATAAATTCTGTCATCAAGACCCAGCAATTTAAATTCCCAAGTACCTGTTGAATTTGTTCACTCTTCCCCATCTCCACCATCACCTTAGTTTAGACCACCATTGTATTTCACTTGGACAACCTTGAGAGGCTTCTAATTTTTTGTATTGATTCCAGCTCCAATCTGATTGCCAAATAGTAACCAGAGTCGTCTTTTCAAAATAAAGTCTGATTATTTTATCACCCATCTTGAAACTTTCAATGGCTTCTCATTGCTCTTAGGGTAAAGATGCAATCCTTAACATTTTCCAAACTATGGTTCCAAATAATTTGGACCAAAAATAGAGAAGACATTCTAGTTCCTACCAAGATGTTTAATTAACATGAGCTCTTTCGTCTAAAATTCTGGAGATACTAAAAACGAAGCCTGGAATCTAAGAATTAACAACAAAAACATGAAGAATTCCTGGGGAGATGGAAAGTGTCTTAACCTGGTGTTTGGAATTACCTGCTGGCTGGTATACTGTGGGAGGCTGTTCAAGAAAAGCTGTTTAAATCATGCCTCCTCCCCACTTTCCCTTGGATCCATTATTGCCTGCCATCTCCCTGCAGAAATTGGAGGCAAGCGCTCATGGGATAAAATCAGGGCAGGACAAGACCTCTTGGGGCTAACAGACTAGGACTGAGAAAGCTTAAGCAGCTCCTTCCCTACCCTTTCTCTTTAAATCCCCCAAAGCTGCTAGATGACAATTTAGGAGGTGCTCCCACCTAATATTACTTTCTTGTTTGTTTTTATTTTTCAGTTGAAAGATTAAAGGCAAAGCTCTGCTCTAAGGAACTGTTAGGTAGCGAAAATTTTTAAAGGGACTATAGATCTTTAATATTTCATGCTCCCTGCCCCAGGGCTTATCTCTTGTCTCTTTTCTTAAGTTCATCCAGGGTAAGGATCTGGACATCTTCCCTTTCTATGCACATCACCAACCAGAGTAGACAAATGTACCCAGGGGAATATACCTTATAACCAGACACCTGAGGATTAAAATTACCTCAATAGGAAACATTAACAACATTAAAAACAAGACATATTGGAACAGAAAAGTCAAGAACTTCACAGTAAGAACAATAAATATACTAAAAGCCCTAAGAGAAAACATCAGCAATTATTTAAAAAAGAAAAAAACCAAAGAGAATAAGTATGAAAAGCAGGTGAAAAAAAGAATTCAAAATTGGAGATAAATAGTGGATTAGGTAGAGCAGAAGAGTAAATTGGAGAGTTAAAGAAATCAGACTGAGGAGCTCTCTCAGAAGGAAGTGGAATTAAAAAAATGATAAAAAGGGTGAGAGGGACATTAGCAATAGTGAAATAGGATTTCTAGAGCGTGACTCCATCCCATAGAAATTCAGTCAGCAACAGGCAGGAATATTATCCTGAATATCCTAGAAATTGGGAGTGAGACTGCAGAATTTTCAAAAAGCTGTGATTGAATAAGAGGAATGGATCTCTTTGACAGTGCCACCCTCTCCCAAGCTGGCAAAGAACCATACACAAATTCCCTGGACCCACAGTTTCTACAGTGAGAAAAGTAAGTTGGAGGTGGACATTCAGCTTCCCCACCATTCTGGGACTACTCACAGGAGGCTCATTCCTACCTCATCCTATGGAAATAGAGGAGCAATGGGAGGGCTAGCTCACCAGGGGTCAATTAGAAACAAAGAATGGGGTGGGGAATAACAGCAACTAGCACTTAGATCATGACGGTTGCTCTGTATTCCAGCAAGTGGAAGCACCACACCAGAGAAATTAGTTAAATTATGCCAGCCTGGGCTGCACTGACTGCAGTGGTCTTGGACTTAGGGTGGCCTTGTAGCACTGCAACAACTGCAACAATCATCGATTTAGGGATCACTTCAGACAATCTGCCCAGAATGCCTGGACAGACTTACTGTTGAAGGACATTCCCAGACAAAACCAGACTGCAAAGATTGGAATAAGTACCTACATTTCAATGTGTAGACATTAGCACATGACAAGAATTAAGGACAATTAAGGAAATATGACCTCACAAATGAACAAATTAAGTGCCAGTGACTGGAGATGTATGAATTATCTAACAATTCAAAATAGCTATTTTAAAAAAGTTCTCTAAATGTCAATAACATAGAAAATCAATTCAGGAAATATCAGTGAAATTTAACAGTGATTAGAAATTTAAAAATCAAATCCTAGAGCTGAAAAATACAATGACTATGAAATGAAAAATGCAATAAAATGCACCAACAGCAGAACCTATCAAGCAGAAAAATCAAGTTGAAGATAAGTTATTTGAAAACAAGAGAAAAAAGAATGAAAAGGAGCGAAGAAAGCTTATGATTTATAGGACAACATCAAAAGAGCAAAGTTAAAATCATTGGTGTTCAAGAAGAAATAACAAAGGCATAGAAAGCTTATTTAAAGAAATACTAGCAAAAATCTCTCCAAACCTGGAGAAAGGTACAAATATCCAGATTCAGGAAAGTCAAAGGTCATCAATCAGATACCATACAAGTAAGACTACCCCAAGACATGTATAATCAAAATGTCAAAGATCGAAGAGATAGAAAGGATCCTGATGGCAGCAAAAGGAAAGAAGGAAATAACACAAAAAGGAGTGCCAGTCTGCCTAACAGCAGTCTTTTCAGCAGAAACCTTACAGGCCAGGAAATAGTTGGTTGTCAATGAAGAATACCCAGCAAAGCTCTCCTCCAGAAATGGAGAAGAGATAAAGACTTTACCAGACAATCAGAAACTGAGGAAGTTCATCACCACTGTACCTGTCTTGGAAGAAATGCTAACAGTTCTTCAAGCGGAAAGAAAAGGATGCTAATGTGTAACAAGAAAACATCTGAAAGTGTAAAACTCACAGGTAAACATAAGTAGTCAAATTTATAATACTTTATACTGTATTCATGTTATGTAAATTATATATTTAGTATAAAGGTTAAAAGAACTATTAAAAATAACTAATTTTTTAAGGTATATGTAATACACAAAAGATGTAAAATGTGATATTTAATATTCAAAATGTTGGGGGGCAGTGGAGTTAAAGTGCAGACTTTTTTGTGATAAAAATTAAGTCACCAGCTTAGAATAGCTTATTATAAGATTTTTTTTTGTAAGCCTCATGCTAACCACAAGTGAAAACCTATAATAGATATACTAAAATCAAAAAACAAGGAATAAAAACACACTACTAGAGTCACTTGACCACAAAAGAAAACATTAAGTGAGAAAGAAAAGAACTAAAGAATATAATTAAAAAACTTTTTTAAATGGCAGTAGTAAGTCCTAGCCTTACAATAGTTTTCTTGACTGTAAATGGATTAAATTTTCCTAGTAAAAGAGTGTGACTAGTTGAATTTTTTTTTTTTTAAGATCTGCCTATATATTGACTACAAGAGACTCACCTCACATATAAGGACATACACAGACTGAAAGTGAAGGGATGGAAATCAAAGAAGAGTAGAAATCGCTATGGTTATATTAGCTATGGTTATATTAGATAAAATAGATGAAGTAAAAAAAGACAAGGAGACAAAGACATTCATGGAATGTCCTTTGTAAAAGGAGACAAAGACATTCATGGAAGTCAATTCAGCAAGAGGACATAAGTATAAATGCACTGAGTACTGGAACACATGAATATATAAAGCAAATAGTAATAGATTTAAAGTGAGAGATAGACTGCAACACAATAATAGTAAGGGACTTTAATAACCCATTTTCAGCAATGGACAGATCATCCAGACAGAAGCATCAGGTTTAAACTACATCTAGACAACTTCTAAAAGACAACTGCAGAACATCCATCTAACGACTGCAGAACACATTCTTCTCAGCTGCACATGAAACATTCTCCAAGATAGATCATTTGTTAGTCCATAAGACAAATCTTAACAAATTTAAGAAAACTGAAATATCAAGTATGTTTTTTTACACATTGGTACAAAATTAGGACTCAATTGCAAAAGGAACTTCAGAAACTTCAACCAACACATGGAAATTAAACAATATGATTATGAACATGATTAAGAAATTAAGGAAGAAATAAAAAATTTCTTGACCAGGCATAGTGGCTCATACCTATAATCCCAGTTCTTTGAAAAGCCAAGGCAGTAAGATTGCTTGAAGCCAGGAGTTCAAAAACTGGCATGGTGAGACACCTCTGTAGTCTCAGCTACTCGGGAGGCTGAGGCAGGAGGATCACTTGAGCTCAGGTGTTCAAGGCTATAATGAACCATGATCACACCTCTGCATTCCAGCCTGGTCTGTAACTCCAGCCTGGCTGACAGAGTAAGACCTTGTCTCTTTAAAAAAAAAAAACTTGAGACAACTGAAAATGAAAATACAGCATATCAAAACCCATAGAGTATAACAAGAACAGTTCTTAGAGGGAAGTTTATAACAATAAATGCCTACATCAATAAAGAAAGATCTCAAACAACCTAACATTGCACCACAAGGAACTAGAAAAAAACAAGAACAAATAAAACTCAAAATTAGTAGGAGGAAACAAAGATCAGAGCAGAAATAAATATAAAAAATAAAACGAAGAGTGGGTCTTTTTGGTGGCTCACACCTGTAATTCCAAGTTTGGGAAGCCAAGCAAGAGAACTGCTTGAGCCCAGGAGTTCAAGACCATTCTAGGCAACATAGCAAGACCTTATCCTTACCAATAATGAATGAATGAATGAATAATAATTTAACCAAGCATGGTGGCATGCACCTATAATGCCAGCTACTTTGGAGACTGAGGCAGAAGGATTTCTGCCTCAGACAAGGCTGCAGTGAGTCATGATCGTGCCACTGTACTCCAACCTGGGTGACAGAGTAAGACCCCGACTCGAAGAAAGAAGGGGAGGAAGGAAGAGAGAGAGAAGAAAAATAAAATCAGTAAACCTTTAACTAGACTAAGAAAATATCACTCAGACTCAGAGATGAAAAAGGAAACATTACAAGTGATACTACAGAAATATAAAATAAATTCAGCAAAATTGCAAGATACAAAAAAGCATTTCTATACCCTAACAGTGACCTATCTGAAAAAAGAATGTTTTTAAGATCATATTTTCAATAGATACAAAAAAGTACTTAGAAAAAAATTTAACCAAGGAGGTGAAAGATCTTAACACTGAAAACTATAACATCAGATGAAAGAAATTGAAGAAGACACAAATAGATATTCATGGATTGGAAGAATTAATATTGTTAAAATGTCTATACTACCCGAAGTGATCCACAGATTCAGTACAATCCCTGTGAAAGTACCAATGACATTCTTCACAGAAATAGGAAAATAAAACCCTAAATTTATATTGAACCACAGAAGACCCCTAAATAGCCAAAGCAATCTTGAGCAAAAATCAGAAAGCTGGAAGTATCACACCATCTGACTTCAAAATATACTACAAAGCTGTAATAACCAAAGCATCATGGTACTGACATAGACACACAGACCAATGGAACAGAATAGAGAGCCCAGAAATAAATCCACACATTTAAGCCAACCAATTTTTTACTAAGGTACCAAGAATACACAATGGGGAAAGGACAGTGTCTTCAACAAATAATGCTGGAACAACTGGATATCACATGCAGAAAAATAAAATTAGACTTATTTCTCACCACATACAAAGATCAATTCAAAATGAATTAAAGACTGAAGCATAAGACCTGGAACTATGAAACTAGTACAAGAAAACAGAAAGCTTCATGGCATTGGACTGGGCAATGCTTTTCTGAATATGACCTCAAAAGCACAGGCAACAGAAGCAGATATAGACAAATGGAATTCCATCAAACTAAAAAGCTTCTGCACAGCAAAGGAAATAACAGAGTGAAGAGACACCCTACAAAATGGGAGATAATATTTGCAAACTACATGTCTGATAAGGGATTAATATACAAAGTATATAAGGAACTTCTACAACTCAATAGCAAGGAACAAATACTGGAGTAAGAAATGGTTCAAAGACCTGAATAAATATTTCTAAAAAGAATACATACAATGACCAGCAAGTATATGAAAAAGTGCTCAAAGTAATCACTAATCATCAGGGAAATGCAAATCTAAATCATAATGAGATATCACCTCACTTGAGTTAGAAAGGCTGTTATATAAAAGATAAAGGTAGCCAGGCTCGGTGGCTCAGCCTGTAATCCCGCGCCTTTGGGAGGCTGAGGTGAGTGGATTGCCTGCGCCCGCGGGTTCGAGACCCGCCTGGTCAGTGAGACCTCATCTCTACAATAAATCAAAAAATCAGCCGGGCGTGGTAGTGCATGCCTGTAATTCCGGCTACTCGGAAGGCTGAGGCGGAAGGATCGTCGGAGCCCAGCAGGTTGAGGCTGCGGTGGCTGGGAGCGGCCACTGCACTCCAGTCTGGACGACAGAGTGAGACTCCAACTCAAAAAATAAAATAAAATAAAAGATAAAGGTTGGCAAGGATATGGAGTAAAGGAAACCCTTGTATACTGCTGGCAAGAATGTAAATAGGTATAGACATTGTAGAAAACAGTATGGAAGTTGCTCAAAAAATTAAAAATGAGCTACCATATGACCCAGTAATCCCACATTACTGGGTCTATATTCAAAGGAAATGAAGTCAGTCTGTCAAAGACATATCTGTACTTTCTTGTTCATTCCAGTATTATTTACAATAGTCAAGATATGGAATCAAGTCTTTCAAATATTTTATACACACACACACACACACACACACACACACACACACACACATACACACACACATACAATGGAATGATATTCACCCACTAAAAAGGAAATTCTGTCATTTCTGACAACATAGATGAACCTGGAGTACATTTAGAAAAGTAGGCTAGGCATGGAAAAACAAATACCACATGATCTCATATATGCAACCTTAAAAAGTTAATCTCATAGGAGTAGAGAAGAGAATAGTGGTTACCAGAGCATTGGGTGGATAGGGAGATGGGAGAGTTGGGGAGATGTTGGATGAAGAATACTTACAGTAGATAGGAGAAATAAGTTTAAGAGATCGAATGTACAACAAGATGCTTATAGTTAATTATGGTGTATTGTATTCAAAAATGCTGAGAGTAGATGTTAGGTATTCTCATTACAAAATTAATGTGAGGTAATACATTTGCTAATTAGTCAGATTTAACAATGTATATATAGATTCCACAATATATTAGATTCTACAATGTATATGTATACTTCAAAATGTTATATTGTACATGATAAATACACACAATGTTATACATCAGTTTAAAAAAGCTGTAAAGAAATAATACAAGAATAAAATATACAGAGAGGAGAGGATAGGAGATATGACAGCATTTGGATAGTAGCATTGTCAGTAGGAGATATATATTAAAATGGAGATGAACGAGGCACTGTGGCTCACGCCTATAACCCCAGCACTTTGGGAGACTGAGGTGAGAGGATTACCTGAGCCCACAGGTGTGAGACCAGCCTGGGCAACTTAGCAAGATCTCATCTCTACAATAAATAAAAAAATTAGCAGGGTGTGGTGGCACATACCTGTAGTTCCAGCTACTTGGAAGACTGAGGAGAAAGGATCATGTGAGTCCAGCAGTTTGAGGCTGCGGTGGCCATGAGCATGCCACTGCACTCCAGCCTGGGTGACAGAGTGAGACTCCAAACCCCCCCAAAAAAATGGAGATGAAAAGTCATTTAAAGAAATACTGAGCCGGGCTTGGTGGCTCAGCCTGTAATCCCGCGCCTTTGGGAGGCTGAGGTGAGTGGATTGTCTGAGCCCGCAGGTTCGAGACCCACCTGGTCAGTGAGACCTCATCTCTACAATAAAAAAAAAAAAAAAAATCAGGCAGGTGTGGTAGCGCATGCCTGTAATTCCGGCCACTCGGAAGGCTGAGGCGGAAGGATCGCTGGAGCCCAGCATGCGAGGCTGCGGTGGCCGGAAGCGGCCACTGCACTCCAGTCTGGGCGACCGAGTGAGACTCCAACTCAAAAAAAAAAAAAAAAAATTAAAAAAGAAATACTGGAGACAGTTTTCTCATAATTAAAGAAAGATAAACTATTTGAGCTTGATAAGGTTCAGAGAGTACTAAATAGAAGAGGTAAGGACCCACACTTAGACGTATTATGGTGAAATCTTCAAAAGTCTCAAGTTTTGCCACAAAAGACCCATTTTGAAAACACTTTTGGAGGAACTATTCAAATAAGATAAATAAAACCAGCAGATGCCATCTGGACAACTTTACTACCTTCCTAATATGTCTCACTTTCTCACATCACTTCAGGAACTTAGTATGTCTGAGAATCTTATTATTTCTACACATTTGAATGATTTTTAACTAATATAAAATTTGTCTCAAAGTTCTTTTTAAGCTATCCTGAGCAAAAAGATTTAAAAAATGAAGCTATCACATAACTGGACTTCAAAAATATTACAAGGCTGTAGTAACCAAAACAGCAATGGTGCTAGTATAAAAATAGACACACAGACCAATGGAGCAGAATAACCCAGAAGTAAAGCCACATATTTTCAGTCAACTGATCTTCAACAAAGCCAACAAGAACTTACAACAGGGAAAGAATGCCCTTTTCAATAAATGGCACTGGGAAGATTGGATAGCCACATGCAGAAAAATGAAATTGGACCCCCATCTCTTGCCATACACAAAAATCAACTCAAAATGGAATAAAAACTTAAGCATAAGACCAAAAATTATAACAGTACAGATGAAAACCTAGGAAAAACTCTCCTGGACGTTGGTCTAGGCAGAGAATTTATGACTAAAACCTCAAAAGCACAGTCAACAACAACAATAAAAATAGACAAAAGATACCAATTTAAACTAAAAGGCTTCTGTTGACAGCAAATAGTCAACAGAATGAAGAAACAACCTGTTGAATGGGAGAAAATATCTGCAAACTATCCAAAAAGAGATGTATATCTAGAATATATAAGGAACTCAAATAAACAATAAAATAATAATAATCCCATTAAAGCGTGGCCAAAGGACATGAATGGCATTTTAGAAAAGAAGACATACAAATGGTCAACAGGTATATGAAAAAATGCTCAACATCACTAATCAAGGAAGTGCAAATCAAAATCATAATGACATAACATCTTAGCCCAGTCAGCATGGCTATTAACAAAACAAAAAAGATGCTGGTGAGGATGCAGAGAAAAGGGATCTCTTATACACTGTAGGAATGTCAACTAGGACAGCCACTGTGGAAAACAGTCTGGAGATTTCTCAACTAAAAATAGAATTGCCATTTGATCCAATAATCCCACTACTGAGTATCTACCCAAAGGGAAAGAAATGGTATAGCAAAGGGATACCTGGCCTCACGTGTTTATTGCAGTATTATTCACAATAGCCAAGATACAGAATCAAGTTGTGTCCATCAATGAATGAATAGATAAAGAATATGTGGTAGATATATATGCAATGGAATACTGTTCATAAAAAATAATGAAATGTCATCTACAGCAATGTGGATGAACTGAAAGTCACTATCTTTTACTTAAAAAAAAATTTTTTTTTTAAGCCGGGCTCGGTGGCTCAGCCTGTAATCCCGTGCCTTTGGGAGGCTGAGGTGAGTGGATTGCCTGAGCCCGCGGGTTCGAGACCCGCCTGGGCAGCAAGACCTCATCTCTACAATAAATCAAAAAATCAGCCGGGCGTGGTAGCGCGTGCCTGTAATTCTGGCTACTTGGAAGGCTGAGGCGGAAGGATCGCTGGAACCCAGCAGGTCGAGGCTGCGGTGGCCAGGAGCGGCCACTGCACTCCAGTCTGGGTGATAGAGTGAGACTCCAACTCAAAAAAAAAAATTTTTTTAATTGAATCAGAGTCTCACGTTGCACCTCAAAGTCTCACTTTGCACCATAGCCTTGTCTTCCTGGGCTCAGACAATCCTTCCACCTCAGCCTCCTGAGTAGCTGGGACTACAGGAATGTGCCACCACACACAGCTATTTTTTTTTTTTTGTAGAGATGAAATCCTTTTTAAAAAAAAAATTTTTTATTTTAAAGATGTAGGGTACAGTTCAGAGTTAGGTATACAAATGTTCATTATGCAGGTATCCTTTTTGATGAAGTGTGCCTCCCCCCTCCCCTGGCAGATTCCCACTACTGCCAATCCCACCCCCACCGGCAGTTTCCCACTACTTCCAATCCTTTTCTTATAGTATTATAGTTGTTTAAGGTCTGCTTATGAGTGAGAACATGTGATAGTTGTTTGTTTTTGTGATTCATCACTCAGTATTATAGACTCTAAGTCTAGTTTGCTGTGAAGTTCATGCAATATTCCATTGTGTATATGTACCACATTTTTAAAAATTCAGTCTTCTTTTAATGGGCAGCACAGTTGGTTCCATGTTCTTGCTATTGTGAACAATGCTGCGATAAACATACGTGTGCAGGTATCTTTTTCATAGAGTGATTTGAGTTCTTCCAGGTATATTCCCAGTAGAGGGATTGCGGGGTCATATGGAAAGTCAATTTTTATATCTTTTAGGAATCACCACACTGTTTTCCACAGAGGCTGTACTAGTTTACACTCCTACCAGCAGTGTAGAAGTATTCCCTTTTTGCCGCATCCTCTCCAGCATCTGTTGTTTTTGAGTTATTGATGGTGGCCATCCTGACTGGAGTTAGGTGGTATCTCAGTGTGGTTTTAATTTGCATTTTTTTTGTGACTTGTGAGGCTGAGTATTTTTTCATGTATCTGTTGCCTGCTCGTATGTCTTCTTTTGAGAAGTATCTATTCATATATTTTGCCCACTTTGCTACGGGGCTGTTTGTTTTTTTCTTTTCCGCACGTTGAGTTCCTTGTAGATGTAGATGTTAGACCTTTGTCAGACATACAGTCAGCAAATATATTTTCCCAGTCTGTGGGCTGTCTACCCACTCTCTTGATGGTTTCTTTGGCTTTGCAAAAGTTTGTCAGTTTGATGAGGTCCTACTTGTCTGTCTTATCTCTTATGGCATGGGCACTTGGGGTTTTGATCAGGAATTGGTTGCCAGTTCCAAAATCCCATAAGGGTGCCTCCTGCATTTTCTAATGTTCTTATAGTTTGAGGTTTTGCGTTTAGGTCTTTGATCCATTTAGAATTGATTTTTGTGTATAAGGATGGGTGCTATGTTGCTCAGGTTGGTCTCCAACTCCTGGAATAAGTGATCCTCCCACCTCAGCCTCCCAAAGTGCTGCGATTACAGGCACGAGCCACTACACCCTGTCAGAAAAGTCATTATCTTAAGTGAAATAAGCCAGCCATAAAAGACATATCACATGTTCTCATTTGTGTGTGAGAGCTAAAAAATTTGATCACATGGAGGTAGAAAATGGAAAGATAGATAACAGAAATAGGGAAGGTGAGTTGTTGGGTGAGGATGAAGGGAAATGGGGTTAAACAGGACAAATATACAGTTAAAAAGAAAGAATAAATTCAGTGTTTGAGAGCAGAGTAGGGACTATAGTTAACAAAAATGTATTGTACTGGGTGATAGATACGCTAAATGCTCTGACTTGATCACTGTGCGTTATATACATGTAACAAAATTTCACATGTGCCCATAACCTTGTACAATTTTTTAAAAAGTTTTTCTCTTTCAGTTTTTGTTTGTTTGTTTTTTGAGTTGGAGTCTCTCTGTCGCCCAGACTGGAGTGCAGTGGCCGCTCCCGGCCACCGCAGCCTCGACCTGCTGGGCTCCAGCGATCCTTCCACCTCAGCCTTCCTAGTAGCCAGAATTACAGGTATGCGCTACCACGCCCAGCTGATTTTTTGATTTATTGTAGTCTTCTTCCATATACTGTTGCTGTTGAGAGTTAGAGGATACGGTTGGTGATGGTGGGTTTTTACTTTTTTAGAGGGGTTATACAAAATACCCATTTAACAAAAAGCAGTAGAAACAAGTCAGTGTGTAATTAATCAGGAAATATAAACAATATTGACAAGTGAAAGACTAACCTTGTTAGAATACATAAAGCAAAGCAAAAGCTAACAATCAAAGTAAGTAAAATGTATAGTGTTATATATTTAAGAGTCCAAATCTGACTATATTTCTCTCTGCCTAAAATCTTTCAGTAACTCTCATCTTCAATAGGGTTCACAGCATCACATACAATTTACTCTGAATTAGTACAATTGTATTAATTTAACCTTTCCAACCTCATTTCCTTTCACTTCTCTTTTTTCATTTGTTCTGATAACACCACCAAACTGTTCTTAGTTTGCCGCATTCACTATTGTGTTTCAGGGCTTTGTACCTTTGATTTTACTGTTTTCTCATGATACACCTAACTCAAGAGTGCTGACATATCCTACCAAATGTAATTTATCATTGCTTCCGGAAATTGTCCCCAGACCTCAAGAATATGCCAAATCTTCTTCTTTAATATTTCTCAAAGCACTCTGTATATCCTCCTATTCTCACCTTGAAAGATTGGGAGTAACAAATAGCATAATTAGACTCTAAAACTTCAGATGGGAAGCATCAGATATAAAATATTAAAAGTGTAACTATATCTTTCTAGAAATAAGAGGGCATTGAAAATATGAACAGGGAATGAGAGATTATAATAAATGACCAGATAATCTTTAAAAGGAGCCAAATAAACTTTTAGATATGAGAAATGAAATCGCTGAAGTTACAAATTCAATGGATAGGTAGATAGAATTATTCATAGGACATAAATATGTCTATGTCTATGTCCTAATGCTTGGAGCCTGTGAATATGGTATGTTACATGACAAGAGGAATTAAAGTTAAAGATAGAATTAGGTTTGCTAATCAGCTATGTTAAAATGGGGAGATTAGCCTGGATTATCTGGGTGGGCCCAATATAATCTATAAGAGTTCTTTTTTTTTTTTTTGAGTCAGAATCTCACTCTGTTGCCCAGACTGTTGTGCAGTGGCACGCTCACAGCCTCAACCTGCTGGGCTCAGGTTATCCTTCCACCTCAGCCTTCCAAGTAGCTGGAACTACAGGTGTACACCACCACGCTCAGCTATTTTTTTTTTAATTGTAGAGACAAGGTCTCATCACGTTGCCCAGGCTGGTCTTGAACCCTGGGCTCAGGCAATCCTCTCACTTCCACCTCCCAAAGTGCTGAGATTACAGGCATGAGCCACTGTGCCCAGCTAAGAGTTCTTAATGACGGAAGAGGGAAGACAAAACAGCCAGTGTTAGAATGATGGATGTGAAATGGACTCTACCACCTATTGTTGACTTTCAAGATGGAGGAAGTGGTCCATGAACATGAAATGTGAACAGCTTCTAAAAACTGGAAAGTGAAAGAAATCATTCTTCTGTAGAGCCTTCAGTACAGAATGCATTCTTTGATTTTAGCCAAGTGAGACCCATTTAGAAATTCCAAACTACAGAACTATAAGATCATAAATGTGTGTTGTTTTAAGCCATTAAGTTTGTAGTAATTTGTTAAAGTAGCAATATGAAAATTAGTGGGTTAATCAGATTAGGCACAATGAAAAGAGAATTAGTGGAATGGAATATAGATCTAATGAATGTAGTATAGAAAAACAAAGAAATGGAAAATATGAGAGAATAGAGAGAATAGGTAAGATATATCCAACAAGCAGAAAATTCAATGGCTGATAATCTTCTAAAATTAATGAAAAATTATGAAAGCTTAAGTTCTTGGTACCAATGATTCCCAAATAAATTAAATATAAGAGAAATCCCTACCTGAACATATAGTAAAATTTCAGTGAATCTTTTCTAAGATACTAACTTTTTATCTGCATTTTCTCAATTTATCTACTATTTCTGGGATATAACTGGTGGGAGCAGAGGTGCTGATTTTCGCCTGGTACTCACTGCACAATACCACTTACTAACATTAAAAAACTTTCTCACAGTTTAGTAAATTCTGAAGTAGAGACAATCCAGATTCTTCATAGATCTTTGAGTAAAATAACTGCATACAGTTGTATACCACTTATAGTTCATGGTTGTTTATTATGAAGCAAAAGCTAATTTATACAGAAAGTGAGAAAACAGTCATTTTAACACTTGCAAATACTGGGCATAATGACAATATGTGGAATATCTGGCTCTCCCATAGATTTAATCCCAGAAGCATAATATGACTTCCACATAATTGAAACAAAACCAACTAGCATTTGGGTAGTCACCAAGGAAGGATTATCCAGGTGCCAAACAACACTGTATCAGATGGCAAACAACTGGTCTATCATAACAAAATAATAATGTATGGAAAGTATATGCCAATGCTAACAGTAGGATATTAGGATTGGCAACTGCTAAGTTTAGACAAAATAGAATTTGAGACAAAGCATCAAAGAAAATAACCTCACACTGATAAAAAGTATAAGAAAAAAATAACTGTCGTTAACTTTTTTGTACCTACAACTATAGCTTTAAATATATATGTATATATATGTGTATGTACGTGTGTATATATATATATATATGTATATATATATATATAATTATATATTGAGGTAATTTTCTCCATATTAATATATCTGGGAAGAAATCATTACATTATCACTGCAGATGTGGAAAAGGATTTTAACAAACTTCAATAATCATTCCTGATTGATTTGTAAAAATACTCAAAATAGGAATTAATGGGGACGGCTTAAATATGATAAAATATATGTACCTTATCCCCACAGTGGATATTTTACTAAATGGGAAAACACTAAGGCAATTTTCATTATGGTCAAGAAGAAAGCAAAGATACCTATTATCTCCTCTATTTAATATTGTTCTGAAAGTTTTATTCAATGCAAATGAAAAGAAAAAACAATTTGAGACATAAGAATGGGAAAAAACGACAAAACTATCCATTTGTAGATAATATGATAGTATATCTGAAAAGTCCTAAACAATCAGTGATAAAACAAACTCAAAAATTTTTTAAAAACTCAATAGTGTAGTTAAATGTAAAATTTAACATACAAAAATCAACAGTCTTCATGCATACAAACTATAACTGATTAGAGGATACCAAGGAAGAACACGTTTAAAATAACAAAAAGATAAAATATGCAAGAATAATTTATATGAAATTAGCAAAACCTGTATGAAAAAACTTTAAAATACCCCTGAAAGACACAAGTGTGTACTTGGACCAATGGAAACACATTCCTTATATTTGATTAGAATTAGAGTTAATATTATAATGATGTTAATTCTTCCTCAATTAATTTATAAGTTTAATGCAATCTACATAAAATATATTTTTCCTCTAGAGTTACATACAAAATTTCACATAGAAAAAAATAAGTATGGAAGAATAGTTGGAAAACCCTAAATAAGAAAAGCTGTAGGGGCAACAAGCCCTACCAGATTTTAAAATATGTGATGATGTCTTTATAAAATAATGTCATACTGTTACATTAATTGACAGACACTTGGAATAGAATGGAACATCCAAGTATAGACCCCAAAATGTAATGAAAATGTAATGAAAATCACTTACTGGCAATGAGGGGTTTTATAATAAATGGTTAGATAGCCATTTGGAAAA
Organism: Cephalopachus bancanus; assembly: GCA_027257055.1. NCBI lineage: Eukaryota > Metazoa > Chordata > Mammalia > Primates > Tarsiidae > Cephalopachus > Cephalopachus bancanus. The sequence continues at coordinate 238,437 of JAPVLO010000403.1, forward strand.
AGATGAAATTGGAAATGTAGCTCACACCATGCACAAGAATAAATGACAAATGGATCAGAGATTTAAAAGTAAAAAATGAAAATATATAGTCAGGCACAGTGGCTCATGCTTATAATCCCTGTTCTTTGGGAGGTGGAGGCGGGAGGATTACCTGAGCCCAGGGGTTTGAAACCACAGTAGCCATGAGCATGCCACTGTACTCAGCCTTGGTGACAGAGTGAGACTCTGACTCAAAAAATTAATAAAAATATATAAATACAAACATATAAATACTAGAAAAATGTGGGAGAATTTCTCTATAAGTTGGGTATGGAGAAAGGCTTTTTGACTATAACTAAATATCCAAATACAATAAAATCCAATATTGATAAAATACTTTTTTAAATCCTCATGGCAAAAAAATTATAAGAAAAATAAGAAGTGTTAAGATGGTAGAAAAATAATTACAATATTAGAGTACTGATATCATTAATTTGCAAAGAATTGGGTAGAGAGAACCAAAAATCAGGAGAAAAATGGACAAAAGACACAAAAAGATAATTCATCAAATTTTTATTAAAATGACCCAAAAAGATATCCAACACTCATAGTTAGTGAAACTCAAAATTACCCTTGTAAGCCATTTCTCACATATCAGATTGGCAAGTATTCAAATATTTGACAAACTTTTTTCTAGAGAGATGTGAGTCATTATTATACTGCTAGTGGGAATGCCAATTTTCTTGTAGGAGAATATTTAACAAAACTGCATATCCATTTGCTATTTGAACCATCAATCCTACATCTAGGAATTTATCCTGAAGAGACAACTCTGATAAGAAAATATGAGCACACAAGATTATCTTAGCATTATTTGCAATTATGAATTATTAAGTCTACCTAAATATCTATACATAGAATATTAGTTGAAAAACTAGACCATGGCATATACACATAGTGCAGTACTTTGCAGCTGTTAAAAAGTGAGAAAAATCACTGTGATTGATAATGGAGTAAACCCCAGCATATATTGTTAAGTTTAAAAATCAAAGTGCAAAAACAGTCGGGGGTGGGGGTAGGATTGGCAGTTGAGGGAAACTGCTAGGGGAGGGAAGGGCATACCTCATCAACAAGAGTACCTGCATGATTAATGTTTATATACCTAACCCTGAACTGTACCCCACATCTCTATAATTAATAAATAAATAAAATCAAAGTGTAAAAGAGTATATATATGTGAGAAAAAGTATTTATGTGAGAACGGTGTGTAGTATATATATGTGTGTGTATAAAATAAGGAGATTATATATATAAGGAGATATACATATATATAATGAGATATGAGATATATTATCCATTTTATATATATATATAAAATAAGGAGATATATATCCTTATTTTGCATAAAAAGACACAGGAAGAACAAACTGGAAATAATAAAATGGATTAACTATGTAAAATGGGTGAGAGGAAGGTAAAGAAATTGAAATAAGTGTGACACCTCTCCAGTTATACTTTTTTTTTTTTTTTTTTTTTGTGAGTCAGTAGTCTCAGTGTCTCCCTCTATCACCCATGCTGGAGTGCAGTGGGAAAAAAATCACAGCTCACCACAGCCTTGACCTCCTGGACTCACGTGGTCCTTCTGCCTCAGCTTCCTGAGTAGCTGGAACTACAGGCACACACCACCACACCTAGCTAAGTTTTTTTACTTTTTTTTTTCGGTAGAGACAAGGTCTTTCTATATTGCCTAGGATGGTCTCAAACTCCTGGGCGGGCTCAAGTGATCCTCTCGCCCTAGCCTCCCAAAGTGCTGTGATTACAGGCACGAGCACTGTCCCTTGCCAATTATACCTTTTAATACATATTTTATTTACTATGTTAATGTTTTACATATTCAAAAAATAACAGGGATGGGGGAAAAAATCTCAAAATGTAATACAAGCAGAAACAAATGGATCTAATTGCTTAAAATAAATCACAACCATTCCAAAGAAGGAACATGATTAATTCATAATATGTAACTTTAAATACAGTTTTAGTCTAAAATAAAAATAAGTAAATGAATCTTGAGTTCTATTTGGCATATATGTTTATTATAGTGGTAGTAGTGCAATTCCAAAACATTTTTGTGAGTATCGTAGGGTTAAACAAGTGAGAAGTATCTGATATTGTTAGGAAGCAGGGTTCCCAATGGAGAACAAAGATAAAAGTACAAATTGGGAAGGCAAGTAATAACTCTGCAGCACTAGATTGGAATTAGTGGTATCAGTATGAACTCATAATTTTAAAATATGGTTATATACAATATATTAGTGTATTACATATTAGTATGTTATTCTGATTCATTTCAAATGGTTCCCAACTTAGCATGGTTCAAGTTACATTTTTTTACTTTACAGTGGTGCAAAAGTGATACACATTCAGTATGCTCAACTTACAATGGGGTCCTCTGGATAAACACACTATAAGCTAAAAATATAAGTTAAAAAAGTCATAACTTGCTTTTGATCTAAGACAACTCAAAGATGCAGGAGCCACCTGGAAAGGGCTCCCACGACCAAATCTGGGACAATTTGAACATCAAAATAAATAATGTAAAAATGGATTACAACCTATTAAATAAAATAAGAAATCTTAAGTTAATACTAGTGACAATAAATAGATAGACAAACTCAGTAAAATGTAGACGTGATCATAGTAGGAAATCACCATTTTGCAAAAGCCATGAAATAATTGAATCAAGCAAAAAATATCACACTAAAACTAGTGTGGAAGTGTGGAAGCATGGAAAGAAATAGGATATGCAACTCATTACCAGTGTCTCTCCACAAATTACTTATTAGTTACAGAGTAGAAAATGGTGCTTTACTGCCAGTAGAGAAATTGGGCAAACATAATTGGTATCACTCAAGGTTTAACCAGAGAAGCAGAATGAGCTGAGGAGCTGCTGAACTGGAGGGGAGACTTAAGGAAAGCAGGAATAGAGGCCTCTTCATGGTACTTTGACTAGAACTGGGCAACAGCCTGCCTCATTGGCCCATGGGAGCAGAGACTCTCCTGCCTTCTACTGCTTCTGAATCGTCCACCAGTAAAGGCAGATGAGCATAAGCCAGTTTAAGAAGGCAAAGAGAAATAATAGTTCTCTTATGAGGAACCAGTTGCTAAAGAAAGAATACGTAAACATTCAAAATAAGTCCTTTACTAACCACATTTGCTAGGAGAGAGACAGATCATAACATGAACAAAGAAACAGAGTATCCCAAAATATTTCCTGAAACTAAAAACTGTGTTTTTTAAACTAAAAATTTACAATAAATATTAGGAGAGGATAAGACTAATGGATAGTGGAAGATCAAATGGAAGAAATATTGTAAAATTCAGAGGAAAAATATTAAAAGATGACATTATGACAGAAAAAAATAAATGAATCAGGCATAGCTCTGGGAAACACAATATATAAGACAGCAAACTTTTCTTTCTTTCTTTTTTTTTTTTTTGAGTTGGAGTCTCACTCTTGCCCAGGCTGGAGTGTAATGTCATGCTCACAGCCACTGCAGCATCGACCTGCTGGACTCAGGCGATCCTTCCACCTCAGCCTTCCAAGTAGCTGGAACTACTGGCACACGCTACCATGCCCAACTAATTTTTTGATTTATTATATAGACGAGGTCTCGCCTAGTTGTCCAGGCTGGTCTCGAACCCCCAGACTCAGGCAATCCTCTCACCTCCTCCTCCCAAAGTGTGAGATAGGCCGAAAGATAGGCCACTTGCACCAAATAGTAAGCCAAGTTCTAAATGTAAACAAAATGTTCCTGAAGAAAATTAAAAGTGCTGCTTCAGTGAACTCATAAGTGATAAAGTAAAATAGTCTTATTGCCATGACGAAAAAAGTGTCACTGGTCTGGATAGACAATCAAACCAGCCACAACATGCCCTTAAGCTAAAGCCTAAACCAGAAAAGGTCCCAACTCTCTTCAGTTCTATGAAGACAGAGAGGTAAAGAAACTGCAGAAGAAAAACTGTAAACTAGTCAAGGTTGAAGGAAAGAAGCCGTTTCCGTAACATAAAATGCAAGGTGAAGCAAGTGCTGATGTAAAAATGCTGAAAGTTATCTAGAAAATCTAGTTAAGATTATTGATGAAGGTAACTACACCAAAAACAGATTTTCAATGTAGGTGAAACAGCCTTCTATTGGAAAAAGATGCCATTTAGGATTCTCACAGCAAGAGAGGAATCAATGCCTGACTTCAAAGTTTTAGAGGACAGGCTGATTCTCTTGTTAGAGACAGCGGTGGCTTTAAGTTGAAGTCAGTGCTCATTTACCATTCTGAAAATCCTAAGGCCCTTGATAATTATGCTGAATGTACTCTGCCTGTGTGCTCTCAATGGAGTAACAAAGCCTGGATGATAATACTTCTGTTTATGACATGGTTAACTGAATATTTTTTTTTCTTTTTTTATTATTATTTTTTTATTGTGAAGTTGTGGGGTACAGTTAAGGGTTAGGTATACAATTGCGTTTCATTCAGGCACCCTGTTGATATAGGATGTTTCCCCGTACCCAGACAGATATTTGCTACTGTTAAACTGAATATTTTAAGTTCACTGTTGAGACCCACTAGACAAAGAAAAAAGAGAGAGATTCCTTTCAAAACATTACACTCATTGACAATAAACCAGGTCACCCAAGAGTTCAAGAACTTTCATGGAGATGTACAAGGAGATTAATACTGTTTTCATGCCTGCTAACACAACATCCATTCTGCAACCCATCGATCAAGGAGTCATTTAGACTTTCAGTTCATTATATAAGAAATACATTTTATAAGGCTACAGCTGCCATAAATGGTGATTCCTCTGATGGAACTAGGCAAGGTAAATTGAAAACTTTCTGAAAAGATTTCATCATGCTAGATGTAGTTAAGAACACTTATTATTTATGAGAGGAAGTCAAAATATCAATATTAACAGGAGCCAGGAAAAAGTCGATTCCAATCCTCTTGGATTACTTTGAAGGACTCAAGACTTCAGTGGAGGAAGTAACTGCAGTTGTGGAAAAAACAAAAACTAGAATTGAAAGTGGAACCTGAATATGTAACTGAATTGCTCCATTCTCATGATTAAACTTGAATAGATGAGGAGTTGCTTCTGATGGATGAACAAATAAAGTGGTTCTTTGAGATAGATTCTACTCCTGTGAAAGTGCTGTGAACATTGTTGAAATGACAATAAAGGATTTAGAATATTATAAGTTTAGTTGATAAAGCAGCAGCAGGGTTTGAAAGAATTGACTCCAATTTTGAAAGAAGTTCTGTTGAGGGTAATATGTTATCAAATAACATAACATGCTACAGAAAAATCTTTTTTTTTTTTTTTGAGTCAGTCTCACTCTATCGCCCAGGCTGGAGTGCAGTGGCACACTCACAGCCACTGCAGCCTCGACCTGCTGGGCTCAGGTGATCCTTCCAACTCAGCCTTCCAAGTAACTGGAACTACAGGCATGTGCCACCATGCCCAACTAATTTTTTGATTTATCGTAGAGTCGGGGTCTCACCATATTGCCCAGGCTAGTCTGGAACCCATTGTCCCAGGCAGTCCTCTTGCCTCCGCCTCCCAAAGTGCTGGGATTATAGGCATGAGCCACCGCACCTGGCTCAGAAAAGTCTATTGTGAAAGGAAGAATCAACTGATGTGGCAAACTTCATTGTTGTCTTATTTTGAAGAAACTTTCACAGTCACCTTAACTTTCAACAACCACCACCCTGATCAGTCAGCAGCCATCAACATCAAAGCATCATAACCAAAATGATTGTGACTCGGTGAAGGCTCAGATGATTATTAGAATTTTTAGCAATAAAGTATTTTAAAATAAAGATATGTACATTTTTCAGACATAACACTGTTGCACAATTAATATAGTATAGTGCAAACATAACTTTTATATGCACCAGGAAATGAAAAAAATGAATGTGACTTGCTTGATTGCAATATTTGCTTTATTGAGGTGGTCTGGGACCCAGCCTACAATACCTCTGAGATGTGCTTGTACTTGTCAGTGGGGAAAATATTTACAAATAATAAAGATTCAAAGATTATGCTGCCCATACAACAGACAATGAAAATACTTGAGGAAAGTGCTACGATCTGAATGATTATCTTCCCCCCAAATTTATATGTTGGAATCCTAACCTCCAAGGCAATGTCTTTAGGGTCTTTTGGAGGTAATTGAGTCATGGGGATGAAGCTCTCATGAATGGAATCTGTGCCCTTATGAAAGAGGCCTGAGAGAGAGCTTGTCCTTTCCATTATGTGAGGTCACAGTAAAAAAAAAAAAAGATAAAGGGCCCTTACCAGGCACCACATCTGCCAGTACATTGGTCTGAACTTTCCAGCTTCCACTGTAAGAAATAAATTTCTATGGATTCTTAAGTCACCCAATTTATGGCATTTTCTTATAGCAGCCTGAATGGACTAAGACAGAAAAGTTCTAAATCAAAGAACAAATGACTCAAACAGATCTCATGATAAACATATACCTCATATTGAATACAAACATATTCAATTTCTAGTTCAATAGAGAAAACACTTCAAGACATTGGTCTAGGCAAAGGTTTTATGGTTAGGACCTCAAAAGCACAGACAATAAAAATAAATATAGACAAATGGAACAATATTAAACTGAAAAGCAGACCAAGTTGCTACACAGTAAAAGAGTGAAGAAACAACGTGTTGAATGGGAGAAAATATTTGCAAACTGTTCATCCAATAGAGGCTAATAACCAAAATATACAAGGAACTCAATCCAATTAAAAAGTAGGTAAAGGACTTGAATAGACATTTCTCAAAAGAAGAAATACAAATGGCCAATAGTTGTATTTTTAAATGCTCAGAATCACTAATCATCAGGGAAATGCAAATCAAAACCACAGTGAGATATCATTTTAGTCTAGTTACAATGGTCATTACTTAAAAAAGTAAAAAAATTTAAAAAACAGATGCTGGGGAGGATATGGAGAAAAGGGAACTGTTGGTAGGGATATAAATTAGTACGGCCACTATAAAAAATAGTATGAAGTTTTCACAAAAAAACCAAAATTAGAACTACCAAACAATCTAGCAATCTCCAAAGGAAAATACAACACTTGCATGTTTATTGCAGCACTATTCACAATAACCAAAATATGAAGTAAAACTAAGTGTCCATCAGCGAATGAATGGGTAAAGAAAATGTGACATATATACACAATAGAATACTATTTTTCCACAAAAAAGAATGAAATGTCATTTACAGCAACATGAATGAAACTGGAGGTCATTATGTTAAGCAAAATAAGTCAGGCATAGAAAGACAAATATCGCATGTTCTCACTCATATGTGTGTGCTAAAAAAGTTGATCTCATGGAGATAGAGAGTAGAATGATAGATACCAGAGGATGGGAAGGGTGTGTGGGTGGGATGAAGGGGATGAAGAGAGGTTGATCAAAGGGTACAAACATACAGTTAGATAGAAAGTGTAAGTTCTAATGTTCAATAGCAAAGTACAGTAACTAAGTTAGTACTGGTGCATTGCATATTTCCAAGTAACTAAAGAACTTGAAATGTTCACATCACATAGAAATAATATTCGGGTGTTGGATACCTCCAAATACTCTAACTTGATCATCAAGCACTCTATGCATGTGATAAAATATCATATGTAACCCCGTAAATGTGTAAAATATAATGTATCAATAAAACATATTTTGAAGATACAATAGAAGAATGCACAACAAATTTTGATCTCTCTCAATCTCAGTATTTCGCCTTCTCAAACTCTCTATCTCAGTCTCTCTCTCCTTATTCTCCCTATCACATACATGTATATTTAAACCTAAATGAATTGTGATAGTCTTGGAGAATGCACAATATAAGTGCAAAATGAGGACACCTGAAATAAGAAACATTTTGCAAGAAAAATTCTAAAAATCCTGAACTTTCTCAGCAAATCTGGATGGAGTGGGCTGTGCAGGTGGAGGAGGTGAAACGGTTGGCAGTAAAGTATTCTGTCTCATCTTACTTGGGGATGGGATCAGAGAACAGTGAGGAACAGAACATTTTAATGGTGTGTCAAAGAACAAAATTTCAATAAATTGAATTTTAAAGGTCTAATTGGCTTTTATGTGGTTTTAGTGATTTCATAAATTGGGCAGCATCTTGTCTACAAAATATAAAGAACTCCAATGAGCCAAACAGAGGGGGTGGCTTTATAGGCAGAAAAGTCTGAAGCAGAAATAATGAAAAGCAGATTGCTCTTTTCAAAGTAACTGTCCTTATAGAGTCTTTGGTTGACTTAATTGGTATAGCTATCATTTCTATCTTAATTTTTCAGAAGGTAAACAACTTAGGTTTTGTTGTGGTAACATTGAACCTGAGCATGAATGTGTACTTTGGGCCTGCAGTATTTTCTTTAACAGGGAAGATAGTTGATTTGTTTGGGTATAAGATAGAATAATATTTTTGATTGTTGGTGCCAGTAAAGAGAATATAAACAGTAAGAGAACTGAAAAATGTAAAAAAATCCTAAATTAGCATGAGACAAAAGGAATAAATAGCAATTTGCTAAAATTGGCCAATATTAGGAAGATTAAACAGAGTATACTCACCTATCAAGTATAAAAGAAGAGGAAGATAATATAATTGACTATATCATTCATTATATTAAACAAAGACTAAATTCTTTCATTAAGAGATAGACACTGATTACCTGATGACAATAAAATATCTGATATTCTGTGTTAAAAAATTAAAAAAAGATAAGAGACTGTCAAGGTTTTTAAATGCCTACCTATGTTTATTTATATGAATCATTCTTAAAACATTATTATAAAGACTGAGCAAAAACATGGAATCAACCATGCTGCCCATCAAAGCTGGACTGGATAAAAAAATGTGGTACATATACACAATGGAATATTATGCAGCCATAAAGAAGGACAAGCATATGGACTTTGCAACAACTTGGATGGATTTAGTTGATCATACTCAATGATCTGTCACAGAAACAAAGAACAGAGTACCATATGTTCTCACTCATAAGTGGACCTTGAACAATTATCAATACTATAAGAAAGGAATTGGCAGTGGGATGGGAAACTGCCAGGGGATGGGGGGTGGGGTTGGCAGTTGAGGGAAACTGCTAGGGGAGGTAGGGGCACACCTCACCAACAACGGTACCTCCATAATCATCGTTTGTATACCTAACCCTGAATTGTACTCCACATCTTTAAAAGACAAAAAAAAAAGATTGAAATTAAAGCAATGTACAAGGCAATATGTGATATAGTAAATGCACACACATACACATGAGGGGAGACCAAAAACACCCAGAATGTATTTATTTTAAAATGTGTATTTATTCTTACATATTTAAACTTCGGTCACTTTCAAAATACTGTCCATTTCATACAATACTACTAAGAGATGCGTTTTCACTGCTCAAAACAGTTTTGAACACATCAATTTTGAGGACTTTTAGTGCTTCTGACGTTTTTCGTTTCACCTCTTCTGGCAAAACGTTTCCCTTTAGGACTTTTTTCATCCAGGGAAACAAAAAATGTGGCTTAGGGTGAGATCGGGTGAATAGGGAGAGTGGGGCACAGAGGTCATGCCATTTTGGGGTCAAAAACTGCTGAACACTTAGTGTTGTGTGGGCAGGTGCACTCCTAAATCACCCATTATGAAATGGGCAAACACATTAAAAGAATCTCCAAAAAAATTCACTGTACCAATAATGCTAGCTGGTACACTGAAACCAGTGGATTCCTAGAACACTTACCTAGTGGAGAAAACCTGTACAACAATGCACCCGCCCTCCAAAAAATAATTGTTTTGGGAGGGGTTCCCCCTCTTATATATATAATTTTTTTTTCCTTTCATTCCAGTTCTGGCACAGAACTTCAAAAACCCTTGGGATTTCCTAATCGTGTCTTTGTTATGCTAATGAGGTGATTGCCAGTGGGACCCTTAGATGGCTTCAAAGATGGGGACTGTCAGAAAAACCAAACACGGCTGGGCTCGGTGGCTCAGTCTGTAATCCCATGCCTTTGGGAGGCCGAGGTGAGTGGATTGTCTGAGCCTGCGGGTTCGAGACCCGCCTGGGCAGCGAGACCTCATCTCTACAATAAATCAAAAAAAAAAAAAATCATCTGGGTGTGGTAGCGCATGCCTGTAATTCCAGCTACTTGGAAGGCTGAGGCGGATCGCCGGAGCCCAGCAGGCGAGGCTGCGGTGGCCGGGAGCGGCCACTGCACTCCAGTCTGGGCAACCGAGTGAGACTCCAACTCAAAAAAAAAAAAAAAAGGAAGAAAAGAAAAACCAAACACATAATTAGAGGGCTGGAACTTTCAGCTGCCTGACCTCTGGAGAAGAGAGGATTCTAGGAGATTAAGTTCAATTCGTGTGTCCAATGATTTAATGGATCATGCTTATATTATGAAATCCCACTTTAAAAAAAATTCAAAACACCGAGGCTCAGGGAACTTCCTGGTTGGTGAACGCATTGTCAGGAGGATGATATGCCCTGCCTCCATGGGAGAAGGCAGAGAAGCTCTATGTTTGGGACCCTCTCTCCCAGATATGACCCTGGGTATCTCTTTTATTTGGCTGTCCCTGAGAGGTATAAGAAGTGTGATTACAAGTATAGTGCTTTTGGTGGGTTCTGTGAGTCATTCTAGTGAATTATCAAGCCCAAAGATTTCGATAACAGAAGTGTGGGTAGTCTGAAGACCTCATTTACAGCTGGCATCTGAAGAACTCCAGGTAGTTAGTACCAGAATTGAACTGAATGTAGGACATCCAGTTGCTGTCAGAGAATTGGTGTCAGAACACAAGTCCAAGATGTATAGAAGTAATAGTATCAAATTACTTCTATACATTTTACATATATATACTTTTTTTATATGAGGGGGATTCCCAAAATAATTATTTTTTGGAGGGCAGGCCTATTAGACAAAATGGAATTTAACGTTAAAAATCACCAAACAAGACAAAGATAAAATGTACTTTATGGAAAAAAAAGACATAAGCCAGTTTGTGCCCCCCAAAATAGCTAAATATGTAAAGAAGAAATTAATAGGAATGCAAAAAGTTGGAATAAAAAATAACTGTAAAGAAGCAACAAGAGATTTTTTTTAATTAGCTGCAACTAATGGACAAAGAAGTTAAGAACTTGGAGAAATTGAGCAATATAAGCAACACATTTGTTTTAATAGATGATAGATAGAACTTAATGAGCCTCTAAAAAGAATATACAAGTTTTTCATATACTATGAGACCTTTATAAAAATTGATTATGTAATTGACTGCAGAGAAAGCCATAACTTTAAAAAGAGAGAGAGAGAGAAGGAAGAGAAAGGGAGGAAGGAGGAAAAAGGGCTAGTAAATACAAGTGAAGTTGCTGTGCCTCACTTGTATTCAAGGATGCAGATTAAAGTAACAATATGGACATCTCACTCATTACACTGCCAACAATTACAGTGACAATATCTACTGTTGACAGTGACATAGACGCAGGTTACTTTCGTAAATTTTTGGTGGAAATGTAAGGTATCAAGCCTTTTTTGAAAGCCATCTGATAATATTTGGTAGAATTTGAGGTATGCATGCCCTTCCACCACATAGTCCCAATTCTGGGAAACTATCACATAAATTAAAAGCAAAAATATATAAAGGATATGTTTACATATATGTGTGCACAGCTGATTTCCACTACTGAACCCTAGATTAACAATACCATTTGTTTACAGCTGGCATCTGTCCTATTTGAACTATAGTAAAACTTATACTTAATTGGGTTCCATCCGATACTGATCACTATTATTTTTAATATCATTCTAGTATGTAATAGATACGTGTGTGTGTGTGTGTGTGTGTTTGTGTGTGTGTGTGTGTGTGTGTGTGTGTGTGGTTTGTGGTGGCAAAAAAAACCCTGCAGACAAGTTAAATGTCAATTAACAGAGGTAAAATGGTCAAATGACACATTCATATTATACAACATTTTGTAAACATTTAGAAGTTTTACATATAATAGATAAAAGCAGATAGATACAAATATTATTTAAAAGTTTTATATCAGCCTGTAATCCCGCGCCTTTGGGAGGCTGAGGTGAGTGGATTGCCTGAGCCCGCGGGTTCGAGACCCGCCTGGGCAGCAAGACCTCATCTCTACAATAAATCAAAGCGGGGCGTGGTAGCGCATGCCTGTAATTCCGGCTACTTGGAAGGCTGAGGCGGAAGGATCGCTGGAGCCCAGCAGGTTGAGGCGCGGTGGCCGGAAGCGGCCACTGCACTCCAGTTTGGGCGACCGAGTGAGACTCCAACTCAAAAAAAAAAAAAAAAAAAGTTTTATATACTAGATAAAAACAAGATAAAGTTGTAGCAGAAACTGCTAGTTACCAACGTGGTATTTATTCTTCCCTATCATGTATCAAGACACTGTTTATTAGTGAGTGTGTAAACATGATGTATTTAGTTTAACAATGACACATTCCAGCTACATTTGCAATTATAAGTGACCACATCACTAAGTTATGGCTAACAATAATGTAGGTAAAAATTGTTGGGTGGGCTTTAGGAAAAAAACTCTAAAAATTGTAAGGTGTCTTCTGTTTCTGTCCACAAGGAAGTGGCTGGGTCCAGAATTATGCTCCTACTATAGACTATTAGAAAGCTGGGCCAACCGGGCTCGGTGGCTCAGCCTATAATCCCAGCACTTTGGGAGGCCAAGGTGAGTGGATTGCCTGAGCCCGCGGGTTCAAGACTAGCCCGGGCAACCTGGCAAGAACTCGTCTCTACAATAAAATAAAAAATAGCCAGGTGTGGTAGCACTTGTCTGTAGTTCCGGCTACTCAGAAGGCTGAGGCGGAAGGATCGCTGGAGCCTAGAAGATCGACGCTGTGATGGCCGTAAGCATGCGTGCCACTGCACTCCAGCCTGAGCGAAGGAGTGAGACTCCAACTCAAAAAAAAAAAAGAAAAGAAAAGAAAAGAAAACTGGACCAATATAGAAGAAAAAGTTTAGACACTGGACAATGGAAAGTTAGGTCTATAATCCCTGAGAGAAGATAAATAAACATAGTGAGGCTTGCTATACCCAAGATTTCTCCTTGTAGACAATTTTAGGGCTACAAAATTGTCTTGTACAAAAGTGAAGGGAGGGGACAGAAACAAAGCATGATAATTGCTGAGTTAAGAAAAAAGAGACCACAATTTGCTGAGGTCTGATTTTTGGCATAGAGTAACCAGGAGGAGGGAGACAAAAAGAGGAAGACTTATAGATACAAAGACTTATTCATTCTCCATGAATGAATAATGGAAAAGAAATCTGTGAATGATAGGGTAAACCTTTATGAGGCTGGAATAGAACAGTTTTGGGGTGGGGGCAGGGAACAGTTGCTAAGATGAAGATAAACAGTTCCTACAGATCACATTGGACTAGAGCTTATTATGGATCCCATCATCCAGTCTGGAAAGATGGAGAGACCACATTGAGTACACAGAGCATTCAGTAGAGAGCCCAGAAAGACCATGCCATAGAAGCGGAACCAAGTTAGCCCTAGAATAAAAAACAATATAGACTTACCATGAAAGAACTTAAAAACAAGCCTCAGAATTGAACTGAATAAAAGTAACTGCTGGTGAGAACAAATTCCAACAATTGTTTTTTAAATGTAAAAAGCAAAATCCAGCAACCAAAAGAGTATAATTCACACTGTCCTGCTTCTAATCAAGAGTATTAAACATAGGGCAGGAAAATATGATCCATAACCAGGAGAAAATTCAGACAATAGAAACAGACTTCGAAATGAAAAAGAAAATGAAATTAGCAGACAAGGATACTGAAACAGATACTATAAATATGCTCATAGGTTAAAAAACGTAAAAGAAATATGAACTTAATGAGGGAAGAACAAAATAGAACTAGAGATGACCAAAAAACAGAAAAATTTTACTGGGTATAACTAATAGAGGTCAGAGACTACAGAGGTAAATATCATTAAACTTGAAGGCACAGCAACTGAATTTATCCAAAGTGCACCAAAGAGAAAAAAATGATTGAAAAAACCAACAAAGTCCCAGTGACTTGTGGGATTTATTAAAGTCACGTCATATATGCATAATTGGTGATGATGCCAACTGGGGTACAAAAATGTTTGAATAATGGCTCAACATCTAACTTTTTTGAAAGCTATGCAAACAGAAAGTAAAGAATATCAATGAACTTCAAGCAAGATACACCCATGCACCAAACCACTTCAAAGCATGCCACAATCAAATTGATGAAAACTAGAAACCTGATTGGTTAGAAAAAGACATCATACATATATGAGAACAACTAGTAAAAGATATTATATACATATAGGAAGAAAGTAAGAATTAGTTAGGACTTCTCATAAGAAATTATATTAAGTTCAAAGACAATGAAACAGCAACATATAAGTGTGGAAAGAAAAGAAGAAGAAAAAAAGCCCCTTCTACCTAGAATATCCGGGGAAATTATCCTTCAAAAATGAAGACTAAATAAAAACTTTTTTCCAGACAAAGACTGATAAAATTAAACAGGAGCAGATCTGCACTACAAGAAATATTAAATGAAATTCTCAAAGCAAAAAAAAGTAAATTTATATTCACAAAGAACTATTGAATGCTGGAAATGGTTTATATGAGGGTATATTAAAAAAGACCTTTCCCCTTATTTTTAAGGTCTTTAACAAATAATTGACTACTAAGATCAAAGTAATAATTTAGTGTGTGGTTCACAACATGTAGAAGTAAAATATATGACAACAATAGCACAAAGGACAGGAGGGGAAATGGGAATACTACTTTAAGTGTTTAAATTATGTAGTGTTATAACATTATTTAAAAGTAGAGGACAGTAAGTCAGAGATGCATATTTGAAACCACAGAGCAGTGCAAACAAATGGAAATGTGAGCTACATATGTAATTCTAGTAGTCACATTGAAAATCTAATAAGAAACAGGTAAAATTAGATTTAATAATTTGTTTAACCCAATGTAGTCATAATATTATCTTTTCAATATGCACCCAACATCAAAATATACTAATAGTATATATATACATTCTTTGTTAATACTAAGCCTTTGAGATCTGGTATGTGTTTTACAATTTTAACACATTTCAATTTGTTTATTTTTTAAAATTAATTAATTAATTCTGGAGGGGGTTTGGAGTCTCACTCTGTCACTCAGACTGGAGTGCAGTGGCACACCCCCGGCCACGGCGGCCTCGACCTGCTGGACTCCAGCAATCCTTCTGCCTCAGCCTTCCAAGTAGCCGGAACTACAGGCGCGCACTACCACGCCCAGCTAAATTTTGATTTATTGTAGAAACGAGGTCTTGTCAAGTTGCCTGGGTGGGTCTTGAACCTGCCAACTCAGGCAATCCACTAGCCTCGGCCTTCCAAAGTGCTGGGATTACAGGCTGAGCCACCAAGCCCAGCCCACATTTCAATTTAAATGGGAAATTTTCATTGGAAAATATATAATGTAATCTATATATGAGCTTGATATAATTTATAGTCTAAAAAATAGATCCCATACCCAAATTATTCTAAGCATACTTAAATTTTTCAAGTAACTGACTTGAATATCAGTGTTTATACTTAAATTAATTACAATTAAAGACAACTTATAGTTTCAACTCTGACAGACAGGTAAAGGGCTCAGAAATTGACATTCTTCTTCTTTTTATTTTTTAAAAATTCTCATTCTGACAATAAAATGAAACCTAAAAAAAGCCTGAAATGACTTTTTTGGACTCAGAGAATTGAAGTTGCTGGGTAAAGTGCCACAGTAAATTCTGAAAAGAGATAAATACAGAGAATCACAGCCAGGATCTGCTCACCTGAAGCAGAGTCCCCTGTGGCTGTAAACTGGTAGACATCTTTAAGTAGTGATTTTTATGAATTGCTGGAGGCTGTGATCTAATGTGAGTGAGAAACCCTGGAGGCCATAATCTTAGATGGGTCCCACATTTTCATGAGTTTTACCTGCAGGAACCAATCACACCAGGTCTTCATGGTGAAGAGCCAAGAAAAAATTTCCTCATGGGGGTTCTGGCAAAAAGGAAAAGTAACCCATTTTATAATATGCCCCAAGCATTCTCTCCAAGGGCAAGGACGTTCCCAGAGCCTTACACCACCTAGAGAAAAATTGCATTTGCCCAACATTCATTTGCCCATAGCTTTCTTGACTCACCTATGAGGAAGCTGAAAAGATACTTGCAGAGGTCACAGTCTAGGGACAAAGATCCATTAAAAGATTGAGATTTAATATAAGATCTAATACAAAATCATAGATGCTTCTTCTTCCCTATATCTTACTACCACATCAATAGGGCTTCAGCGTAATAACAGCAAATTATAGCTGAAACACTGTAAAGTACAGCTGTTATTTAAGGAGGAGACAAATACAAGTTCATAAAGGAATTGGAAATCTCTGGCACATACAGCTACAGTAAATATTAAACAGCCCAACTTCTAGCCAGATTAAAATATAACCTGAAACTGAGAAAGAAAGAAGTGGGGGGAGAGGAAGAAACTTAAAAGTCTAAAGAGAAAATGCATGTATCATAATCAGACTCAGAAATGACAGATTTTGAAATTATCAAAAAGTGAATTTAAAATAATATGATTAATAGGTTAAGGATGCTAATGAAAAAACCAGAAAACATGCGAGAACTGATGGATAACATAAGCAGGGAATTTAAAAATTCTAAGAAGGAATCTGTAAAATTTACTCTTCATAACAGAGGCCTGTCCTCAACAGAAACTTTACTGGTGTCTTATCTGATCAAACATAAGGGCAATTGGACAACTCCAGCCCCCTCTAGCCATCTTAAAAAAAAAAAAAAAAAAAGGCTGAGAAATTCTTCTGGAAGTGATAGCCCTGGGACTTTTGCTCACTTAAAAAAAAAAAGAAATTTAAACAGAAGAACCAAAGAATATGGAATGCTTCCCCCTCTCCAGTAGCTTACCGTTACAACAGGGCTCCAGTAAAAAAAAAAAAAAAAAAAAAAAAAAGGTTAGAACTGAGAGAACTGTAAGACACATAATCTAATTAAGACATTTCTAGGGAAACCAAGACAACAAGGGAGAAAAAAACAATAAGAATAGAGGAAATTGAAGGTTACTTATATATAGCAAACACTAAATACAGACTAACTCCCAGTCAGATAAACATTAAACCTCACGCTAAAGCCCTATTTTCCTCAATTCTTTTACCTAGTATATGACATCTGGCTTTCAGCAACAGCTACAACAAAATACAAATTGTCTTAAAATGAAGGAAAATAATCTAAAAAGACAATGTAAGCATTAGAACCAGACTCAGATATGACACAGGTTGTGTTTTTTTAGACTGAAAATTTAAAATAGCAATGATATGTTAAGGACTGTAATGAAAAAAGTAGACAACATGTAAGAACAGATTGGTAAAATAAGCAGAGAGCTGGAAACTCTAAGAAAGAATCAAAAGGAAATGCTAGAAGTTAAAAACATTGTAACAAATAAAGAATGCCTGTTGGGCTGAGTAGACTCAACATACTAAATAAAGAATCCATGAACTTGAAGATAGGTTAATAGAAACTCCCAAAACATAAATGCAAAAGCAAAATAGAGTGAAAAAATCACAATAGAATATCCAAGAACTGTGAAACAATTTCAAGAAGTGTAACAGGCATAATTGAAACACCAGAAAGAGAAAAAAGAGAATTAGCAGAAGGTATATCTGAAATGAAAATGGCCAAGAATTTTCCAAAATAATACCAGACGCTAAACCACTGGTGCAGTAAACCCAGAGAGCATCAAGCAGGATTAATGTCACCCCCACCCCTCAAAAAAACTGGGGATACTATATTCAAACTTAAGAAAACCAAGACTAGAAAACCTTCAAAAAGGCCAGGAGAACAAACAACTCACCTATAGAGAAACAAGGAAAAGTATTACAGATGACTTAACATAAGAAACCATGCAAACAAGAATAAAATGGAGTGAAATATTTAAAGCATCGAAAGAAACAAATCTACTAACCTAGAATTTAACATCCAGTGAAATTATTTTTCAGAACTGAAGAAGTAAAGACTTTCTCACACAAACAAAAACTGAGAGAAGCTATCAGCAACAGATTTGCCCTGTAAGAAATACTAAAGAAGTTCTTCATGGAGCAAGAAAGTGATGTTGGCCAGAAACTTGGATCCACATAAAGGAAAAGTGGCAGGGAAGGAATAAATGAAAGTAAAATAAAATGTTTTGTTTTTATTAGTCTTAATTGATTGAAAAGATAATTGTTTAAGTAGTAACAGTAACAATGTACTAGGTGGTTGTATTATTCAGACAAGTGAAATGAATGATGTCAATGTCATAAGAAATGAGAGGGAAGAATACTGTATTATATGGTACCTTCACTACACATGAAGAGGTAGACATGTTACTTGTAATGTATATGGCAAGCCACAGGGCAACTACTTAAAAAATTAAATGAGGATGTGTAACTAATATGCTAACAGAAGAAATAAAGTGGAATCATATAAAGCCAGAAAATATAGAAAAAGAGGGGAAGATTTAAGATAAGAACAAGTGCAATGAATAAAAAACAGTTACCATAGTAGATACTAAGTCAGTGATATTAATAATCACTTTAAATGTGAATGGTCTAAATGCACCAATTGAAAGACAGATTGCCAGAGTGGAAAAGCAAAGCAAAACAAACAAACAAACAAAAAACAAGATTCAGTAATTATATTTGATCACAAATGTCATTCCCAGACTACTTGGAGACAAGTTATCATCTCTCTATGTCATTTGGTGTCCTGATACTGAAAAAAGTTGACTAATTTTCCTGTTAATTGATGTATCCAGATAGCATGAGCTTAACGGAGAGAGACTTTGAGTAGAATGGTGGCATACTGAGCATAAGAGAGTAATAAGGGAGGTGGAAAATGCGCGAAGCTGTAGTAGAGTAATCTCACCTTGTGAATTCAAGAGCCCTTTAAGGAACTGAACTCATCTAACTATTCTGTCATATTTGGGAAGCAGGGATTATTACTTCAATTTCACATTTTGTGAAAACTGTTAAAATAAGTGTACTCTAGACAGCCTCCAGCCCTCTTTCACATGGTCCAGCACTTACTCCATGGAATCCTCTCTAATTTGCCCAACTGCATTAACTTGTCCTCTGCCAAGTCCATTGTGGTACTGTAGGAAAATGGGGTGTCGGTCATTCTCGACAGCGTGAACTTTGCATCTTTCTTTGGCTTTAAGATACTCGTACGTAACGATAAAGATCCAGTAAGCCACTGAAAGGCAATGGCACTTACAAAAATCTCTGGTAACTCTCTCTTTTCCTCTTGCTTTCTTGGTCCTGCTCAGAGTTGTCTTGTTGGCAGGCAGCCGCCTGTGAAATGTGCGCATTTCGAAGCAAATGGCTCCAGGAGCTCATAATTGCTGCCAAACGTGTGTGGATTTTAATAGCCCATTTTCATTAGCCTTGTGTGAAATCACCTGTCTCTGTGTTGTTACCCAACTTAATTGTCAATTATGGTGATTAAGCTTGGCTTTCACTACCATTGCTGGTAATCATTAGTATTATCTCTGAGGCTGAACGAAAGGAAAAAAATCATGCCAGAAAAAAAATCATTTGTAGGCAAAGGCGAATATTTTGGTGTCAGTGAACGAGGTAGCATTTTTCCTTATTTGGACTAAACCAAACCTGAAGCTAGCTGCCATTTCCAATCTGCCTTTTAGATGTTTTAGGACAAATCACCTCTTTTTTATCGCTTGGTTTCTTGTCATCAAAATGGGGTTCCTGATACCCATCCCCTTCCAAGTCTCCAGAAATGTGCACCATAGCTAATTAAGACAGTAGGTTAGATAATTAATACCTTTAAAATGCTTTCAGCAATGTTGATGATTCTAAGTATAAAATGTGGAGCCCTAGAAAAATTTTGGAGGGTAGCACAGAAAATGCTACCAGTGGGAAACTTGAGGTTTTGATTGCTGTTTTTTTTTCCCCCCTGCTTTCATTAATCTTATTAAATCTCAAGCACCTTGCTTTGGCTTCTACTATGAGTCATCTAATTGTGAATCTTGACTAATATTTTACTTTTTCCTGAAATTTGGAATGAATAATAATGAAAATCAAGGAAATCATCATCCTTTTTCTTCCTTCTTTATGAATTTTAATTTAGTAAAATCCCAAACTCACTTCTGTTATGCTTTTATGGGATTTCAGAACATGGCAAAATAATGAAAGACATTTTAAAAAATGGTATCATTAGACATCATCTCTAGTATTTGAGTGCCATGTGTGTCCCCAAGGTTTATGACACTCTTAAGTCTTGATGGTTTCCTTTATCTCTTCAAACCCCTTTGAGGAAACTAATAAGATATTTTTTATTCTAATTTAATGGGAAGAAAGAAATTAAGTCATGCAAGCTTAAGGGATATGGAGAGTGAATCAGTGACTGTTTGCTGCTTTCTGGGGTAGAGGAGAAATATGACTCTATCCCAGATAGTCCTTAATGAAAACACCTAAAATCCATAACCTAGCAAAGATCCTCTGGCAAGTCTAGATGGATACTGGCAAGAGTTATAAAGGATTTCATTTCCTGGACAGTTTCCCTCCTCTTCCAACCTTTCCACTCCCATTTAGTGTTGTTTTCAGTGTTTTGTTTTTAAAGGCTTGATTATAACAAATGCTTGTCTTCATCACTTGGCTTCTAAACCCTCTGTACTCAAAATTACTAACAGAGTGTCCTCGTAAGCTTCACGGTAACCCACCCATGCACAATGGAGGACTGGAATCTGCACTATTACGGTGATTTTCTAATTTCTATAAATATGCATTTCTTTTACTATAGAAAATATGTTATTTTTAATTTTTCAGAAAGGATAATATAATTTCAAATATTAGGAATAAAGGAGGAGGACAAATTACAATTCAAATATTTTCTCTTCTATAAAGTTTTTGTCAACTCTTCCAAGTCCCTAGAGCAAAATAAATTGCCCATTTTTTTCAGAGTTCTCATCAGTCTTTACACTTATGCAGATTACAGAGTGACCACATTTTATTATAGTTATTTGTCATGTAGTCCCACATGGTTATCCTCAAATTTTGGTCAAGAGAGAACTTTTTCAGCTGCTATGCAAATATGGATAAGGATGGTGAAGGAAAGAAAATCCAAACACCCAAGAACTCTGAAGGATGGGTCCTTTATAGGAGAGTTTACTGCCTCATGGTGAACTGATTCAAAGTAGAATGAACTGCTTTGGTCACTTTGATATGCTGTAATGGCTAAGTGGTTTCTTTATTGGACAGCATTCTCCAAATTCATAGAGTTCCCATGTAGACTTGTAAATTCTTGTGCGTTGTATTCAAATGCCCCTGGAAGAGCTGACTTTGGTCTAACTACACCTTTTTTTTTTTAATCAAAATCTGACTTTGTTGCCCAGATTGGAGTACTGTGGCATGATTATGGCTCACTGCAGCCTTGACCTCCTGGGCTTAGGACAGCCTTCCTCCCTCAGCCTCCTGAGTAGTTGGGACTGCAGGCACACGCCACCGCCCAGCTAATTTTTTTTTCTTTTTTCTTTTTTTGGTAGAGACGAGGTCTTACTATATTGCCTAGACTGATCTCCAACTCTAGCTCAAGCAATCCTCCTACCTCAGCCTCCAAAGTGCTAAGATTACAGGTGTGAGCCACTGCACCTGGCCTTAATTTGAACTATTTAATTTCTCCTAGTGGGTATTTATCTCCCATTAGGGCAGACTCTATATTGTATTCACTCTGTCATAACCTAGCACAGTGTCTGACACAAAGAGAACAGCAACACATGTTTGCTAAATAGGCTTAAAGTATTATACTCCACCCCCATAACTCCATGTATCAGTTTTGAAATTATAGTTAAAGGACAAACAGTATTAGACATTCATTTTCTTCCTTTAAAGGTCATACCCCTAATGTATATTTGAAGCAATGTAACAAGGCATTATAATGTCTTTTGAAGCCAGGATCTTGAATTCCAGCTGACTTCCACCTCTGCTTTTTCGTAGAAACTGTGACTTCCCTCAGGAACTAGCAGGACAAGAGATTGCCGTTTCTGAACTCCCCTTTACTTCTCTTTGTACTTATAGATATGTCATTTTCTGATTATTTAAATTTAGAGCTGCCTTTGAGATCTCAGCCTTCAGTATCAAGAGCTCCCAGAATTTTCCTGCAAAAGTTCCCTAATTCAGCTATCTCTGCCAGTTGGGGTTTCTGAGGAAATGAACCAAAGCAGACAGTGGTTGCCATGGTGACTGAGTCTCCCTGGAGTGAAGTCAGGGGAACATCCATTTGAAGGAATAGGGGAGCTATATTCTAGTAGAATAGCCATCTGCTAAGAATGAAGTGGTCCTGGAGAAGGAATGGGGTTGAGGGAGAGTCTTATGGAATACAGAAAAAATTGGAAGAAATACGATGAGGGATGTGTCAATGACTCAACAAGAGATGAGTGACATGATTGTCTGAACAGCAGTGAAAGTCCAGCCTGGAAGAGATTGCACGTATCAGAGTGGACCCTGGAAGCATAGCTTTGTGGTTTCTCACAGAAATTCTCAACAGCCTAGGAGTGGCAGCAGAGAAAGCAGACAGAAGAAATTACAGAATTTGGTACTGGCAAAGAAGAGACATAAAATATGTGTGGATCAAACATACCTGTGAAGCATAAACACACCTCAGATTACTAAGAACTACACTCAGAAGTTGTTTAAACAGTTTGCCACAGAATTAACAGGAGTATGTTTGTGTGAAGTGTGATGGAAAGCAAAACCTTTAATTATTCTAGTAATTATCTCAAAATCATAGTTATTATGAGAGTAAATATGGGCCAAACATATTTACCTGTTATATAGTTTATGTTCAGTAAATTCTTGTCTTGATATTTTAAAAAGTATTCTCTCTGATTTTAACTAATGTGCAATCTTAAACCATAGCACAGCTAACATATTTCTCCAAAGAACTTATAGTCCTTAAAAAACACGTGATGAACCCACCAAATAGACATACAAGGTAACTAGGAAACAAGCCTCACTACATAATACAAAACAGTAATAGTGACTTCTAGAGTAAAGTTAAAACATCTCTTGGATTCCCTCTCATCTAACACTTCCCTGTTTCTCACCCTTTCACAGAATAATTTTGGATCAAGAAGATGCCTCTCCCTAAGGAGGAGTCCAGATTTGGATTGGCCAAATTTATTACCAGCAGGCAAAATTCAAAGAGAACCGCCTCAGCATATGTGACTGTGGCATATCCCCTTCTCTCTTTTAACTTCCTTCCAGGGTCAGCCTTGGATGATTCTTTCTCTTCTCCCACAGGATGACAGAATCTATCCTCAGAAAAGAGGAAACTCAAAGCAGGCAACAGAGGCCAAATCCACATGAGGAGCCAGAACAGAGACTTGTCTTTTCCCTGTTGCTTATTAGAGTCGAAAGATCTGGGTTGAAGATTAGGTTTGTGGAAGGTACAAATAGGTAGACATAAGAGCCCGCTTTATTTTCAGGCCATTCAAGCCAACCTAACTTAAGTACTTCTCTCAGTGGTATAGCCTAACCACTGGAACCTTGCACTGGGAGTTTGGGAACAAACTTACAGATATTATACAGTGTCACTTTATCTTACTTTGACTTACTTTGTCCTTTGTCAGGACAGGGTTTGATTATGACAGAATTTCTCGAATTACATACCACTTTAACACAATATTAATATTATTCCTTAATAGTATCTCCATTCTACCGGGGCAATACCTAGTCTAATATTCATCCTATCATTTCAATCTCAATTCCTTCATCAACAAGTGAAACTACAAAGATGTTAATTGACCTTTATCTCAGCTATAACAGGGGAGTTTGAATTACATATTATTGTATTTCTCTTTAACCAGTCTTTTTATCCACTATTTGGAAAGTCATTAGAAGGCAAAAATCATGCCTTGCTTATTTTTGGTTCTTCAAAAAGCATTGATACAGCATTTCCTGCATATAAGTTTCCTAATACCTGCTTGTTGCACCAGAATAACAAATACTCAAAGTCAGGAGAGACCTGAGAGGCCGTAGGACACTATCTCATACTCAGGAATAAATTTTCTCCCACACCTACAGGACAAGTGGTATTCTGCCTCTCCAGGGTGCCTCCAGTGATGAGGAGCCTTCTGTCTTACATAGCAGCACTTCCATGACACTGTTGGGCAGTTGATATCAGTGGAAAGTGTCTTTATACTGTGCTGGAATTTTTCACTGTGATGTCCACCCACTGTGCCTTTTGCTGCTCTGAGTCACCCATAGTTCCTTCACTAGTTCATCTTACAGTCTTTCATGTATTTGAAGCAGCTTTCATATATCTGGGTTTGAATATTCTCCATTGCTTTATATGTTCTTCAGAGGAAATATCTTTCAAGATCCTGTGTCTTTCCTCTGGAAGTCTGGTAGGCCACAATTTCTCGTAAACTGCTATACCTAGGATGAACCCCATACAATAGTGAGACAAAACCAGCACAGGGTAGAGGTGGCCAAGATTTCTATTCATGTACTTAGGAACACTTAGTTTTCCAGCAGTGGTTCCTCTGACTCTTATGTAACTTATGGTCAACTGAAGCATCCGTGTCTTCCTCTGTAAATAACAGGGCAGTCCAATTTTACCAATCCCAAACTTGTGCAGCTGGGTTTAAAAAACTAAGTAAATGGCTTTATGCTCATCCCTATTAAATGATTATCCCCACTGATCAAACCTCTTGAGATGCTTTTAAAATCTTGGTTCCATTTGGAATAATGCCATTTAAAATACCACATACATAGTAGATACTTAATAAAATAGTAGTTTCTGTGATCACAGCCAATCTAATTATGAATTAAATAAGATGAATTATAAGTTATTTATTGCCTCTTGTATTTTGAAATTTTGGGTTTTTTTTTTTTTTACAGTAAACAGGTAAAATGGGACTTCTGATTCTCAGTTTATTACTCAACCTAGCACTTTTATTTGTTACATGTTTTTATACTCTGCCTCTAACCAAAAAGGAATCGCAATAACTTAGGTCAAAAAGTAAAACATTTCTTATCCTCCCTCCCCAACTGTGTTAGCCAAGTGACAAAAATAATAAGATTGTCTGATTAATGTGTCACTAGCAATAAGTTCATCAATAAAGAACAAGGGCTGCTGAAAAAATATAGTCAGAAGCATCCACCAAGAATGCTTAAGAAGTGACCATTTCAATATTGGGAGTGAGACAGGTAAATATAAATAAAACATGATGCCAAAAAATCTATGTTTTTGTATTTAATGCAAATTTTAACTAATAAGTGAAATAATCTGATGTATGTAGACATATAAAATCAGTTAAATATAGCCATAAGGAGTGACTTTTAACTGGTTGAATTCTTTGGGACCTGAAATCATCGAGCCTGTAGTGTAAAATTTCTCAAAGTGTGACTCAAGGACTTAATGTGTCAGAATCACCTGGGATACTTATTTAAAATAAATATTTCTAGGTATTGTCCCAAACCACTGACTTGGAATTGCTAAAGACATGGAGATCCAAGTTGTTTTTTTTTTTGAGTTGGAGTCTCACTCTGTTGCCCAGACTGGAGTGCAGTGGCCGCTCCCGGCCACCGCAGCCTCGACCTGCTGGGCTTCGGCGATCCTTCCGCCTCAGCCTTCCGAGTAGCCAGAATTACAGGCATGCGCTACCACGCCCGGCTGATTTTCTGATTTATTGTAGAGATGAAGTCTCGCTGCCCAGGCGGGTCTCGAACCCGCGGGCTCAGGCAATCCACTCACCTCAGCCTCCCAAAGGCGCGGGATTACAGGCTGAGCCACTGAGCCCGGCTAAGATCCAAATTTTAACAAGCTCTCCAGTTGATTCTGATGTTCACAAAATGTTGAGAACCTTTGTAGTATAGCATAGCCTGGGGAGCAAAGTGTAGACACTGCGTGGAGGAAAGAGAGGGAATTTCACACCTACTGCAGGACCACACATCTACCATAGGCTTCAATTCACTTCTGTAGAAGCGATTACTTTGAAAGCTAAGTCTCTCCCTTGGTCTGTCTCGTTCATTCTAGACCATAGTGTATACCATACAAAGGAATGGGTGTCTCCACAGCCATCAGACCTCTGAAATGACTCAGGAAAATAAACTACTCAGGAGTAAGCTAATTTCTGAGAGACCAGGGCCTCTCTCTCTTTCTCTGTCTCCCATTGCCAACCCCCTATAGCCAAAAAGCACTAGTAAGGATTAATTACATTGAGTGCATTAGAATTAACTTCCTGGGTCACAGTTGGAGACAGCATTCTTGATCCATAACAGTTCACTGCTAGCTGTCATGTTTGGACCATGTGACTCTACCTCCCAGGTTGATTGGAACAAGAATGGATACCTACCCAAGCTATGATAATCAAATTTTCTCTTCTGGTGTTTTGAAATTGAGTTTGAGTTTGAGTTAGCAAGTTGGCTACTCATTTGGTTGGAAATAGAACACATGAACTTGGGCTGTGTTCATTCTGTGAACAAAGAAGCAGAGAAAACTTGTTGTGTATAGAGATAAGGAAGCAAATGGACAGAAAAAAGCAAAGCCATGAGCATATTTCTGCTTCCAGCTTCTTTCTCAGTCCAACTGCATTCTTATTCTTGGGTTCTATGAAAGACCACTGTATTCTTTTACCAAATCCTCTTTTTTTGTTTTATACTGATTCCAGGAACATTCTATTACTTTCGACTAGAATGGTCATAATTAGCTAATCCCATTTTGCCACATCTGATTAACCTTTCTCACCAGCCAGTATGTAATCCCTTCCTGTTATCTACCCCTTCACTCACACCTCTGTATTCTGTGCCTTTGACACAATTTCTCATTGTTGTCATTCCACCCAAACTTTTCATGGAATCTGTCCTGTGATTGATAAACTCCTCTCCATCTTTAACTAATGATTCTTTCTTTTCTGGCTTTACCCGAAGTTCAGTTCTCCTCAGAGGCTAACAGTTCTCTGTGGCTTTCAAGGGGAAGCTACTCATTTCATATGTCTGCTAATAGACCAATCATTGTCAAGAAAGAAATAAGATTACTAAGAATGGTATAGGCCAATCATTATTTATTCTATAGGCTGGGTAGAGGCTCCCTTTTCTGAGATTAAGAAATATTCATTAGGGATTTAGAAGAAGTGGGAAATGGGAGATTGCCTACTGAATTGGCAATAATTTGTGTCCGACATGCCTCCTGCTACCTACTCCCCCGCCCCACTGTGTGTGTGCACACACACAATTCTCTAGCCAAACTAGAGTTCTTTTACCTTCTTTTCCATATGCTGTTCCTGCTGCCTGATAATCTCTTTACCTTATTCACCAGACTAACTCCTACTCACTGTTTAGTTCTCATTAAAATGTCCCTTACTCTGGGACCCCTCAGAGTCAAGTACCCTTGCTATGTTCTTTCACTATAGTGCACTTCCCTTATCTTCACGATCAACCACCTTACAATACTATTGGTCTAATTGTCAGTATTTCCTACAGCATCTTTCTAAGGGCACATGATAGAAAGAGGGCATGTTGCCTTCCTTATCTTTGCATCCCTGGTAGCTATAACAGTACAAGGTCCATGATGACTGGAATTCTATAAATATTTGTTGGGTAAACAGACTACTTCTGAGCTGGGCTTAGAATATGTTAACCACCAGGTCTCCAAATTTGAGAACACATTTTAAATCCTGAGAGACAAATAAAGAGGCCTCAGATAGATGCCAAAATAGATATGAAGCAGTTTTGTAGCTACAGAAGAACACTTTTACAATGAGCAGATTGTAGAACTTGGGAAATTTCCTGGGTAAGCATTTACTTCCTGACTTGAAGATGTAGGACAGGTCCAGCAAATGTCCAGGCAGTGTGGCAGGAGTTAAAATGGTTGTGCTTTCCCATCTCTTCTTGCTATATGGATCTTCACAATTGGAGCCAGGGAATGCAGAGAATATGACTCTGGTGTTTTAAATTTTGTCTTCTAGACCTTTGCACTTGGATGTCTCCTATGAGGGGAAATTGTAAATCTAACAAAACACTCAGATGTCCCCTCTCAGGGGACATAAAGAGATTGCTGGTGATTATGCAGTACAAACTTATGCCAGTGCATATTTTTCAAAAATCTACATTATCTTGAAGTTTTTCCATTCAAATTGTGTGAAAAAGCAAGTAAAGAGATGGAATATATACTAAGATGTGATCTATCAGTTGAGAATTGATTTTCAGGAATCATGAGTGTGTCCTTCCATATCATCTTCAAACAACAGACTAGACAATAAATTACATACTATTAATGTGAGAGGAAGAAAATGAGTCTGCATTGTCTGCTTAAACAGAAAAACATCAGGTGGAAGATGTCAAACAAATTACTATTGCACAATATGTATCAATGAACCTGCAATGCATGTCAGTGACTATTTCACACATGACCACACATTAGAAAAATATATATTAAATTTTGATTTTTTGTCACAAAGAAGTTCCTCAATGCGCTGTAAATTCCATTATGAGCCAAATATCATTACAATAAAATAATTGGTTCATATTATTTAATATTTTTCGCTGTTTCATTAAAAAAAGTACAGCTGGGTTGCTGGTAAGTGATCTGCAAGATGTCTCCAAAAGCAAAGGGCTAGTCTTTAAATCCCTCCTTTTCTCTCATTTCTTACTACTTACCCAAGGACAAACACTAGTGACTTTTCTTTCTTTTATATATGTTAGACAAGAAATTAAATCTAAGTAAAGCAGGATGTCTTCAGTTAGATTCCTATCTGGGAATACTACAAAAAATGAATACGATGATAAGGGGCAGATAAGAAATGAGAGGCAATTAAGATAATAAGAGGCAAATACCTAAAGCTAGAAGAAGTCTAGAGAGTGTTATGAATCAAGGTTGGCCCTTTTCAGAGAGAAAGCAATGTAGCTATTGTTTTCTTTACTTTTCCTTCACATCTATGATTTCATAATTACCTATCTCATGGCTCAAACAGCAAGATAACCCTGAACATAGGTAGCCACAAGAAAAAAGATTGCCATGATATTTATTACATTATTCTTCATTCTCAAAACAAAAGCGAAGTTCCTTATTTAAATAGCCAACATTAAACACAATCATTTAAAATAATATAACAAACATATGAAAAGTACAAGGTTCAAAAAGTCAAAACACTTAGGTAAAATCAGTAATCTTTCTCACAGAGTTACCTATCCTGCTCAGTCCAACCCTGATTTGCATCCTCAGGTTTTGGCAAAGATTTCTTTTTAAACTCATCTTGAGTTCTTATATTGAAAATATTCCTGAACTATCTTATTGGGATAAATCAGGGATTTCAAGCTATCTTAATATCAGAAAGTTTACTCCTTTGCCACAACTTCCCTCAGTCACAGCTACAAGTATTTCTTTACCTTGCTTGACTATTAGGACCAAACATAGGACCTGCATTGCCTTCTTCTCTGGTTCATCTGCTGCTGTTTCTTTTACTTCTTTTCTCTTACACAACATAAGGAAAAAGAGAACAATCAGTCATGTTAGCTGTCTGTGTCAGTTGTGTGAACTTCTGTGACTATCTTTTTTATGATACGGAAGTAATATTTTATCCTCCTCAGAAAAAGAAGAGTAGTAGCTATTCCGCTTGTGAAACAGCTTTTCCTCACCAGGAAGCCCTTACATTTGCACAAAACGATTTCTCATAGCAGTTGCTCTACGAAATTGTTGAAGAAACAAAGTAATCCCAGTTAAAGGAACCATGTGCCTTTCATATAAGACATGCATAAAAACACACATGCAAATTAAAAATTTAGCAGTGCTTTACAACAAAGATACTCCATTTTATCACAATTCTCCATGAAAAAAAGTCAGACACTCAAGTGCCATGATCACATTACTACATTTCTTTTGGTTTCTAATGTTATTTCTCTCCCTAACCCCCAAACTGCAGAAATATCAAAGGCTGCCAGCAAAATGTCTAGTTGAGTCATTGAATCAGTGAATCTTGGATTCACCCTTGGGAAACCAGAGCCTCTTTTGCAACCAGGATCATTCATAGGAGCAGAGTCACCATGTAAAAAGCCTCCTTCTTCCCACACTCCTAC
This sequence comes from Cephalopachus bancanus, assembly GCA_027257055.1. NCBI lineage: Eukaryota > Metazoa > Chordata > Mammalia > Primates > Tarsiidae > Cephalopachus > Cephalopachus bancanus. The sequence goes on from JAPVLO010000403.1 coordinate 268,608, forward strand.
AGTCAACATTTTCTCCTTGGAGACCCTACTTCCTATGTATATCACAGAACAAATTAGAGGAGGAATGGGTTCCCAGATTTTCCAGTCAACTGTACCTGCCTTGTGGACTGTTAAACTAAACCAAAGGATTCCAGAGGAGGTGAATTTTAGAAAGAAAACCTCTTCTTTCCATTAATTCAATAGAGTTCCATATTTCAAAATACAACCCAATGTTATAAGTAGAGAGGCATTCTTTTTCTAGTGATTTATATTTATCACTTGATATTCTAACCTAGTAACATGTCTCTTCCATCTTGCATTTACATAAAGGGAATACTTAGGTCAGGAGAGAGAGTAATATCAACAACAGCTAATAGTTATTGAGTATAGTACTCTTATGTCCAAAGCTCCATTCTTTATCTCATGTAATCTCCTGACAACATTCCTATAGAGTAGATATTATTATTATCTCTACAGAACAGTGAGAAAGCTGAGGTTTAAAAGTCAGCGACTCTCTCACAGAAACAAAGATCTGAGTATCACACGTTCTCACTCATAAGTGGACCTTGAACAACTATCGTAATACTGTAAGAAAAGGATTGACAGTGGCGGAAAACTATGGGGGCGGGGCAGGGAGGGGAAGGGAGGTGGGATGAACGGTAGTCAATATCTGTCTGGGGGTGGGGGAGCATACCTCATCAACAAGGGTACCTGTACAATGCATGTTTGTATACCTAACCCTTAACTGTACCCCCACAATTTTAAAATAAAAAATATGTATTAAAAATAAATAAAATATGATACAATTCAAAAAAATAACAATAATCATGATGAAGAGATGAGTTAAGAGAGGTTAAGGAACTTGTCCATGATAACACAGACAGTCACACAGCCAGGATGAAAAGCTCTGTCTCCAATGTGTAACATTGTTTCAGCAGGCAGACAAAATCCCAGTAAGTTCGTGAAAGTAATTGTATTCTTTAAAATTATTAAGCATTAACTAAAGACTCTAAAACTTGAAGAAAAAAAAAAGTCAGCAACATGCCCAAGGTCAAATAGTTATTAGAACGGGGGCTTTTGAACCTCACTCCATCACCACCCAGCTCTTTCATAGCTCCTGGCTGGCACAACCCGTGAGTACATGGCCACAGTTAGGTTGATTTTGTCCCATAATATTTAGGATCTGTTGAATGAAGAGGGGACTCCTTTGGCCACTGGAGAAGCTGTGAGTTCTGCCCTTCTATCTAAGTGTCAAAAAGAAACTGGGAAGATAGGAGGGGTTCTTACCTATCCACCCAAGGCCCACAGTTTAGTCATGTCTCCCTACTTCACGCACTCGTGAGGGGTTGTGGTGGTCAAACGTTATTGTTAATTTTGTGAAGTTTTGTTATTTCTTTTTATTCTGCAGAATCCTTATGAATGGCACTCTGTGCTGTATCACACAAGATCAAGCAGTTCAAAGGAATATAGTGACTGTTTAAAATTCACAAAAGATACTAGAGGCAGGAATGATATGAAAATCACCCAATCTTAAATCCTTATGGGATAGTCTTTTCTCTCACTTTCTATTAGCTCCTATAACATGGAGGGCAAGGTAGAAAAGTGTGTTTCAACTCTGAGCACACTGCTACAGAAGAGCAAGTACCCTGCCAGTGTTGATAATTCGCTGCCACTTTGCACAATTCTGAAAGGAATCAATTGAGTTATCCTGGGTGCAATCTTTAACCAGTCCCTCTCCCTTTCCATACATACATATTCATCACTTTTATCGGAAAATCCTCCATTCTGGAGAGGCAGCTGCTTTCTAAACAAATTGCTGTTCCTTAGCAGCTGAATCCAACAGGCTGTTTTTCCTCAATTCGGTGAATTTGATCTGACAACAGTGCATGCCAGTCATTAATTCTTTTCCTTTCATGATTTGGTTTTATTATTAATCTATTCATTATGTTTATTTGCTCTGTCCATTATTTGAGATCCTCAGTGCATATTTACAAGTGCAATAAAAAAAGACAATCTTACCTGTTACAGCATGCAGGCTAGGCAATCAAGACATAAAATGATCCTTCTCCCTTCTTCTGACTAAAGCTCTATGCGCTGTTGGAGTGATTGACCAAACTGACTAGCTAATACGATATGATCCAAATAACCAGGTAATGTAACCAAGCAGTTGGTTTGCTTTATTTTCCCTCCTCTTGATTCAAATTCAAGGATGATGTTTTAAATTATTGATATATAATTCATACACCATAAAATTTACCCTTTTAAAGTGTACACTTCAGTGGTTTTTAGTATATTCACAGAGTCATATAGCCATTACCGCTATATAATTCCAGAGGATTTTCATCACTTGAAGAAGAAATTCATACCTATTAGCAGTCACTCGTCTTTCCTCTTTCTCCTAGCCCCTGGAACCACTAATCTACTTTCTGTCTCTATGGATTTGTTTATTCTGAACATTTTATATAAACGGAACAATAGAATATGTAGCCTTTTGTGTCTGACTTCTTTCACTTAGCATAATATTTTCAAGGTTCATCCATGTTTGGGCATGTATCAGTATTTTAATCATTTTTATGGCTGAGTAATATTCCTTGGAATAGACATATCACATTTTTTATTCATTCATCAATTAATAGATATTTGGGTTGTTTCCACTTTTGGGCTATTATAAATAATTCTTTTAGGCACATCTGTGTACAAGTTTTTGTATGAATATGTTTCACTTCTTTGGGGTACATCCCTAGGAGTAGAATTTCTAGGTCATAACTCTAACATTTTGAGGAACTGCCAAACCATTTTCCAAAGTGACTGTACCATTTTATATTCTCACCAGCAATGTACAAGAGTTCTATTTTCTCCACATCTTTACCAACACTTGTCATTACTTTTTTTTTTTTTAGTTGTAGTCTCCCTCTGTCGCCCAGACTGGAGTGCAGTGGCCGCTCCCGCCACTGCAGCCTCGACCTGCAGGGCTCCGGCGATCCTTCCGCCTTAGCCTTCCAAGTAGCCGGAATTACAAGCATGCACTACCACGCCCGGCTGATTTTTTGACTTATTGTAGAGATGAGGTCTCGCTGCCCAGGCGGGTCTCAAACCCGCGGGCTCAGGCAATCCACTCACCTCAGCCTCCCAAAGGCCGGGATTACAGGCTGAGCCACCGAGCCCGGCTTTGCTATTATTTCTTAACTATAGCCATCCTGGTAGATGTGGCATGGTACCTCACCGATTGTGCTCATGGTTTACTTTTTATTGATGATTAATGATGTTGAACATCCTTACATACACTTATTGTCCATTTGCATATCTTTGGGGAAATGTTTTTCAAGACATTTTATTTTAAAATTGCTTTTTTGTCCTTCTTTGTTGAGTTTTAAGATTTATTTATATATCATTATCAGACATTTGATTTGGAAATATTTTCTCCAATTCTGTGGATTGTTTTTTCACTTTCTTGATAGTGTGTTTTACAACAGAAGATGTTTTAATTTTTAGGAAGTCTTATTTAGGTTTTTTTTTCTTTGAATGCCTATATTATTCTTTTGGTGCTATATTTGAGAGCCTACTGCATAATCCAAGGTTATGAAGTTTTACCTCTAGCTTTTATATTTAGGTCTTTAATCTATTTTAAATTAATTTTTGCTTATGGTTTTTAAAAGGTTTCAAATTTTATTCTTTTGCATGTGGCTATCCAGTTGTTCTAGCAGCATTTGTTGTATAGAACTCTTTCCCTCAGTGAATGGTCTTAGCACCCTCATTGAAAATTAATTGGCTATAAATGTATGCACTTATTTCTGGACTTTCAGTTCTATTCCATTGATTTAAATATCTTGCTTATGGTAGTTTTGTAATATGTTTTGAAATAGGAAAGTCTGAGTTTCCAATTTGTTCTTCCTTTTCAAGATTCTTTTGGGTTCTGTGTTAGTTCATTTTGCATTGTTATAAAGGAATACCTGAGGCTGGGTAACTTATAAAGAAAAGGTTTATTTTGGCTCACAGTTCTGCAAATGTACAAGAAGCATAGTCTGACATCTGCTTTTTTTTTTTTTTTTTTTTGAGCTGGAGTCTCACTCAGTCGCCCAGACTGGAGTGCAGTAGCACACTCCTGGCCACCACAGCCTCAACCTGCTGGGCTCCGGCGATCCTTCCTCAGTCTTCCAAGTAGCTGGAACTAAAGGCATGCACTACCATGCCCAGCTAATTTTGGATTTATTGTAGAGCCGAGGTCTCACCAAGTTGCCCAGGTGGGTCTTGAACCCGCGGGCTCAGGTAATCCACTCACCTTGGCCTCCCGAAGTGCTGGAATTACAGGCTGAGCCAGCAAGCCTGGCCAGCACCCATTTCTTGTGAGAACCTCAGGGAGTTTATTATCATGGTGGAAGGCAAAGGGGGAACAGGTGTATCACATGGTGAGCGAGGAAGCAAGAGGTAGAAGAGGAGGAACCAGGCACTTTTTAACAACTAGATCTCATGTGAGTATTAGAATGAAAGCTCACTCATTACTGTGGGCAAGGCACCCAGCCATTCATGAGGGGGCTGCCTCCATGACCCAAACTCTTCCCACTAGGCCTTACCTACCCCTGGGGATCACATTTCAACATGAGTTTTGGAAGGAAAAACACCCAAACTATATCAGGTCTCTTGCATGTTCATATGAATTTTAGGATCATCTGAACTGCAAAAAAAAAAAAAAAAAGCAGCTGGTATTTTGATAGAGATTGTGTTGAATCTATAGATCAATTTGGGAAATATTGCCATCTTAACATATTAATTCTTCTAAACGATGAACACAGAATGTCTTTCCATTTATTCATGTCTCTTTAATTTCTTTCAATGATATTCAAGAACTATTCAATAATTGTTCTTTATTGAAGTAAACAGGTGGTGCAAAAGCAGAGAAGGACATAGAATGAATTAATATAATCTCTCTCTCTCTCTGTCTTTCATTGTTACTCTTCTCTCACATTCTTGTCTTCTTTTGATCTCATTGTAAACCACCAGAAAAACACATTTTTATTTTATTTCTTATATATATTATTTTAAAGATTTGGGGTTTAATTCGGGATTAGGAATATATGTGGACATTGTACAGGTAAAGTTTGACCTCCCTTTGCTACCCATTTTGCCCCGTTTGAGATCGAGTACCCTTGTTATGTTGTGTTCCCCCACCCCCCACCCTGGCAGTGTCCCACTACTGCCAATCCCTTTCTTATAGTATTATGGTAAATGTTCAGGGTCCACTTATGAGGGAGAACATGTGGTACTCTGTTCTTTGTTTCTCTGAGAGATCACTGAGTATTATAAAATCTAAATCCATCCAAGTTGCTGCAAAGTCCATAGGTTTGTCCTTTTTTATGGCAGCATAATATTCTATCGTGTATATGTACCATATTTTTTTTATCCAGTCCAGTTTCAATAGGCAGCATGGTTGGTTCCATGTTTTTGCTATTGTGAATAGTGCTGCAGTAAACATGCATGTACAGATATCTTTTTTGTGGAATGATTTGGGTTTCTCCAGGTATATTCCCAGTAGGAGGATTGCTGGGTCATATGGAATGTCAATTTCTAGTTCTTTTAGACATCGCCACACTATTTTCCATAGAGATTGATCTAGTTTTCATTCCTACCAGCCTTTTCTCCACATCCTCGCCAGCATCTGTTGTTATTTGTTTTATTAATGATAGCCATTCTTACTGGGATTAGGTGGTATCTCAAAGTGGTTTTGATTTGCATTTCTCTGATGATTAGTGAGGCTGACCACTTTCTCATGTGTCTGCTGGCTGCTCATATGTCTTCTTTTGAGAACTATCTATTCATGTCTTTTGCCCACTTTTTTTAGCTTTTAATTTTTTAATTTTAAAATGTGGGTACAATTCAGGGTTGGGTATACAAATGTTCATTATGTAGGTACCCTTGTGATGAGGTGTGCCCCCCTTTCCCCAGGCAGATTCCTACTGCTGCCAATCCCGCTTCCCTGCCCCCCTCCTGGCAGTTTCCCGCTACTGCCAATCCTTTTCTTATAGTATTATGACAATTGTTCAAGGTACACTTATGAGTGAGAACATGTGATACTCAGTTCTTTGTTTCTGTGAAAGATCACTCAGTATTATAGACTCTAAGTCCATCCAGGTTTCTGTGAAGTTCATGATTTTGTCCTTCTTTGTGGCTGCATAATATTCCATCGTGTATATGTACCCCATTTTTTTTTATCCAGTCCTCTTTTGATGGGCAGCACAGTTGGTTCCATGTCTTGCTACTGTGAACAATGCTGCGATAAACATACGTGTGCAGGTATTTTTTTAATAGAGTGATTTGAGCTCTTCTGGGTATATTCCCAGTAGGGGGATTGTGGGGTCGTATGGAATGTCAATTTTTAGATCTTTTTGGAATTGCTACACTATTTTCCACAGAAGCTGTACTAGTTTACACTCCCACCAACAGTGTGCAAGTGTTCCCTTTTCACCACATCCTCTCTAGCATCTGTTGTTTTTTTAGTTATTGATGATAGCTATCCTAACTGGAGTGAGGTGGTACCTCAGCATAGGTTTGACTTACATTTCTTTGATGACTAGAGGCTGAGCACTTTTTCATGTATCTGGTTTGCCCACTTTTTAATGGGGCTGTTTGTTTTTTTTCCTTCTGGCACATTTGAGTTCCTTGCAGATCCAGGATCTTAGGCCTTTGTCAGATATACAGTTGGCAAACATTTTTTCCCATTCTGTGGGCTGTCTCTGCTCTCTTGATGGTTTATTTTGCTTTGCAGAAGCTTTTCAGCTTGATGAGGTCCCACTTGTCTATCTTATCACTTATGGCATGGACTTCTGGGGATTTGATCAGGAATTGGTTGCCTACTCTGATTTCTGTGAGGGTGTCTCCTGTATTTTCTAAGATTCCTGTAGTTTGAGGTTGTATGTTTAGGTCTTTGATCCATTTAGAGTTGATTTTTGTGTATGGTGATTGGTAGAGGTACTGTTTCAATCTTTTGCATGTGATCAGTCAGTTTTCCCAAGCACCATTTCCTGAAAAGGTTCTCTTATCCCCAGTGGTTGTTGTTGGAGGCTGGGTCAAAGATGGGTTGGTTGAGAAATTTAGGTTTTGCTTCTGAAATCTCTATCCTGTTCCACTGGTCCATTTGCCTATTCTTGTACCAATACTAGTATGTTTTGGTTATTGTAACCTTATAGTAAAGTTTGAAGTCGTTTGGAAGTGTGATACCTCCTGCTTTGTTTCTTTTACTAAGGAATTTTTTGGCTATTAGTGGTCATATTTGTTTCCATATGAATTTCTGTAGTGTCATTTCCAGGCCTGAGAAGAATGATGTTGGTAATTCAATGGGTATTGTGTTGAATCTGTGGATTACCTTGGATAGGGTGGACATCTTAACAATGTTGATTCCTCCTATCCATGAGCATGGAATAAGAAAAACACATTTAAATATATATATATATATATATACACACACATAAATATATATACATACACAGATATAAATATATGGAAGAAGTCCTATTAACAAAACACATTTTGAAAAATAAGAACAATCTTGGTAGTAGTCCCAGCACTGTGGGTCAACACCACCAGAGACACATACAATACACTTTCTGTTTCTTTTGTATCAATTATACTTCACTATAGAAATACCAACCCTTTTAGGTGTCAATATATTCTATTTCCAACATTTTATGCTGCAACTGGTAAGCAGTAGGGCTTCACTAGCAAACGATCTGCATTTCTCTCAAACTCACCTGAATATGGAGTTCATTTACTCAATTAGTCTTCTTTATTTATAGAATTCTGTGAATGTAAAACTCACACACACACTCACAAACACACACACACACACACACACAACACACACACACACACACACAGTGCTTAGCCCTGCTAGGAGTACACAGATGTTTACAAAAACAGAACCTGTTTCCTCAAGGAGGTAACATTCTGACCAGTTGTGGTGGCTCATGCCTGTAATCCCAGCAGTTTGGGAGGCCAAGGCAAGAGGACTGCCAGAGTCCAGGAGTTTGAGACTGGCCTGGGCAGCATGGTGAACCCTCACCTCTACAACAAATTGAAAAAAAAAAATTAGCCAGGAGTGGTGACACGTGCCCAGCTCCTCAGAGGGTTGAGGTGGAAGGATTGCAGATCCCAGTGGGTTGAGGCTGTGTAGCCTGATCATGCCACTGGACTCTTTCCTGGGCAACAGAATGAGACTCCAACTCAAAAAAAAAAAGAAAAAGAAGAAGAAGAAGAAGATAACAGTCTCTTTAGGAAGATCCCACATACATATGAAACAGTTTGGTAGTAAGTAGCGTGGTAGGACCTGTGATAATACCAAATAGATGGTCAAAGACCTCAGAATGAGAGCTTGGACAAGGAAAGGAGAGCAGCAGGGATACTTGTGTTGGTCCCTGCCTACCATGCACTTTCCATCTCATGTAAAAATTCCTAGCAGAGTGTCTTTAGTTAGAAAATACATTTTGAGTACCCTAAAATGCTCTCTTCTCACCTGGTCTTCTTATGGATTGATCTGTCCCTACCCGGTCTCCATGGTCATTATTCCAGTGATGCCCTTCCCAGCATGTTCCTCCACCACTTTTACTTACTGTCAATATTCAGCCTTCCACTATCCCCACCATCTACCTCTCAGCTATTCTGCAGAGTTGTCAGGGCCTCCTGGAGTTATGAGATGCAACCCGATTCTTGTTGATCTATGTTAGCAATACTCATTGACTCTAATACATGTTCCCATAAAAATTACTTCATATATTACCTCATTTCTTTGCTCTTAATAAATAATATTTTCTACCATTTCAGACAAAGATCGTACAACATAAATATTTCTACCTAAATATATTTCCCACAACCAGTTTTTCACTTATAGTTTCAGAGTAAGAGTGCTACCCTCTCAAGCACTAACCCCTCAATTTTTACCTCTCCTACTTGTCAGGAAGCTAATTGCAATAAATAAATTTCTACTCTCTTAATATCTCTCTTTCTCTCTCTCTCTCTCTCTCTCTCTCTCTCTCTCTCTCTTATTTTCCTCTTTATCTTCAAACAAAACAAAACAAAAATAACAAACCATTTTTCTTTTCCCAGATACTTATTTTATTCATTGCCCTGTTCTCCCCCACTTTTGTTTCTACATTTTTTGAATATATAATTTGGCTCCATTTCATTCTCTGTTTACCTATTTACTTCTCACTGTCATGTAATCTGGCATCAGCACTCATCACTAAATTGCTCCTTATCGTTTTCTTCAAACCACATCTCATGCTCCTCCTCCCTTCTTTCTGCAGGATTTTAGCACAGGGCCTTGCCCTCAAACTCGCAAAGTGGAGAGTGGGGGAAAATGGCAGCCAAGACAGTTGGACTATGCGAGTCCTGGTGTGAGTGGGTGCGTGTATGGAAAATTTTGTGTATGTGCTGATGAGTGAGTGGGCCTGTGAGTGACTGGCTGAGTGAGGCCTAGGGAGTTAGTGGCCAGGGGTCTCCTGGTGCAATGGCTGGCGCCACAGCTGCTGGGCTTGGACTCTAGTGATTCCTGGGATACAGAAGCTGAGCGCCATTTCTTTCTTTCTTTCTTTTTAATCAACAAAACCCTTCCTGAGAAGAAAATACTGGGAAAGACTGTCTCAGTGGAAGCTCGAGAGCAAGTAGCCAGATCCCTGGTGCAATAGTCGGTGCTGCAGCTTCTCTGCTTGGTCCCTGGCTCTTCCCAGGTCGCAGAAACCGAGCACCTTTTTTTTTTTTTAAACGGACACAAGTTTTCCCTTGAAAAGCAGCAGGGAGATACTATTGCCCTAGGCTCTCCCTCACCATTGGCAGGATAGACTGCTGGCTCCAGGCTTTGCCTTACCACTTCAGTGCCTGGCAGGGCACTGGCATCAGGGGCTGTGGAGGGAGTCCAGAGGCAAAGTCCCATGGAAGAGGACAAGAGAGGCACCCCACCACCATCTTGAAGATGGGGCAGGAAAGTGCTCCGACTTGCTCACCATGGTGCAACAGACCCGACCTCTGTGACTGGCAAATCAATTATGCAGGGATTGTGCGTGACCCAGAGGGAATATTCTGAAAACACAAACTCTGGAGGGTCCTGATGAGTACTGAGTTCCAGGCGCCCCACTCCCTACCCTGATCCAGCCTGGGACAAAGAGTGTGGCCAGAAAAGGATGAGGAAGGACTCCAAAGAGATCAGTGGTGAGTCTGGGGCTGCCCCAAGCCCCCTCCTCACCAGCAATCCTCTGAACTTCAGACCCACATAGCTGGGTCACAACTGAGAGGTACAAACCCAGGTAGAGCCTGGACGTCAGTCACAGTAGAACTTCATCCCAGGATAGACCTGGCTGGGACACCCCCTGCAAGTACATACCTGGGGAAGAGACAATTCTGCACCTCCCCAACAGGGGGAGATCTCCCTGACCATATGAGAGTGGGAGGGGAGGACTGCAGCCCCACCCACCTCCACTGCCCCTTCTCCTTCCCTGCTCAGAACATGGAGGAGTGAAAGAGGTGGCTTTGTAGGAGAGACCTGATTAGAGGAACAATTATAGAGCCTTCCACAAGAGGACAGATTTTTCAAAATTTTTAATTTGTTTTTAATTTTTAAAATTCTTTGACTATTTGTTAGTTCATCTTTTAAAAAATACTTTTCCTCTGTGCATGAATGTGTATGTGAGGGTTTGATCTACATCCCCCCCAAAATTTTTTATTTTTTTCTGTTTCTTTCTTCTTTTATTTGTAATTTTCTGTTTATGTGTGTATATAAATGATTGAGTGTTCATCTTTCAATTTTGTTGTTGTTATTGGCTTGTTTTTGCTCTTTTGTTCTTCTGGATTTTTTTATTTTCATTTCTTATAGTTAAAGGTATATGTCAATATATGAGTGAGGGTTTGATCTGAATTCCCTTTTTTATTTTTCCTCTGGTCTTTCTGTTTTTCTTCCCTATTAACTTTGTGCTAGGCATGTGTGTCAGTGTTTAGTTTTCTTGGTTTTTTTTGTTGTTGTTGCTTGTTTTGTTACTCTTTGTTGTTATTCCAGTTTGTTTTGGGGTGTGTGTATATGTCTGTGTGTGTGTGTGTGTGTGTGTGTGTGTGTGTGTGTGTGTTCAATTGTTTTTTGCATTGGTTTCTGCTTTGCATCATCATATAGAGTGGTGATGAGGAGTGGGTCTCAGGGAACACATACCACAATAAGTGAACATTGTAGTTTGCAAGTCGTTTCTGAATCCTAGCGCCCCATCCCCTACTTTAGTCGAATTTCAAAAACTGCAAGAGACAACAAAACTTCCCATCCACCATCCTATTTCAAAATAGAACAAATTCAGAGCCTGGATCAGGGAAGAATTAGAGAACTGAGCAAACATCAAAAGGGAAAACCTCTCCCACTGACACTGAGTAACAGAACTAAAGAGAAAAACAAGAGATATGTCACAAATGAGGAAAAACTAAAGGAAGACCACAGGCAATTTCAAGTGTACAAAAGGCAAAACTCCTGAAAAATCAGACCTTGGTGTCCAAACAATGGAAGTCACCAATGACTTGCCTCAGAATACGACAGGGATTAGGAAATGGTTGGAAAGAGTAAATAAGACTCAAGAATGACAAGATGCAACACTGAGAGGACTTGTAACAGAGATTTTTGGCAATAAAAAATTTCATCCAGGAAATAAATAACAAGATGACAAGTATGGAAAGCAGAATTAATCTAGCTGAAGAAAGAATCTCAGAACTTGAAGACCAGAACATAGAATTAACCTGATCTGTAAAAAACATAGAAAGAAGACTCAGACAGAAAGAACAAAGCATACAAGAGATGTGTGATTACATCAAGAGGCCAAACCTATGACTGATTGGCATGCTAGAAGAAGAAAGGGAAATAGAGAACAACTTGGAGCAAGTATTCCAGGAGGTAATCCAAGAAAACTTTCCCCATCTCACCAGAGATGTGACCAGCTACGCACAAGAGATACAGAGAACCCCCACAAGACATCAAATGAGAAGACCAACCCCTAGACACATAGTAATTTGCCTACACAAAGTAGGCACGAAAGAAAAAATTCTAAAGGCAGCAAGAGAGAAAGGTCAGACTACCAACTGGGGAAAATGAATCAGAACACCAGCAGACCTATTGGCAGTAACACTACAAGCAAACAGGGACTGGAACCCTATATTCAAAGTCCTCAAAGATAAACTATTTCAACCAAGAATTTCCTGTCCAGCCAAGCTCAGCTTCATCAGTGATAAAGAATTAAAATCCTTCCCAGACATCCAATCCCTAAGAGATTATGCAGCTTCCAGACCAGCTCTACAGGACACACTTAAAAAAGGTATTAAGCACAGAAGAAAGATAAAAAAGAATGACCACACACTTCCCAAGAGAACAGCAGAGCACAGAATCAACAGAGAACACAGCACAACAAGAAACTTGAAAACACACACATACATCAACCCCAAAGCCAAAAGAAAATAAGCAAACAAACAAAAAAAACTTTATAAGAAGCTTATGACAAGGATAAACAAATTTCAATAATCAGTCTGAATGTGACTGGACTAAATACACCACTGGAATGACACAGAATGGTGAACTGGATAAGAAACCATGACCCAATTATTTGCTGCATCTGAAAGACTCATCTCACTACAAGGGATGCACACAGACTCAAAGTTAAAGGATGAAAAATGAGTTTCCAGGCAAATGGATCACAAAAGAGGGCAGGAGTTGACATCTTAATATCAGACAAAACAACCTTTAAGCTATCAAAAATTTTAAAAGATACAAAAGGATACTACATAATGATAAAAGGTTCAATCCATCAACAAGAAATATACATCCTAAACATATATGCATCCAAGACAGGAGCACAGCATTTATAAAGCAACTACTAAGTAAACTAAAAAAAAAAGATACTGACTCTAACACTATTATAGCAGGGGACTTGAATACCCCACTAGCAGCCCTAGATAGATCAACGGGGCAAAAAATCAACAAGGAGATCTAGAACCTAAACTTGACATTTGACCAAATGGACTTAACAGATACCTACAGATTATTCCACCCAACAACCACAGAATATACATTCTACTCATCACCACATGGAATGTACTCCAAGATCGATCACATCCTTGGCCATAAATCAACCATAAACAAATTCCACAAGGCTGAAATCTTGCCATGCACATTCTCAGACCACAGTGAATAATAATTAATATCAACACCAACAAAATTTCCCCAAAGCCCACAAAGACATAGACACTAAACAGAATGATGCTGAACAATTATCGGGTCAACACTGAAATCAAAGCAGAAATTAAAAGATTCGCCTGGCTCAGTGGCTCAGCCTGTAATCCCATGCTTTGGGAGACTGACGTGAGTAGATTGCCTGAGCCCATGGGTTCAAGACCTGCCTGGGCAACTTTGCGAGACCTCATCTCTACAATAAATCAAAAAATTAGCCAGGCATGGTAGTGCGTGCCTGTAGTTCCAGCTACTTGGAAGGGTGAGGCAGAAGGATCACTGGAGCCCAGCAGGTCGAGGCTGCAGTGGTCGGGAGTGGCCACTGCACTCCAGTCTGGGTGATAGAGTGAGACTCCAACTCAAAAAAAGGAAAAAAAAGAAATTAAAAGATTCCTGGAAACAAATAAAAATGAAGAAATATCTCACCAAAACCTCTGAGATGCCATGAAAACAGTTCTAAGAGGGGCATTTATATCTCTGTGAGGACACATCAAGAAAATGGAAAGATCACAAGTGGAGAGCCTAACAAATCACCTAAGGGAGCTGGAAAGAGAAGACCACCAAAACCCCAACTTTAGCAGAAGAATCCAAATCACCAAAATAAGAGCCTAAATACGGGACATAGAAGACAAAACTATCATAGAAAACGTCAACAAAACAAAAAACTGGTTCTTTGAAAGAATTAACAAGATTGATGGACCCCTAGCCAGAATGACCAAGAAAAAGAGAGAAAAAGCCCAAATAAACACAATCAGAAATACAAAAGATCAAATCACAACTGATCTTGAAGAAAGATTATCAGAGATTACTATGCATCTATATGGAGACAAACTTGTTAAACTAAATGAAATGGAGGACTTTCTGACATCACACAACCTCCCCAGGTTGAAACAAGAAGATAGTGAGACACTAAATAGACCAATAACAACACAGGAAATTGACTCTGTCATACAAAAACTACCTTAAAAAAAAAAACAACCCAGGACTGAATGGCTTTCCAGTAGAATTCTACAAAATGTACAAGATGATACCAATTCTATTGAAGTATTCCAGGCAATCAAGAAGGATGGAATTCTCCCCCAAATCATTTTACAAAGCTAATATCACACTGATACCCAAACCAGGTAAAGATCCAACAAAAAAAGAGAACTACAGACCAATATCCCTTAAGAACATAGATGCAAAAATCCTCAATAAGATTCTAGCAAATCAGATCCAAAAACACATTTCAAAAATCATCCACCATGACCAAATAGGCTTCAACCCCAGGATGCAGGGCTGGTTTAACATTTGCAAGACCACAAATGTAATTAAAAACATCAACAGATGTAAAAACAAGAAACACATGATGATATCATTAGATGCAGAAAAAGCTTTTGTTAAAATCCAACCTCCCTTCTTGATAAAAACCCTCAAACACCTAGGTATAGAAGGAACATACCTCAAAATAGTAAGTGCCATTTGTGATAAACCACAGCTAACATATTGCTAAATGGACAGAAACTGGATATGTTTCCCCTGAAAACTGGAACAAGACAAGGCTGCCCATTTTTACCCCTCTTGTTCAACATTGTGTTGGAAGTCCTAGCTAGGGCAATTAGACAAGAGAAGGAAATAAGGGGTATCTAAATAGGAAAAGAGCAAGTCAAATTATCCTTCTTTGCTGATGATATGATCCTATACCTTGAAAATCCAAGAGAATTCTGTCAAAAACCTGCTTGCACTGATAAAGGACTTTGGAGAAGTCTCAGGGTACAAAATAAATGTGCAAAAGACAGTTGCATTCCTGTACACTGACAAGCCAGCAGAGACCCAAATAAAAGCTCAATCCCATTCACAATAGCCACAAAAAAAATGAATCACCTCAGCATCTTCCTAACCAGAGAAGTGAAAGATCTTTACAACGAGAACTACAAAACACTGCTCAAAGAAATCCAAGAAGACACAAACAAATGGAAAAATATTCCATGTTCATGGATAGGAAGAAACAGCATTGTTAAAATGTCCATCCTACCGAAGGCAATCTACAGTTTCAATGCAATGCCCATTAAGTTACCAACATCATTCTTCTCAGACCCGGAAATGACAATACAGAAATTCATGTGGAGTCATAAATGACCACGAGTAGCCAAAACAATCCTTAGCAAAAGAAACAAAGCAAGAGGTATCATACTTCCAGACTCCAAATTTTACTATTAGATTACAGTAATCAAAACAGCCTGGTATTGGTACAAGAACAGGCACATAGACCAAGGGAACAGGATAGAGATTCTGGAAGCAAAGCCTCAATTCCTTAACCAACTCATCTTTGACAAAGCCTCCAACAACAACCACTTGGGAGAGGAGAACCTATTCAGTAAATGGTGCTGGGAAGACTGATCACATGCAGAAGATTGAAACAGGACCCCTACCTATCACCATACATAAAAATTAACTCTAAATGGATCAAAGATCTAAATGTAAAACCTCAAACTATAAGAATCTTAGAAAATGCAGGAGACACCCTTATGAAAATTGGAACTAGGAACCAATTCCTATTCAGAACCCTAAAGGCCAATACCTTAAGAAATAAGATAGACAAGTGGGACCTCATCAAACTAATGAGCTTCTGCGAATCAAAAGAAACCATCAACAGAGCAGGGAGACAGCCCACAGAATGGGAAAAAATATTTGCCAACTGCATATCTGACAAAGGCCTAACATCTAGGATCTACAAGGAACTCAAACGTGCCAATAGAAAAAAAAAACCAGCCCCATTAAAAAGTGGGCAAAAGACATGAATAGACACTTCTCAAAAGAAGATATACAGGTAGCCAACAGACACATGAAAAAGTATTCAGCCTCACTCATCATCAGAGAAATGCAAATCAAAACCACATTGAGATACCACCTAACCCCAGTAAGAATGGCCATCATTAATAAAACAAACAACAACAGATGCTGGCGAGGATGCATAGAAAAAGGAACGCTTCTGCACTGCTGGTGGGAATGCAAACTAGTGCAGCTTCTTTGGAAGACAGTGTGGTGATTTCTGAAAGAACTAGAAATTGACCTTCCATATGACCCAGCAATTCCCCTATTGCGAATATACCTGGAACACAAATCATTCTACAAAAAGATACCTGCACACGTATGTTTATTACAACTCTATTCACAATAGCAAAAACATGGAACCAACCATGTTGCCCATCAAAGTTGGATTTGATTTTAAAAAGTGGTACATATAGACAAAAGAATATTATGCAGCCATAAAGAAGGACAAACATATGGACTTCACAGCAACTTGGATGGATTTAGAGTCCATCATACTCAGTGATCTGTCACAAAAACCAAGAACAGAGTACCATATGTTTTCAGTTATAAGCGGACCTTGAACAATTATTAAAATACTATAAGAACAGGATTGGCAGTCGTGGGAAACTGTCAGGGGAGGTGGGGTGGGATTGGCAGTTGAGGAAAACTGCTAGGGGAGGGAGGGGCACACTTCATCAACAAGGGTACCTGCATAATCAACGTTTGTATACCTAACCCTGAATTGTACTCCACATCTTTATAATTTTTAAAAAACCTTGCAATGTCTCTCTGGACTGCTTCTGCCAGACACAGAAGTGTGGTTCTCTCAACTCCTCATCTTCAGCTTTCTTGACATTCTCAATGAATAACATAACACTTTTCTGAATCTTTTCCTACTTTGTGTCTTTTCCTTTTGCCTCCTTCACTGACTTCCCTTTGTCTTTTTCATCCATGGAGTAGACATCTGTTGTTCTGGATGTCCAGAATCTATTAAAATAATTTGTTTTCTTGACTTTTAATTCATGGTATCTGTCTTTGAGTTACCACTATCACTGTGACAAGTGTATAGAAGTATATCTGAAACTTAATAAAGTTACAGAAATGTCTATCTGTTTTGGCCTATAAGCACTTATAGAAATTTATTACAATATTTTCTTAAATTTAATTTATTCTAACTTATAAGTTTCCAGTAGATACAAAGGGAGAAGATCCTTGTCATCTTTTGGCAATTGAAGTGTTACTTAGATTCTTGAGTTTCATGGGTTGACTTATTTTTGACCCCAAACTAAATTAAAGGTGTATATACAAAAAAAATTTAACATTCTCTTTAAATTCTCACTCTCAAGTCTTAGCAAAAGTAGATATCAGTGACCTCAGAAGTGTCCTCAAGCTGCTCTGAATAAGGTCATTGCTGAACAAGGGGCTCTGTTCAAATTTCTCATTTGTAAGCTTCTGTTTATTCAGCAAATATGAATTGAGCACCCAGGAATGGCTTCAGATGAGAATGACTTTTTTTTTTTTAAATCAGGGTCCCACTCTATCTCCCAGGATGAAGTGCGGTGGCATGATCACAGCTCACTGCAGCCTCAATCAACCTCCTGTGCTTAGGCAATCCTCCTGCTTCATACATATGCATATTACCATGCCCAGCTAATTTTTTGAATTTTTTTGAAATGAGGTCTCACTATGTTGCTCAATCTGGTCTCAAACTTCTGGGCTAGGGCAATCCTCCTGCCTCGGCCTCCCAAATGCTTGGGTTATAGGCATGAACCACCACACCCCACAAGAATGACTTTTGAACCGGATCTGTGAAGATGTTTACTTGGTGAAGAAGGTCTGGGATGTAGGGAGAAGAGGATATGAGAAGACATTCAAGGAAAAAGAAAAGAGCATGAACAAAGGCAGAGAACAGTGAAAGGATGTTGTGTTTGAGAGACTACAAAGAGGTCAACATGACTGGAAGGTAGAGTAGAGTAGTGGGAGATTACACTGGAGGCATATATGGGTTGCGGTTATACTGGAAAGTGCATTGTGCACCAAACCAGGGAGGGAATAGTGACTGAGGGGTCCAAGAAATTCTGACAATGCTCTATTTTTTAACCTGGGTTGTGGTAATACAAGTGTTTGCTTTGCGGTAGATTAAGTTGTATTTTGTGTACTTCTGTGTATACGTGCTATATTATAGATAAAAATGTTTAAGAGGAGAAGATGGGAAACATTACTTTTCTAATATGTAATAGCTAGACACACCTAGAAATAAAGCACCTAGAACACTTCCTGGCACATACCAAAAGCTATGAAAGTCATCATTGTATTTTAAAGACAATCTCTGTTCCACTCTTGGTTCCCAGTTGCCTTTCCCAAACAACTTTAACATTGTCTTCCAGAAATCTTTTAAATACTTAGAAGCAACCTCCCCCTCACCACTCCCATGAATTATCAGTGTTAAGGAACTTGTTTGTATTCTCCATCCATGCATAAACTTTTTTTTTTTTTTTTTGAGTTGGAGTCTCACTCTGTCGCCCAGACTGGCCACCGCAGCCTCGACCTGCTGGGCTCCGGCGATCCTTCCGCCTCAGCCTTCCGAGTAGCCGGAATTACAGCCGCGCGGTACCACACCCGACTAATTTTTTGATTTATTGTAGAGATGAGGTCTCGCTGCCCAGGCGGGTCTGGAACCCGCGGGCTCAGGCAATCCACTCACCTCAGCCTCCCAAAGGTGTGGGATTACAGGCTGAGCCACCGAGCCCGGCTCATGCATAAACTCTTGAAGTCAGGATTTGGCAAGTGATTCAACACTGTATTCCCTCAACTCTAATCCCAGGACTTTTTGCGTATATTTGTAAAAGGAATGAATAACCTCTTCCTGATTCCACTCAAACTGAAGCTATTGTCAAGGCAGTATCAGACTTAGCATCTGTATCAGTGGCTCATCCAAACAGAGTTGACACCTTGGTACAAAAGAGCATTACCGTATCAGAGTGGACATACCTCTTCCCAGTAACGAATGGCTCCAAGGTGACATATTTCCCTATTCTTCTGCACTCCTTTCCAAACCAACCTCCAAAAAAATGTGGACACAATTTCTTTGAAATATCTGGCCACCTAATAATTTGGGTCTGAGGCTCATCTTAACCTCATTGTGTGTAATGTCAGTGAGAATCCCCAGGCAAAACGGCGAAAGAGTACTAAGTCTCATTATGTTAGTTTTACCATAAAACTGTTATTGAGGAGGAGATGGAAATAACAGGATACTTTATGAGAGCTCTGGGCTTCTTGAGCTCTCTCATGGCTCCTAATGAGAACATAATCACAAAATTATTATAGGGAATTTTTTTCTTCAGCCAATAAAAATGACACATTTTTTCTGAGTCTGAACTAGAAAACAACTTTTGCATGTCCCTGCTGTCATTTACCTGCACATGGTGCAAGCACTTATTTTTGGTTCTTAATGAAGGCACGGAGCTTCTAATTATTTAGGGATGTGATTAAATGAGTTTCCCAGTGACTTGGTGTCGCAGGAGAAATCTTTTAATTTGCACGCTCCTATGGCTGATGTATCTTGCAAACAGTGACTATTTAACAATCCCCATTGCCACTCATTTGCCACTGCTACTCCAACTCATTGACTTTGAAAGTTTTAATAGTGCCCAATGAAACTTTTAATTGCCACTGATTAGCGTTTAGGCTTCCCGAGGCAGGCTGTTAGGGGACACAGCCTGGTTCTGCAAAGAACTGACTGCAGACGTCTTGGATGAAGAGCACATGAAGAACAAAGAATTCCCTCATCTCAGTGTTTCTCCTACCCCCTTTTCTGTCTTGAAGGCTCAATATCTTTTGTTGAAGATCTTCCTGACTTATTTTTTGATTCTTATCTTATCTCAGATGACTGTTAGAAATTCACAAAACTGAAAAGCAAAGAACATCATAATTTCAACCTATATTCTGACACTATGAGTTATAGTCTAAAAACTTTAACCTATACTTTTTCTAGCTCAGGTTTCAATGGCCGTGATTTACCTCTCATCTATTTCAGAGTGAGATCTAATCTAAAAATTTCAGTGGGTTCAGCAGCTAATGTCAGAACATGAAAGTCACTGCATCCTCCATATGAAAATCTGAACATTAGATTTAGATTAATTGTGGATATTGAAACTAATAATCAGAACTGATTTTAAGAAAATTATAGGCAATGTTAATGGAGGAGGAAATAAATTCAAAAGGGGTGTGGCCTGTGTTTTCCTCAATCAACCAATTCAAACCCCAGATTCTGAAACCCCAGATTCAGTAGATTTCTTATCACTACGGAAAGAACATTGGAGAAACTAGAAAGATGATCATGTCAAAAAATAAGTTGTGGCAGGGCCTGTGGATACAGGGAAATGGAAAAAAAAGTTAATTTCTTGCTTATTTAGAGAGCTTGACTGATTATAAATATGGTCACTGCATTACTCATTTGGGGGGTTCTTTCAGCTTTTTATGGTGATGTAGTTTCCATCATGTTTTTCTGAATAATTAGTTTTGTTCTACATTCTTTCTCATTTGTCCTTTAAGAGAGCTGGAAATGATTTAATTAAAACATATGGGGGAAAGTCCAGTATGTTCATATGAAATTACTAATCAAAATCATCTACCATTTTTTCCATTTATCTTTTAGTTGCTTCATTGGTTAATTTCAATGAATACTTAGGGAATCACTGATTATGTATTTGCTGAGCACAGAAACCATCTGGTTACTGGTAGCATTTGAAGGTTACTATTTGAAACAGATCTCTGCTAGTATTTCAGGACTTGTTCTATTGATGTCTTGCAATTAATAGTGAATTTTACAAATCAATTTGCCTCTAACCCATCATGTATCATATGCACTTTTTATTTCAAGGCTAAAACCCACCTAGTTGATAGAATGACTTTCACTGGTGCTAGATGAATTTTTCCAGGCTGGAGACCACCTGTTGTTTTTCCTTTTTCACCCTACTTTGACATCTGCTTTTCTTCTATTTTATATCTCTTTTGCCCACCCAAATCCAAATGAGCTTACCATTGCCTCAGAGTATCAAACAAAAGGACAAGTTACAATATTGGCATAGGCAAAGCCTCATTTTCAAAGGACACCAGTGTGGTTGATTGTCTTTCTAAGGCTTTCACATGTTTCTATTAACAGAGAAGCTTTAAATTAGAAATGATGTCATTTTGATCCATGTAAGGTGTTGTAAATTAGGATATATTATAAACACAGCACAGAAGTGACAACAGTTTTTCTTCAACATGATCTCACCTCTTCTATTTCCTAACCAAGAACACAATCAGAAAGAAATCAAACCAAGCAAGGCCAATTTCTTTCTTGGAAAGTCTCTATATTTTGTATATTTATCTATTTCTTTACTTATTTTGGAATAAGAAGTCAGCAGTTGGATGACTGTCATAGGGATAAATAGTAATATATTTATTTAAATTTTTTAAATCATATATTTTTTTCTGATCTGACTGATGAATTTGACAATGAGAGCTGCCTTTGTCAATTAGATTTTATAGTGGATATTTACCACAAACTGAATGAGGTAGGTATCAAATTGCAGCTCCAAGCCTTTGATTAAAGCATATGATAAAATAAAAGCATTTTATCAAGAATACATTGCATTGCAAAGATGTATTAAAATGAACAGTAATTTGATTTTCTGAACCCTTTTTGGGTCTATTGAGTAAAGTAAGTACCTCTAAGGGGAAGAGGAACAGACATCAATAAGAGTAATTTGACAAGTCTTGGTAGAGCCTTTTTGGGTACTACTAAATGAGAAAGTAAATGACTGTAATGAATAGGTAACAAATTAATTTGTAAGTCAGGTGGTTTCCAATTCTTTGCTTTCAACAAAATTTACATAGCAACTAATAAACTTTAATATTATTGACTATTCAATGTTATGTAATTTTGGGTGATGGTGGTATAGCAAAACTCTATTTCCAATCACTTATTTAACTTGAACTTAGTTGCATAGCACTAAAAGTTATTTTTTTAAAAAACAATTGATGCTAAACTCTATTTCATTCTAGCATTAAAGTAGTAGTAGATACATGAACCAACTTTTTTTAAAGCCCATTTCCAGTGAAACTTTACTTCATGTTTGACAATATTTTTCAAGATTTGAAATGAACTTACATGGTTTTGATCAATTGTGTACCACTATTGTTTGTGATAGTAACTCAATCCAGAAGACATATTTAATACTTAGAACCTTATGATAATGGGAAATGTTAAACATCAATAGAATATAAACAATTTTATATTACATAAATTATCATTTATAACTTTATATTATAAAATCTTTTACATTTAGTTTCAATTCTTGAAAAATACAAGTTCAATAAGAAAATTAAATAATGTAAATGTTCAACTCTTTAAGAAGAGTATGTTCATATGGCTTTTAAAATGTGTGATGGTAGCAAATTGTTTAGATTCCTCTGAAACATTTATTTTATTTTTTCCCTCTTTTAATTTTTATTCAGAATTGTGGGGTACAATTCAGGGCTAAGTATACAAATATTCACCGTGCAGTTACCTTATCGATGAGGTGTTTTCCTCCTTCCTACTGTCAATCCCACCTCCCCACCGCCCGTCCCCCTCCCCACAGTTTCCCACCACTTTCAATCCTTTTCCTATTCCACTGAAACATTTAAAATAGTGATGTACCCATTTTTATGAAACATAACAGTAGGTATGACAACCTTGAAAATTACATTCTTTGCAGGATTTTAAAGCTATGATGAAATATCCTAGATATTACCTAAAAATGTGGATGGTGTGATATATTTTTTCAGGATATTTGAGGGGCTACAGGAGAAAAAAGAATGTTTGAGAACCACAACCCTTTTCCTGAATATATGTGTGTATCTTTGATGATCATCTTTAGTTGAGACAAAATCATCTTAATTTATAAGTAATTCTATTAAGAATTACTTTAAATTACTAGTGTATCAATGAGTTGGGAGGCGTGATCTCAAATCTTGGCTTAATCCCAGAACATGATCCAAGGGCAATTATTTAATCTTTCTAAGCCTTGCTTTCTACTTCAGAGTGACACTAGATGTTATTAGTGAGAGATTTCCTCAACTTCCTGCCCCTGCCTGCCAGTGCTTGGCTACATCAACACTACAAGAGAAAGGGGTCCTTCCTGTCTAGGACTGATTCTTCCTCACACACTCCCAATTTCACCATTCCTTGTCTTTCTCAGGAACTCTGCTCCATCAATTGTTTTTCCCCTCTGTCTTACCTCTAATCATCACAACTCTGTTGGGTTTTTCTTCTCTTTTTCTTTTTTTTTTTTTTGGAGTTGGAGTCTCACCCTGTCCCCAAGGCTGGAGTGCCGTGGCACACTCACCCACTGCAGTCTCGACTGGCTGAGCTCAGGTGATCCTTCTACCTCAGCCTTTCAAGTTGCTGGAACTACTGGCATGCACCACCATGCCCAGCAAATTTTTTGATTTACTGTAGAGATGAGGTCTTGGCAAGTTGCCCAGACTGGTCTCAAACCCATGGGCTCAGGCAATCCTTCACCTTGGCCTCCCAAAATGCTGGGATTATAGATATGAGCCACCACTCCCGTCCTATTGTGTTCTTCCATTCAGCATTTAGAAAGCCCAACTGTCTACCATATTACAATTGTAAAAACAGTGTAGAAAGGGGCATTCTCATAATTTGTTGTAGGGAGTACAAACTGGCATTCCCTATCTATAAAGCAAATTAGTAATAGGAATTGAAGGCTTTTGAAATGGATGTGTGATTTGGTTAATCGATTTGAATTGTAGAACTGTATTCTTAGGAAATAATCTAGTATATGTACTTGTGGGTATGCTTGTTTTACAGTAATGTTTATCACAGCAATATTTATAATAGGGGACAACTACAAGCAGCTTAAATAATCCATAATAGAAGATTTTTAAAATTAATTATAAAATATGCCATTTTAAATCATGACATTGAAAAATGTAATTAAATGAGGAAATGTTTATATTAGTGGAAAAAGTCAGATTGTGTGTACATGGGGAATATATATCTTCCAGTAGTTGCTCCCACTCTGGGCATAGAATAAGATCATTTTTCTCTTTGCTTTTTACTATATTGTCTTTTATTGACTATAATTAAATATATTTCTCTTTGCTTAATTATTTTAAATTTATTTCTTTCTAGCTGACATGAACAAAAGAGAAGTGACCAGGCTGGTGATGGAGTAGGCATTAGCAGGTAAGAAATTTCCACAAACTTCTAGAAATGAGTTGGTAAGGTCTTGATCTAGAATAACCTATTTTCTGACCCCTCTATATGAATGTCATTCAAAAACTTTTGTTTGCAGACCACTTGAATAGGATAAAATATTTGACACTCTGTCCAACCCACTTTCTGAAGGAAAAATGACTTGCCAATAACAGATTTGAAAGAAAAAAAAGAAAACTGTTGCTGTAAACATTTTGCAGGCAGCATTATAAATCAATTATTATTTACTTTATAAGTATAGAAAATGCTTATAAAACAAGGCCCTAAAATTTTTTAATTACCTGGAAATTATATTACACTTATACTGAATACATACTATAACTTTCTTTTTTTAATTTTTAATTTTAAAGATGTGGGGTACAATTCATGGTTAGGTATACAAATATTCATTATGCAGGTACCCATGTTGATGAGGTATGCCTCCCCCTTCCCTGGCAGTTTCCCACTACTGCCAATCCCACCACTCCCACTCCCCGGCAGTTTCCCACTACTGTCAGTCCCTTTCTTGTAGTATTATAATAATGGTTCAGGGTCTGCTTATGAGTGAGAATATGTGGTAC
This sequence comes from Cephalopachus bancanus, assembly GCA_027257055.1. Taxonomy (NCBI): domain Eukaryota; kingdom Metazoa; phylum Chordata; class Mammalia; order Primates; family Tarsiidae; genus Cephalopachus; species Cephalopachus bancanus. Next base: position 293,440 of record JAPVLO010000403.1, read on the forward strand.
TCAGTTTTTTGTTTCTATGGTAGATCACTCAATATTATAGACTCTAAGTCCATCTAGGTTGCTATGATGCTCATTATTTTGTCCTTTTTTAATGACTGATTCATATTACATTGTGTATATGTACAACATTTTTTTTATCCAGTCCTCTTTCGATGGGCAGCATGGTAGGTTCCATGTTCTTGCTATTGTGAACAATACTGCAATAAACATACATGTGCAAATACCTTTTTCATAGAGTGATTTGAGTTCCTCTGGGTATACTCCCAGTAGGAGGATTGCAGGGTCATATGGAAGGTCAATTTTTAGATCTTTTAGAAATTGTCACACTGTTCTCCACAGAGACTGTACAAGTTTACACTCTCACCAACAGTGTAGAAGTGTTCCCTTTTCACCGCATACTTCAGCATCTGTTGTTTTTTGAGCTATTGATGATGGCCATCCTGACTGGAGTTAGGTGGTATCTCAATAGTTTTAATTTGCATTTCTTTGATGACTAGTGAGGCTGAGCATTTTTTCAAGTATCTGTTGACTGCTTGTATGTCTTCTTTTGAGAAGTGTCTATTCATAGCCTTTGCCCACTTTGCAATGGAACTGTTTGTTTTTTTTTCTTTTTGGCACATTTGAGTTCTTTGTAGATCCTAGATGTTAGGCCTTTGTCAAAACACACAGTTGGCAAATATTTGTCTGGAATTTTTAAGCTCCTCTTGGGTACGGGTTGTATCTCTAACCCCTGTGGTATTATATATTCCTACATATAATCTGTAGATTCTAAACAAACAATAATAGCTCTATCATTATAAAGACAAAAAAACAGAATGTGTGTTCTTCCTCCCTCAAAGAATCTGCGTGTATAACAGAGAATTATTTGAATTAACTGTTATGTAGAATACAATGATTATTAAGGGATAAGTAATAAAGATATTAACTGAAGCTTTGTATGTTATTAAAACTCAATAGTAATTATAGTGATTAATTAGAGTATTAAATCCACAAAGGTTTTTGGGGAGAAAAGAGTATTTTGTCACTGACATTGCTTAGAATTCTTGACAAAGGACAATAATAAAAAGCAGACCAATATCCATGAGTTTTATCACTGCTTTAAAGTCTCTGTATTCTATATAGTCCTTATTACATGTCACTAGGTTGGACCACTCTCACTACCACAAATATGTGGAAATTAAATAAGAAACTCTTAAACAACCAATGAGTCAAAAAGAAAAAAACACAAGGGCCGGGCTCAGTGGCTCAGTCTGTAATCCCATGTTTTGGGAGGCTGAGGTGAGTGAATTGCCTGAGCCCGTGGGTTCGAGACCCACCTAGGCCACTTGGCAAGACCTCATCTCTACAATAAATCAAAAAATTAGCCATGTGTGGTAGCACGTGCCTGTAATTCCAGCTACTTGGAAGGCTGAGGCAGAAGGATCGCCAGAGCCCAGCAGGTCGAGGCTGCGGTGGCTGGGAGCGTGCCAACGCACTCCAATCTGGGTGACAGAGTGAGACTCCAACTCAAAAAAAAAAACCAAAAAAAAAACAAGGGAAACTAGAAAATATCTTGAGATGTATGAAAATTAAAACACACATGCCACAATTTATGGGATTTAGCAAAAACAATGTTAATGGGGAAATTTATAGGTGTAATTGCATACAATTTAAAAGAAGAGTGTTATCAATTCAATAACCTAACTGTATATCACAGGGAACTAGAAAAAGGAGAGAAAACTAAACCCAAAGCTAGCAGAAGGAAGGAAATATTAACCAAAGTTATTTACAGATTCAAAGCAGTCTCCATCCAAATCCCAACGGTGTTTTTTGCAGAAATAGAAAACCCCATCCTGAAATTCATATGGAATTGTCCCAGATAGCCAGAACAATCTTGAAAAAAAGAAGAACAAAGTTAGAGGACTCATACTTCCTTATTTTGAAACTTACTGCAAGACCACAGTAATCAAGACTCAGTTTAGTCCTGGAATAAGGACAATATAGACCAATGCAGCAAATTTGAGAGCTCAGAAATAAATCCTTGCAGATGTAGTCAAATTATTTTCAACAAAAGTGCCAAGACCATTTAATGGGGGAAAAGATTCTTTTCAACAAATCATGTTAGGAAAACTCGATATCCACATGCAAAAGTATGAAGTTGGACCCTTACCTGAAACCACACGCAAATGTTAACTCAAACTAGATCAAACACCCAAACATAAGATCTAAAACCATAAAACTCTGAGAAGAAAACATAGAGAAAAATCTTGATAATATTAGATTTGGCAATGAGTTCTTACATATGACACCAAAAGCACAGACAACAACAACAAAAAAAAATAGATAAATTGGACTTCAGTAAAATGAAAACTTTAGTGCATCCAAGGACTCTGTCAACAGAGTGAAGCTAAAACCAAGAGAATGGAAGAAAATATTTGCAAATCAGAAGTCTAATAAGGGATTAAGGTCTGAATGTGTCTGCTTAAAATTCATATTTTGAAACTCTAACTACGAGGTAATGGTATTAAGAGGTGGGGCCTTTGGAAGGTGATTAGGTCATAAGGGGGGAGCCTTAATGAATGGAATTAATGCTCTTATAAAAGAGGCCTTAGAAAGTTTGTTTGTCTCTTCCACCATGTGAGGACATACCAAGAAGTTGCCCTCTATGAACCAATGAGCAAGCCCTCTCCAAACACCAGATTTTGCCAATGCCTTGACTTTGAACTTCCCAGTCACCAAAACTGTGAGAAATACACTTCTATTGTTTATAAGCTACCAAGTTTGTTGTGTATATTTTACCATAATAAAAAAATTTAAATAGTCTCTATATAAATTTCCACAGAGTACTTTTAAATAAATGCAATGTTTCAGAATGACACTATACAGGGAACCTTTGAAGCAACTGGACTGGCAATTGCTATGAATGGCTTAATATTTGTAAAAGGGTACAAACTACTGATTCCTAGAAGACTACTTGGAATATTGGAACCAGATGTGAAGGGAACCTACTCATCTACCCAGCAAGGTACCACTACATAAACTCTCCTAAACAAAATCTTCAGTTGCAATGAGACAACAAATTTCTCAGACTCCCTAGGTGGAAAAGAGCAGAGGAGAGGAAGGCCAGAGTGAGAGGCTGCACACAAAGCCTAGGGAGCACCTAGGCTCTGACCAGGTTACTGAAACAAGAGCAATCCAGCTGTGGACCAGGGTTACTGAAACAAGAGCAATCCAGGTGAGGAATTGGACCCAGCACTTTTGTTAATAAATGTAGTTTTGCAGGGCTGGGCGTGGTGGCTCACACCTGTAAGCTCAGAACTTTGGTAGGCCAAAGTGGGAGGATTACTTGAGGCCATGAGTTCGAGACCAGCCTGGGCAACATAGAAAAACCTTATTTCTAGAAAACATTAAAAAATTAGCTGCACATGGGAGTGTATGCCTGTAGTCCTAGCTACTCAGGAGACTGAGGAAGGAGGATCACTTGAGCCCAGGAGTTCAAGCCTGCAATGAGCTGTGATCATGCCACTGTACTCCAGCCTGATCAACAGAGCATGATCCTGTCTCAAAAGCAACAACAACAAGTTTTCAGACCTTATTTCTAGCAATAAATTCTCTTGATGAAGAAATCTCATGCAGAATTCTAAAATATAATGCAGATAGCTGAAGAGTTGCTCAGTAGTTGGGAGTCCTTGTGTCCCCCACCTCTTCCTTCTCTCTCTCACTGCCTTGGAACTTGGGCCAGAGAGCATGGTATGAGAAACAATCTACTAATCATAAGAATCTAATTAGTAGGAATTTAAATGTTTTTCTTGTCTCTCTTTTCCTTCAGCAAAAATACAGATTTTTAAATAATGTTTTAAAATATCAAATGTAAAAAATCTGACTTTCCCTTCAGTAAAAATATGAATTGCCAGTGCAAATGCTTAGTTGAATATTTGTAAAGTAGTTAATAGAGATTATTTTACATTCTCATTATTTAAATAGTAGCTTTTATTACAAGTCTAAATAGTGATTTTTTAATTGACTGACGGGTTCTGGGGCACTTTTGAAGATATCTTGTGTGCCTTGAGAAGCTATTGGACCTCAATTTCTCCATCTCTAAATTAAAATTCTTGGATTAGACATCTGTAATCTATACCAGCTCTGATACTACATGGTTGTGTCTTTTTTTGTAGTCCTACATAGGCCATATATCCAGGGTGTCACTGAACTCATCCCAGGTACTTTATTACAGATACAATGATGATGAAATCTGGTGAGATCACAAAAAAGACCGACTAACTATGTACAAGGGAGGACCCCCAAAAACCAGAATTATCTTTTGGAGGGAAGCCAGAATTTGTTCTCCAGATCAACTAGTCAACCAAAGTTCTTTTCTGGAAGTTTTGAGAAGGTTGACTCACGATTTGTGGAAGAAACGCCCCAAGTTGTAACAAACAGGTGACTGGTTCTTCCACCATGACAATGCACCTGCCCACACCGAGTTTTCAGTGGCTTTTGGCCACAAATGGCATGACCCTCATTCCCTACCTCCCTATTCACCCGATTTTGCCTCAAGTGACTGTTTTTGTTTCTCCAGGTTAAAAAGGTTCTCAAAGGGAAACATTTTGCCAATGTGGTAGAGGTGAAACAAAAAACAGCAGAAGCACTAAAAGGCATCAAAATCGAAGAGTTCAAAAACCATTTTGAGCAGTGGAAAAAATGGAGTGTATTGCATCTAATGAAGAGTACTTTGAAGGCGACTGAAGTTTAAACATGTAAAAATAAATACACAATTTTTTATAAATAAATTCTGGGTTTTTTGGGTCTCCCTTCATATCCAGGTAGTTAGAACAGGAAGTGATTCAAAGAAACACTTGAGTCACTCTCACTTGAATAGTATTCAGAATTGCAAACTTAAATATAACTAGCCACATGCATAGGAGGAAAAAAGGCACATATTAAAAATGCTGTGAGATTCACTGATAGAGTTTATCAAAGAACGAAACCTCTGTAACCCCAGAATAAATTAGTCAACATAAATTAATTTTCTATCTATTGGGAGAATTTTCATTCAAGTGCCCAAGTATTTTACGTTTCTAACATTTTTCTGGATGATATTCTAAAAATGGTCTTAGATATTTCACTGCTTTCTTAAGCAAAGTAGGTCAAATACAATAATAATTTATTGATGGCTGAGGGTTACCTTTTTTGGGGGGAAAAAGTATCCTTTTATAAGCGATGTCCGAAACCACTGACAAGGTATGTAAGGTTTATTTCTTTGCTGAGTGGCTCAGATTGCTCTACTTTTTAAAATAGTGGTACTCTTTTTAAAGTCTTCTTAGCTCTTACTTTTTTGTTGAGCTGTCAGTTGTCACATGTGTCTGTCAGTGCACTTGCAGTCAGCTCTTAGCATCTTTTCTTTGGCGGGGTGTAGGGATGGTTGTGATGGTTGGGTATTTTCATTGTCTTTTTAAAAATATATATATATGACTTTAAGTATTCGCATCTTATCTATTTCTAAATGTCAGAGTTCTCCGTCAGACTTGAAAATACTCTTAAACAAGTCTTTGGCAACCTCCAAATTATTATTGGTGACTTTGATATACTTCTGGCCATACTTGGAACCAGAAGGGGCATATAAAAAAAAAATCACCTTTCATTGTCTTTTTTTATTTTTAAACACTTCTCTTTGTCAATTGTGTTGTGAATATATGAGGCTGTTGGGAAGCTAATCTCCAGAGAAATAATATGTAATTAAGATTCTATAATATTTCTGTTTCTTTCAATCCCAAGAAAAGTGATGAAAGTAACCCAGCTGTGAGTATGATGTACAATACATATATATTTACATACAAGGTCTGACAAGCTTGCGGTCTCATTCTAGAAAAAGTGCTGTATACCACATTGCTGACTATCACTAAAGTCACCTTCAAAGTACTCCCCTTGAGAAACTATGCACCGATAACTGCCTAGTCCACCCATCAAAGCAATTTTGGAAATCTTTGTTTTGGAATGGCCGTCAGAGCATCATTGTATACCTTTGATGTCCTGAATGTCATGTCACAAAATGTCATCAATATTTTCTTTATCTTTGGGTAAATAAAAAAAGTCATTGGGGGCCAGATCAGGTGAGTAAGGAGGGTGTTCCAATATAGTTATTTGTTTACTGGCTCAAAACTCCCTCACAGACAGTACTGTGTGAGCTGGTGCATTGTTGTGATGCAAGAGCCCCTTTGGGATCATTTTTTGCACACATCTTTCTCATGCCAAGATTTTCAGTTAAGATTTTTCTAACTGTTTCTCTGTTGATGTTTATTTGGTCCACTATGCTTCTCAGTCAGCTGACCATTTGGACACACAACTTGACTAATTTTTGCAATGTTTTAGTCAGTTCTGCTTTTACTGATCATCCTGACCTCTCTTCATCAGTGACGCTTTTTCTCCCCCCCAGAAAAACGTTGAATCCATTTGTACGTTATAGTTTTCTTCATGGCAGTATCCCCATAAACTTGAACTTACATGTCCCCAATTTCACATCCACTCTTGCCAAGTTTAACAAGAAATTTAATGTGTGTTCATTGCTCTAATTCAAGCTCCAACATTCTCTCAACAACAGCTCTGATGACCATTCCAGAAAAAGAGTTCCAAAGTTGCTTTGTAGTTAAAGAAAAACAAAGTAGTATGAATGGAATGATTGTTCTATTGATTTCCAGTTCCTTGCAGCCTCCAAGTATCATTTTAAGGGCAACTTTAAGTCATCGGGAATAGGCACACGCTGTCTTTTTTAACAGAGGCAACTACATTAGATGAATCTACAGGGGAAAAACAGTACACTGGGACAGACAAAATGTCAGTCAGATAGTGATTAGAGACACCATTCCCCCTAATCTGTATATGAATAATACAGTTGTAGGGGAGATAAACTGACATTCAAACCCAATCCGGTCTGGCTCCTAAGCTTGAGTGCTTCCTACAGAAACATGTGACCTTCACAGACAACATGCATATCCTATATACGTCATGACTCACTTCCTGCGAATTCAGTCCCAGGCTGACTCCTAGACACAGATAATTTCTTCCTCCAAGAGTCACAGTGGTGTGGCCAAGTCTCTTTTATAGTATTTCTAGTATTAAGGATCAATACATAACAACACCAGTGTGGATAATCTAAACTCAGGGGCAAAGATGACCAGTGTGGATAATCTAAACTCAGGGGCAAAGATGACCAGCTCAGCTTGCAACTTGGACCAAAAAACAAAACAAAACAAACAGGCAACAACCATATTTCTATGGTTTCTACTGATGAGTTGAAATGAGAGAATTCCACCACCTGGTTGTTTTGTATGTAACTCTATAATGTTTTTCGTTATTCAGTTGTTTGTAATAAGAAGTTGGGTTAACATAAAGTCATAACAAACTCAGTGACAGTGAATTTTGAGAGGCTTATTTCCAGATAATTTACTGCTAATTAACATAGAGCAGTTAATCACTTTTAATGTCTCTTTTCATACATCTATTTTCATCAAAAAGGTCCTTTCTGTTTAACTACTCTGACCCAAATATTCAGGATGAATATTGCTGCCATCACAGATTCCCTCTAGGGAAGGAATATAATGGAAGTGAAAATCCCTACATAAAAAATGGCACGGAGAAATAAATAAGGGAAAATATATAAACAAATATTGTGCAATATCCTTTATTTCACTTAGAAAACTTACTCAGGCAATTTGTCTACATAGTATCAAGGCTCTAAAAGATAATTTTCCCTCTAACTCTGGGCCAAAACAACCAGCACTATTTGTTTACATGATAATATGATTAAAACAGCCCATAATTTATGATCTTTGCTGATTTTACAACTTTGCTGATTGTACAACTGATTGTACACCATTCTGGAAAACACACACTATTTCTCTACAGTCTCACACAGAACACTTGGGCAATTCTCTGGCACCAGGTGGGTGCCCTACAGTTCAACTAAATTCTGAAACTATCTGCCTGGAGTTGCTTGAAAGACTGCCCTCCCTTCAGATGCCAACTGCAAGTCTGCACCCGCCAGACTTCTGACCTACTAGGTATAAATTAGGGGTTCCTACAGTCCCCTCCTCAGTTTCAATAATTTGCTAGGATGGCTCACAGAACCCAGGGAAATACTTTGCTTATGTTAACTAGTATGTTATAAAGGATACAACTCTGGAACAATCAGATGGAAGGGATGCATAGGCAAGGCATGGAGGGGAGGGTATGTGGAGCTCCCATGCCTTCTCTGGTTGTGCCACTCCCCACACCAGTAACCTCACATGTTCACCTATGCAAGAAGTTCATCGAATCACACTTTAAGAGTTTTTATAGAGCTTAGTCTCTAGTCTCACCTCCTCTTTCTGGATGTTGGTAGGTGAAGCTGAAAGTTACTCTAATTACTTGGTCTTTCTAGTGATTGTTCCAGCCTTTGTCTATCTAGGGATTCACCCTAAAGTCATTTCATTAGCATTAACTCAAGTGTGATCAAAATGGGCTCATTACGAATAACAAAAGACACTCCTATCACTCAAGAAATTCCCAGGGTTTTAGAAGCTCTGTGCCAGGAACCTGGGACAAAGACCAAGTATATTTCTTATTATACCACAACCATGCTGATCAGAAATTTAAATACAGAACATTTTCAAAGAATAGGCAACTCAGGACAACTTGTGATCTAGTAAGGCCCTAGAGAAAGATAGAAGAGAGACTATTATTATCTTACAAATGTCATCAGCATTTGACATTTTACAGAAATGGGTTCAAAGTTTCTGGTTCAATTTTACTTTCTATTTCTGGTCTTTCTTTATTCTTTCTCCCTCCCTCCCTCCCTCCCTCCCTCCTTCCCTCCCTCCCTCCCTTCCTTCCTTCCTCACTTGCTGCAATTGGACCAAGACCCTAGGCCTAGAACAGAGAGAGCTGAGTTTGAAGTTGGAGTTGTGAGATCTTATGAAGTTCTTTAAATTATTTGATCCTCAGTTTCCTTATCTATATAGCAATGCATTGCTTAACAACAGGGATACATTCTGAGAAATGTGGAGAAATATTAGGTCCAAATAGGCCACCGACAATTCAGTAAATTATATTGAAGAAAGGGAACCTCAGGGTGAAATTTACAAAGAATTCACTGACGTAAAAGTCATAAATGTTTTAAATAATTTTTGTAAACTAATTTTTAGCTGACTGATGTAAATAGAAAAGCAATTGATCATTGCTGTAATTAACTGTATCTCAAGAAACAGCTCACCACAATCAATCAGCCATCGGGCAGACCCCTAGCACCGCATGCACAGCACATAATTGACTTCCCTTGGCACCACATGAAAACTCCTTAGCACAGCCCTACAAAACTTCCCTCTAGCCCCTGCTTTGGGCAGACAGTAGATAGTCCCTCTTTGCTGCACTGCCCATTGCTCCCTTTGCAATGTACTCTCCCTTTCATAAATCTGTCTTTCTTAGCACCACTATCTTGGTGAATTCTTTCATGGCCCAGGCAAAATCCGCCTCAGCTAGTAGTACACACCATAAGAAATGTGTTGTTAGGTGATTGCATCATTGTGAGAACATCATAGAGTATAATTACACGAACTTGGATTATATGGCCTACCACACACACAGACTATGTGAGATAGCCTATGGCTACAAGCCTGTACAGCTTGTTACTGTACTGAATAATGTAGGTGATTGTAACATAATGGTTAGTATTTGTGCATCTAAACATATGAATAATGACGAGGTGTATAAATTCAGAAAGGAGGGCTTTATTTCTCATAAAGATTTGCAGCCTGCAGGATGATCATTTTGACAGGCTGGGAAGCACAGCTGCTGGTCCGAGACCAAAACAGACACTTTGAGGGAGGGGCAAAAGGAACAAGATTTATGCTGAGCATAGTGGCTGAATATACCTATGTAATAAGCTATAGGAGAAGTCACACATATTTACAAAAGGAGAAACATGCACATATATAACTGAGCTTTATGCCCCTTCATGGGTTGCATGTACAAAAAATGTCAGTGATTAAGGGTGGAGAGTTTGGCCCTCTGATTTCAAAGGGTAAAGCAGAGGACACAAAAACACTCACTGGGTATTCTTCACAGACTGGCCAGAACCACTCCATGGTCTCTTATCAGGCAAAAAATGAGGGGCGGCATCGGGCAGTTGGTTGATATTAAAGATTGAGTCTTTTGAGAGGGCTGCTTTTTGTCTAGCCTTTAGGCTACTGGTGGTTAGTAAAGGAGGGGGCATAATGAGGGGGCATAATCTCTTATCCTGGCCAAGAACTCAGTTTTCAAGGTTTCTGTGGGATCCCCTTGGCCCAGAGAAGGTTCACTCAGTTAGTTGGGGGCTTAGGATTTTATCTTTATTTCTCACATCTAAATGTAGAAAAGGTACAGTAAAAATATTGTATAAAAAATGGTACACCTGAATGGAGCACTTACCATAAATGGAGCTTACAGGGGACTGGAAATTGCTCTGTGAGTCAATGAGTGAGTGGTAAGAGAATGTGAAGGCCTAGGACATTCTTGTACATCATTATCATCATCGCCATCATCATCATCACTATTAACTATTATTATTATTATTATTTGACTATGTAGCCCAGGTTGAAGTACAGTGGCATGATCATATCTTATCACAGCCTCAACATCCTGGGCTCAGGTGATCCTTCTGCTTCAGCCTCCCAAGTAGCTGCAACTACGTGGGCCACCACACTTGATTGGTTTTTTTGTAGAGATGAGGTCTCAAACTCCTGGGATCAAGTAATCATCCCACTTTGGCCTCATAACTATTGTACATTATAGTTAGTCCTTTGTAACTATACAAGGCCTAGGCTACACTAAATTTATTTTAAAATTTTTCTTTCTTCAATAATAAATTACCCTTATCTTACTATAGCGTTTTTACTTTAGAAAATTTTTAACTTTTTAAACTTTTGACTTTTTTGTAAAACATCTTACAATGTAAACATGTTTTACAGCTGTACGAAAATATTTTTCTGTATATCTCTTTATTCTACAAGTTCTTTTCCACTTTAAATTTATTTTATTCCATTTAACTTTTTAAACTTTTTTGTTAAAAACTAACAAGGATAAGACCATATCTTATCCTACTGGAAGGTCTTCACGGGGCAATAACACACATGGAGCTGTTATCTCTGATGGTGCCAATGCCTTCTTCTGGAGTACCTCCTGAAAGACCTGCCTGAGGTTGTTGCACCATTAACTTTTTTTATAAGTAGAAGGAGTACATTCTAAAATAACAATAAAAGCTATAGTATGGTAAATACTTAAACCAGTAATAATCATTAGTTATCATTATCAAGTATTATGTACTATACATAATTATATGTGCTATACTTTTACATGACTGACAATGCAGGTTTGTTTACACCAGTATCACCACAAATATGTGAGTAATGTGCTGAGCTAATTGACAGGATGGCTATGTCACAAGGTCATAGAAATTTTTTTTAGCTCCACTATTATCTTATGGAGTCTCTGTTCTATATGTAGTCCGCCATTAACTAAAAACTTTATTATGTGGCTCATGACTGTATACTGGGGATAACAATAGTATCTACCTCATAACATTGTTATTAGAATTAAATGATATAAAGCATATAAAGTACTTAGCATAAAGTCTGGTATGAGGGAGGGACTCCATAAATATTAACTATTATTTTTTGTATTAATAACAAATATAAGCCGGGCTCGGTGGCTCAGCCTGTAATCCCGCGCCTTTGGGAGGCTGAGGTGAGTGGATTGCCTGAGCCTGCGGGTTCGAGACCCGCCTGGGCAGCGAGACCTCATCTCTACAATAAATCAAAAAATCAGCCGGGCGTGGTAGCACACGCCTGTAATTCCAGCTACTCGGAAGGCTGAGGCGGAAGGATCGCCGGAGCCCAGCAGGTCGAGGCTGCGGTGGCCGGGAGTGGCCACTGCACTCCAGTCTGGGCGACCGAGTGAGACTCCAACTCAAAAATAAAAAATAAAAATAAAAATAACAAATATAGGTGTAATGAACTTTACCAATTAATCTATGGTTCTTGTACGTGCCATTTTAGTTACCTTTTTAGATCAATTGCTGAATTCTGGAAGCTGGGATAAACATGATGAACACTCGAAAAGGGCATTTCTATGTCCTAATTTGTAAAATTTACATGTAATTTTCCCCAATGCCAATCAGTAGTATGAATTGATAGCATTACAAGCTGCAAAAATCTTGTTACTGTAAATTAATATTTTCTGCATATCTTATTTAGTAATGATAGCTTTCCTCGTCCTGGGTAAATATCAGTCAATACGCAGATTAATTGCTTCTGCAGATTAATTGCTCCACAGATGTCATGGCTCTACCAAAAGAAAAGTTGAAAATGTATTAATTTTTTTAATTTGATAATTTTCATATGTACATATTTTCAGGGTACCTTTGATAATTTAATACATTCACATAATTTGTAGAGATCAAATCAGTATAGTTGGAATATAAAATGTGTCCACTTTTAGTGTACATCATGTGAGTGCTGTGACAGGGTGCTCCTGGGCTCCTGTCAGGTCAGGAGACTGTTGTGTTTTAATGGTGTGTTTTGACATGAGGCCTGGTCCAGAAGGTTTTGCACAATGATCCTTGACAATTCTTGGGAGAGTTCTGCTGCCATGTACATGTGGACAAATCTTGACATTGGTTGATCAACCTAGAGTGAGACCGGGGTCAGCCTCAGAGAGTAGTCCACTCATTAAAAGTCTGGAACAAGGCTGGTATTCAAAAAAGTATACTGAGTTTTCTAGTTTCTGGTATACCACAGAAGAAGGAGTTTATGAAAATATAAAGTCAGAAACAGGACATTTCTAGTTTCAGGAGAACAAAGTTGGTGGGTGTGGGTAGTCACTAATAAGCGTTAAAACTTAATATGACTAACGCCTATGGCTTGAAAAGCTCCAAGAGAGGAACAGAAGGGCTGCAGTGAAATATGACAATTGCCCACACTGTCTTTCTGGGTTGCCTCCCTCCTTCCCTCCCTCCTTTTTGCCTTCCTTCCCTCCCTCCCTCCCTCATTCCTCACTGTCATCACCCCTGGCCACTTTTCTCAGTTTTGTGGACCCCTTTTTACATCAGTATTAATTCTATCATCACATTTTTGCACCTGTACTTGGCCCTAGGCTCAGAATCCTCAGAAAAGAACATGATTTTTTTCTGTCCTCAGCAAGACAGGTGCTCAACATATGACTATTAATAAGTTCTGAAAGTAGACAAACAAAAAGCACTTCTTTTTACCTTCTAAAAACCACAGAAATCCAAAAAGTACTCTCTCCCTCTCCCTCTCCTTCTGTTTCAGTAAAGTGATGAGTAATGCCGGAAACAGTGGGTAAAGCTATATGGAGGAATATATATATTCAACATGTTCTAAATACATCCAACTTAGTCTTATTCAAAGTCAAATTGGAAAAGCAGATGAAGACACCTCTCTAAGACTAAATGACTTCAATCTGTGCATCTGTTAATTCCACAGGACTCCAAGGAAGACAATTGAGATGTGGCCTAGTTCTGAACCATGAGATCAGAGAATTACAGATGTGACCCTCACCTGTAATTGGTTTCAATACGGACCTATTGATGAATCACTCCTCCATATCGAGCAAGTTGAACAAAATTAGATGACTCAAGACTAAAACAAAATAACCTATTTCAACTATGGCAGCATGGTTCCTGAATTCTTTGGGTGAATAAATGGGTAAATAAAGGAAATAAAATCCAGTGAATATAAACCTCCCGGATTTCCAATCTAGAAAGATAGTGTAGGCAATTGTCACAATCCATTGTCTCCTTTCTGTTACTCTCTTAGAGCATTTCAAGACATATATTTTGGATATATTAGGTTTTAGAGATTATTAACTGTTTGAACCCAACAGCCTGTTCTCCTAAAACCAGTGTCTTTGGATACTTATTTAATTAGTAAAAATTGCTTGAGAATCAATACTGAGGCAGAGTCTGTTGAACAGGTTTATAAAAGATAAAGAAGAAAAAGTACACAGTGAAATCTCAGACACCAAGATACACAAATCTCTCTAGACAGTGGAGCGCCAAGCTGAGGAAAGAGAAATTATAGAATAATCTAAAATGCATCTATAAAATGAAAGACTCTATCCCTTATCAGATTCTACTCAACTAAAAGACCCAGAGTCATTACAGACTGACCCCAGAATATGAACTCAATATTCTGCATAAGGCCGAAAATGAAGAAAATTATTAAAAATTATACTGGGAAAAAAACTTTACCCTGATATATCTCTGCTTGAAAGAATTTATGTAGTTCTTGCTGGTGTATTTCAAAAACAAGTTTGCCATAACTTGTAAAAATCAAGAGAAGATGAGCTCAAGATAATTGGAAGTACTGGAAATTTTTAAAATAATTTTTTGTTTAATATTACATGTGGACTTTCAGTCTGGAAATGAGAACTCTGACTATAAGTAATTAAATCTACGTAATCATAACTAGTATGAATAAGATGAGCAGAGATTTGTTTATTCGCCAACCTCAAAGTCCTGGGACAGAGAGATGACAATTTTTGAAACTCATAAATTATTAGCCAAATAAGTGTGACAGAAAATATAGATGTATTTAAAAGCATTTGGACAAATTATGACTGATACAGTCACCAATGACTTGGAAATACATTTAGCCCCTGGAATTAAGATGACTTCAGAAGAGGCAATAAAAGTATTTTCTTGACATCTTTGTGGACAGGAGAATTCAGGTGTGAAAGGACCATATGTTCAAATATTCCCAAACAGCTCACGTGTTAGAACAGTTTGAGAGCTATTGATGTAATCAAAATATTACCTTTAATCCATTCAGCATACCACTTTGTATTCTTATTCCTCTTCAAGTACAATTTCAATTTCAAGTACAGTGAAGACAAACTTTCAGTAGTGGATGCTCCCCTTTGATTGATAGCCAGAGGTCAGGACTCTCTAGCAATTCTGATGAATGTATGTAACTTCTTGGTTCATCCCTATTGTTTCATCTTAAATTCTGCAAATGAGATGATGCAGATGAGCAGTGCAGCAGTTCCTTCTCATTTGCATTTTATTAGCTTTATGACAGTTTCCTTCTTGCATGATATTACCTAATTACATCCTTCAAGGAAGCACTAACATATCACTCTCTACTTTCAATTATTCACTCCAACGAAGGGAATCATGAAACTCCCACCTCCTCCCAGAAAATTCACCCAGCAATTGGTTCGCTGTGGGAGGGAGATGATGTGAAGGAGTGGGACCACAATCTCAATCAGGAGTTCTTAAAGAGATGTTTAGCTTTGGCCCCTCTTTCCTAGCCACACAATAACACAGCTCTCAGGACCATGTATGCCCAGATGGTATTACCCAACTTTATTGATCATGTGCTTCACTGAATTTGTTCCAAAAGACACTTATTTCAAATAACTTTAGAATGTTTCCAAAATCATTTATTTATTTATTTATTTTAATTTTTTTTTTTTGAGATGGAGTCTCACTCTGTCGCCCAGACTGGAGTGCAGTGGCCACTCCCAGCCACCGCAGCCTCACCTGCTGGGCTCCAGCAATCCTTCCGCCTCAGCCTTCCAAGTAGCTGGAACTACAGGCGCGCCCTACCATGCCCGGCTGGTTTTTTGATTTATTGTAGAGATGAGATCTCACCAAGTTGCCCAGGTGGGTCTCAAATCCGCGGGCTCAGGCAATCTGCTCACCTCGGCCTCCCAAAGCGTTGGGATTAAAGGCTGAGCCACTGAGCCCAGCCCAAAATCATTCATTTATAAAGATCCATATTTTCCCAATATTTCAAAGAAAGGGTATAATCACTGAAAACATTTGAAAAGAGGAAAATCCAGACTGATTTTGATCACTGTTGTTTTGCAGTTGCTGCGTAGCTTCCTAAAAGGTCTGCTACACCTTTTACATATGGATGATCAGCTCTATGTAAAATTGTGAAGTTGTGTCTTTGATGCCTGATTTTCCTTGACTCTCTTCTATCTTGATGGCACCTTTCCTTTATTCTTGGTACTTAACTCAGAGGTTGTATTATACTAGACTTCCCTTTTTGTTCTATTTTATTTTTACTGTATTTAGTTAATGTATCCTGGTTATTGCAAGAAAACCCTGAGGTTAAATTTTTATCAATTTGTCTAACCCTTTTTCATTCTGTCTACCTATACTTCCTTTATGTATTGCTTTGTTGAGGGTAATGATTGTATAATGTGCTTCTCTAAGTCACAGAGGTTGAGTAGAATAAAAAGCGCACTGTAGCAGAAGACATGTCTCTGTTACTTGACAATTATATGATTTCATTAATTTAATTTCTTTAAGTCCTAGTTTCCTTACTTGTAAGTTGGAGTTAATAATGTTTACTCTGTCTTCTTTATAGGATTTCTGTGATCACAAATGTTAAATGAGTCTATGATCACCTTATCCATACTCTTCATGATTTGATAGTTTCCAGTCATACATCTTCCTTTCTTAATCTTTTCTGTCTTCTCAGTTTGTCTACTCATACCCCTGCTCATTTTTCTTGTCCTTTACTTATTCCATTTTCTCATTATTAAAGGCCAGCAATTAGAACACACTATTCCAGGGTGTTCTGAGAGTTCTGTGTTTTATTTCCAGTTCGCTTTTGGTTAATGGCCAATATTTCATTTATTTATTTAAAAAGTAAAAGCAGTCTGTGGAATGACTATTTAGAGAGTAATTCCCAATTGCTCCAGAAAACATTTCTTGGACCATGTCTAATATTAGAGACTCCTTCAGGATAAGTAATAAGCTGCTGATCCACTTACACATTGACAAGAACCTGTGAGATGTTCCTGGTGTCTATCTTAAAATCTTGACTGCTTCTTTCACTTCCTGATAGAGTTTCATGCTATTCTCAGACTTCCAGACATAATTATGCACCATTTATTGTTTTGTAGACTAAATCTAAAGCTGTTAAATGAGATCAGCCCAAGCACAGGTTCTTGATGTATCTTCAATCAAAACTTCTCCACCTGAGAAGTTTCCTTACTCTTTGCCAGTGTTAACAGTTCCAAAGTGGTTCAGTTGTTAATGATCTTTAACGTAAAAACTTTTCAAAGATATCTTTAGATTGAAGTAGTTTCCATGTGGGACATATTAGATTACTAATATATTTCTGTTCGCTAAATCATGGGTTTCTCTCATCTACTTTCCTCATTCCTTACTCAGAATAATAAATTAGTAAGACATGGTTTTGTTCTGAGAACCACATTGCTCTTGCTGCTATAGGCTACTTTTATGAAAGTGAGACTGAAATTCACTAACCATCTTACTTTAGAATAGAAATATAACAATAATCTGCAGTATATTGAGTTCCCACTGAAGTTCTTGTAAATGAAAAATATGAATGCTATCTCTATGGATATCTAATTGGTAAATTTAGACCCCTAAACACAGTTCAAGACAACAAATGACAGAAATGGGCTAGAAATTCCTCAATTTCCATTCTTCACATTGGATAAACTTGATGGAATAAAGGTCATAAGAAAGGCAAAAGAGATCTAAGCTTCCAGGCAACACAAATATATCTTAACAATAACTTTCCTGAGAGAAGCTTTAAACTAGTGTCCCTATTGGTATCGTGTCTGCAAAGTCTTCACCAAATCATAGGTCCCAAACTTGTACTTTTTTCTAAAAGTTTTATGGCTTAAATTCAAATATACAATGAATTTTGAGTTAATTTTTTGTACAAGGTTTAAGTTAAGGCTCAGTTTTTCTTTATCTCAATGAATATCTAATTGCTCCAGCACCACTTATTTGAAAGTCTTTTTTCCTTCCACTAAGTTTCCTTTTACACTTTTGTCATAAATCAGTTACCTGTCCTGATGTAAATCTATTTCTGGGATGTTTGTTTTGTTCTATTGATCCATATGTCTATCCTAACACCAATATCACACAGTGTTGTAGGGTATACTGCTTCTTATTTTATTCTTTTCTAAATTTTATTTATAATTTTTTTAATTTTAAAAATGTGATATACAGTTCAGGGTTAAGTATACAAGTGTTCATTATGCAGGTACCCTTGTTGATGAGGTGTGTCCCCCTTCCCTGGCAGTCTCCCACTACTGCCAATCCCCCCCGCCCCTTCCCTCACAATTTCCCACTACTGACTAGTGCCTTCTTAGCACAGTAGGCAGTGAGTCAGTCTCATATTCTTTTTTTTTTTAATAGTTTTATCTGTTCTAGTTCTTTTACCTTTCCATTTAAATTTTAAAATAATCTCATCTATATGTACAAAAAAATCTTGCTGGGATTTTGAAAGAAAATGCATTAAACCTGTATATGTCAATTTGGAGAGAATTGACATCTTTACTATGTTGATCTTCTAACCCAAGAGATACGTTCTTCTATTAATTTAGATTTTATTTGATTTCTTTCATGAACATTTTTTAGTTTTCAGTTTACAAGTCCTACAAATGTTTTGTTAGATTTACACATAAGCATTTTTTAACAATTATAAATTATATTGTATTTTGAATTTTGGTTTCCACATCCTTATTGCTAGTATAAAAATATATAGTAGACTTTTTTTCTGATCTGTGACCTTGAACTTATTTATTCATTCTAGATTTTTTTGTAGACTTTGGATAGTCTACCTTGATCATTATATCATCTGCAAGTAGGAACAGTTATATTTTCTCCTTCCTGATTGAACTGCTTTTTAAAAACCTTCTTGCCTTATTGCCCTGGCTAGAACTTCCGGCACTATATTGAACAAGAGTAGTGAAAGCAAACATCCCTGTATTGTTCCTGACCTTAAGAGAAAAGTATTCAATCTTTTACCACTAAATATAATATTTGATGTAGGTCTCTGATAGATTTTCTTTATCAAGTTGAGAACAGTCCCCTCTATTCATATTTTTCTGAGTGGTTTTACCATAAATGGGTATTGGGCTTTGTCAAATGCGTTTTCTGCATTGATTGATATGATCATGCTTGTTAATATGGTGAACCACATTGATTAATTGTTAATATTGAACTAGCCTTGTATCCCTGGAAAAACCTCACATGTTAGTGGTGTATAATACTTTTCACATGTTGCTGAATTCTGTATGCTAATGATTACTAAGAATTTTTGAGGGGGGATCCAAGATGGCCACCAGGGAGTAGTCGACCTATGACTCTCTCCCTGAGTGGAACAAAGACGTCAGGCTCAGCAGTCAATAAATTCAGGCAGCTTGAGTAGTTTTGGACAGAAGAAGCACCCTGTATCCCACAGAAGACTCTTGAAACACATAGGGCCAAGGAGGAGAAAGGCCAGTAACTGACCTTAGATCCAGGAGGGCCCATTTCAGTTGCAAGAAGAGTGTTAAAATCTTCCACTATAATTTTGAATGTGTGTTTTTAATTTCAGTTCTATCAGATTTTGTTAAACATGTTTCAAAGCTCTGTTTTTTGATGTATATACATTTAGAGTTACTTGGTCTTTTTGGTGGATTTGACTCTTATTATGACATAATGTTCCTCTCAATTCTTTGCTTTTAAATCTGATATTGACATACATATTACTGCTGTATTTGTTTTATCCTTTTACTCTCATACTCTTATACCTTTATTGTTATATTTAGTGTAAATTTCTTGTAGATATATAGTTTGTGGGCCATTTTTGTTTGTTTTGAAAATCTACTCTACCAATACCTGTCTTGTACTTGGTATACTTAGACCACTTAAATTTAATATACTTATTGATATGTGAGGTTTTAAGTTTGTCATTTTATTTTTGTTGTCTGTTTGTTCTCTCTGTTATTCATTTCTCTGGAGTTTTTTTCTCCTGGGGATTACCTGAACATTTTGAAATTCCACCTTGATATACCTACAGTGTTTTGAGTGTATCTCTTAGTATAACACTTTTAGTGGTTTTCTGGTATTATATAAATACATATAACCTGTCACAGTTTACCTGTGTCAACATTTTGTCAATTCAAGAAATGTATAGAAAATTTTTCTCCTTTTACATCATTTTACTACATGAGATAATGTTATAATTTTGCTTCAATCATAAAACATAATTTAAAAAAACCCAAGGGAAGAAGAAAAGTATTTACTCATATTTATACTTTTTTTTTTAAGTTGGAGTCTCACTCTGTCACTTAGACTGGAGTGCAGTGATATATTCACAACTACTGTGCAGTCTCGACTTGCTGGGTTCAGGAGATCCTTCCACCTGAGACTTCCAAGTAGCTGGAACTACAGGCACATGCCACTATGCCTGGCTAATTTTTAATTTATTGTAAAGACAAGGTCTCACAAAGTTGCCCAGGCTGGTCTGAAACTTCTGGGCTCAGGCAATCCTCTTGCCTCAGCCTCCCTAAATGCTGGGATTACAAGTGTGAGCCACCGTACCCAGCTGCATTGTTCTTTCTTTCTTCCTGGTGTTTCAATATTTCTTCTTTTATCATTTTGTTTCTCTTTAGAAAAATTCTATTTTAAAGGTTCTTTTGAAGTATATCTTGTGGTAACAAAGTTTTTTGGTATTCCTTCATCTGAGGCTGCCTTGATTTATTTATTTAGTTTTTTCTTTCCTAAGAGATTATTTTGCTGGATATATTCACTGGTTTTAGAGTTACAAGTCTTTCCTTTCAACACTTGAAAAATATGCCACTTCCTTCTTTCCTCCAAGGTTTCTGATGAGAAATCCACTGTCAGAGGAATTGTTTTTCCCTGATAATTGTTGTTTTCTTTCACTGCTTTCAAGATTTTTTCTTTGTCTTTAATTTTCAGTAGTTTGTTATCTGTTGGCATAGTTTCCTGTAGGTTTGTCCTATTTTGACTGCACTCAGCTTGATCTGTAGGTTTATGCCTTTTGCCAAATTTGGGGAGTTTTCTGCTATTATTTCTTGGAATTTTTTTTGGTCCCACACACTCTTTCTTCTCTTCTTTTGAGACTACAATGATATGAATACTAGATCTTTTGTTATAATTTCAGAAGTTTGTAAGGCTCTGTAGGTTTGTTTACAATCAATTTTCTTCCTGTTTTTAAGATCGGTTAGTTTCTGATGTCCTATTTGCATGTCCTCTGATTCTTTTCTCTGCCCCTTCTATTCAGTTTTTGAACACATTCATTGAATTTTTAAATTTTTGGTTAGTGTATTTTTCAGTTAAAAAGTTCCACTTGGTTTTTCTTTATGTATTCTCTTTCATTTGGAGGGGCATAGTATTTTTTAAATTGTTTTCAGCAATTCGAAGTTGCTCGTTAAATTGGAGGCTAATTTAAAATTCTTGTCAGATAAGTTTAAAATATATTATCTTGGCATTGTTATTTATTGATTGCCATATGTCATTAAAATTGAGATCTTCCTTGTTTTTGGTATGGTGAGTGAATTTTTAATTAAAATCTGGACATTTGAGCATTGTGTTATGAGACTATATCTTATTCAAACCATCTGTTATTGCATGCTTCCTCTTACAGCACCTCAACTCAACAGAGGATGGAGGAGGGTGCTGCCTCATTATTGCCAGGTAGTGGTGGAAGTACCACCACTGACACTTGGTGGTAAAGAGGGCAGTGTTCATTGCTACAGGGTGGGAGAAAAATATTTAACTCTCTACTAGGCTTCCATTGATACCACCCTAGCTGGAAAAGTAAGACATGCCTCATAACTCCTCTTCATGTGAGCCTCACTGGCACCGTGGTGGGTGGCCTTTTACTGCTATTGTAGTGATAGTCCTGATTGGCCTTCAACATCATCTCAGTAAGGTGGGGAAAGTCTCCTCATTACCATTGAGTGGAGATAGAAGTCCAAGCTCCTCACATGGTCTCCACAGATACTGCAGGAAATGTGGTGATGCAGCAAGTCCATTCTCTCCACTTTTCCTTCACTATCTGGTGTTGGGATGGAGGTTTTTTCTGTGGTGCTTGGCTGGGTAGAGCAGTTAATATCTAAATACTTTCTGTCTTGCTATGCTGTCCCTTTCAAATGCTTTGGCTAGAGAAAGCAAGCTTTTTATTTTTATTTATTTTTTTGTCTGTACCCATTGGCATTTCCGTGTTGCCAGCACTCTGTCTCAGCTATATAAGACAAGTTTAAAACCTAGGAAACACACTGCCATATCTTTCCTTGGTCTCAAGGTCCTTGACTAGTCTGCCTTTTTTGCTTCACCTTTCAGTTTCCTTATTCTTTCTAATATAGAATATCCAGAGTTTTTAGCTCTATTTTGTGGGAGACATAGAAAAAAGTATTTATATTTTATCTTTCAAAAGAAAAAATCCCTCTCTCCTTCATTTTCAAAGGAGAAGGAATTCTTTTTGTTGAAAATAAAATTCTTGATTGACAGTCTTTTGCTATTAGCACTTTAAATATGTTATTCCACTGCCTTCTGGCCTCCATGTTTCTGTTGAAAATTCAGCTGTATTAGCTGAGAGTGGTAGCGCGCGCCTGTTGTTCCAGCTACTTGTAAGGCTGAGGCAAAAGGATCACCAGAGCCCAGCAGGTCGAGGCTGCGGTGGCCAGGAGTGTGCAACCGCCATCCAGTCTGGGTGACAGAGTGAGACTCCAACTCGAAAGAAAGAAAGAAAGAAAGAAAGAGAGAGAGAGAGAGAGAGAGAGAGAGAGAGAGAGAGAGAGAGAAGAGAAAGAAAGAAAAGAAAAAAACATCAGAAGTGAACTTAGAAAGAGAGAAACTTGAAAAGAAAGAAAGAGAAAATCGCTTTCTTTTCAGTTTTTGCAGTGATGAGTCATTTTCTTTGCCCGTTTTTAGGTTTTGTCTTTGTAAATTTCAAAAGGTGGAATCTTTTAAAATTTCTAGGTGTGGATCTTTTAAAATTTCTTTTGATCAAAGTTTATTAAGCTTCTTGCATTGTATTATTCATTTTCTATTACTGCTGCAGCAAATTACCAAAGATAGTAACTTAAAACAGCTCTGAGAGTCAGAAGTTCAAAATGCAGTCACTGGGCTAAAATCAAGGTATTGCATTCCTTCTAGAGGCTCCAGGGAGAGTTATTCCCTTGCCTTTTCTTTCTTTTTTTTCCCCCTTGCCTTTTCAAGCTTTAAGAGACTGACTACATTTCTTAGCTTGTGGCTTCCTCCAAGTTTTTCTTCCCTCCATTTTCAAATCTAACAATTGGCTCTCAACCCATACTCATAACTCATCATTCTGATATTTCTTCCTCCATGTAGTTTAGGCTCGGTGGCTCAGCCTGTAATCCCGCGCCTTGGGAGGCTGAGGTGAGTGAATTGCTTGAGCCTGAGGGTTCAAGACCCGCCTGGGCAACTTGGTGAGACCTCATCGCTACAATAAATCAAAAAATTAGCCAGATGTGGTAGCGCATGCCTATAATTCCAGCTACTTGGAAGGCTGAGGCGGAAGGATCACCAGAGCCCCAGCAGGTTGAGGCTGAGGTGGCCGGGAGAAGCCACTGCACTCCAGTCTGGGCGACAAAGTGAGACTCCAACTCAAAAAAAAAAAAAAAAAAGACTCTTTAATTACATTGGGCCCATACGGATAATCCAGGATAACCCTCTTATCTCAAAGTTTCCTTTGCCATGTAAGGTAACATATTCATAGGTTTCAGTAATTAGAATATGGACATTTTTTGGAGGGTCATTGTTCTACCTATACAGTGTAGAATAATGGGGTTTTAAAAACCAAATTTGGGAAGTTTTAAGATATTTATTTGAGGGTATAGGAGTGAAGGGAAAACTTCCCCTGGGGAGGTTTACTGAAAAATCAGTTCACAAACCGGGCTCGGTGGCTCAGCCTGTAATCCTGTGCCTTTGGGAGGCTGAGGTGAGTGGATTGCCTGAGCCCGCGGGTTCCAGACCCGTCTGGGCAACTTGGTGAGCCCTCATCTCTACAATAAATAAAAATGAGCTGGGCGTGGTTCCAGCTACATGGAAGGCTGAGGCGGAAGGATCGCCGGAGCCCAGCAGGTCGAGGTTGTGGTGGCCATGAGTATGCCACTGCACTCCAGTCTGGGCGACAGAGTGAGACTCCAACTAAAAAAAAAAAAAAAAAAAAAAATCAGTTCACAAAAGGCAGAGTAATAAGACAAAAGGCATACAATTTTATTAACATGTGCATAGGGATAACCACAGAGATATTGTCCACCCTCCAATGGGTAGGCAAGCAGAAGCTTAGATACCGTCCTGAGGTTACAGAAAGAGGAGGGGCTCAGAGCATGGCCCCAAACAGATTATGGCAGTAAATCAGGTTGTAGTGGCAAGACAGATTATGGGAGGTAAGAGAAGAGGAGACCTGGCTAGCAAAGTTGGTCTTGTTGTATAGATTAAAATTCACAGGTAGCTGCCCTCAGAGAAAATAGATGGCAAATGTTTCTTTCTGAGCTTTAATGGTGTCAGACTTTCCACTTATTTTTCCTGGATCTAAACAAGTGAAGGTCTGGCTGGATCAATACAGATTCTGTATAGATGCAAATTTCCCCCACAAAAGACAGTTTTGCAGGAATACTTCTGTTTGCTGGATCTCTGATAGCCATCTCAAACTATGTCAAATAAATATATTTTGAAGTCGGCCTTGGTGGCTCAGCCCGTAATCCCGTGCCTTTGGCAGGCTGAGGTGAGTGGATTGCCTGAGCCCGCAGGTTCGAGAAAAAAACTTTAGACAAATTAAATTTAACAGAGTTTAAATGAGCAAAGAATGGTTCAAGAATCAGGCAGCCTCCCAAAGAATAGGTTCAGAGATACTCCACACTGCCATGTGGTCAAAGATGATTCATGGCTAGAAAAAGGAAAGTGACGTACAGAAAATGACAGTGAGGTACAGAAACAGCCAGATTGGTTACAGTTCTGTGTTTGCCTTATTTAAACACAGTTTGAATGGTTGGCAGCCTTTGATCAGTCAAAACCTGGTAAATTTTAGGTAGGTAAAAAATTTTATGCTACCATGCTAAATTTTATTTTAAGGTGATAAGACAATACATAATCACATTCATTTTCCACTTGAATAAATCTGGTGATTAATTTATTCATAAAACAAATGTTTATTGAGTATCAATTATGGGCCAGGCAGTATACACAGAGGTGAACAAACAGATGTGATTCTTGCACACTCAGAGCTTATTCACCAGAGAGAAACTGTTAGTCAATGACATAAATAAATATCACTATAAATTCTTTGAAGGAATATAATAGGATGCAACAAGAGATTAAAAAAAAACATAGCTAGACTGATGGTCAGAAAGCTTCTCTGAGAAGTAATATTCAAGCAGATACCCAAAAAGTAAGAAGTAATCAGCATGTAGAGAGTATTCATGTATTTGACTGTGGAGAGGGAAATAAACACCTAAAATTGAAATATACTTGAGCAAAAGAATAGACAGGATTTTCTGAAGAAATAGATATGGGCAAGGGATGAAGGAAGAGAAGACCCAAAATTGACTCCCAGGTTTCTGATCAGGAGTAAGAGAATATTGTGAGAAGGAAGTTTAGAGGCAGTTGGTCTAATTTTATCAATAACATGTAGTGTTATTTGCAGCCCATATGATATTCAGCTATTTTAATTTCTAGTTTCAGAGGAAATCTTATCTAAAAGTGTGGATGATGAAATCTTCTTTCCTTCTTCACAAGGTTTTTGTGAAACTATGCTGAGACAATGCAATTGTAAAACTAAAAAGCAAATACAACTGTAAGAGTAGACCATATATATCTATTTTTATTAAAAATATGTTTTATCATATTTCTAATCTCATATGTTTAATCATATACCAGTTGCTTAAAAGTGGACCTGGTAAAAATGGTGAAAAAAATTAGAAAAGCTTAGTCAATAAACAGAAAATAATATTTTATTCTTGTCATAAATATAATTTGAGTCCGTCTGAAAAAGTATGAAGGAGAAATAACATTTTTAAAGGGGAATTAGAAATGGGGCAGTGGCATAATGGAGAGACTTAATATGTGTTGTAGGTTAGCTATGTTCACAAGTCTGTTATTCATTACTTAATTTAATCTTAACAAAACATCTGTAATCCCAACATTCTCCCATCTTAAACATGATTAATCTGAGGCTTATAGAAGCTAAGTAACTAAACCAAGGTCAAGCTAAACAAGTGACATAGCTATGATTGAAACCTAAGTCTATCAAACTCCCACACCCAATTGCTTACACCAGGGTTTGGAGAATTTCTTCTGTAAAGGACCGTAAAGTTAATAGTTTAGGCTTTGTGGACCATATGTTCTATTTCTTAACTATGGTTCTGACATTGTAGTACAAAAGCAGTCATAGTTAATACATAAATGAATAGGTGTGGCTGTGTTCCAATAAAACTTTATTTATAAATATAGGTGGTGTGCTGGATTTGGCTGCTAACCATTGGCTTACACTAAAGAAAAAAGACAGCTTAGCAGTTTCTAAAGAAAACGGGGAAGCTGAGACACACAAAACCTCATTTAAGGACAATTCACCAAGGAAACAATTTCAGATGCGAGTTAATGAGCTCTCAGGATTCCTAGAATTTAGAATTGTTATGTCACCGCCTAGCATCCATTTGTTGTTTACGGTAAAGCAGAATGGGCAGAAACTAATTAAAATTTAAAAATAATCCAGAAATATCATCCTACTCAACAGTTCCAAATTTGTCATTCTCCCAACCCTTTACTGGAACTACTGACTAGGAAGCAGAATAGTATAAGTTTGACTTTTTTTTTAATATTGCCTTCATCTATTCTCTGAGGGGTAGAACTAGCCACAGGCAGCATAAAGAAAAAAAGAGCAAAGACAGAGAGAGGGATGATCACAGATTTGAAAGGGCATTGGATGAAGTCACTTCTGAGGCTTTTAGATTGGTGATCTGTCATAATTAGCCCCATATAATCTGAAGTTTCATATACCAAAAGGGATACTCAGTATATTTGTTTTCTGTGGGTATCCTAACAAATTACCATAAACATAGTGATTTAAACACCCATTAATTATCTCTCAGGGCTGTGGGTCAGAAAACAAGGTGTCAACTGGGCTGGGTTCTCATCCAGAGACTCTGGAGAGGATTCTACTTCCAAGTTTATGCCAAAAATCAGTTTCCTGTGATTGTAGGACCAAGATTGCCTTTTCTTTAACTTGTGGCCCCCTTTATCTTCAAACCAACAATGACATGTCAAATTCTTTTTTTTTTTCCCTCTAGCCTCCGGTGTAGCTAGGACTACAGGCCTGTGCCACCATGCCCAGCTAACTTTTTAATAGTATTTTTTTGTAGAGATGGATATCACTATGTTGCCCAGACTGGTTTCAAACTCTTGGTCTTGAGCAATCCTCCTACCTCAGTCTCCAAAGTGTTGGGATTACAGGGGTAAGCCACTGCACCTGGCCAACATGTCAAATCCAACTTGTGATTTGAATCTCGGACTTAATCTTTAGCCAGAGAAAAATCTCTGCTTTTCAGGGCTCATGTGATTAGATTAAACTTACTCAAATAATCCAAGATTACCTCTGTATTTTATTTATTTATTTATTTTTTAGTAAGGTTGCCCAAGCTGGAATGCTGTGGCATGATCATGGCTCACCACAGCTTCAAACTCCTGGGCTCAAGCAATCCTCCTGAATCAGCCTCCTGAGTAGCTGGGACTATAGAAGTGTACCACCATGCCCAGCTAATTTTTTTTTTTTTGGTAGAGACAAGTTCTTGCTATGCTGCCCAGTTTCATCTTGAACTTCAACTTCTGGGTTCAAGAAATCCTCCTTCCTCAGCCTCCCAAAGTGCTAGAGTAACAGACATGAGCCACCACACTGGGCTGTATTTTAAAGTCATGTGATAAATAACCTTAATTACATCTGCAAATTCCCTTCTGCCATGTAATGTAACATATTCACTTGAGTAAAATTATGGGTGTGATGGTCATGGAGGCCACCTTACACTTGGTAAAGTAGAATTTGCTATTGTGACATTTCTCATGGAAGAGAGCTATTGAGAGAAAAAGTTGGGGGCTCTGGTTTAATTTGCCAAATGTTGTTTTTGTAATATCAGTGCTGAAGACTGGATTTTCTTTCTTACCTACAACTAACAAAAGTTTTATAGCATGTGTATGAATTAAAGAGAGAAATTCCTTGCCTAAAAAAGCTTATATACTAGTAAGAGAGCCAAATAAACTAATGTCCAGACAATGGTGGTATGTATGATGAGTAAACTCAGGGACAGAGGGTCAAGGGAATGAGGGGGAATGCACATAACTTATTCTCAGAGTCAAGCTACACTATTTAGAAGAGATGCCACCTACTCCAAGAAAGAAAGGATGAGTAAGAGTCGGCTCTCCAAGTGCTTGTCAAAATATCTCATTATTGTTTTATTTTCCAATTTTCATTTCAATTGAGAAATAATTCAAAGAAATGGAAAATCAAAGAGCGGTCACTGAATTCACCTTCCTAGGATTTTCCAACCTCCCTGAATTAGAGACTATTTTTCCTGGTTTTCTTGGTCATTTATCTGATATCTCTTCTGAGAATCAGGGTCAGACCTGCCCTCCATACTCCATTGTATTATTTCCTCAGCAACTTCAGTTTCTTAGACATCTGCTACTCATTCACCATACTCATGGTTCTTCTGGGAAAAGAAGACCATCTCCTAGGAGAGCTACCTTTCCCAGATCTTCTTTTTGATGTGTGCTGGCATTGAGAGTGTCTTATTGGCTGCTGTGGCTTATGACCCCTACAAGACCATTTGCCACACTCTCCAGTAAGGGCTCCTTGTGAGTGTGAAGGTCTGTGTTTGTCTGGTGATGGGATCCTGAATGTGTGGGCTGGTGAGTTCTGGGACACTCACAGCCCTGACAGCCACATTCACTCTGTGTGGGCCCAACCACATCAGCCACTTTCTCTGTGATGTCCCATTACTCCTTAAGCTCTCCTGCTTAGACACCTCTGTTAATGAGTCTGTGCTCCACATGGCCAGTGTCACCATTGGCCTGAGTCCCTGCCTGTCTACTGAGTCCCTGCCTGTCTACTAACCTAAGGATTCCCTCTGTGCAGGACAAGAACAAGGCCTTATTTACCTGTGCATCCCACCTCACTGTGGTGATGGTCTTCTTTGGAACAGCCAACTTCAACTATGACAGGCCTAGAAAAGGATCCTCCCTGGATGAGTAGTACATCCTGGTCTCTCTGTGCTCTTCTGAGTTAAACCCCATCATCTACAGCCTGATAAACAAGGAGGTCAAGGGTGCCCCAAGGAAACTGACTAGAAAACATGGATTCTCTATTGAGATCAGCAACTAGATCATGTTTTTCATTCTGGAAAGTTTCCTAACTAGAGAAAATGCAATTATAACAGTGCTCACTCAATACAGTAAGTCCCCTATATACAAACGATTTTCATTCTGAGAGCACATTCATAGGTCCAATTTGTTCATAGGTTCAACAGAGTTGCCCTAGATACCCAACTAACATAATCAGCTATACAGTACTAGCTACATCACTGCTGCTTTTTATGCTTGCTTCTGGACATCCTGGGCTTGAAATGGATACTGTACTATGCTATACAGTAAAGTAAGTACACAAAAGCGTAACCACTTTTAGAGGATGCAGCCATGTGACAATGTATGCCAGGCATGTGAACTTACGTGATTGAACATCCAAATACACATTCACATCTTTGAAAGTTTACAACTTGAAGGTTAATATGTAGGGGATTTACTGTATAGCATATCTTGACAACTGCAGTGCCCCTGTGCTAAGCACTTAACACTTGTGGTCTCATGTGCATTGTGTTCTCTCCAATGAACTAATATTATAGAACATTTTCATTACCCCTAAAAAAAGCCTTCTACCCATTAGCAACCACTTATCATTTTTCCTGAAGATCTCCAACTCTATGCAACTATTAATCTACTTTATGGCTCCATGAATTTTCCTATTCCAGGCATTTAACACAAACGGGAATACATAATATGCCGGGTTTTTTGTGGGGTTTTTTTGGTCTGGCTTCTTTTCTTTAGTGTAATGTTTTCAAGTTTTACCCATGTTGCAGCATATATCAGTACTTTGTTCCTTTTTATGTCAAATAATATTCCATTGTGTACAAGAACACTTGTGTACAAGTTTTTAGTGGACTTATATTTTCATTTTTCTTGGGTATGTACCTAGCAGTAGAATTGTTGGATCATGTAGTAACTGTGTTTAATCTTTTGACTTGTGTTTCCCTGCTAGCTGGTGATCATAAGACATTTAATAAGCACCATTTTTGTTCTTCTTCACATAGGGAAAAGTCAGTGTTGGTAAGATAATTTATGACTTTAGAAACTTAATTCTTGACACTGTCTAATATTTTCATCGTAATTTTGGTGCAGTGAAATACTGCAAGAGTTTCAAACTTCTACCTCTACCCATCTGTGCCCTACAGATCTGTTTGTTGGCATTGCCATTTTCTCCTTCAGAACTCCACAGCAAGTCAACCAGGTGTCATCACAAGGTCATGAGCAATGGCAGGACCAGAAATAAGGGATCGTGAAAGCATAAGGGTGCTGGTGGGGAAGAAGGAAAGCACTGTGTCCAGAGGAGCAGTGGCTTGAAGCTAAGGCAACAGGTGTGGCTTGAAGCTAAGGCAACAGGTGTGTTAAAGTACTGTGGCTCCAGAGACACATCTGCTGGCTACATAAAGAGGCTAGGCCTGAGACCCACGGCCATGGTCACCTCAACAAATGGAGAAAACTCCCTCATGTGTTGCAAAATCCAACCAAAGAAGCCCCTATCCACATATACCCCTTCACTCACTAATGGGAAGAGGAGAAGGCAGTCTTTCAGGCTTTAGCCATCACAATTCCTAACTACAAATTCACTACTGAACTTCACTCACATGTGTCCTGAAAAAGATAGGAAGCTGATCTCATTGTGTACCGGGGAATGATGATTGCCATGGCCTTAATGAATCTGAGAAAGAATTAATTGCTCTTTTTTCCTACAGTTTCTATTCAGGCTGTTGCCCTTGAATTGTGTTTGTGCTTGGAGGAGTCCCAGAACAGCTGCTTAGGGAGAGATTAGATGGATACTCCCAAAAGGACAATCCATAAACCTTTATAAATGGCCATCCTAGAAAAATGAATCATGGAGAGAGAAAGAGGATTTCTGGCTCCTGCCTGAGGCAGTGATTATGCTCTGGGCAGCTCCTAGAATGTCAGGTCCCCTTTATGGTGCATGGAGGTCAACAGCCAGTTCTACCAAAGAGCATCCTTATCATACTAGTGTAGGAAGTACACAGCCTACCACCAAAGCCAGAAATCCAAAGCTTTCAGAAAGAGTCTGTAGCAGATTTTTTATTTATTTACCACCGCAATTGAGAAAAACTGTGCCGAGTATTAGGATATGCCTACCCTTAAAGAACATATTATAGAGTACTGTGAATTCTTTTTTCATTCTTATTTTTAGAGACAGGGTCTTGCTCTTTGGCTCAGGCTGGAGTGCGGTGGCACTGTCATAGCTCACTACAGCCTTGACCTCTCAGGCTCAAGAAATCCTCCTGCCACAACTTCCAGAGTAGTTGGGATTATGAGTGTGCACCACTTCTTGTGTGTGTTTTTAATTACTGCATCAAAAAATGGGATGTATGTAATGAAATAGTTTTAATATATTTTTACTGTATATAAATTTCTGCAATATTACTTATAGACTCATAGTAGAACTTACTTTAGAGATTATCTACTCCAAAATGTAAGGGATGCCCGAATTCTTTAAATGAGATAGTATGAGTGAAAAATTTGTTCATGGAATAACATATAATTCTAAGTACTCCATTTTTGACAACAGGACAGAAATAAATACTTTTCAAGGAGAAAGCATAGGGACATGTTTCTACTATGCACATTACGATGTGTCAGTGGGTACACATAAAATCTTTGTTTAAATGAATATAAATTTGTGTGTAAATTTGTTTTAATAAAAGTAATTAAGCTTGGAAACATTTATTTGCTAACTAGGGATTCTCATCTTTATGTTGCAACACATTTCTGTTTAGAAGGTGTATTGCAGGCAATATATTAACTTAATAAAGCCTTGATGCCTGTGAAGGATTTACTTCACTCACAATCCTTTTTATTAGAATTATCATATACTTGGGGTTATTCCTAAATGATTTTACTGCCAGTCATTTGCCTTAGAGATGACTTATTGGTTGGCGGGTGGAGGGGAAGAAGCAGAGTTGATGCTCTCTGGCTGGGAACTGAGCAGACTGTGCTACAGGGTCACCATTGGAACCAGTACTCTTATGGGAGAGGAATAGGTTAAGACTATCACAGGTCAAGGGGCCATGGAGCACCATTTATGCCCGTACAGGCTGTTCTGTTTTTCAGGTCTCTAAGATGTTGACACCAGGACCGCTTAATATAAAGGTTCTCCATAGTTCAGCTGAGATGTGCCTTTTAAATCTTTTCTTTCTCTGTAGGTCTGTCTAAAGTGTTGTATTTTGTATCTTTCTTTTCCACTGACTTCAACCAGGGTTGTTAGTGAGCAGTCTTTGTACCTTACGTTGTAGCTCCTCATTCAGTCCAGTAGACAGATTAGATGTCATTGGGAGTATCAGGCTCCGTGATACTGGCTGGGGTCAAGAACTGAGGCACCCACTCATGGAGGGGGCATTGGAGGCTGGTCCTTCTCTGCTCTGACACACACGGAATTGGACAGTGACGCTACGCTGTCTATGGCATAGGCTGGGGGAAGGGATGCAATTTCTGATGAGACCGCTGTAGTCACCCACTTCTGAAACCTGAGACAAAATACACCGGTTGAGAAATGCCAATTATTATGTAGACATAAAAGACAAACATATGGACTTCACAGCAACTTGGATGGATTTAGAGTCTATAATGCACAGTGATCTATCACAGAAACAAAGAACCGAATACCACATGTTCTTACTCATAAGCTGACACTGAATATTTACCATAATACTATTAGAAAGGAATTGGCAGCAGCAGGACACTGCCAGAGGAGGTATGGGGGACACAACATCAATAAGGGTACCTGTTCTCAAGCCAGGCAAAGTGAAGACCAAAGAGAAGCCCAAGCTTTACCTGTACGATGACCACTTATATAACTAAGTGGAATTGCACCCCACATCTTTAAAATAAAAATAAAATAAAAAATAAATAAAAGAAATACCAATCTATGTCATGTTTCAGGTAAAACTGATGTTGAAAAATCCATGCCTGATAGATACTACATGCTCTTACGCTGGGGAAGATAGGGTTAATAAAACTGGTGAAACAGTAAATAGTCAATAAATGGGCTCTTTTTTATTTTAAGGATGTGGGGTACAATTCAGGATTAGGTATACAAATGTTCATTATTCAGGTACCCTTGCTGATGAGGTGTGCCCCTTCCTCTCCTGACAGTTTCCCACTACTGCCAATCCCTTTCTTATAGTATTATGATAATTGTTCAAGGTCCATTTATGAGTGAGAACATATGGTACTCTGTTCTTTGTTTCTGTGATAGATCACTGAGTATGATAGACTCTAAATCCATCCAAGTTGCTGCAAAGTCCATATTGTCTGGTGTTACCAATATCTTTTTTGTTTTTGCCAATTTGACCAATTCTCAGGAAATTGAAAAGAGTTGATATTTGGCTCTCTCTCTCTCTTTCTTATTTCATGGAATGCTCTTTGCAGGACAGTAGATTAGAAAGAGTATAGCCTTCAACAAACATGAAAAAGTACTCAACATCACTAATTGTCAGAGAAATGCAAATCAAAACCACAATGAGATATTCCCTTACACCGGTAAGAACGGCCATTATGAAAAAATAAAAAAAACAATAGATGCTTGTGCAGATGCAGGTATATAAATAATACCTTTTGCAGCAACTTGGATGGAATTAGAGAACGTCATCCTAAGTGAACCAACTCAGGAACAGAAAACAAAACACCACATGCTCTCACTTGCAAGTGGGAGCTAAACTAAGGATCTGCAAAGACATAGAGAATGGTATGATGGACATTGAGGACTCAGAAGGGGGTGGGGAAGTGGTGTAGGGATGAAAAATCACCTATTGGGTACAGTGTGCACAGATGGGGGGTGGTGGTTACACTAAAAGCCTAGATCAAAAACTATTCATACCTCCTAAAGTTATTGAAATAGTGAAAATAATAAAAATAATTTTGAAAAATACTTAACAAAAAGGAAAGAAAGAGTATGGCCTTTAGAGTCAGATGGACCTGGTTTAAATCCCAAGTTCTGATATAGCAGCATGAAACTTTTTTTTTTAAAAGAGACAGAGTTTGTTACCCAGCCTGGAGTTCAGTGGTACAATCATAGTTCACTGTAACCTCAAACTCCTAGGCTCAAGTGATTCTTCCTCCTTGGCTTCCCAAGTAGCTGGGACTAAAGGCACATTCCACCATGCCCTATCATGTTTATTTTTAACTTTTGTAGAGACAGAATCTCACTATGTTGCTCAGGCTGGTTTTAACTCCTGACCTCAAGTGATCCTGCTGCCTTAGCCTCCCAAAGCACTGAGATTACAGGTGTGAGCCACCATGCCAGGCCTTGTAACCTTAAGTATCAGCTTCCTTTGTTGCAAATCTTAGTAAATGCCTTCTAGATAAAGTTGTTGTGATACATACATGAGACTGTGTGCAAAGCACCCAGCACAATTCTTGGTACACCATAAGTATTCAATAAACTGTAGCTACTATTATACTTGTGGCTATTGTTACTGCCAGTCACATGGCTTTTGGACAAGACTATGCAGGGATGGAGAGGAAACTGGGATTGTTTATTAAACTGTCCTGTTTTTGGCCAATCATATTTGTGCATAAACAGTGGTGCTGGGACAGGAAGGACATACATGAAACTGTGAACAGTGGTGCTGGGTAGAATATGTGAAAAGGAAGATGTTTCATTTATATTTTATATACTTTTGACTTAGATAAAATTTTTCAGTGAGCATATGTTACTGTTGAAATTAAAAATCTCTATACATTTTTTATTTTAAAAATGAAATGAAATGACAGGAGTTTCCATATATTTCCTGTGAATCAATAATTATTTCAAAATAAAAATTTTTAAATCTCTAAATATGATAAATAAAATAAGGGAATCATATATATTGCATAATATTGGAACCAGGAAGGCTTTTTGTCATGTGAAATGTTTACCATTCTGAATGATGCTCATAAATACGAAAAGAGAATTTCTTCAAGGGAGGTGAATACTAAGAGGTATGTTGATATACTGGGCCTGATTTAATCATATAAAACATGACATTTTCATGGTCATAGAAATGTCACGTTTCACATTGATAGAACAATGAAATCTTAAGGCCAAGGAACCATAAGAGTCAACTCAAATGATTTTCACTTGAGACGTGAATCAAGTCAAGTGGACTTGATGTGTCAATATCCCCAGTAGTGGGATCTCATTACTATCTATATATTATAAAATGTTTATCTTTTTTTCAAAATTCAATTAATAAAAAAGAAGTTGCAAGATTAAAAACAAAGTTAGAATAGATATGAGGTCTCTAAACTCAAGGTTTAAAGACTTCAATTAAGTAGAAAGGTAAAAAGATTTCAACTTAATATGCCAAGTGGATTACCAAGTAATTATTGGGCTGAAGCAAGTAGCTAGAGTTGTGACCAGGTGTCTGAGTATTCATAAATTATTATGAACGTGTTGCTCAGTGGTCAAAACTGAGACACTAAATTCAGAATACCAGGATAACCTCTTGAAGCCTCAGCTTTTAAATATGCAAAATTGAGTTAGTAACAATATTAACACTTTTAAGTTGTTTTGAGAATGAATGGGGTCATCCATGAAGACTGCCTGGCACATAGCATGCACTCAACTGGTACAAAGCCGGAGGCATAGTGATGGCATTAGTAACATGTACAAGGGGATAGGAAAACACAGTGCCCTGCCTGAGGTGAACTTGACTGGCTAATCACACATTGTCAAGGAAGGTGTCCAGTGCTGAATAAGTGAGAACAACCATCATCTTACCATCACCACCAAAGGGATGATGTTGATCAGAGGTCAACCAGTCTGGATCTTTGTTTAGGAGAATAATAAAATAGAAGCCTAAATCATTCTCTAACAGAATCAAATCATTAGGTTTACTCTCTTCATATTTTTTAAAAATTTTTATTCCAAAGATGTAGGGTACAATGCAGGGTTAGGTATACAAATGATCATGGTACAGGTAAAGTTTGGGCCTCACTTTGGACCCCACTTCACATGGTTTGAGATCAGGAACCCTTATTGATGAAGTGTTCCCTCTCCACTCCCCTGGCAGTTTCCTACTACTGCCAATCCCTTTCTTGTAGTATTATTAATTTTTTCTTTTTTTTTTTTCTTTTTTAGAGATGGAGTCTTGCTATATGTGTGATGTGACAAATGTGAGAGGGACAAAACTTGGACCAATTCAGAAAATAAGAGCCAATTCTGGGCAGCAGCCTCCATGCCTTTGCTCCCCTGATCTTTCTACCTCAAACACTGATTCCCACATCTCTGTCTGTTTCAGTATTTTAGGGTCCACCACAACGTTATGTCTTTAAAGAAACTCTTGATAGCTGTACTCCCATAGATGTTCTTTATGGCTCTTTTATATTCATGAGTGTCCTATTCCTAGAGGTATCCAAGAGAGGCTATTTGACCAAAGATTAATAAAGTAATAATAATAATAATAATTTGTAAAGCAAACAAAATGTTATAAAGTTTTCTGCCTCATGTTGTAGTTTATCTTCCCATTAGATTGTTTATTGAAGACAGGGTCCAGTCTTATTCCCCTTTGAGTTTCTTCACAACACCTACCATAGAGTTGTATCAGACCCCATGGAGGAAATGAATTGGTTTGAATGGAAAACTAGCCACTACCAACAAGATTGTTGGAAAATACTGGAGGGAAATGAGAATATTTTTTATTTTATTTTTTCCCTCCCCTTCCCTGGAAATGAGAATTTCATAGCTCAAAGAATTTTATAGCTGGGAGGCTCCTACATAGCCTAAGAGGTAGTCATTTGTCTTCCCATTTCCCCTTACACAAGGAGAAGCCTAGGTGAGACGTAAAGGATTAAAAGAAGTGTTAGATGCTGGAATGAATTTCTTAGACATGACTGAGAATTTTTCCTAATGAATTTGTTAAGAAAAGACTCTAAGACTTTAATCGACTAGTTTTAGGGGTAAGTGTAGATCTGTCTGTTAGGTAGACAGAGCCTTGACTTGCCACTCAAGTGTGGTTCCTAGAGCAGCAGCATTGATGCCCCTTGGGAGCTTATTGGAACTGCAGGTGATTCACATGCACATTCAAGTTTGAGAAGCACTGGCCTGCATGATGACCTCTGAATATTCCATCTGGTTCTAGGCACCCATATGATGGGGAAGTATACAAATAGAAGCCCTGGTCAGGTAAAAATGACTCACGTATTCATGGCAATAAATTAACTTTGCCACAAGCACCTGCAATCATTTGGATTTTCTTTTCAAGAAATTGTTCTGCATGCTGGTATTAGGGGTGTGTGTGTGTGTGTGTGTGTGTGTGTGTGTGTGTGTGTGTGTGTGTGTGTTTTAGGTAGGTCAACAATTTACTGGGCAACATGAAAATTAGATTTAAAATTTTTAATCATTGCTTTGTGTTATTGAAATTAAATTTGAATAGATGCTTCCTTGATGTGCTATAAGCGTTTTCACAATCACACCAGTTACCCTGGTTTAGTTTATGCCCATTTAGTTTCCTTTGAGAAAATAAGCCCCTAAAGGTTAGTCAACAAAACATTTCAACTATTGCCAAAGGAAAAAAAAAATCATCTTTTAAGACCTCCAGCCGTGTTTATTTTTCACAGTTTGTATTTAGATTTTAAAATTATTTATGCTTAACTTCTGTACCAACTTTATGTTGAAATTTAAATACTTTAAGCTCCTCAAGGCCCTGATATTTGGAATTTTTAATGAAAGCTGTGCTGGCATATTAATCATATGCCTTGAATTATCAGAATTAAGGATAAGAAAGCATGGGCTTTGAAGAACATAAAGCAGGTAACATAAGGAATTACTACTAATAATAATTATTATATGACTTAAACTTTCTGTGCCTCAGTTTCTTTATCTGCAAAATAGAAAAAGTAGGTCCTCTTATAGGTTTGTTGTATGAACCAAATGAGTTAATACATGTGAAAACCTTAGATATAATACACATTAAAAATTA
The DNA here is from genome assembly GCA_027257055.1 of Cephalopachus bancanus. Taxonomy (NCBI): domain Eukaryota; kingdom Metazoa; phylum Chordata; class Mammalia; order Primates; family Tarsiidae; genus Cephalopachus; species Cephalopachus bancanus. The sequence continues at coordinate 331,543 of JAPVLO010000403.1, forward strand.
GTCAATAATAGGCATTTAATAAATACCAGCTATTATTATCTAATGTTTGTCTCTATTCATCATTTGGTTTACACAATCCTGGTTGAATTCATGCATGCAAAACTGCTGTATCTTTTCAAAGTAACTCACTGTGTTTTGAATGGATTGGTTATACTAAAATCAATTTAATCTTTAAAGAAAAGCATACTTCTTTTAAACCACATAAAATATGATTTTTTATTTTTTTATTTATTTTTTATTTTTTTGGATTGGAGTCTCACTCCGTTGCCCAGACTGGAGTGCAGTAGCTGCTTCCGGCCACTGCAGCCTCGACCTGCTGGGCTCCGGCGATCCTTCTGCCTCAGCCTTCCAAATAGCTGGAACTACAGGCGCGCGCTACCACGCCCAGCTATAAATATGATTTTTTTAAAAACCAGACCTTTTTTAAAATATAGAAGCAGCCTAAGAAAACTCATCCCCAATTTTTTAAAATGAAATCTATCCCAGAGAATAAGGTCATTATTATGCAGCAGAGGGTTCACTATTGAGGTTGCCTATTCCTAGGCAGCAGCATGTAAATTCTAAGGGGCAGGTGTCTATTGCATTATACAAAGTGTCACGTATGACACTTTAGTGGTGATTGTTTTTTGTTTTTTGTTTTGTTTTGTTTTTTGAGTTGGAGTCTCACTCTGTCACCCAGACTGGAGTCTAGTACCTGCTACCGGCCATTGCAGCCTCGACCTGCTGGGCTCCGGTGATCCTTCTGCCTCAGCCTTTCAAGTAGCTGAAACTACAGGCGCCCGCTACCACGTCCGGCTAATTTTTTGACTTATTGTGGAGATGAGGTCTCGCCAAGTTGCCCAGACGGGTCTCAAACTCGCAGGCTCAGGCAATTCACTCACCTCGGCCTCCCAAAGCGCGGGATTACAGGCTGAGCCACCAAGCCTGGCTGTGGTGATTGTTAATGATGGATTTTGATGATGGTGGTGGTGATTATCTCAGTCTGTTTTATGTTGCCATAAAGGAATACCTGAAACTGTGTAATTTACAAGGAAAAGAGGTTTATTTGACTCATGGTTCTGCAGGATATACAAGAAGCATGATACCAGCTTTTGCTTCCCCTCAGGAGACTTCCAATCATGGTGGAAGGAGAAGGCAAGCAGCCATCACAGGGTAAGAGGGGAAGAGAGAGAGAAATGGCAGTGCTAGGCTCTTTTTAACCATCAGTTCTCATGTGAACAAATACAGCAAGGACTCACTCATTACCATGAGAATGGCAATAAGCTGTTCATGAGGGATCTGTCCTTATGACGCAAACACCTCACACTAGGTGCTACCTCCAACACTGGAGATGAAATTTCATCATGAGATTTGGAAGGAACAAATATCCAAACTACATGGGTGATGATGATGGTGATGGTCATTGTGATGATAATTCAACATGGCTTCTCTATATCAATAGAATGAGCATCAGGATAATTAAAAACAGATTGAACCTCACTACTCACCCCACCTCATCCTCCTGACCCATAAGAAATTAGATTAGTCAGTCAGACTAAGGAAAAAATTATATATAAATATAAACATATAGGTATATACATATATAGTTGCTACCATAAAAAGTATGGTTTCTGGTCTTACTGGTCAAAAATATTGTAAATTTTGACATACTCTTTATAACAAAGTTTTCTTTTTGGTTTTAATATGTAAATATCTTTAGGCTATGTAAGGTTTTTCCAAGTCACAAAGAAATGACTAAGATTACAAAACAAACCAAAAAATGGCAAACGTCACACATGGGCAATTCATAGAGAAAAAACTAAAATGAGCCAATTAACATTTGCAGTAAATGTTCAAGTTGATATGCGAAGTAATGGGATTTAAAACAACTGAACTGGATTTTTTGCTTATGAAATTGCCACAGAATTGAAAATAAAATAATGTTTCCAAGGGAACGCTGAGACTGGAGAGTTAAAGGATTGGTCGGAGGAGGAATATAAATTGCTACAACCTTTCTAAAAAGCATCAATATACATGAAGAATCTTAAAAATGTGAATTCTTTTTGGCCTAGTACCTTTACTTCTAAGGATCAATTTTAAGGAAATGATTAGAAATTCGTTGGAGCATCAAACACAACAACAAAAAATTATAAACAATCTAGGTATACCACAGTTGCAGAATGACAGAATCATCTGAGTAACTATTAAAAATAGTGCTTGCCGGGCTCGGTGGCTCAGCCTGTAATCCCGCGCCTTTGGGAGGCTGAGGTGAGTGGATTGTCTGAGCCCGCGGGTTCGAGACCCGCCTGGGCAACTTGGCGAGACCTCATCTCTACAATAAATTAAAAAAATCAGCCAGGTGTGGCAGCGCGCGCCTGTAATTCAGGCGACTCGGAAGGCTGAGGCAGAAGGATCGCCGGAGCCCAGCAGGTCGAGGCTCCAGTCTGGGCGACAGAGTGAGACTCCAACTCAAAAAAAAAAAAAAAAATGGTGCTTATGGGACTTTTGGTCACATGAATAAATTATCTGAATAGAATATTAGATTATAAAAAGCAGAATATGGAATTCTATGTTTGCTATGATCTCAACGGTACCATAAGCATAGATTTTAAAATGTGCATACAAAAATTAATAGTGGTCATTTTTTTGATTTAAAAAACACTGAACTACATTCTTGTACCCTTCTGTAGGGTCCCAGTCCTCCACAGTGAGCATATGTACTTCATATACTTTTTTAAAGAAAATCTCTTAAAATAAAGATTTAAAATACAACTAGTACATGTTTTTTAGTCACAACTAGAAAAACATTAAAAAGTTTGCATTGCTATACTTTCTGTTTCCCTATCGTGTCTCTTTCTATGTTTGTACCAATTTGTATATAGTTTTTTTAATAACTTTTTTCTAATTACAAGAATAATACATATTCTTTGTAGAAAATTTGGAAAATTATATAGAAAATAATAAAGAAACCAAAAATCACCTAGAATCCTACCATCTACGATAATAGTAATAACAATAATAACAGCAACATTAGCCACAAACAATGCTTCTAAAGTGCCAGACCTTTTATTAACCATTTTCTATAAATTACCTTATTTAATTTTCACAAGGGCCTTGTGGAATAGCTGTGAATAACTCTGTTTCAGATGTACAAAAACAGATTCAGAAGAGTTATTTACCTCGTCCAAAATCCACACAACTACTGAGTGGTAAAACTAGTCTGACTCCACAGCACAAGCTCTTTAGCACTAGATATTTTTTCTGCTGTTATTTACAATCCTTGCTGGCAGTCTATATTTGTATATCACACAGATATGTGGTTATGTACAAAGATGCCATTTACAGTGACATCTATGACTTATAAAATTTAGAAAATGTGACTCATCTCTTTTTGCTAATTTTGCCTAGATTATGAAGAACCTACTAAAGTCATTTTACAGTTCAGAATGATATATATATATCATTATGTTTTAGCTGTTTTTATTTCTTCTTTAGGAATACTTAAAACTATTAGACTGGATATCCATTATTCAGGTTTATCATTTTGTCCCTTGTGAGGCTAATATTTGTCTTTTTCACTGCTTTCTTTTTTTAATTTTAAAGATGTGGGGTACAATTCAGGATTAGGCATACAAGTGGTCATCGTACAGGTAAAGTTTGGGCCTACCTTTGGTCCTCATTTTGTCTGGTTTGAGATCAGGTACCCTTATTGACGTTATGTGCCCCTAACCTGGCTCCCCTGGCAGTTTCCAGCTACTGACAATCCCTTTCTTATAGTATTATGGTAAATGTCTATGGTTCGCTTATGAGTGAGATTATGTGGTGCTCAGTTCTTTGCTTTTGTGTTAAATCACTGAGTATGATAGACTCTAAATCCATCCAAGTTGCTGTGAAGTCCATAATTTTGTCCTTCTTTATGACCTTGTAATATTCCATTGTGTATATGTACTACCTTTTTTAAAAAATCCAGTCCAGTTTCAATGGGCAGCACGGTTGGTTCCATGCTTTTGCTTTTGTGAATAGTGCTGTAATAAACACGCATGTGCAGGTATCTTTTTTGTTGAGTGACTTAAGTTCCTCCAGGTATATTCCCAGAAGGGAGATTGCTGGGTTATATGGAAGGTCAATTTCTAGTTCTATTAGGAATTGCCACACTGTGGCAATTTTCCACAGAGGTTGAACTAGTTTACCTCCCCCCAACAGCGTAGAAACATTCCCTTTTCTCTGCATCCTTGCCAGCATCTGTTGCTTTTTGTTTATATATATAGCTTTTTTAAAATGTCCCATGAATATGTTCCTTAGGAACTGGCTTTGAGTAATATAAAGTCACATTTCAAAGCTTTTACAATAAGCAATATGTGCATCCTCAGAAACCAATTAAAAAAAAAAATCCCTGAACATTTATATTCAGTTTTCCAACTTTGATAACCAGAGACTATACATCAGTTTCCCGGACATCTACAAAAGATATTGCCATAGCTACTTTTCAATACGGGAAGTTAAAAACATACATGTCACAGATTGTTTTTATTTTATTTTTATTTTTATTTTTTATTTTTTGAGTTGGAGTTTCACTCTGTCACCCAGACTGGAGTGCAATGGCCGCTCCCAGCCATCGCAGCCTCGACCTGCTGGGCTCCAGCGATCCTTCCGCCTCAGCCTTCCAAGTAGCTGAAACTACAGGCACGCGCTATCACGCCCGGCTAATTTTTGATTTGTTGTAGAGATAAGGTCTCGTCAAGTTGCCCAGGCGGGTCTCGAACCCGCGGGCTCAGGCAATCCACTCACCTCAGCCTCCCAAAGTGCTGGGATTACAGGCTGAGCCACCGAGCCCGGCCACACAGATTGTTTTTAATAACTTGAAGTTCATCGATGCAGTTAACAGGGAAAGTAGAACAAAACACATATCACATAAGACATTTCTAGGAGTACCTGCAGATTCTCATCTTAATTTTAATATTGATTTACTGTAAATCAGTGCTAACAAGGGAAATGCTTATGACTTAGGGAAAGCAATGCTGACAGCTGACCTAGATAGAGTGGTATTTTTGAACGCTTACTGGGTACATTTTCACTACTTCTATAAACACCGAGGAGCACAAGACTCCCACCTAAGCCTTCTCCACTCACTCTATTCTCCTTGGTGGAATTTATATACACCCATCACTGCAACAGTCATCTTCAAGATAATAATTCCCAAAGCCACATCTGCAGTTCTAGCCTGTCTCCTGAGGACTAATCCCGTACTTTGAACTTCCTAATAGGCATTTATACACGGATCTCCCACATTCAACACTACTCACATCTAATCCATCTTCTCCTTCTAAACCTAATCTATCTCTTCCCAATCAACCTGCTGTATCTCATGTATTTTCTGTTTTTAGCTAATGATCCCACCACCCAGTCAGCCTGGCCAGTGATTTGGTGTCTTCACATGTCCTCACCACCCATGTACTAAAGTAATCCAGATGTGGCTTCATTTCTGTGAACTATTGTTTTTCTCCAACCTCCAAAACACCTTCAGTTACACTCTATTTCATTTTGATCTGATTTTAACACCCAAACTACTCTCTTGGACTAAACATAGATGTTTTAACCTGAGGCACATGAACTATCAGGAACTCTGATATTATTTACAATAATATGACCCACCTGCTGCTTGCAATTGCACACAAAATTCTAGCATGGGTATATGTGCCAATTTCTAGATCTATAGTTTTTTTCCAATTATCAAAGCTGATGATTTTCTAAAACCCAAGGTATTTCCCTCCAGATTTCCCCACTTCTATCCTGCTCTCACCTACAAAGAGGTCTATTGTTCCCTATTATTGATACTCTACACTGTTCTTGCCCATTCTCCCACCAAAGCCTGGCACTCTAGGCAGACATTTAGGCTCTACGCTGGCCCATGAGGGCAGGTAGGATATTTTCTGAGGTCCCTCCTGCAGGAGCACTCAGTTACCTGTGTCCCCAAGGACTTTTTCCAAAAAGGCAAGCTTGAACATCTTCACACAACCTAATCCTGTGCCCCAGAGGTAGCCAATTCCTTGCCACAACCTCTGGGGTAGCTAACAAGGTTGTCTTTGAAGTGAAAATCACCAGGCTCCTCAGAATTATTAATTTTTTCTCAGAGGTTGGCAGCAGCCAACTAGGATTGTCCCTTCAGCTACTTGCAACCTAGTGGAAATTTTGAGGAACAGGGGATACAGCTGAAGGGTAAGGGGTGTCCAAAACTCAGAATATGGTAATGTTCTCTCCTCTAGCAGTAAGGCAGCTCTCAGATAAGTTCGCTAGTATTCCACAGATCTTGGGGACCTTTTCCCTGTAGCATTCAGACAACACAAGTCCCCTCAGCTTGTTTGAGCTTGACTGGACAGATCCATGCCATTTTACATGAGATTTATGCTACCAGTGTTGCCTGGGATGCCAACATGCTATCCCGTAACCTACAGGACAATGTTGTCAAACATGTCCATCCCCCAATAAAATATATACATACAGAAATACACATATATCACTTGTGAACATGGCTTTGCATCTGGGGTCCAGACCCCATATGCCCACCAATCACATTCACCTTTCAAATAGCTAATTGCCAGGAAATTACTTGAAATAATTTGTAAAAGATGATATGTACTGAACTATAATTGTGGAAAAGAAGAAATAGAGAGAGTCTACGGCCATACCACCTTGAATACACCCAATCTCATCTGATCTTGGAAGCTAAGCAGGGTGGAACCTGGTTAGTGCTTGGAAGAGAGAAGAAGCAGAGTGATGAAAAATGGAAAAATACTTAATCTTAGTAACCTAAAAAATATTTGGGTCTAGTTCTGACCAATCCTAACATAAAAATTGCATTAAAAAATGCCTCCTACTTTTATTTCTTTTCTTGTCTTATTTTTAACAAATTCTAATTCACATTCAGCAAAATACACAAATCTTAAGAGTACAGACTGATAAATTTTCACATATATAAACTACCAAAATTTCTGTCACCCCAGAAAACCCATTCATGCTCCTTTCCAATTAATACCACCTTCAACCTCCATAAGTAACCTCTATTCTTACTTGATCACCATAGTTTAGTTTTGCCTACTATTCGGCTTCATTTAAAGTAAACATTTAGTATATACTCTTTTATATCTCCTTCTCAAATCCCAACTTTGCATACATATGTTAGACAGTTTGGTACTGTACCTTATCTCTTGCATACTCTGGTTTTAAATTTTCAAGCTCTTTTTCTTGTGTTTTGGTTTGAGTAACTTCTATTGACCTATCGTCAAGTTTACCAATTCTTCCTTCAGCTGTGTAGTGTTTCCTGATGAGTCTATTAAATGCACTCTTCATCTTTGTCATTATGTTTTGATTTCTAGCTCTTCCATTTGATCTTTTCTTATAGTTTTCATCTCTCTGCTGAAGTTACCTATCTGATCTTACACGTTGTTTACCTTTTTCATTAATGCTTTTAAGTTACTAATAATATTTATTTAAAATTCCTTATCTTATAGTTTTAAAATCTCTCTTATGTTTGACTCTGGTTCTGATATTTGTATTGTATCTTGAACAATTAGAAAATTGAGGTTGCAAGGCAAAAAACTAAACCAAAATCTGGGGAGAGAGAGGCTACTATGACGACCCCGTGCATTTTTTTCTTCCCTGGGGCAGAAGCCATTAGATGACATATAAACTAATAAGGAGACTCAGATTAAAATGTTTAGGAATTGGCCAGGCTCGGTGGCTCATCCTGTAATCCTGTGCTTTGGGAGGCCGAGGTGAGTGAATTGCCTGAGCCCGCGGGTTCGAGATCCGCCTGGGCAACTTGGCGAGACCTCATCTCTACGATAAATCAAAAAAATTAGCCGGGTGTGGTAGCGCGCCTGTAGTTCCAGCTACTTGGAAGGCTGAGGCGGAAGGATCGCCGGAGCCCAGCAGGTCGAGGCTGCAGTGGCCGGGAGCGGCCACTGCACTACAGTCTAGGCGACTGAGTGAGACTCCAACTCCAAAAAAAAAAATTAAAATAAAATAAAAATAAAAAAAGTTTAAGAATTGCTAAAACTAAGTGTTGAGTACTGTAGCATATGAAGTCCCTGAGGACCGTAGATATAAAAGCGTTCTTCTTTCTTTTTCTCCATAAACTCTACCAGGTGCTCACATGAAAGACCAGAATGCATTCTGAGAAAGCTTCCTTAATGGTGCTGTTTGTGGGAGGAAGTAGGGAAAGGCAGCAGCAACAATCAAAACTGCCCTGAGACCCAATTTCTGGATTTTTCCTACAGAACTAAAGCTATAATCTGCAGGGACAAGCACAACAAAAACTGTTACCTTAGGGCACTGGTGAAACCCATTGCAAGAATAGGGAAAAAAAGACTTAACCCTCAAAGAAGGACAGGAATATGTGATAGACCAGGTACTATAGCTGGAGAAGTGAGAGGATCATTTGTGAAGGCCATACCCCCAAATCCCAGGTTTACAGTATTTAAGAAAGAGGCTTTTGTAGAACATCAAGATTGCTTATCTCCAGTTCCCCACTAATCCATTAATAAGCACTAAGTAAAAATAGCAGCCGAACACAGCTGAGAAATCTTCCAGAAACAGATCCTCTGGAGAACAGTGAAAATGGAACACCAAAAGCCAAGCAGGAAGCAGAAATGCAAGAATGCTAGCCTACTCCTTAAAGTCAAAGTATCACTAGAGTAATCTGAAGTCTGTGGTGCACTCAGGGTGACCACAGAAACAAACTTCAAATTCAGTCAAACTCCTGACTAGATTAACTCACACAACAATGGTCAGGCAAAAGGAAAGGCATATGCAAGCAAAAATAAATTTACCTTATATCTACTGTCCTATACAATACATCTGACTTTCAACAAAAGTTATGATGCATCACAAAAGGTAACAAAAAATAGTCTGAAGATACAAATATCAGAACCAAATTCAAACATAAGAGAGATTTTAAAACTATAAGATAAGGAATTTTAAATAAATATTATTAGTAACTTAAAAGCATTAATGAAAAAGGTAAACAACGTGTAAGATCAGATAGGTAACTTCAGCAGAGAGATGAAAACTATAAGAAAAGATCAAATGGAAGAGCTAGAAATCAAAATATAATGACAAAGATGAAGAGTGCATTTAACAGACTCATCAGGAAACACTACACAGCTGAAGGAAGAATTGGTAAACTTGACGATAGGTCAATAGAAGTTACTCAAACCAAAACACAAGAAAAAGAGCTTAAAAATTTAAAACCAGAGTATGCAAGAGATAAGGTACAGTACCAAACTGTCTAACATATGTATGCAAAGTTGGAATTTGAGAAGGAGATATAAACAAAGCAAAAGGACTGTTTTGCTCATAAAATTTATTTCCATCCACTTTTATCTTTCCTTTAAAGGAGTTATCTTTTCCAATTACCTAATGATCATTTGTATGTTGCCCTGAGAAAGGGAGAAGAACATGTTATTAATACTTGTGGTTGAACCATTGGCTTATACAAAACCTTTCAATTAAAAATATATGCATAAAAACTAGGGGAAGGTATTCCTCTTCACTCTCTTAATTCTCCCTTAAAGATATTTACCACTTATTTATGTTTAGATTATTTTATTTCTACTGAATGCTTTATTCAAACTATATAATTTGTTTAAACATTTAGGTAGTTAAGACACTAAGAAGCCCATTAATATATCTCTTTCCAAATAAATTTTCTAAGAAGTAAAATATATACTAAAGTTTATTTTCATGTTATTGAATCATATACTTTTTGAATGAGTAAGACAATTCCAAGTCTTACAAAGAAATGATAAAATTTTATTTCATTTTAATAATATTTTTTAATATATACATTTTTTTTGAGTTGGAGTCTCACTCTGTTGCCCAGACTGGAGTGCAGTGGCTGCTCCTGGCCACCGCAGCCTCGACCTGCTGGGCTCTGGCGATCCTTCTGCCTCAGCCTTCCCAGTAGCTGGAATTACAGGCATGCTCTTCCACGCCCGGCTGATTTTTTTTTTAATTTATTGTAGAGATGAGGTCTTACTGCCCAGGCGGGTCTCAAACCCGCGGGCTCAGGCAATCCATTCACCTCAGCCTCCCAAAGGCGCGGGATTATAGGCGAGCCACCGAGCCCGGCTTATTTTTAAATTTTTATTTGTTTATTTTTAAGTCAAAGTCTCACTCTGTTGCCCAGGCTGGAGTAAAGTGGCATGATCATGGCTCATTGCAGCCTCAACTTCTTGTGTTCAGGAGATCCTTCTGCCTCAACCTCCTGAGTAACTGTGTTTACAGGCACATGCTACCATGCCCAGCTAATTTTTTGGTTTTGTAGAGACAAGTCTTGCTATATGGCCCAGGCTGGTCTTAAACTCCTGAACTCAAGCAGTCCTCTTGCCTTGGCCTTCCAGAATGCTGGGATTTCAGGCATGAGCCACCACACCTGGTCTATTTTTAAAACTAGATTCAAAGAGTACATGTGCAGATATGTTACATGGGTATATTGTGTAATGCTAGGGTTTGAACTTTCATTGAACCTGTCACCAAAGTAGTGAACATAGTACCCAGAAGGTAGTTTTTCAACTCTTACCCCCTCCCTTCCCTCTCTCCTTTGGAGTCTCCATTTTCCATTTTCTATTGTTTCTATATTTATGTCCATGTATACCCATTGTTTAGCTGTCATTTATAAGTGAGAGCATGATATTTGGTTTTTCTGGTATTGTACAAACTCACTTAGGATAATACAACCATGTTACTGCAAAGGACATGATTTTATTCTTTTTATGGCCATATAGTATTCCATAGTGTATATGTACCACATTTTCCGATCATCTGTTAATGGCCACTTAGATTGATTCCATTACTTTGTTATTTTAAGTAGTGCAACAATAAAAATACAAGTGCAGGTGTCTTTTTGATAAAAGTTATTTATTTTTCTTTGAGTAGCTACCCAGTAGCAGGATTGCTGGGTCGAATGGTAGTTTTTTGAGAAATATCCGTACTGTTTCTGTAGAGACTGCACTAATTTGCATTCCCACCAATAGTGTGTAAGTTCCCTTTTCTCTGTATCCTCACCAATATCTGCTGGGGTTTTTTTGTGGGTTTTTTTGTTGTTTTTTTTTTGTTTTTTTTTTTTGCTTTTTTCATAATAGACATTTTGACTACAGTGAGATGGTATCTCTTTGTAGTTTTAATTTGCATTTTCTGATGATTAGTGAGATTGAGCAATTTTTCTTTTTTTGTTGGCTATTTGGATGTCTTCCTCTTGAGAAGGGTCTGTTTATGCCCTTTGCCCACTTTTTAGTGGGATTTTTTGTGTGTATGACTGAAGTTCCTTACAGATTTTGAATATTAGCCCTTTGTTGGATGCATAGTTGGCAAATATTTTCTCCCATTCTGTAGGTTGTCTTTTTACTCTGTTGTTTCTTGTGCTGTACAGAAGCTCATTAGTTTAAGTCCTATTTGCCAATATTTGTCTTGTTGCATTTATTTTTGAGGTCTTAGTCATAAATTATTTGCCTAGGCCAATGTCCAGAATAGTTTTTCCTAGGTTTTCTTCTAGGATTTTTAAAGACATTTAAGTCTTTAATCCATCAAAAGTTAATTTTTTATGTGTTGAAAGGTAGGGTACAATTTCATTCTTTTGCAAATGGCTTACCAGTTGTCCCAGCAACATTTATTGATTGACTAGGGTGTCCTTTCCCCATTGTTTTTTGTCAGTATTGTTGAAAATCAGTTGTAGGTATGTGACGCTATTTCTGGGTTCTTTATTCCATCTCATTGATCTATGTGTCTTTTTGCACCAGTACTGTGTTGTTTTGGTTACTATATCCTTTTTTTTTTTTTTTTTTTGAGTTGGAGTCTCACTCTGTTGCCCAGACTGGAGTGCAGTGGCCACTCCCGGCCACCGCAGCCTTAACCTGCTGGGCTCCAGCGATCCTTCCGCCTCAGCCTTCCAAGTAGCTGGAACAACAGGCGCGCGCTACCACACCCAGCTAATTTTTTGATTTATTGTAGAGATGAGGTCTCACCAAGTTGCCCAGGCGGGTCTCGAACCCGAGGGCTCAGGCAATCCACTCACCTCAGCCTCCCAAGGCACGAGAACTATATCCTTATAGTATAGTTTGAAGTCAGGTAATGTGATCCTTCTGCATTTATTCTTTTTGTTCAGGATTGCTTTAGCTATTTGGGTTCTTTTATTGGTTATATGAATTTTATAACTTTTTATTTGAAAGATGTGAGGTACAATTCAGGGTGAATTTTAGAATTTTTTTCTAGTTCTGTGAAAAATGACATTGATGATATATCAGGGATTGTGTTGAATCTTTAGATTGCTGGGCAATATGGTCATTTTACTGATATGATTCTTCCAATCCATGAGCATAGAATGATTTCTCTCAACAGTGTTTTGAAGTTCTCCTTGTAAAGATCTTTCACTTCCTTAGTTAAATGTATTCCTAGGAGATGTGTGTGTGTGTGTGTGTGTGTGTGTGTGTGTGTGTGTGTGTGTGTTGCAAATGGAATTGAGTTCTTGATTTGGTTCTTAGCTTGAACATTATTGGTATGTAGAAATGTTATTGATTATTATATATTGATTTCATACCTTGAAACTTTACTGAAAGTTTTGATCAGGTCTAGGAGTCTTTTGGATAAATCTTTAGGGTTTTTTAGGAATAGGATTATGTCATCAGAAAACAGATAATTTTACTTCCTCTTTTTCTACTTGGATGGCTGTTATTTCTTTCTCTTGCTTAACTGCCATGGCTAGGAGTTCCAATACTGTGCTAAATAGGAGTGGTGAGGGTGAATATCCTTGTCTTGTTCCTTATAAAAATGATTTTAATTTCTGCCCATTTAGTATGATGCTAGCTATGGGTTTGTCATAGATGGTTCTTATTATTTTGAGGTATGTTCCTTCAATACCTAGTTTGTTGAGGGGTTTTTTTTTAATCATAAAAGAATGTTGGGTTTTACATAATGCTTTATCTGTATCTACTGGGATGATCATATGGTTTTTGTTTTTAATTCTGTTTATGTGGTAAATCACATTTGCTTATGTTGAACCATCCCAAAAGAAATATTTGAAGAAGGCCAGGCTCAGTGGCTCAGCCTGTAATCCCGCACTTTGGGAGGCCGAGGTGAGTGAATTGCCTGAGTCCGCAGGTTTGAGACCCACCTGGGCAACTTGGCGAGATCTCATCTACAATCAAAAAAATTAGCTGGGCGTGGTGGCGCACGTAGTTCCAGCTACTTGGAAGGCTGAGGCAGAAGGATCACTGGAGCCCAGCAGGTCGAGGCTGCAGTGGCCAGGAGTGGCCACTGTACTCCAGTCTGGGTAACAGAGTGAGACTCCAACTCAAAAAAAAAAAGGAAATATTTGAAGAAATAATGGCTGAGAACATTTCAAAATTAACAACAGATCCAGAAGTTCAGAGAACATTAAGCAGAATTAATACAAAAACAAAACTCTAGGCATATAATATTCAAACTGCTATAAAAATACAATCTTGAGGGCAGTTTGAGGGGGAAAGAAATGAACAGAGCACCATAAGTAAGTACAACAGACAGTTCATCAGAAACTATACAAGCAATAGGACAATGATGTGATATTTAAAGTGCTAAATGAAAAAGAAAATAAAGCAAAACAAAACAAACCCTGTCAACCCAGAAGATATCTTTGAAATATTAAGAGAAATAAAAGGATTTTCTCAAACAAAAACTGAGGAAATGTATTATCAGCAGATATACTCTAAAAGAAATGTTAACAAAAGTTCTTTAGGTACAAGGAATATGACTTTAGGTCAGAAGCTTGGGTCTATACAAAAAATAATAATAATGTTAGAAATTGGTTAAATCAAGGTAATGTATTGGGTTGAATGGCGTTCCCTCAGCATTCATGTCTAACCAGGACCTCAGAACATGACCTTATTTGAAAATAGAGTTTCTTAGGATTGACAGTAGCAGGAAATTGCCAGGAGGGGAGTGGGGAAGTGGGATTGGCAGTAGTGGGAATCTGCCTGGAGAAGGGGGGGCACACCTCATCAATAAGGGTACCTCCATAATGAAAATTTGTATATCTAACCCTGAATTGTACCCCACATCTTTAAAATTAAAAAAAAAATTTAAAGGAAAAAAAAGAAAAGAAAATAGAATTTCTTAAGGTGTCATTAGTTAAGATGAAATAATACTGGATTGGAGTGGGCCCTAAACACAATAAGCGGTTTTCTTTTAAGAAAAAGAGAGGACACATAAAGACACACACAGGGAAGAGGAAAGAGGGTCATGTAAAAATGAGGCAAAGACAAATGATGCAGCTACAAACCAAGGAGCACCAAGGATTGCCAGGAACTACTGGAAGTTAGAAAGAGGCAAAAAAAGTCTTCTTTCTCAGAGTCTTCGGATTGGATATAAAATGGCAATATCCAACCATTTATTGGCTAATAGAAACCCACTTTTAATATTTTATTTTTTTTTTTATTTTTTGAGTTGGAGTCTCACTCTGTCGCCCAGACTGGAGTGCAGTGGCCACTCCGGCCACCGCAGCCTCAACCTGCTGGGCTCCAGCGATCCTTCCGTCTCAGCCTTCCAAGTAGCCGGAATTACAGGCATGAGCTACCACGCCTGGTTGATTTTTTTGATTTATTGTAGAGATGAGGTCTCGCTGCCCAGGCAGGTCTCGAACCTGCGGGCTCAGGCAATCCACTCACCTCCGCCTCCCAAAGGCACGGGATTACAGGCTGAGCCACCGAGCCCGGCCCCGGCTCACTTTTAATATAAGGAGATAGAATTGTTAAAAGTAAAAGGACAGAAAAAGATATACTATGCAAATACTAACCCACATAAATATAATGAAATATTAATTTCAATCAAAATGGGCCTCAGAAGATTGCTGGGGACAAAAAAGGAACATTATATAATGATAAAGAAATCAAATCTCCAAGAAGACATAATCTTTAATGTGTATGCATCTGAAAAAGAGCTTCAGATTACATAAGATCAAAACTGACAAATCTGAAAGGAGAAACAGAAGAAGACATAATTATAGTTGGAAACTTGAACATCCTTTCTCATTAAGTAAATATCATAAAAAAGCATAGTGTATGACCATAAAATAATAATAATAATAGAAAAATATCTGGAAAATCCCAAAATATTTGGATGTGATACAACACATTTTAAAATAACTTATGGAGCAAAGAGAAAGTTTCAAAGGAAATTTAAAATATTTTGAACTGAATGATACTAAAAAGACAATATATCAAAATTTGTAGTATATAGCTAAATCAGGTTTAAAAAGAAATTTATACCATTTAAAGCTTATGTTAGAAAACCTTGCATCTAAAATCTGCAGCCTAAGCTTCCACCTTAATGTGGAGAAAGAAAAGTATATTAAACTCAAAGCAAAAAAAAGTACAGAAATAACAAAGATTAGATGAACAATTCAATGAATTTAAAAACAGAGAAAAATCAGTGAAAGTAAGTTGGTTCTTTGAAAAGATTAATAAAATCAATAAACATATAGCCAAACTTATTAAGGGGAAAAAAAGAGAAAACACAAATTATAAACATCAGGAATAAAAAAGGAGAGATTAATACTGATCCTACATTAAAAGGAAAATTATGGAATATTACAGCCAACTCTATGCTTCTAAATTTTGACAACACAGATGAAATATACCACCTACAGGCCAGGCTTGGTGGCTCAGTCTATAATCCCAGCACTTTGGGAAGGCAAGGCAAGTGGATTGCCTGAGCCCGCAGATTCAAGACCAGTCAGGGCAACTTGACGAGACCTCGCCTCTACAATAAAATAAAAAATAGTCGGGTGTGGTAGTGTATGTCTGAAGTTCTGGCTACTCAGAAGGCTGAGGCAGAAGGATTGCTGGAGCCCAGAAGGCCAATGCTGGGGTGGCCGTGAGCGTGCGTGCCACAGCACTCCAGCCTGGATGAAGGAGTGAGACTCCAACTCAAAAAAAAAAAAAAAGAAAAAGAAAGAAAGAAATATACTGTTTTCTTGAAAGATATTAAAAGGTCTCAAAGGTCACTCAAGAAGAAATAGGTAACCTGGATAGTTCTATTATTGTTTCAAAAACTGAATTTGTAGTTTAAAAACCTTCAAAAAATGAAAAATCTAGGACCATATTGAATTTAAAATACTAAATCTGACCAGACATTTAAAGAAAATAATACCAATTCTATACAATCTCTTCTAGAAAAATATAAGAGGAAAGAAACTTCCCAACATATTTTATATGGCTAGCATTACCCTGATAACAAAACTAGACAAAGACTTTATAAGAAAAGAAAAACTATCAATCATAAGCTGGGTATGGTGGCTCATACCTCTAATCCCAGCACTTTGGGAGGCTGAGGCAAGAGGATTGCCTGAGTCCAGAATTTCAAGGCCAACCTGGACAGCATGACAAGATCTCGTCTCTACAATAAATAAAAAGATTTAGCTGGACATGGTGGCACATACCTGTAGTCCCAGCCACTTGAAAGACTGAGGCAGAAGGATTGTCTGAACCCAGCTGGTTGAGGCTGCAGTAGCCATGACCATGCCACTGCGCTTCAGTCTGGGTGACAGAGTGAAACTATGACAAAAAAAAAAAAAAGAAAGAAAGAAAGAAAACTATAGATCATAAATATAGATGTAAATATCCTCAACAAAATAGTTGCAAATTGAACTTAGAAGCATATGAAAAGGATAGTATATCACAATCAGGAATGCAAGGCTAGTTTAACATTCAAAAAGCCAATCAATATAATCTATCATATTAACAAAATAAATAAGAAAATACACAAATCATCTGAATAGATGCAGAAAAATCATTTGAGGAAGTTCAATATTCATTTATGATTAAAAGTATCATTAAAGTAGGGATAGATGAGGACTTTCTTTTTTAAAAAATTTTTTATTTTAAAGATGTGGGGTACAATTCGGGGTTAGGTATACAAATATTCATTGTGTAGGTACCCCTGCTGATGAGATGTGCCCCCGCTTCCCCAGGCAGATTCCCACTACTGCCAATCCCACCTCCCTGCCCCCCAATACCCCTGCAGTTTCCTGCTACTGTCAATCCTTTTCTTATAGTATTACAATAGTTGTTCAAGGTCCACTTATGAGTGAGAACGTGTGATACTCAGCTCTTTGTTTCTGTGAAAGATCACTCAGTATTATAGACTCTAAGTCCATCCAGCTTGCGGCAAAGTTCATTATTTTGTTAGAAGAGGACTTTCTAACCTGATAAAGAGTATTGACCACCTATAATGTACCAGGCACATGATGAGTACTTGTTAGTCAATATAAAATTTTTAGTAGAATTTAAATTACTTGATGTGATTTTTAAAATCTTTATTAAGGCATAACTTACTACCAAAAATTGTACGCTTTTAAATTGTACAACTTAATAATTTTAGTAAATTTATAGAACTGTGCAAAAATCACCAGAATCCAAATTTTACCATCATTTTCATCACACCAAAATGATGAAATTTCCATTTGCAGTCAAACTGAAATTCCCATTTCTACCACTTGCTGCAGACTTCTACTAATCTACTTTCTGTGTCTACAAATGTGTCGATTTTGGAGATTTGATATAAATGGAATCATATAATACATAGCTTTTTGTGTCTGGCTTCTTTCATTCAGCATAATGTTTTCAGTGTTTATCCATACTGAGGCATATGTTAGTACTTCATTTCTTTTCATAATATTCCATTGTACAGATATATCATATTGTATTCATCCATTCAGTAGCAGATGGACATTTGAATTGCTTCTACTTTGAGGCAAGTATGAATAATGCTAGTATTAACATTTATGTGCAACTTTTTTGGACATATGTTTTTATTTCTTTTTGAAATATATCTATGAGTGGAATTTCTGGTTCACATCCTTCTGAAGAATTGTCAAGCTATTTCCCAAGGCAGCTATACTATTTTACATTCCCACCAACAATGCATGAGATTTCTGATTTCTCCGCATCCTTACCAACACTTATTATCTATCTTTTTCATTATAGTTGTTCTAGTGAGTATAATATGATATCTTATTGTGGTTTTGTTTTGTGTTTTTCTGATGGCATGTTTTCTTGAGCATGTTTCATGTGCTTGTTAGCTATTTGTGTATCTTCTTTGAAAATATATCTAAGCCGGGCTCGGTGGCTCAGCCTGTAATCCCGTGCCTTGGGAGGCTGAGGTGAGTGGATTGCCTGAGCCCGCCGG
The DNA here is from genome assembly GCA_027257055.1 of Cephalopachus bancanus. Taxonomy (NCBI): domain Eukaryota; kingdom Metazoa; phylum Chordata; class Mammalia; order Primates; family Tarsiidae; genus Cephalopachus; species Cephalopachus bancanus. The sequence continues at coordinate 349,738 of JAPVLO010000403.1, forward strand.
TTCGAGACTCGCAACTTGGCGAGACCTCATCTCTATAATAAATAAAAAAATTAGCCGGGTGCGGTAGCGGGCGCCTGTAATTCCGGCTACTCAGAAGGCTGAGGCGGAAGGATCACTGGAGCTCAGCAGGTTGAGGCTGCAGTGACCGGGAGCAGCCACTGCACTCCAATCTGGGCAACAGAGTGAGACTCCAACTCAAAAAATCAACAGACATATATTTTACATTGAAAAATGATGTCTCTGGAGACCTTCTCTTATTTCTATTTTTCTATGTTTAAGTGGTTAATTTGACTTTGTTTTGTTGAGTTTTTCTGATCTGCTTGTCATTTTCATGCTGTCATTTGTTATTTATTATCTTGATGGTCTATCTGTTATTTTGTATCAAGTATGTTTCTGAGCCGTCTAGCTCCGTTCGAGCACTCATTGCTATAAAAATAAAAATTAGGGTGCGGTAGCGGGCGCCTGTAATTCCGGCTACTCAGAAGGCTGAGGCGGAAGGATCACTGGAGCTCAGCAGGTTGAGGCTGCAGTGACCGGGAGCAGCCACTGCACTCCAATCTGGGCAACAGAGTGAGACTCCAACTCAAAAAAACAACAAAAAAAAGAAAATATATCTACTCGGAAACCTTGCTCATTTTTTTAGTAAGGTTATTTGACCTTTCGTTGTTGAGTTATAAGAGTTCTTTATTATTATTATTGTTATTATTATCATTATTACTATTGTTATTTTGTCAGAGTTTCACTTAGTAGCCCAGGCTGGAGTGCAGTGGCATGATCACAGCTCACAGCAGCCTCAACCTCCTGGGCTCAGGTGAGCCTCCCACCTCAGTCAGTTTCCCAAGTGGCTGGGACTACAGGTGCATACCACCAAGCCCAGCTCATTTTTTAATTTTATTTTTGTAGAGAGAGGTCTCACTATATTGCCCAGGCTGGTCTCGAACTCCTGGCTTCAAGCAATGCTTCCACCTCAGCCTCCCAAAATGCTGGAATTACAGACATGAGCCACAGAGTTCTTTATATGTTCTAGATAACAAGCCCATTATCAGATATACACTTGCAAATATATTCCCTCATTCTGTGGATTGTCTTTTCATTTTCTTTTTTTTTTTAGTTGGAGTCTCATACTGTCACCCAGGCTGGAGTGCAGTGGCACACTCATGGCCACCCCAGCGTCAACCTGCTGGGCTCAGGTGATCCCTCCGCCTCGGCCTTTCAAGTAGCCAGAACTACAGGCATGTGCTACCATGCCCAGCTAATTTATTTATTTATTCTAGAGATGAGGTCTCATCAAGTTGCCCGGTCTGCTCTCAAACCCATGGGCTCGGGCAATCCCCTCACCTCATTTTCTTGATGGTTCCTTTGAAGCACAAAATATTTTAATTTTATAAAATCTGATGTATCTATGTTTTCTTTTGATGCATGTGCTTTTGGTGTCGTGCCTAAGAAACCAACTGCCTAACCCAAGGTCATGAAGATTTACTCCCATGTTATTTTCTAAGAGTTGTATAGTTTTAGCTCTTACATTTATGTGTATGATCCATTTTGAATTAATTTTTGTGTATCTTACAAATCCTTCAAAGTGATGTTTTGTAAACAAAATTCATTTGTGAACTGGGAACTGCCTGTAACACATGACCTTTTGAATAATACAAGGTTTACTTTGAAATTAATTGTGAACAAGAATATGTCAAACTGCCTTGGTACTTTTGTTTTGGGAGGCAGGCAAGAGGGATTGTTCTTCACAAAATCTACTGGTAAATGTACAAGTTACTAAAATAGACCATTCCTTCAGGTTCAGGCACTTCAAAAAAAAAAAAAATAGCCAGCTGAGCTACAAAAGTTGATTCTCACTACAATATTTCTATTTTGGATGCCTGTTGGCTATGCCCAGATTCCATGCAATTTATATGCCTCCATTATGACATTTCTAAAGTCTCCTAATAAGCACTATTGCTCCTTGGTGAGCAGAAATAACATACATTATTAACGGTGTCTGCATTTTTGATATCTAAATCTGACACTGTCAGATGTTTTTGTCCTAGTTTTGTTGCAGTGAAATATTACAAGATTATTCAAGCCTACTGCCTTCCCTCTGTCCTGGAGGCATAACTTTGCCCTGAAGAGCTGCTAGTTCTCTCTTTTTCTTTTCTTGGATTCCAGAGGCAATTGCTGTTAGTACCAGGTCATGGACAATCACAAGCAAAATATCAGGGGAACTACAGACTCCAGGAAGCTGTGGGGAAGACAGAAGGCATAGGATTTAGGAAGGCAGTTTCAATCAGTGCATGGGTTGGTACTGAGAAAATGATGTCCCATAGCTCTAATGCCAGAGCACAGGTCATTCTAGGTTGGTAAATCAAAAGAAAAGTGTGATGTGGAGTCCAAGGACAAGGTCTGTGTACAGCCAAAATCCATGTACAAAGTCTAAGTAGCACATGCACTGTGTTTAGTGTCCTGAAATCCAAACACAGCAGCAAAATACACTTATCAGTTTAATAAACACACAAAAGAGGGCTGCTTGCATGTATAGCTATGGGGAGAACATGGAAGATGCTCAGACTGGCCATGAGGTAACGGGTAAGGAGCAGAGTCCAACAAAGCGGGAAATAATAACTTGGGATATAGAGCCACATAGCGGTATAAACAGCATTATGGCTGTAAGCTTCTTGAGGCCAGAAATTGTATCTTTTCATTTCTATTACTCCAATGCCTAATATGTGTAACATAAATCAGGTGCTCAGTGCATGCTATGGAATGAATGAATGAATGTTGGTAATAGAATAGAAATTGTCTTCTCCTAGGCTTAGTGGATGCTCTTTTTATTGTGGGTGTCTAAGAGTTGTTAAGTATACACAATCCTCTAGAGAGAGGCAGGACTAAAGTTCAGCTCAAGCAGTGGGTTGACTTTGGTTCACTGAAAAATATTCAGGATTTCCAGGAAGATGGCAGCATAACCAGTTGGACTGTGCAAGTCCCTGTGTGTGTGACTGCTTGTGTAAGCGGGCCTGTGGGAGGCTGGCTGAGTGGGGACTCAAGAACAAGTGACCAGGGCCCTCCTGGTGAAGCCGCTGGTGCTGCAGCTGCTCTGCTTGGACCTAGTACTACTGGAGTGCAGAAGCTGAGCACCATTTTCTAAAATCAGTAGAGCTTTTCCTGGGAAGAATGGCTGGAGTGTTTGCCAACCCCAACATCACAGTGCTGGGCTGAACACTGGCAGCGAGTGCCACAGAGGGAGTGCAGCAAGGGAGCCTGAGGCAGATTCCCAGAGAAACAGCGGAGAGAAGAAACTCCAAGTCTGGACTGGGCTCCAGAGTCTTGCCACCGGGTCCTGAGATCCACAGACTGTGGTAACTGCTGGAGAAGGAGCTATCGACTCCATTAGTGACAGGAACAACAGCTGACAGAGAAACCAACCAGACTCTCTAATGCCTGGGCAAAGAAGTCTCCAGGGCCACCTCTGTGGAACAGCAGAATTGCATCTTGAGACCAGACATTTTCTCTGTGTTGCACTGGGGCTGCTCTTTGCGACCTCAGAGAACATTGCCCCCAGTGCACAAGCCCTGGTAGATGTGAATCACAGACCATCCACCCTCTACTCCGAGCCAGCTGCTGGGTAATAGATGCAGACAGCAGAACTGCCTGAAAAGGAGGCTGGCGAGTGCTAACTGATCCCCACCCCCAACCCCAGCAAGAAGTGAAAGAAATCAGGAGGGCAGGGCAGAGACAGGAGGGCCCATCCCCTACTGTGAACTGGATGCTGTGGGAGCTGTGACAAAGCTGGGAGAGGAAGTAAGGGGGTGACATCCTGAGAGATGCTGTGTCAAATTATTTCAGTCCATTTCCCTCACATGGGTTAGCAATGGCTATCAATTGCAGGCAGCAGGGGGTAAAGATTCTAACAACTTAAGTTCCAACAGTGAATAGGGAACATGCAGTTGCCGAACCCATCACAAGAGGGAGCCCCCACTCTCAAAGAGACACACTAAAACTGAGAACGTTTTATCAACATTTTGTTTTTGTTTGTTTTTGTTTTGGGGGGGTATTGGTTGGTTGGTTTGATTATCTCATTTGGTTGCTTTGTTTGTTGGTTAGTTTCCTCTTTTCTTTCCTTCTATTTGTCTTTCTTTGTTCCTTCTCTGTCTTTAATGATTTTTCTTTCTTGTTCTATTTTTCTTTCTTCTTTTTCTCTCTTTCTTCTCTTTTCTCTTTTTTCTCTCCTTTCCCTCTTATACCCTGTATTCTATGCAAGAATACCCACTGTAAGGTCATATTGTGCAGGGACAAAGAGTGAGTCTCAGCTGGCCCATTCACCAGATAGCAAATATTATGACCAGCCAATAGGTTCAGAATCCTTGCAGTACCCCCCCACCCCTTAGTGAGTGCTCAAAATTGTAAAGAGACAGCACAACGCCCCGCCCCCAGCCTTGCTTCATAATTGAACAAACCTGGAGCCCTGGCTCAAGGAGGAAAAAAGGGAGACCAAATGTAAGAAGTGACTGCTTCTCAATTTTCCACTGAGCAATGGAATAAGAGAAAAAGATAAGAGAATTGCTACAAATGAAGAAAACCCAATGGAAAACTGCTGGTAATCATCAGAGTCACAGCAAAGAGTCAGTGCTAGAAAGAACCGCTACTGGGGCACGAACAATGGCTATCTCCCAGAATGACAGTACCCAGAAGGTATTTATAGAGATCAGAGAATTGTTGGATAGAATGAATAAAAATCAAGAAATGCAAGGACTAAAACTAAATGAAATTGTAACGGAGCTAGACAGGCTCAAGAAAACATACTTTGAAATAACAAAAATAAAGAACCCCATCCAAGAAATAAATAACAAACTGACAAGCATGGGAAGCAGAATTGACCAAGCAGAAGAAAGAATCTCAGAGCTCAAAGACCAAAATATGGAATTAACCCAATCTATTAAAGCTATAGAAAAAAACTTAAGAAAAAAGAGGAAACTCTCCAAGAGACATGCAGTTTTATCAAGAAACCAAACCTATGTCTGATTAGAATACCTGAAATAAAAAGATAAATGGAAAACACCTTGGAGCAAACATTCCATGAGGTCATTCAAGAAAGCTTTCCTCATCTGGCCAGAGAAGTGACTATACAAGCTCAAGAGATCCAGAGAATCCCTGCAAGACATCTTATGAGAAGACCAACCCCTAGACACATAGTAATTCACCTATATGAAGTAGGTATAAAAGAAAAAATCCTAAAGGCAGCAAGGGAAAAAGGTCAGATTACCTACTGGGAGAGACCAATAAGAATTGCTGCAGACTTATCTGCAGAAACACTATAGGCCAGAAGGAATTGAACCACAATTTTTAATGTTCTCAAAGATAAACAATTTCCTACCCAGTCAAGCTAAACTTCATCAGCAACAGAGAATTAAAATCTTTCCCAGACATCCAATCCCTAAGAGAATATGCTGCTTCAAGACCAGCTCCACAGGAGATGCTTAAAAAGGTGGTCTGCACAGAAGAAAAAAGAAACTAACGAAAGACCATATACTTCACAAGACCACAAACACAGAAGCAGCAGAACACACAGCATACCCACAAAAATGAAAACACATGCATATATGAACACAAAAGCTAGATGAAAACAAAACAGCCTTATAAGAGCATTATGTCAGGGACAAACTCACATTTCAATAATCAGCATGAATGTGAATGGACTAAATGTACCACTGAAAAGACATAGAATTGCAAACTGGATAAAAACATATGACCCAGTAATTTGCTGCCTTCAGGAAACTCATCTCACCACAAAGGATGCCCGCAGACTCAAAGTTAGAGGATGGAAAACAAATGTTTAGGCAAAAAGATCACAAAAGAAGGCAGGAGTCATGATCTTAATATCAGACAAAACAACTTTTAGGGTATCAAAAATTTAAAAAGATATGGAAGGACACTACATAATGCTAAAAGGTTATCATTGACAAGAAATATCCATCCTAAACATGTATGCACACAGGAGTATCAGCTTTTATAAAGCAGCTACTAAGTAAACTAAAAAAAAAAAAAAAGATATTGACTCTAACACTATCATAGCTGGGGACTTTAATACCCTGCTTAAATACCCTGTGAACAACCCTAGATAGATCACTGAGGCAAAAAAATCAACAAAGAGATCTGAAACCTCAACTTAATGCTTGACCAAATGGACTTAGTAGATACCTACAGAACACTCCACCCAACAACCACAGAATATACATTCTACTCATCACCACAAGCAACATACTCCAAGATCGACCACATCCTTGGTTAAATTAAACACAAACAACTTTCACAAGATTGAAAGACTGCCATGTACCTTCTCGGACCACAGTGGAATAAAAATAAATATCAGCCGGGCTCGGTGGCTCAGCCTGTAATCCCACGCCTTTGGGAGGCTGAGGTGAGTGGATTGCCTGAGCCTGCGGATTCGAGACTCATCTGGGCAGCAAGACCTCATCTCTACAATAAATCAAAAAAATCAGCCGGGCGTGGTAGCGCATGCCTGTAATTCCGGCTACCCGGAAGGCTGAAGCGGAAGGATCGCCGGAGCCCAGCAGGTCGAGGCTGCGGTGAGCGGCCACTGCACTCCAGTCTGGGCGACAGAGTGAGACTCCAACTCAAAAAAATAAATAAATAAATAGATAAATATCAACACAATCAAAATTCCCCAAAATCTACAAAGACATGGACACTAAACAGCATGATGCTGAACAACTCCTGGGTCAACACAGAAATCAAAACAGAAATTAAAATATTCCTGGAAGCCGGGCTCGGAGGCTCAGCCTGTAATCCCACACTTTGGGAGGCTGAGGTGAGTGGATTGCCTGAGCCTGCGTGTTCGAGACCCACCTGGGCAACTTGGCAAGACCTCATCTCTACAATAAATAAAAAATTAGCCAGTCATGGTAGCATGCACCCGGTGTTCCAGCTACTTGGAAGGCTGAGGCGGAAGGATCGCCAGAGCCCAGCAGGTTGAGGCTGCAGTGATTGGGAGCGTGCCACTGCACTCCAGTCTGGGTGACAGAGTAAGACTCCAACTCGAAAAAAAGAAAGAAACAAACAAACAAACAAACAAAGATTCCTGGAAACAAATGAAAATGAAGAAACATCTTACCCAAACCTCTGGGATGCCATGAAATCAGTACTAAGCTGGGAACTTATAACTCTACAAACACACATCAAGAAAATAGAGAACAAACTGACAGCCTAGCAAATCACTGAGAGGAGCTGGAATGGCAAGACCACCAAAACCCTAACTTCAGCAGAAGAATCCAGATCACCAAAGTAAAAGCTCAAATATGGGACATAGAAGACAAAAATACCATAGGAAAAAAATCAGTGAAACAAAAAGCAGGTTCTTTGAAAGGATAAACAAGTTTAATGAACCCCTGGCCAGAATGACCAAGAAAAAGCCCAAATAAACACAATCAGAAATGTAAAAGATCAAGCCACAAATGTCTCTGAAGAAATACAAATGATTATCAGAGATTACTATGCAGGCCTGTATGGAAACAAACTTGATAACCTAAATGAAATGGAGAACTTTCTAACATCACAAAAGCTCCCAAGGTTGAAACTAGAAGAAATTAGGATCCCAAATAGACCGATAACAACCCAGGAAATTGACTCTGTCATAAGAAAACTACCTACCAAAAAAAAAGCCCTGGACCAGTTGGATTTCCAGCAGAATTCTACAAAACATACAAGGAGGAGCTGATACCAATCCTACTCAAAGTATTCCAGGCTGGGCACGTGGCTCAGCCTGTAATCCCAGCACTTTGGGAGGCCAAGGCAAGAGGATTGCCTGAGCCTGGGGGTTCAAGATCAGCCTGGGCAACTTGGTGAGGCCTCATCTTTACAATAAATCACACACATACACACACACACACACACACACACACAACACACACACACACACACACACACAAATTAGCCAGGCATGGTGGCATGTGTCTGTAGTTCCGGCTACTTGGAAGACTGAGGCAGAAGGATTGCCTAAGCAGAGCAGGTCGAGGCTGCTACCCTTCAACCTGGGTAATGGAGTGAGACTCCAACTAAAAAAAAAAAAAGAGACCCCAACAAGAAAGGAAGGAAGGAAGGAAGGAAGGAAAGGAAGGAAGGAAGGAAGGAAGGAAGGAAGGAAGGAAGGAAGGAAGGAAAAGAAAGAAAGAATTCCAGGCAATTGAGAAAGACAGAACTCTCCCCAAATCATTTTATGATGCTAACATCACACTGATACCCAAACTGGGTAAAGATCCAACAAAGAAAGAGGACTACAGGCCAATATCCTGATGATGAATATAGATGCAAAAATTCTCAACAAGATTCTAGCAAATTGTGTCCAACAACATATCTCAAAAGTCATCCACCATGACCAAGTAGGCTTCCTCCCTTGGATGCAGGGCTGTTTCAACATCTACAACACCATAAATGTAATTAAATACATCAACAGATGTAAAAACAAGAACCACGCGATTATATCATTAGATGAGGAAAAAACTTTTGATAAAATCCAGCGTCTCGGCCGGGCTCGGTGGCTCAGTCTGTAATCCCATGCCTTTGGGAGGCCGAGGTGAGTGGATTGCCTGAACCCGCGGGTTCGAGACCCCCTGGGCAGCGAGACCTCATCTCTACAATAAATCAAAAAATCAGCTGGGTGTGGTAGCGCATGCCTGAAATTCCAGCTACTTGGAAGGCTGAGGCGGAAGGATCGCCAGAGCCCAGCAGGTCGAGGCTGCGGTGGCCGGGAGCGGCCACTGCACTCTAGTCTGGGCAACCGAGTGAGACTCCAACTCAAAAAAAAAAAAAAAATCCAGCGTCTCTTCTTGATAAAACACTCAAACACCTAGGCAAAGAGGTAACATACCTCAAAATATTAAGAGTCATCTATGATAGACCCACAGCCATCATATTGTTAAATGGACAAAAATGGGAAGCATTTCTCCTGAAAACTGGAACAAGACAAGGCTGCCCACTCTCACCCCTCCGGTTCAACATAGTGTTGGAAGTTCTAGCTAGAGCAAAGGAAATCAGAGGTATCCAACTAGGAAAAGAGGAAATCAAGTTATTCCTCTTTGCTGATGATCTGATTCTATACCTTGAAAATCCAAGAGAATCTGTTAAAACCTTCCTTGCACAGATAAAGGACTTTGGCAAAGTCTCAAGGTACAAAATAAATGTGCAAAAGACAGTCACATTCTTATACACCAATAACAAAAAAGCACAATCCCATGTGCAATGGCCAAAAAAAAAAAAAAAACAAACCAAAACCTTGGCATCTTCCTAACCAGGAAGTGAAAGCTCTTTACAATGAAAACTACAAAACACTGCTCAAAGAAGTCAAGGATGACGCAAATGGAAAAATATTCCATGCTCATAGATTTGAAGAATCAACATTACTAAGATGTCTATCCTACCAAAGGCAATCTGCAGATTCAAAGCCATGCCCATTAAATTACCAATATCATTCTTCTCAGACCTATAAATGACAATACAGAAATTCATATGGAAACAAAAATGACCACAAATAGCCAAAACAATCCTTAGCAAAAGAAACCAAGTGGGAGGTATCACACTTCCAGAATTTAAACTTTATTATAATCAGAATTTAAACTTTATTATAATAAAAACACCTAGTATTGGTACAAGAATAGGTATGTAGACCAATAAAACAGGATAGAGATTCTGGAAGCAAAATCTCAATTTTTCAACCAACTTGTCTTTGACAAAGCCTCCAACAACAACTACTGGGGAGAGGAGAACCTATTCAGTAAATAGTGCTGCGGAAACTGGCTGACCATGTGCAGAAGAATGAAACAGGACTCCTACCTATCACCATACACAAAAATCAACTCCAAATGGATCAAAGACCTAAATGTAAAACCCTAAACTTTAAGAATCTTAGAAAATGCAGGAGACGTCCTTACGGAAATTGGAATAGGAAACCAATTCCTGATCAAAACCCCAAAGTCCATGCCATAAGAGATGACAGACAATGGGACCTCATCAAACTGAAAAGCTTCTGCAAAGCAAAAGAAGCCATCAAGAAAGCAGGGAGACAGCCCACACACAGAATGGGAAAAAACATTTTCCAACTGCATATCTGAGTTCCTACAAGGAACTCAAACATGCCAAAAGGAAAAACAAACAACCCCATTAAATAGTGGACAAAAACCATAGATGCTTCTCAAAAGAAGACATAGGAGCAGCCAACAGACTCATGAAAAAATGTTCAGTCTCACTAATCATCAGAGAAATGCAAATCAAAACCACATTGAGATACCACCTAACTTCAGTAAGAATGGCCATCATTAATAAAACAGCAACAGATGCTGGCAAGTATGCAGAGAAAAGGGAATGTGTCTTCACTGTTGGTGGGAATGCAAACTAGTTCAACCTCCATGGAAAACAGTGTGGCAATTCCTAACAGAACTAGAAATTGACATTCCATATGAACCAGCAATTCCCCTTCTGGGGAGTATACTCAGAGAAACTTAAATCACTCTACAAAAAATATACCTGCACAAACATATTTATTGCAGCACTATTTACAGTAGCAAAACATGGAACCAACCGTGCTGCCCATCGAAACTGGACTGGATAAAAAAATGTGGTACATACACGTGATGGAATATTACACAACTAAAAAGAAGATTAAAATTATGGACTTCACAGCAACTTAGATGGATTTAGAGTCTGTAATTCTCAGTGATTTATCACAGAAACAAAGAACTGAGTACCATATGTTCTCACTCATAAGCAGACCCTGAACATTTATCATAATACTATAAGAAAGGGATTGGCAGTAGTCAGAAAGTGCTGGGGGGGGGGACATAACATCAATAAGGGTATCTGATCTCAAACCAGGTGAGGTGGGGACCAAAGGTAGGCCCAAACTTTACCTGTACGATGATCATTTATATTCCTAATCCTGAATTGTACCCCACATCTTTAAAATAAAATAAACTTAAAAAATAAAATATTCAATATTAGTACCCAGTAGTCAGACACATGGTGTTTAAGATGAAGAGGAAATGCAGTAAGAGAACAAGTTTGCATAAACTAGGAAAAGAGTCAAGAAAAGGTGAAAAGACAGGTGGACTGACCAAAGTTCTACTAGTGAGCTTCAACAATCAACTAAAGAGAGTCTGATTTGAAACTCAAAGAGAGTAGCCCATTTTAACAATATCCGCCTTCTTGCTTCTTGTAGCACAGAGAACTCCAGAGGTGCTGAGACAGAGAGCTAAATCTGTTCACTGGGTGGTTAGGATGAACTAGCTGCAAAAAATTCCTGTGTTACTTGCAAATGCAAGAGCTCATCAGAGAACTCTTGATCCTGGAAACAACAGATCAGAAAATGTATTGGGAAGAACTTGGACCCAGGGGCTGTCTCCTGTTCATCAGAAATAATTGATTTGATCAACTCAGAAGAAATATGAAATATTTAAACTATTATGGTATTATAAATAATACCATATTCATATTGCATAAACCTCTAAGCATGACAATAAAAACTCATGACTGATAGGAACTGCCCCAGCAGTGTCCAGTGACTGCCAATCCCTCCCCTGTGCTAATGTGATTAAACTTCAGGTCCCACTTATGAGTGAGAACATGTAGTATTCAGTTCTTTGTTTCTGTGATTGATCACTAAATATGGCCTCCAACTCCATCCAATTTACTGCAAAGACCATGATTTTGTTCTTCTTTATGGCTACATAATACTCCATCATGTATAATATGTACCATATTTTTTTTATCCAGTCCACTTTCAATGTGTAGTAGGGATAATTCCATGTTTTTGCTATTGTGAATAGTACAGCTTAGACATGCATGTCTAAGTATATTTTTTTGTAGAACTATTTATGCTCCTCCAGGTATATTCCCAGGAGAGGGATTGCTGGATCAGATGGAAGGTCAATTTTTAGTTCTTTTAGGAACCATCACATTGCTTTCCATAGAAGTTGAACTAGTTTGCACTCCCATCAACAATGTAGAAGTCAAGCTATCTTTGCAGACATCATGATTTTATATCTTGAAAACCCTAGGGAGGCTGTCAAAAACCTTCTTGCACTGATAATCAACTTTGGTAAAGTCTTGGGGTACAAAATTAATGTGCAAAAGACACTTGCATTTCTATACAACAGCAAAAGGAGGATAGAGTGTCAAATAAAAAGCACAATTCCACTCACAATTGCCCCCCACACACACACACAAAATGAAATACCTTGGCATCCACCAAACCAGAGAAGTGAAAGACCTCTACGTTGAGAACTACAAATGCTGCTCAAAGAAATCAAGGATGACACAAACAAATGGAAAAACATCCCATGCTCATAGATTGGAAGAATCAATATTGTCAAGAAGTTCATCTTTCCCAAGGCAATCTACAGAATCAAAGCAATACCCATCAAACTACCAACATCCTTTTTCTCAGTCCTGGAGACAACAATACAGGAATTCATATGAAAACAAAAAGGAGCATTAATAACCAAAACGACCCTCAGCAAAAGAAACAAAGTGGGAGGTGGCATACTTTCAGACTTTAAACTTGACTATAAGGTCACAGTAACCAAAACAGCCTGGGACTTATATAAGAATAGGCACATAGACCAATGGAACACAACAGCAATTCTGGAAGCAAAAACTCAATCTCTCAATCAACTCATCTTCGACAAAGCAACCAATAATAGCCACTGGGGAAAGCAAACCATATTTAGCAAATGGTACTAAGAAAACTGGCTGACCACGTGCAGAAGAATGAAACTGGATCTTTACTATCACAACAACCATATACAAAATCAACTCTAAATAAATCAAAGATCTAAATGTAAAACCTCAAACCATAAGAATCCTAGAAGAAAATGTAGGAAACACACTTATGCACAATGGAGTAGGCAACAAATTCTTGATCAAATTCCTAAAAGCATATGCCATAAAAGCTAGGATAGACAAATGGGACATCATCAAACAGAAAAAAATGTTGCACAGCAAAAAAAACCATCAAGAGAGTGGGGAGACAACCCACAGAACAGGAAAAAATATTTGCTAACTTTGTATCTGACAAAGGCCTAACATTCAGCATCTACAAGGAACTCAAATGAGCTGAAAGTAAAAAACAAACAACCCTATTAAAAAGTGGGCAAAGCATTGAAAGAGGACTGAATTTTTTAAATGTGGTACATATATATGATGGAATATTAAGCAGCCATAAAGAAGGACAAAATTATGAATTTCATGGCCACTTGGATGGACAGAGTTTGTAATACTGAATGATTTATCACAGAAACAAAGAACTGAGTACCACATATTCTCACTCGTAAGTGAAACTTGAACAATTATAATACTATAAGAAAGGGATTGGCAGTGGTGGGATACTGCAGGGGTCGGGCGGGATTGGCAGTAGTGCGAAACTGCCAGGGGATGGGAGGGGCACACCTCATCAACAAGGGAACCTGCACAATGAACATTTGTATACCCAGCCCTGAATTGTACCCCACATCTCTAAAATAAAATTTTTTAAAAAGTGGGCAAAGGACATGAATAGACACTTTTCAAAAGAAGACATACAAGCAGCCAATGATACATGAAAAAATGGTCAGCCTCACTAATCATCAGAGAAATTCAAATCAAAACCATAATGAGATACCACCTAACTCCAGTAAGGATAGCCACCATTAATAAATCAAAAAACAACAAATGCTGTCATGAGTGCAGAGAAAAGGGAATGCTTTTACGCTGATGTTACTATTTTAATTATCTTGGGGTGTCAAAAACCACACCCATGAAAGACAGCAAACTTAATTGGTAAACGTTGTATGTGTTCTGACTGCTCCACCAATCCACCATTTCCCCATCTCTCTCCCTCTTCTCAGTCTTTCCTGTTACCTGCAACACAACAGTATCAAGAGTAGGCCAATTAATAACCCTACAGTGGTCTCTAGTGTTCAAGTGAAAGAAAGAGTTGTACATTTCTCACTTTAAATCAAAGGTAGAAATGATTGAGCTTAGTGAGGAAGGCATGTCAAAAGCCAAGACAGGCTGAAAGCCAGGCCTCTTACATCAGTTAGCCAAGTAGTGAATGCAAAGAAAAAATTCTTGAAGGAAATTATACATGCTATTTCCAATGAACACATGAATGATAAGAAGATAAAACAGTCCTATTACTATATGGAGAAAATTTGAGTGGTCTGGATAAAAGATTAAAATAGTCACAAAATTTCCTTAAGCCAAAGCCTAATACAGAGCAAGGTCCTAACTCTCTTCAGTTCTATGAAGACTGAGAGAGGTGAGGAAGCTACAAAAGAAAAGTTGGAGGCTAGCAGAGGTTGGTTCATGAAGTTTAAGGAAAGAAGCCATCTTCATAACATAAAAGTGTAAGGTAAATTAGCAAGTATCGATGTAGAACATGCAAGTTATCCAGAAGATCTAGCTAAGATAATTGATGAAGGTGGCTACACTAAACAACAGATTTTCAATGTAGATAAATCAGCCTTCTATTGGAAGAAAATGGCATCTAGGACTTTCATAGCTAGAGAGAAGATGTCAGTGCTTGGTTTTAAAAACCTTGAAGAACAAGCTGACCCTCTTGTTAGGGGATAATATAGCTGGTGAGTTAATGTTGAAGCCAATATTCTTTGACTATTCCAAAAATCCTAGGGCTCTTAAGAATTATGCTAAATATACTCTTCCTGTGCTCTATGAATGGGAACAAAACGGGATAACAGCACATCTGTTTACAGCATGGTTGACTGAATATTTTAAGCCCACTTGTTGAGACCTGCTGCTCAAAAAAAAGAGAAAGATTTCTTCCAAAACATTACTGCTCATTGACAACGCATCTAGTCACCCAAGTGCTTTGATAGAGATGTACAAGAAGATTAATATTGTTTTCATGCCTGCTAACACAACATCTATACTGCAGCCCATGGATCAAGCAGTAATTTAGACTTTCAAGTCTTATTATTAAAGAAATACATTTAATACGGCTACAGCTGTCATAGACAGTGATTCCTCTGTGGATCCAAGCAAAGTAAATTGAAAACCTTCTGGAAAAAATTCGCCATTCTAGATGCCACCAAGAACACTCACGATTCATAGGTGTCAGTCAAAACGTCAACACACAAGAATTTGAAAGAAGTTGATTCTAGCTCTTATGGATGATTCTGAGGTTTAGGACTTAAGTGGAGGAAGTAGCTGCAGAAGTGGTGAAAGTAGTAAAAGAACTAGAATTAGAAGTGAAGCCTGAAACTGTGACTGAATTGCTGCAATTTCATGGTAAAACTTCAGTGATGAGAAGTTGCTTCTAATGGATGAGCAAAAAAAAAGTGTTTTCTTAACTATTTCTGGTGAGGATGCCGTGAACATTTTGAAATGACAACAAACAATTTAGAATATTACATAAATTTAGTTGGTAAAGCAGTGGCAGAGTTTGAGAGGACTGACTCCAATTTTGAAAGAAGTTCTACTGGGGTAAAATGCTGTCAAATGGTATCCAATGCTATGGTGAGATCTTTCAAAAATGAAGCATCAATCAATGTGGCAAACTTCATTGTTGCCTTATTTTAAGAAATTATCACAGTCACCCTAGCTTTCAGCAACAACTTCCCTGATCAGTCAGCAGCCATCAAACATTGAGGAAAGACTCTATACCAGAATAAAGATTATGACTCGGTGAAGGTTTCAGAAGATTGTTAACATTTAGTAGCAATAAATACTTTTTTTAGTTGGAGTCTCACTCTGTCACCCAGGCTAGAGTGCAGTGGCACAATCAAGGCTTACTGCAGTCCCAACCTCATGGGCTCAGGCAATCCTTTTGCCTCAGCTTCCCAAGTAGCTGGGACTACAGGTGTATCACCACACCTAGTTAATTTTTTATTTTTTTGTTTTTTGTAGACATGAGGTCTCGCTATATTGCTCAGACTGGTCTCAAACTCCTGGGCTCAAGCGATCTTCCTGCCTTGGCCTTCCAAAGTACTGGAATTATAGGTGAGAGCCACCATGTGTTTCCTAAAGTATTTTTTAAATATGTACATTGTTTTTTCTAGATATAATGCTATCACACACTTAATAGACTACAGTATAGTATAAACATAACTTTTATACGCACTGGGTAGCCAGAAAATTCATGTGACTCACTTTATTGAAATATTTGCTTTATTGCAGTGCTCCGTAACCAAACCTTAAATATTCAAGCTATGACTGTATTTCTTACTTAGAGACTTCTAGGCCTATTGTACTTCCATCATTTTAAATTTAGATTTAGGAATTGTTTAATTTTAACTTCAATATCAAATTTCTATTGAATAGTAAATACTTTAAGATACTCAAAGCTCTCAGATTTAAAAAGTGTAAAGAAAGATATATCTGCCTACTAATCATGTGTCTTGAATGCTCAGAATGAAGAATAAGTAGTGTGCCTTATTTTTATGTGCTTTTTATATTTCAGAGTATTTTAAAACACATCATTTTATAATGAGGTAATTTAAGCACTATTATTCATAACATTATTATAAGTGTTAACCCCTCTATGCCTCAGTTTTCTCATCTATAAAATGAGAATAATAATAGTAGTACTTCAGGATTATTGTAAAGATTAAATAGCTAATACATGTAAAGCAATTTCAACAAATCCTAGTACCTATTATAGTTATAGTTATTATTCAATAAGTGTTATTATTAATACTGTCTAATATGTATCTATACTTACAATACAATCTGGAATATTGTGGTTGAGTTCAGGCATGTGAAAATGTTTTTTTGTTTTTTTTTTTTTTTTTTTTTGAGCTGGAGTCTCACTCCGTCACCCTGACTGGAGTGCAGTGGCACGCTCCAGCCACCACAGCCTCGACCTGCTGGGCTTCAGCGATCCTTCTGCCTCAGGATTCCAAGCAGCCAGAACTACAGGCACGTGCTACTATGCCCAGCTAGTTTTTGATTTATTGTAGAGATAAAGTCTTGCCAAGTTGCCTGGGCGGGTCTCAAACCCATGGGCTCATGCAATTCACTCACCTCGGCCTCCCAAAGAGCTGGGATTACAGGCTGAGCTACGGAGCCTGATCTTGTTTTCTTTTTATGTTGTTATGTTTTGAGTTGGAGTCTCACTCTGTCACCCTGGCTGGAGTGCAGTGGCACACTCATAACCACCCCAGCGTCGACCCACTGGGCTCCAGCAATCCTTCCGACTCAGCCTCCAAGTAACTGGAACTACAGGCATACGATACCACTCCTGGCTAATTTTTTATTTATCGTAGAGATAAGGTCTCACCAAGTTCCCCAGGCTGATCTTGAAACCGCAGTTTAGGCAATTCATTCACCTTGGCCTCCCAAAGTGCTGGGATTACAGGCTGAGCCACTGAGCCTAGCCATGTTTTATGTTTTCAAATTAATAGTCTGGGTTTTGTTTGCATGTGGATTTGTTGGTTTATAATGCATTCAATCTAGAGGTGGCAAGTCAGGATAAAGGATACATACATTGTATTGATAGCATGGACACTGGAGTCTGACAAGCTAGGTTTATATCCCAACTCTGACACTTATTAGTGAGTGAACTTGTGTACCTATTTAATCTTTTTCATCTGTAAAATGAGGATCACCATGGTATCTCTCAAGGCCAGGTGCAGTGGCTCATACCTGTAATCCTAGCACTTTGGGAAGCCAAGGTGGGAGGATCGCTTGAGGCCAGGAGTTTGAGATCAGCCTGGGCAACAGTGAGAGCCTGTCTCTGCCAAAAATTTTTTAAAAGTTGTCTGAGCATGGTGGCACATGCTTGTAGTCCCAGTTACTCAGGAGGCTAAACTGGGAGGATCTCTTGAGCCCAGGAGTTCAAGGACACAGTGAGCTATGATTGCACTCACTGCACTCCAGCCTGGGCAACAGAGTGAGACCCTATCTCAAAAAAAGTGGTATCTATCTCCTAGTGTTGTTGTAGAAATTAATTGAATTAATATATGTAAGATATTTAGAACAATAAACTCATATAAAGGTTTGCTACTATGTCTACTATTATTTTTCAGGGTCTACCTTCAAGTAGATAAAAGTTATATATCAACATATTTAAAATAAGCAATGGAAGCCGGGCTCGGTGGCCCAGCCTGTAATCCCGCGCCTTTGGGAGGCTGAGGTGAGTGGATTGCCTGAGCCCACGGGTTCGAGACCCGCCTGGGCAGTGAGACCTCATCTCTAAAATAAATCAAAAAATCAGCGGGGCATGGTAGCGCGTGCCTGTAATACTGTCTACTTGGAAGGCTGAAGCGGAAGGATCCCCGGAGCCCAACAGGTCGAGGCTGTGGTGGCCAGAAGCGGCCACTGCACTCCAGTCTGGGCGACAGAGTGAGACTCCAACTCAAAAAAAAAAAAATTTTTTTTTAATAAAATTAAATAAGCAATGGGACTAATTACAAAAGGCAAACAATTTTGACCCCTGAATATTTGGTTTTTTTGTTAATTTGGTTATTCAAGAACAAAGTAAATGTCTTTCAGTGAAACTCTGTGAAGAGTTCTTTTATAAGGGACTCCTTTTCTTTCTATAAATACGTATAGACCAGGTTGAGATATTTATTTGAGATTTGGGGGATTTACTATATCATGAGATAAAGTAATATACCAGCTCCAAAGGTAGGAGGAACTTGAGGTTAATCTACAGAGATGATAACGACCACAAAAAGCAGTACCCTCATTGCAGAGGGATTTTTCACAAGTACACACGGATTCCTAGTCCATTTCAGGTATGTATTTAGTGAAAAATAAATGCCTAAGCTTTGGGGATTTCACTGCCTACAGCCACCTCTAGAGATTGAAGTGAACATCTAGGAGCCCGGTACAGGTCCTTCCTTGACAAAATCTTCTACCTTTCAATGTGTGAGGACCCCATCTTCAGTTTTCTTCTTGTCACTGTAACTACTCTCGCTGGTGCATTTCACACAAAGCCATGGCTTCAATTCCCACCCCCATGCCAATGACTGTCAAACGGTTATCTTCAGCCTTTCTCCTCAGTACCAATCTTATATTTCCAATTACTGTCTGGGCACTTCCTCATGGATGTCCCACAGCACCTTAAATTTCCAGAATGAGTTCATTATCTTCATTCCAACACCTGTTCATTTGCAATGACTCCCTGCATTGGTTAATGACACCTCCATACTCCTAGACTGTCCAAATTGGCTCAACAAATTTATCACTACCTGTGGGCTTTAGGATGCTCTAAAAATGGCTCCCACACTGTGAACTATTCCTTCAGGGACTCTCTCCAAATTTCAAAACCTCTATTTTTACATCACAGACCATTTCTTTTTTTGAGTTGGAGTCTCACTCTGTCGCCCAGACTGGAGTGCAGTGGCTGCTCCCAGCCACCACAGCCTCGACCTGCTGGGCTCCAGCAATCCTTCCGCCTCAGCCTTCCAAGTAGCTGGAACTACAGGTGCGCGCTACCATGCCTGGCTAATTTTTTATTTATTGTGGAGATGAGGTCTCACCAAGTTGCCCAGGTGGGTCTGGAACCCGCAGGCTCAGGCAATCCACTCACCTCGGCCTCCCAAAGCGCTGGGATTACAGGCTGAGCCACTGAGCCCGGCTTCCATTGCTTATTTTAAATGTGTTGATATATAACTTTTATTTACTTGAAGGTAGATCCTGAAAAATAATAGTAGACATAAATATGGTTCTAAGTCTATCCATTTTCTGGTCTAAAGGAGGAATTTTGAACCTCAGGATCTATTGACTACCAGGAAAACTTGACAGGTTTCATAATTCTAAAATTCCCTCTTGAAATTATGTGCAAAATGCTATGAATGCAGGTAAATTATCTTTTTCTTAGACTTTGGAATTCATTAGATCATCAGAATAGATCATAACCCAAAAAAGGCTGACATCCTTAGAATGTCAGATATCCTCTGTTTCCCAGTCTCCCTTCACCCAGGACATGGTCTTTGGTCTCCATGTTACAGATGCCCCACAGTCAGCTCTGCTTACTCCTATGCCTAAGCCTCTTGCCCATGAAGAGCCCCAGGCCCCATGCTAGTTCAGAAAGGGTAGGAAAATATCCCCTGGGGCCCTTGCAGGAGAACTTAGTGGCTTGGATTATAAAGACCTGGTTTAGAAAGGCAGACCTAACACAATTCCCACAGCCCAGTCTTACACCCCAGAGGCAGTTGGTCCCCTGCAACCTCACCTGGTACTCCAGAAACTGAACTGTAAGATCTGACAGAAGCCGTCTGAATTTGTTGCACCAGAACCTGCAGCCTGGCAGAGACAAAGATAGTTTCTGGTGAATTGCTGCCCCCATAATGCATTCTTCTTCCCTCAGCAGCTACACAGCCCCTGAAGATGTTTACCAGTGTTCCAGAGACATTGGAGTCGCCAGAGCATTGGGGACATTTATGCTATAGCTATACTTATATTAAATCATTCTGAGCCTGCCTATCTTTTACTTCTGCTGTCTATGATCCATGACCCGACCATAACTGGAAGGACCTTTGTTCATCATTTAGCCTCAGATCTTATCCCCTTGCCTGTGGAGAAGTATTCTCAGACATAGAGGCTGAAAAACATATACACATTACCACCACCACCAACACACACACTCATGTATCTATGCACATGCTCATAAGTGTCACAGGGAATGTGACCTTGTATTCCATCTGTGATCCATAGACCACTGACTCACAAAACAAGTTCACTACTTCAAACAAATTATTCACTTATGCTCTTTTTTTTTTTTTTTTTGAGTTGGAGTCTCACTCTGTCACCCAGACTGGAGTGCAGTGGCCGCTCCCGGCCACCGCAGCCTCGACCTGCTAGGCTCCGGCGATCCTTCCGCCTCAGCCTTCCAAGTAGCCGGAATTACAGGCATGCGCTACCACGCCCAGCTGATTTTTTGATTTATTGTAGAGATGAGGTCTCGCTGCCCGGGTGGGTCTCGAACCCGCGGGCTCAGGCAATCCACTCACCTCAGCCTCCCAAAGGCGCGGGATTACAGGCTCACTCATGCTCTTAAAAGAGACGTCAGTTTTGACATATACACACATGGACATCCTACTGTTCTCCAAAAAGAAAATTAATGAAGACCATATCTCTGCCAGGAGTCACTGGCCACAGTGCAGTCATCCTTTGGGACCGTTACCAGTTCCTCTGAGCACCAGACTTCAGTCTTCTCTGTAGTACCAATCTTCATAAAATTTGAAGTCTCAGAGAGCTTCAAATGCATCTTCATCCAAGGAGGGGAAGACAGCCTTCTAGATAAGTCTTTATTGGTTTGAGTTCACCATGATGTCCTCTGGGCTCAGCAACATTCCAACCAATGTCCTTACACGATGACCTGCATTTTGAGTGACCTTGGAGTAGGATCTACTTTAAAAAAAAGACATGCTAACATCTCAAAGACCCTTGGACAGCACTTAATCACCTATTTCAGAACAGCCTCCAGATCAATTGCAACAGAATTTAAGAAACTCAGAGTGGAGGTTCTGGACACAATGTAATTAGCCATGCAGTCTATGTGATAATGAATGTACTAATTTCCTATTGCTGCCATAACAAATTGCCACAAACTTAGTGGTGTAAAACAGTACAAATGTATTATCTTCAGTTCTGGAAGTCAGAAGTCCTGAAGTGAAGATGTCACTAGGGCCGCGGTTCTTGTGTAGGCTCTAGGGTCATATCTGTTTCCTTGTCTTTTCCAGCTTCTAGAGGCTACCTGACTCCCTTGACTCAGTGGCCCCTTTCTTCTTCAAAGTCCATCGTTCCAACCTCTGCTTCCATCACACATCCTTTTTCTAACTCTGACCCACCTCTGATGAAGATCCTTGTGATCACATTAAGTCTACCCAGTTCATTAAGGATAATTTCCCAATCTCAACTTCCTTAACTGAATCACACTTGCAAAATCCCTTTTGCCATTCACACATTCTGGGGATTAGGCCATGGGCATCTTCTGGGAGTCATTATTCTGTCTACCCCAGTGAATAAGGCAACAGTTTTATTTTGTTTTATCTTTTATGATAAAAGTCTTCCCTTCTGTTGGTAAGAATGTTAAATATCTCTTCAGTTTACCAGCTACCACCAGCAACTCATTTCCTCCTTTTCCACCCTGACATCTCCAATACTGACCCCTTTCATAAAGGAATTAGTTTCTGTTGTGTATTTTTTTAAGAAGATAGGCTGAGGATGATGAAGTGTTTTAGCATATTTTTCTCTGCTCTAATTAAAGCTTTCTCTGACTGTGCATGGCTTCACGGGTAGGACCATACATCTTCCCCAGGTGAATTTCAGTCTTCCCTCTGCTTATTTATTTCAAAATGTAACTTGGCTAAAAGTTAATTACCTGATTTGGGTAGTTGAGTGGTTTCAGTGTGCTGCACATGTGTGAAGTCAATAAGCAGACTGGTGCAGTTGCAGCAGGTGAGCAAAAGGTAGAATGGTTTAAAATGAGGTCAAGCCCAATATGCATATTGGTGCAGTTGCAGCAGGTGAGCAAAAGGTAGAATGGTTTAAGATGACCGGTTGTGGTGGCTCATGCCTGCAATCCCAGCACTTTGGGAGGTGGAGTTAAGAGGATTGCCTGAGCCCAGAGGTTCAAGACCAACCTGCAAAATTGGTGAGACCTTATCTCTACAATAAATCAAAAAATTTGCTGGGCATAATGGCGTGCACCTGTGGTTCCAGCTAATTGGAAGGCTGAGGCAAAAGGATCGCCTGAGCCCAGCAGGTTGAAGCTGCAGGTGGCCATGAGTGTGCCACTGCACTCCATCCTGGACAACAGAGTGAGACTGACTTTAAAAAAAAATGAGGTTGGCCAGGCTCGGTGGCTCAGCCTGTAATCCCAGCACTTTGGAAGGCCGAGGCAAGTGGATTGCCTGAGCCCACCAGGCAACTTGGTGAGACCTCGTCTCTATAATAAATCAAAAACTAGCCTGGTGTGGTAGCGCACGTCTATAGTTCTGGCTACTTGGAAGGCTGAGGTGGAAGGATCGCCGGAGCCTAGCAGGTTGAGGCTGCCGTGGCCGAGAGCGTGCCACTGCACTCCAGTCTGGGCGACGGAGTGTGACTACAACTCAAAATTAATGAAGTTAAAGAGACAGTCAGAGGCTAGCTGAGGGTTTTGGGTTTTACTCTGCTTGATGTGGAAAGCTGCTGAAGGGTTTTTAGCCAGTAATCCCCTTTCCAATATGTGGGAAGCCTGAAAATGGAGCAAGGGTAAAATATAGGAAACAACAGGCAACTGTCAGTAATTGAAATATTTTTTTTTCCGATATGTAATGAGAACATATTGGAGGACTGAGCACAGGTGTGTAATAATAAGATTTATATCTATAAAGAGTCATGCTGGCTGCCAAGAGGATAATAGACTAATAGAGGCAAGAATGGAGGCTAGGAAGTCAGTGAGGAGGCTGTTGCATAGACCGGGGAAAAGAAGATGGTAGATTGGAGTAGGGAGCTAACAGCAGAGCTGGGGAGTACATATGTGGGAAGCACTTTTGGAAGATAAATCTGACGGAAATATTACATTTTAAGATATTTTTAAACTGGGCTCGGTGGCTCAGCCTGTAATCCCGCGCCTTTGGGAGGCTGAGGTGAGTGGATTGCCTGAGCCCGCAGGTTAGAGACCCGCCTGGGCAGCGAGACCTCATCTCTACAATAAATCAAAAAATCAGCCAGGCGTGGTAGCGCATGCCTGTAATTCCGGCTACTCAGAAGGCTGAGGGGGAAGGATCGCCGGAGCCCAGCAGGTCGAGGCTGCGGTGGCCAGGAGCGGCCACTGCACTCCAGTCTGGGTGACAGAGTGAGACTCCGGACTCAAAAAAAAAAAAAAAAGATATTTTTATGTGGACTAATAAATAAATAAATAATGAATAATCTAATTGAATCCTTCCAAAAAAGTATGAGTTAGAAACTATGATCTTTAGTATTCAGATGAGTAAACTGAAACTCAGAGAAGACAGTTTATTTTATCTAGGATTGTAGAGTAGCAGGATTCAAATCAACCTGGTACCAAAGCCCACCCTTTTTCTTACAGGTCAGTGATCCAAATCTAGAACAGATACACTGCAAAACAACCCAGCATGGCTTCAAAGTTCAAAGTCACAGATTAATAGAAAGTTGGTGGTTATTTTATTTGACAAAGTATCAGTCTGAGGTTCATAACAGTTTATATCAATGAGAAACTATATTTTTAAAAATTGGCCTAAAAAGTCGGGCTCGGTGGCTCAGCCTGTAATCCCACGCCTTGGGAGGCTGAGGTGAGTGGATTGCCTGAGCCCGCAGGTTCGAGACCCACTTGGGCAACTTGGTGAGACCTCATCTCTACAATAAATCCAAAAAAAAAAAAAAATAGCCGGGTGTGGTAGCATTCGCCTGTAGTTCCAGCTACTTGGAAGGCTGAGGCGGAAGGATCACCGGAGCCCAGCAGTTCGAGGCTGCGGTAGCCGGGAGCGGCCACTGCACTCCAGTCTGGGCGACAGAGTGAGACTCCAACTCAAAAAAAAAAAAAAAAGTTGGCCTAAAATTAATTGGTTTAGTATAATTGCCAAAAACTTATATACTCTAAAAAGAGAAATAATCTTATTAAGATAAAATCCATACAAAAGAAAAAGTGTTTTCTAAAAAAAGAATTCTCTAGCCCGGCTCGGTGGCTCAGCCTGTAATCCCGCTCCTTTGGGAGGCTGAGGTGAGTGGATTGCCTGAGCCCACGGGTTCGAGACCCGCCTGGGCAGTGAGACCTCAACTCTACAATAAATAAAAAAAAAATCAGCCGGGCGAGGTAGCGCATGCCTGTAATTCCAGCTACTCGGAAGGCTGAGGCGGAAGGATCGCCGGAGCCCAGCAGGCGAGGCTGTGGTGGCCAGGAGCAGCCACTGCACTCCAGTCTGGGCGACAGAGTGAGACTCCAACTCAAAAAAAAAAAAAAAAAAGAATTCTCAAGAAATCTGTTAGAAAACAGAACTCAAACATAGATTTATCTTGAAGAAATTAGCCAAGGACTGTACATATTTATATAAAAATGCTTATCACAGTATTGAAAATTGTATATTTAAATATATTGGAAGCTATGAAAAAATGCTTGTGCCATATTAGTTTTTAAAAGATATAAAATTAAGCTGGGCTCAGTGGCTCAGCCTGTAATCCCGTGCCTTTGGGAGGCTAAGGTGAGTGGACTGCCTGAGCCCGCGGGTTCGAGACCCGCCTGGGTAGCGAGACCTCATCTCTACAATAAATCAAAAATCGGCCGGGCGTGGTAGCGCATGCCTGTAATTCTGGCTACTTGGAAGGCTGAGGTGGAAGGATCGCCGGAGCCCAGCAGGTCGAGGCTGCGGTGGCCGGAAGCGGCCACTGCACTCCAGTCTGGGCGACAGAGTGAGACTCCAACTCAAAAAAAAAGATATAAAATTAAATGTAAAGGTCTCTATTTTGGAAAGCTATAGAGCATATGCAGATATAGAAAGAGAAACACACAGAAAGAGAATAGGAAAGGGGGAGAGAGGAAAAGAATGAGAATAGAATAAAATATGTTGAAATGAATTTATTCTGTGGGTGTCTTTTTGTATCATTTTTATCCATAAACATCTATTGTATTCATAGTAATAAAAAGACATTTACATAAATACAGTTAAAAAAATACAGTGAAGGCAATGTGAAGAGGGAGGTTTGGCATAGCTGTTGGAAGTGAGCTCACTCTCTAAAAGGGACTCACACAGGTTTGAACTAAGTGCACGCATCCTTACCCTCTTGGAGTCACAGAAGCCCACATGGGAGATGCCTGATGCCTGAGCTCGAGCTGGCAAGGTTGTCCATTCAGGAGAAGTGGTGGTCTCCCTGCAGGCAGCCCTGCACCCTTCTCACCACAGTCCAGATTGTTTTCAGTTAAAATCATTTGACACAGCCCCACAAGTTTAAAAAACCCATCTGGGGTACTATGTACATTTTCATTATGGTTTCTTGTTTCTCATTGTTTTGTAGCTATGAAATCATTTGAAATGAACAATGAAATAAATGTCACTGAATTTGTCTTCTTGGGATTTTCCAACCACTCCAACCTACAGGGCTTGTTCTTCCTGGTCTTCTGGTCATTTCCTGGGAACATGCTCATACTAATAGCCACAAAACATGCTCACAATAATGGTCCAAACTCCGGTGGGTTATTTTCTCAGCAGCCTGAGCTTCTTGGATATCCATAATCTGTTCACCACTGACTCGATCTGCACTGAAAATTCCACATATGTAAGGCCAATACCCATGCCCACCATGCCCAGTCCCTGATTCCTGAAATTCTTCTTCCAGTCATACATGAGTAAGAGGATCTGTAATCATAAATATCTAAAAAACTGTAAGAATATAGGAAACAACCATTTTAAACACTGGGCAAGAGATAGTACAAAACTATAATCCTTAAGGAAAGGGGAAAAAACAAGGTAAGCCCTACCACCCAAGGCTTTCTGCCAGGAAGTAATTTCTCAACTGCATTGCAGAGATGGAGAATCCAAACAAGTCCCAGTCATCTAACTCATATGAAACACAAAAGTACAGGGAAGTCAAGATAACTAAAATTGGTGGGATAAAATATTCAGGAGGAGGAAATAATGCATAGAAAGAGTTCCATAAATTTACATAAGCAACCCCTTGATTATTTGACTAAATACCAACCTATGCATGTATAGGGTGAAACTCCATGAGGCAAGAATAACTTCTGGAGAAGAACAACTACCATATAGATGTAAAAACCTGTAAGTCAAAAAATTCCTAGGACCAGAAATTATTTCAATTCCCACCAGATAGAGACATAAAGTACACAGGGAGATACAAGAATAGCCATTCCTTAGAAGTGTAGCTGAGCCGGGCTCGGTGGCTCAGCCTGTAATCCCGTGCCTTTGGGAGGCTGAGGTGAGTGGATTGCCTGAGCCCACGGGTTCGAGACCCGCCTGGGCAGTGAGACCTCATCTCTACAACAGATCAAAAAATCAGCCGGGCGTGGTAGCGCATGCCTGTAATTCTGGCTACTCGGAAGGCTGAGGCGGAAGGATCGCTGGAGCCCAGCAGGTTGAGGCTGCGGTGGCCGGGAGTGGCCACTGCACTCCAGTCTGGGCGACAGAGGGAGACTCCGACTCAAAAAAAAAAAAAAAAGAAGTGTAGCTGAATTGGACCAAGGATAAATGTTGCTCTAGACTAGCCTTTTTAAAATTTATTTATTTTTTTATTTTTATTTTTTTGTAGAGATAGGGTCTGATCATGTTACCCAGGCTGGTCTCAAAGCAATCCTTCTGCCTCTGCCTCCCAAAGTGCTGGGATTACAGGCTTGAGCTGCCGTGTCCAGTCAAGACTAGTCTTAACAATAGGTCGGGCTCGGTGGCTCAGCCTATAATCCCAGCGCTTTGGGAGGCTGAGGTGAGTGGATTACCTGAGCCCGCAGGTTCGAGACCTGCCTGGGCAAATTGGCAAGATCTCATCTCTACAATAAATCAAAAATTAGCTGGGCGTGGTAGCGCGCACCTGTAGTTCCAGCTACTTGAAAGGCTGAGGCAGAAGAAAAAAACAAACAACCCCATTATAAAGTGGGCAAAAGATATGAACAGACACTTCTCAAAGGAAGACATCCGAGCAGCCAACAGACAACGGAATACTATGCAACCATAAAAAAAGAACAAAATCATGAATTTTGCAGCAACCTGGATGGAACTAGAGTCTGTAATACTGAGTGACCTCTCACAGAAACAAAGATCTGAGTATCACATGGTCTCATTCATATAGTGGACCTTGAATATCTATCGTAATACTATAAGAAAAGGATTGACAGTGGTGGGAAACTATGGGGGGGGAGGTAGGATCAACAGTAGTCAATATCTGTCTGGAGATGGGGAGACACCCCTTATCAACAAAAGGTGCCTGAATGAAGCATAGTTGTATACCTAACCCTTAACTGTACCCCACAATATCAAAATAAAAAATATTAATTAAAAAAAAAAAAGGAAGGCTGAGGCAGAAGGATCTCTGGAGCCCAGCAGGTGGAGGCTGCAGTGGCCAGGAGTAGCCACTGCACTCCAGCATGGGTGACAGAGTGAGACTCCAACTCAGAAAAAATAATAAAGAAATACAAATAAATAAAGAAATACAATAAAATATAGAACTCAAGAATATAAAGATATATATAATTTTCAGCATTCAATTAAAATTTTACTGCATATAAGGAAAAGGAGCTGGGCTCGGTGGCTCTGCCTGTAATTCCAGCACTTTGGGAGGCCGAGGCGAGTGGATTGCCAGAGCTCCCGGGTTCAAGACCCACCCAGGCAACTTGGCAAGACCTCTGTCTCTACAATAAATCAAAAATTAGCTGGGCATGGTAATGCACACCTGTAGTTCCAGCTACTTGGAAGGCTGAGGCAGAAGGATCACTGGAGCCCAGCAGGTCGAGGCTGCAGTGGCCGTGAGTATGCCACTGCACTCCAGTCTGGGCGACAGAGTGAGACTCCAACTCAAAAAAAAAAAAAAGGAAAGGAGAAAAATGCGATTTCAGGACCAAAAAAAGTCATATAAACAGATCCAAAAATGACCGAGATGATATATTTGACAAATAACACTAAAATAGTTAACATAACTATGTTCCATATGTTCAACAACATGAAAGAAAACATGAACATAATGAGGAGGGCAAGGAAAGATATTAAACGGAATCAAATGAAACTTATTCTAAAGATGGAAAATATCATATCTGAAATAAAAATGTAACTGAATGAAACTAATAGCAAATTTAAAACAATAGAAGGAAAGATCAGTAAACATAAAGATATAGCAACAGAAACTATCCAAAATGAAGCCCAGAGGGAAAAAGACCAGGGGAATAAAACCAAAGTTTTGGTAATCTTGGGACAGTATCAAGTGATCTAACATACAGGTAATTGGAATCCCAGAAGAAGAGAAGAGAAAGAATGGCAACAAAAAAAAAAACACAGAGGGTGCCAAAAAAAGTATACATATTTAAAGAAAGGAAAAAAACTGTATTAAACTTGTAATACTCAATATATATCAATAACAAAAGATGAATACAAGTCATGTTTGACTTCTGCAATTACAAGAGGTGCTCAAAGTAGTTACCATCAGTGTCCAGACACTTTTGATTATGGCAAACTAAAAGCTATACATAGATAATATCACTTAACAAGTGTATACGTTTTTTGGCACCCCCAGTATTTGAAAAACTAATGGTCAAAAAGAATCCAAATTTTATGAAATTATGAACCCACAGATCTAGGAAGTTCAGTGAACTCCAAGCAGGATAAATAAACACACCCCACTCCCAACAACCACCAGTACACCAACACTACCAAGGTACATCATAATCAAATTGTTTTTTTAATGGATAAGAATCATTATGGGCTTCTTGTCATAAAGTATGCAAGCCAGGAGACAGTGAAATAGTATTTTTAAAGTTCTGGGAGTAAATCATCAGACTAGGAAACTATATCCAGTGAAAATATTTTTCAAGAATAAAAATGAAGATATTTTCGCTAAAATTATCAGGTGTTTCCCCCAGCAGACTTTAAATTCCTCAAAGACAGATCTTCCCATATGCACATAGCAGGTCCTCAAAAAATATTTATTACTGAACCAAACTACATGCAGTTGTTCAACTGACACTTTACCAATCTCTTTTCCCATTCCTCCCCTACATCTTCTACTTCTCACTCTACAATAATGCCGGTTTTCCTTCTAAAATCTAAGAGTAGAACCATGATGCTTTTCTGCTATATTTATATAGCAGATACACGAATATATCTTATACATTATATACATTCTGTACATATGCTTATATACATATGTGACTGTTTTAGGTAGTCTAACGCCTTCTAATTGTTCTTTTTTTTTTTTTTTTTTTTTTGAGATTGCAGTGCAGTGGCCGCTCCCGGCCACCACAGCCTCAACCTGCTGGGCTCCAGTGATCCTTCCGCCTCAGGCTTCCGAGTAGCCAGTCTAATTGTTCTTTTAAAGAAAAAAACCTCTCTCCACTATAAAACCCATTCAAGAAAAAAACTGAGTATTAATGTGAAAAGTCCTCTGATCCAGCTTTTGCAGAACTAGATTCTGTCTCAGTTTCTCAGTTCAAATTACCAACTTTCACATGGTTTCTTCTTAGCATTTCTATGTGTCAAAATTGGTTGATAAACATCTATCTTTGTCTAACAATATATTATGATTGTACTCGTTTTATTTAAGAACAAAATTTTAGCAGTTTTTAAAAATTGGTTGTTTTGTCTGAGATTTACAATCAATTAGGCCTCACCTATTGGTCTATCAATCTAGTGGTCAATAAGTTAAATACCAACTATTTTATGTTTTCAGTTTTTCTGCCCCACCAATCTTCTCAAGTTGACATTCTCTAGTTATTTCTTTAATTAATAATAATCAGAAGCAATTGGTATCTTAAAATAAGAGTCTACTTTGCAATAATTGTAGAAGTATTTGCTTTTTTGATTAATCAAACATTATGAAAATCCATTGAATGCATATGTGAGTTAAATGCCTTTGTTAAAAGTCTACTATGTATATAGCATTATATTGAGTCATATAAATAAATTATTGGCAAAAAAATAAAATAAAATAAAAGTAGACAACCAGAATAATTCATCACCAGCTAATATGAACAATAAGGAATGTTAAAGAAAAGTATTTAAACATAAAAAAAGGATAGGAAGTGAAAATTTGGATTTACAAGTGTAATGAAAATGCTGAAAGTTGTATATATGTGAGTAAATATTTACAATGTCTTTTTCATCTTTTTATTTCCTTAATAGATAATTTGCTTTTTAAAGCAAAAACCAATAACAATGTATTGTAGGGTCCATAGCATATGTAAAAGTAAAATTTAGATGACAATATCACAAAGAATGGGAAAGAAGAATAATGTGTATATATTATCTGTTAAGTATAATAGTTGTAAGAAGTAAAATAGTAATAATCTTAAAATAGACTATGGTAAATGAGACATGTATATTGTAAACCTTAGAGCGACCACTGAAAAAAGCATAGCAAACAAACTAATATGGGTATTAAGTTAAATCAAATTTTGAGGTAGATGGTAAATGTGTATCTGTATCTATTACTACCAGAAATTGTCAAACTGTTTTCAAGAGTAACTGTACTATTGTGCATTCCCACAAGCAATATATGAGGGTTCGGCTGAGGTGAGTGGATTGCCTGAGCCCGCGGGTTCGAGACCCGCCTGGGCAACTTGGCGAGCCCTCATCTCTACAATAAATCAAAAAATTAGCCAGGCGTGGTAGCATGCACCTGTAATTCCAGCTACTTGGAAGGCTGAGGCGGAAGGATCGCCGGAGCCCAGCAGGTCAAGGCTGCGGTGGCCGGGAGCGGCCACTGCACTCCAGTCTGGGCGACAGAGTGAGACTCCAACTCAAAATATATATATATAACCCATATATATATATGGGTTCCAGTTGTTCCACATTCTACCTAATGCATGTTATTTTCTTTCTTTTTTTTTTTTTTGAGTTGGCATCTCACTCTGGAGTTGGCATCTCACTCTTAAGTTGGAGTCTTACTCCATTGCCCAGGCTGGAGTGCAGTGGCACACTCACGGCCACCCCAGCGTCGACCTGCTGGACTCCAGCAATTCTGCCTCAGCCTTTTGAGTAGCCAGAACTACTGGCGCATGCTACCACACCTGGCTAATTTTTGATATATTGTAGAGATGAGGTATCGCCAAGTTGCCCAGACTGATCTCGAACCCGGGGGTGCAGGCAATTCACTCGCCTCATCCTCCCAAAGTCCTGGGATTACAGGCTGAGCCACTGAGCCCGGCCTCAAGCATTTTAATTTTAACCATTCTAGTGAGGGTCTATTGATATAACAGTTTTAGTATTCAGTTTTCTAATGACTCAAAGAGCATCTTTTCCTGTATTTGCTGACCACTCATGTATCTTGCTTTGTGAAGGGCTTAAATTTTTTGCCCATTTTATTAGTTTTTTTTAAAAAAATCTTATTATTGAGTTGAAAGATTTAAACAGTCTGTGTACAAATCTTTGTCAATATATGTATTGTAAATAATCTCTCTGACTTCTGGCTTGCCTTTTCATTTTGTTAACAGTGCCTTGTGAAAGGCAAACATTTTGCAAGTTTTAATTTTGATATAGTTATTTTTTCTCATTTAAATTTTTTTTCTTTTAGTGTTCTAACCAGGGAGAATTTGCGCACCTTTGAGTCATAAGTATTATCTATGTTTTTCTCTAGAGTTTTACAGCTTCTCTATGTTCAGATCTATGATTAAATTTGAATTAAGTAGTGAGTATTATGCAAGTAACAGTTTAGGTTTATTTTTTTTCCCTCTGGATATACTATTGTTGCAGCACTGTTTGTTGAAAAACTATCCCTTTCCAGCCGAACTGTACTGGCACTTTTGTACTGAGCAAAATAAAGCCGTATACAAAAGAGTGCATGCTGTTTGACTCCATCTATATGAAATCCTGGAAGAGGCAAAGCCTATCTAGGGTGATAGAAATAAGAAAGTGGTTGTAGCCTGACAGTGGCACACACTTGTAGTTTCAGCTACTTGTGGGACTGAGGTGGGAGCATCACTTGAGGACAGGAGTTTGAGACCAGCCCAGGAAACACAGACTCTATCTCTTAAAAAATTCAAAATAATAATAATTTTTAAAAAGTGATTCGCTAGGGCTAAGGATAGGGAAGGTTAACTAGAAGAAGGAAGGAGAAAACTTTTTGAGTAAAAGAAATGTTTTTTATCTCGATCTTGTTTATGGCTATTCAAGGTAACCGTGTTAAATAGTTAAAATTTATAGAATTGTACACTAAAAATGAGTGCATTTTATTGCATATAGACAAATCTGTCACTATAGAGTCCAAAATTGTTAATTTCTTCATACACCTAGAGGCAGGCAAAAAATGTAGCTGTTGTGAGTTTTACTTGGAGCTTTATTTTACATTCTTGGTCTTAGGGCCAAAACATGCATATTTAGGTAAAATCACATATGTAAAGTTCTGTAGCCCACTAAGGTTTAAGCTCTAAGGACTGTCCTTTCTTACAATAGAACTACAAGATTTTGTTTTGGTGATTAAATAAGAAAACAATACCATCTTATATATGCAGAGTTCTGTGAAGTTTTTAATTACTTTAAAATTTTCCCATTACTATAATATTAAAATAGCAATACTATTAGCTATAATTTAATGAACTAAATACTGTTAAAGTAGTTCCGAAAATCATCTCATTTGAACTTCATTAAGAAGTTTGGGGGGTTATTATGAGCTCTTGTTGAAGGCATTTGGATGTCTTTAGGTTTAGGAGCATGGGCTCTGCCCTGGGAATATGGTTCAGAAATACTTAGACTTTGAGTGGCCTTATTAGCTCACAAGTTAGTGAAATTTAGCATTACTGTAACTGGCATAAGCCCTGTTTGGGGGGACTCCAGGTGATTGCTGAGGTAATTGTTTCTCCTGTTTAATGCCTGCTCATCTCTCAAGCCAGGAAGAGAATTCCTTACTGTACCTGCATTCCACCTTGTCTGAGCTCCAGTTTTCCTCCTCTTTGTATGCATTACAAACTATGATGACAGAAACAAGAAAATGGTTGCCTGGGACACAGACTAGAAAATGATTGACTAGAAAAAGGAAGGAGGAAACCTTTGGGGTTGTGGAAAATACACACACACACACACGTATTATATTATATGTGATTTTTTGTTTTTGTTTTCCCGAGTTGGAACCTTACTCCGTTGCCCAGGCTGGAGTGCAGTGGCACACTCACAGCCACCCTAGCATCAACCTGCTGGACTCCGGCGTTCCTTCTGCTTCAGCCTCCCAAGTAGCTGGAACTACAGTGCACACTACCACACCCAGCTAGTTTTTTGATTTTTATTGTAGAGACAAGGTCTTACCATGTTGCCCAGGCTGGTCACAAACCCATAGGCTCAGGCAATTCTCTCGCCTCAGCCTCCCAAAGTGCTGAGATTACAGACCTGAGCCACCACACCTGGCCTATTATATGTATTTTATTATAATAATATGGCCCTAATAAAGTTGATTTTAAAAGGATGCTCATGGCTGGGCGCGGTGGCTCAGCCTGTAATCCCAGCACTTTGAGAGGCCGAGGTGAGAGGATTGCCTGAGTCTGTGGGTTCAAGAACAGCCTGGGCAACTTGGTGAGACCTTGTCTCTACAATAAATTACAAAAACTAACTGGACATGGTGGCGTGTGTCTATAGTTCCAGCTACTTGGAAGGCTGAGGTAGAAGGATCGCCTAAGTTCAGCAGGTGGAGGCTGCGGTGGCCATGAGCATGCACTCCAGCCTGAGCGACAAGACTGAGACTCCAACTCAAAAAAAAAAAAAAAAAAGAAAAGAAAAGAAAAGAGTGCGCCTTGTCCAGGCTCGGTGGCTCAGCCTGCAATCCCAGCACTTTGCGAGGCTGAGGTGAGTAGATTGCCTGAGCCCAAGGGTTCGAGACCCGCCTGGGCAACTTGTTGAGACCTCATCTCTACAATAAACCAAAAATTAGCCGGGCATGGTAGTGCGTGCCCGTAATTCCGGCTACTCAGAAGGCTGAGGCGGAAGGATCGCCAGGGTATTGCAGGCTGAGGCTGAGGTGGCCAGGAGTATGTCACTGCGCTCCTGTCTGGGTGACAGAGTGAGACTTCAACTCAAAAAAAAAAAAGAATGCTCCTTACCACAAGTTGTAGAGTTGTACATAGCCTGGTTTCTACCTTTGTCTCCAGCCTTATCTCCTCACTTTCCACCTGTCTCATAATCTGTCTTCTCTTCCTTTCAGTCACAGGGCATCTATCTTTTCCAACAAAGCGAGGCATTTCTTGCCTTAGGGCCTTTGTACTTGCTGTTCCTTTACCCTAGAGTACTTTCCCCTAGTACTTCTTATGACTGGTTCATTCTCATTCCTTAGATCTCATTCAAATGTTTCTTCTTCAAAGAGGTTGTCCTTGGCTTTATTTTTTTTTTTAAGTTGAAGTCTCACACTGTCACCTGGGCTGGAGTACATGGCACACTCATAGCCACCACAGCCTCGATCTGCTGGGCTCAGGCAATCCTTCCACCTCAACCTCACTCGATCGCCCAGACTGGAGCGCAGTGGCCGCTCCCGGCCACCGCAGCCTCGACCTGCTGGGCTCCGGCGATAAATTACAAAAACTAGCTGGACATGGTCGCGTGTGTCTATAGTTGCAGCTACTCGGAAGGCTGAGGTAGAAGGATTGCCTCAGCCTTCTGAGTAGCTGGAATTACAGGCGTGCGCTACCACACCCGGCTAATTTTTTATTTATTGTAGAGATGAGGGCTCACCAAGTTGCCCAGGAGGGTCTCGAACCCACGGGCTCAGGCAGTCCACTCACCTCAACCTCCCAAGGTGCGGTAAACACATATTTTTAAAGATCACTTTAAGAGGCAATAGTGTTCCATATGAATATCTACAAAAAATGAATAAATTATGATATATTCACCCAGTGCAATGTTAAATAAAATGTGGACAAACTAAAACTACATGCAATAATATAGATAAATCTTACAAACATAAGGGAGATAGAGCATGTGCTATTTCAGGCTCACCTTATATTTAGCCGTCGATGGTATACAGTATACAATGTTCTGTACTTTTTTTTTGATAGCAGGATTTATTTTTTTATTTTTATTATTTATTAATTAATTTATTTATTTTTTGAGTTGGAGTCTCACTCTGTTGCCCAGACTGGAGTGCAGTGGCCACTCCCGGCCACCGCAGCCTCGCCTGCTGGGTTCCGGCGATCCCTCCGCCTCAGCCTTCCAAGTAGCCGGAATTACAGGCATGCGCTACTGATTTTACACGCCCGGCTGATTTTTTGATTTATTGTAGAAATGAGGTCTCGCTGCCCAGGCGGGTCTCGAACCCGTGGGCTCAGGCAATCCACTCACCTTAGCCTCCCAAAGGCGGGGGATTACAGCATTTTTATTTTTTGAGTTGGAGTCTCACTCTGTCGCCCAGACTGAAGTGCAGTGGCACGCTCCCAGCCACGGCAGCATCACCCTGCTGGGCTCTGCAATCCTTCCACCTCAGCCTTCCAAGTAGCCGCAACTACAGGCACGTGCTACCATGCCTGACTAACTTTTGATTTATTGTAGAGACAAGGTTTCGCCAAGTTACCTGGGTGGGTCTTGAACTTGTGGACTCGGGCAATCTACTTGCCTTGGTCTCCCAAAGTGCTGGGATTACAGGCTGAGCCACCGAGTCCAGCCAATAGCAGGATTTATTAAGAGGACTGATGTCTGGGGACAGGGTGGGGGGCACACCTCATCAACAAGGGTACCTGTGCAATGCACATTTGCATACCTAACCCTTAACTGTACCCCACAATTTTAAAATAAAAAATATGATTTTAAAAAAAGAGGACTGAAAAGCTCTCACAGTGGGAGGAGACCCGAGGCGGTTGCCTACACTTTTCAACTAATAAAATGGCCACATCCATAGGCCCTAATTGAGGAGTAGCCCTGAATAATCATGTTATATCACATGACCTCATCCCCCTCCACATATTTTGGACAGTAGGTATGTGTTTGATCCAAGACAGGCCAATTCATAATTAACAAGCACAAGTAATTCATGCTCAATAAAATTAAAACAAATACAAACAATTTGTGATAAATGGATTCCACGCTCAGTATAAACGCCTGAGAAAATAACAAATTCTGTCTTCAGAAGTTTCCTAGAGAAGATATATCTAAAAGGTCTTTGAACAAAGAAGAGGAAAGAAACATATGCAAATATTACTAAGGCTGAAAACAAGTGTATTGATTCACATCACTAAATTAGCCAGAGGAAAACAGTATACTTCAGAATAAAATATGTAACCATAAAATAAAGAGGGACATTTATAATGATAAAAGGGCCAATTCTTCAAGAAAATATAAAAAGGCTAAATGTATATGAGCCTACTAACAGAGCATCAAAAATGGCTAGAACTGAATGAAGAAACAGATACAGCTACAATTATAATAGAGATTTTGATGGTGATATTCTTAAAAACCACTAGAAAATACCAGTGGCTGAGAGTACTCCACCCACCAGCTAGTGATAGAGCTTTCACTCCCAGAAATGAGCTGGTGACCCAGTCCCCAAATTCTTTTTTAGAGTCTGTTTCCTGGGACTCTAAATATTCTCATAGAGCTGCAGTGATTCTTCAGAGTTGTCTCAAATTGAGGCAGTGGTACTGGTCCTTAGTCCTCCCACATCAACCAGGCATCGAATAGGAGTTGTTTCAAGTACCCTCCAGCTGAAGGCAACTTCTAGAGAGGAACTTTGCTGTGAGTTAGAGGATGAACGCCTCAGTCCAGTGCACTACAGCATCACTACATAAGATCTGAAGCTCAGCTTTGTGTGTGAGATGCCTGTTAAACATTCAACCACCAGCGTGAAGTAGCCAGTTTGGCATAGGAGCTAAGAGCTCAAGAGAAAGGCCTGGACTAGAGACGAATACAGAGTCAAAAGCATTTAGGTAACATTTTAAAACCATAAGATTAGGTGAGATCACCAACAGAGTTAAGAGAGAAGTAGTTCACAACCTGAACCTTAGAGCACTTCAAAGTTAAGAGTTAAGGAAGTAGGTTAGCTGGGTGTGGTGGTGCATGCCTGTAGTCCCAGCTACTTGAGAGGCTGAGACGGGAGGATTGCCCAGCCCAAGAGGTAGAGGCTACAGTGAGCCGTGACCATGCCACTGAAGTCAAGCCAGACTTCACAGAGTGAGACCCTGACTCAAAAATAATAATTTTTAAAACAGAGTTAAGAAAGTAGGAACTAGCCAAAGTATTAAGAGCAACTAGTGGGGTAGGAGAAATGCTAAGTGTGTGGTTACCAGGAAGCCAAGCACAAAAGATACTATTA
The DNA here is from genome assembly GCA_027257055.1 of Cephalopachus bancanus. NCBI lineage: Eukaryota > Metazoa > Chordata > Mammalia > Primates > Tarsiidae > Cephalopachus > Cephalopachus bancanus. The sequence goes on from JAPVLO010000403.1 coordinate 387,613, forward strand.
GAAAAAAGAAATAATCGATCACATCAAATGCTGCAGATAGGTCAAGGGAGAGGAGGACTGACACTGACCATTGGGTTTAGCCACGTGAAGGTCACTGGTGAGCTTGACAAGAGCATTTTGGTAGAGTGGGGGAGGAGTGAAATCCTCATGTGGAATTATAAGAGAATGGAAAAGAAGAATTGGAGGCATTAAGAGTGAACAAGCTGATTGAAGTATTTGCTCTAAAGAAAGCAAGGAAATGGGATGTAGTTGGAAGAGCAATGGGGCTAAGAAAAGAGGTTTTTCAAGGATAGGAGAAATAACAAAATGTTTGCCCGTGATGAAAATGATTGATCAAAAGAAACGAATCGGTAATGCCAGAGAAGGAACAGGTCATGCTGTAGTGATAGCCATGAGTAGACCATAGGGTATAGGGTGGGGCAGATGAGTACAGAGACTGCTCCAGTCAGGAGCAGAGGCCCTTTACTTGCATAACAGGTGGAGAGGCATAAGATATGACAGCTGGTAAGAGCATGGTGGGAGTCCTTTTATTTACTCCAATTTTCACTGTGAAGTAGGAAGCACCAGGATCGGCTGAGAGTGAGGTCAGGGGAGGTGATGGAGATTTGGGGAGAGAAAAGAGGGTATACCATCACCTTGGAGAGTGGGAAAATGGGAGAGAGATGTAGTCTGATAGACCGAGCAACATTAAAGCCCACATGAGGTTTGTGGTCATTAACTTAAAATGAGAGTGATAAGCATGATTGGGTTTCTTCACTGCAGCTATTCATCTGTAAAGTGGGCATGATATTAATGCCTCTCTCATCAGGTTGTTGGAGATGTAAGGATTAAACATCTTACTTCATGTAATATGCCTGACACATGATGTCAATTGGTAAGTGTTTATTATTATCCTGGATGGTATATTATTATCTTATGTATGTATATTTTGATGGTAAATAAGTAGACTCATAAAACTTCGAGATTAAACATTATTGAGTCCAACTACTTAACTGACAAACTGAATTTTATTTACATCACCATTCAGTTTTTGTCTGAGCTACTTAGGGACAGGAACATGCTATGTCCCCAAGAAGTCATATAATCTTTGGACATCTCTGATAACTGGAATGTCTTTCTTCTGCTATAGTGAAATTTGCTCCATGGTAACTTTCACCAAAATCTTCTCATTTCGGTCATACTGAAGAAATCACCCCTGCGTATGTGTCCATCTCTTCTACAAATTGTCCTTTTTATGTTTGACTGTAGATCAGACACATTATGTGCAGCCAGTATGGACCCTTTCAATATATGCTCCATTCTTTTCTTCCTTAATGGATTCATTTGTGTTAGCAGAAGAAAAATAATCTACTATTTAGTACCTCTCACCCCCTGGAGCCACATTCTTGTTAAAGTTTCTGCAAAGAAAAGCGTGTAATCTGCTTTTCTCTAGTCTAGAACAATTTTTTTACTGTGTTCTGTAGAGCCTTATAAGATCTTAATGACTGTCTCATAAAAAGTGATTTTACATAGTCAAATCATTTTTGAAAACTGTAGTCAAAATAAAAGTTTTCACACGTAGAAATAAGCTAATATGTACTATAAGTTCCCAAAAGTGAGCTGTAGTGCATTTTCTAAATGTACTCATTAACAAATGCATTTTGTTATTGTTCATCATTTCCTGTAACTAGAATTCCACAGAACAATCTTTGGGAAATGCTGGTCCAGAAATGTTTATCAAACATATAAAATATTAACTTAGATTGCTTTTATTATAAAGTTACATAAATTCACACAGTCATAACACTAGGTGTAAACTCTCCTCCTTATGCTTATAGCTCTCACATAAGCCACTATAAAACCAAATCAATTTACAAATTAAATGTAAACAAAACAAAGTTCAAATTGACCATATTAAGTTAATGTGACATGAAATACTATTTTGTTTCAGCAAAATCACCTATGCAGGGTTTATTGATTAAAAACATAACATCTTATTAACTCGGTTCTTTTGATTTTTGTACATAATGAACCTACATTTGAATCATTTTCATATAATTGCCAATAATTTTTGTTTGAGGAACTCATTTAACTACAGATTTATTTTTGGATAAGTTATTCAATTTAAGGGTTCACCCCCCCAAATAAAATACTATAATTTATTTTTTAAATTTTAACCAAAAAATGACTTATTGTGCATTGATTTATCTTCTGCCATTGAACTCTAGCAAGTTGATAGGAACAAAGTATACAAGTAAAACACGTAAAATATTAATAACATACGAATGTACTCACTGATTCTTTCAAGTCTGACATTTCTATTCTTCTCTGTTATATAGTAGTGATGACAATTCTCCCAACACTTTTACTTTCTTGACATACTGTAGAACATTCATTCATAGTTTACTCTAGAATATTATTTAAAATCACTTGGCAGAAACATAATCATAAACTCAGGCACCAAAACTGGGTAGCCATATTCAGTTTTTAAGAGAATTATTTGTAATCCAGAAAGTGTTTATTTTTAAAAGATTATTATAAAAGTGAAATCAATAATGGAAAAACAGAGGCTAGAAGCTGCTGAAATGTCCGTAATGGTCTTTGCTGACAGAGTTAAATGGCAGTCTCTCTTCGCTATGCAGAGATGAAACGAAACAGCGCGGCTGAAGTTTCTAACCTTCCCCTTTCTCTTCTGTGGTTTCCTCCCATCCCTGCAAACAAGAAAGAAGTTGACTATCTGGTATATTTTGACATTCCTTCACACCAGTGTGCTTCTCCCATTTGAAATTGTAAACCTTCTTATCTATTATTATGGAAGAAAGATGTCTCTCATTAAAGGAAATTCAAGTTCAGACTCTCTAGACTGGGAGAGGAGTCTAGATCTGGGGCTGGAGAAGATAGTTTAAGCTATAATTAGGGATGAAATACAACCTAGTACTAATTTAATCTAAACTCGAACTTGCACTCACAGGTGTAGGCAGAGTGATTTGCTACAAGGTACCCCAAGTTCCTTTTTCACAGTATCCTCTCCTGTCTCTCATTGTGTGCCTGAACTGATTGGGGCTCTCTCCCTGCTTGCCTTTCCTCTTTCTACTATGGCCTCTCTCAGTCCTCCCTTTATTTCCATATAAGGAGGAAGAAACTGTTTTAGGACCCCTCTGCTGAGAGATTGAGAGGTGGTGAGTTGACATGGAAAAGAAATTAAAGGAATCTCATCTTAAGAGAAGCTCAAATGCTAAGAAGATGCTAGGCCTTTATCCTTCAATACTGGGGTGATGATGAACATACTAAAATGTTGAAGATTTAAATCACAGAACATGGTCTGCAACTCCACACTGATGCTCTTTAGCTATTAAAAACGGTGAGCAAAGCCGGGCTCGGTGGCTCAACCTGTAATCCCACGCCTTTGGGAGGCTGAGGTGAGTGGATTGCCTGAGCCCGCAGGTTCGAGACCCGCCTGGGCAGCAAGACCTCATCTCTACAATAAATAAAAAAATCAGCCAAGGGTGGTAGTGCATGCCTGTCATTCCAGCTACTTGGAAGGCTGAGGCAGAAGGATCGCCAGAGCACAGCAGGTCGAGGCTGCAGTGGCTGGGAGCGGCCACTGCACTCCAGTCTGGGCGACAGAGTGAGACGGCAACTCCAAAAAAAAAAAAAAAAAAATGGTGAGCAATGCCAATTCAGCTAAATAGAAATTGTCTTAGGAGTTTCCTCTGGATAGTAACCTCTCTCACTCAACTGGATTTCCTGATCTGAAAAGCTCTAAAAGGCCAATATTTCACTGAAGTCAGGCATGGAAGATTTCTTGTCTCTTCTTGAAGAGAAAAAAAGGAAATATAAACACAGTCATACACTGGGATTAAGAACATGAAACTCAAATGTTTTCTACAAGGCATGTTCCTAATTCCTTTCTGTATAGTAATGTTCATTGTTTTTCCTCCGCATTTTTATTTTTTACGTTTTTTTCTCATTTGTTCAAGAAACATTTATTAAGCCTCCTTTTATGTGATAGACTTTCTGCTAAGTGTTTCAGAGTTCAAAGATGAAAATGACCGGTCCCTGACCTCCTAGGGCTTTCAGTCTAGAGGACGACACAGATGATAAACTGCAAATAGCAAGTAAACAAATAATTCTAATAAATAACTATTTCTTAAGTTGTTCAGGGCTTGTACAGCATCTATACTTCCTTTATTCTTTATTTTCTATTGTCATCTCCACAGAGCAAGGCTCACCCTGGCCTGCTCAGATTCTGCAGACCTTGCCTACAATCTTGCAGAGAAGAGCATTCAGCATGTATGTTTTGGGTAATGAAGATATAGACCTTTACATAATGACAACTGATCCATCTATAGATTGCAAGCTCTTTGTGCAGGAGCTGTGTCTAATTGACCATTTTGTATAGGAGTTAATCCACTGGGAAAGTGCCTAAGTGTTAAAAAATGGTAGCAATACTTCCCTGTTGCCACCTGGTGCTTTATTTACACTAAGTTACACTCAGAATAGTAGGTAATGCAACTGAAAATCATTTATCACGCTCAGCCATAAGACGAAATTTCATCCCCCAGCACACACACAGGCACACACAAATATACTCTCATCATACACATACACACACATCCTCCTTCATTGCCTCTATCTCTGCTAGCCCAGAGCATACATTTCTTTGTTTTATTTCTTTACATCTCACCCAATGTTACCATGACAGCCAAAAGTGAATCTTAAGAACTGTGTTCAGTTGAGACTAGAAAATAGGGCAAGGCACTGTGATTGGCAAAACTTTCTTCTGGATGACAAAAGCATGTGCTACAATGATGAACCTAACTGTGTAGAGTTAAGAGCTAAGGAAGCAGGCCATGATCATCAGCTTGTCTGTTAATTCGTCATCAAGTATTTTCGAGGGCCTGTAATGCAACAGGCACAATCCAAAGCTCTGGGGAATCACTGTGGACGAGAGAAGAACATTCTCTGCTCTAAAGGCCATTATGCAGTAGTTGGAGAGTCCTGTTAAACTCCTAAACAAATAAATAAAATAATGTCAGGTGGAAGTGAGGTCTACAAAGTACATTAAATATGGGGATGTGACTAAGGCCTTGCTTCAGTTAGGATGACCAGGGACAACCCCACAGGGAGGTCACATTTGAGATGAGGAAATATCAGTAATGAGAAAGAGGCAGCATGTCAAGATCTAAGAGAAAAGCCTTTCAGGCAGAAATGACAGCACAGGCCCTGAGAGGAGAAAGACTTTGGTATCTTCAGGGACAGAGAGAAGGCCAGGGTGGCAGAGCAACATGTGACAAGTAAGGGGTGGGTGTAGTAAGAGGAGCCTGGTGAGGATAGCAGGGTTGGACCGGGCAGTACCGTAGACCCTGAATTTGATTTGATTTTACAGGCAAAGGCAAAACCACTGAAGGGATTTAAGCAGTGGGGAGACACAATCTGCTCTGCTCTCTGAAGGATAGATAACAAAAGGAGGCATGGAAGTCCAAGACCAGTTAAGATGCTGTGACTGTCATCCAGGTAGAGAGAGGATGATGTCTATGGTAGCAGCCAGTGGAGATGGAAAAAGTTGTCAACTCTGAGATATATTTTGTAGGCAAAGTGAAGTGGTGTTTTGAAGACTTAGATGTGGATATGAGAGGAAGAAGAGAACCAAATAGGGTTCCCAGAGCAACTAGGTAGACGGTGGTACCATTTGCTGGGGTAGGGAAGTCTGGGTTAGGAGAATATATTTGGGCGGAGTGGGGAATCACTAGCTCTATTTTACCATGTTAGGTTTGAAATATGTTTTATTCCAAATGGAGTAGTCAGGTAAATACCAAGTCTGGATCTCAGAGAAGAGGTCCCGGGTGGAGATGTAAGAGTTTTCAGCATGTAGATAACTCACAATGCCATGTTTGTTAACCTTGCTCTGAGTCATAGTTCCAGATACTATCTTTAACTAGCACCCTTGTTCCAGCTCTCAGAAGGCATGTCTCCCTAGGCAAAAATCACAAAGACTAAATGGTGTAAAATCTGCCATTCTAAAGAAGCAACTCCATGCACATTCATAAGATAGCAGAATTGCAAGTGCTCTGGCACCAAACCCCTCGTTTTATCCATGATGAGTTTGGGGTGCAGAGAAGTGAAAACCCCAGTGATGTCACCTACATAACAGAACCAGAGCTTGAACCTAATGTGTTGGTCCCCAGCACAGTGTCCCCTCAGCATTCCTGCTGCTATCAAGACAGCCTGATGATATTAGTGCTATGGGATATGAACAAGGTTATGACTGAATTTAAAATTACAATTTTGTCCAGCAAGGTGGCTCATACCTGTAATCCCAGCTTTTAGGGAGGCTGTGACGGGCCAAGAATTCAAGGCTGTAATGAGCTATGATCTCACCACTGCACTCTGGCCTGGATAATAGAATGAGATCTTGTCACTAAAATAAAATAAATTTTAAAATTACAATTTTAATCTATTTGGAAGGTTTTCAGTCTTTCTTATTCAACAGTGAGTGAGAGTTCTAGGTAGAGTATAAAGTAAACAGAATTCAGTTTTTAAAAACAATAATGCCTTTTGGGGACCAATCGTTTCATCTCTTATCTCCAAGGCTGAGCCGGAGTCTGCATCAGCCCTTTGTGAATAACAGCAATGGAAAGGTTAGGGACTGCTCCCTTCCTGCAAAGCACCGCTAGAGGGCTGCAGAGACTAGCACTGGCTGGTACAGATGGCCACTGGAATCGAATTTGAGAACCTAGCCATCACCTAGCAGTCCAGCCCTCCTTTAGGCTGAGGAAATCAGAGCCTCAAAACCATTTAGTGACACTCCCACAGCCTCCCAGCTGGGTAGTGGCAAAGTCACAATTCCTTCAAGTTTCTCTGACTCAAAATTCAGTGTGATATAATGGAAAGCACATGGGTTTTAGAACCAAGAATCCTGTTTTGCTGTGTCTCATCTTGGTGGTACTCCATCAAATTTCCAAAATTTTCTGAACCTCAGTGTTCTCATATGTTTTATGAGTGACAGGGACTTCTGCCATGCCTTGTGATATATTGGTAAGTAAGCATGGTTGAGGAACCTGACACTTAGTGAACACTCATCAAATGCCCAGGCCTTCACCTTTCTGCTGAGGCCGGGTTCCTCTCTGAGATAGCCCAACCTCAGGAAGAACGTTTCAGGAATGAATCCAAATGATCCAGTCTGGTTATAATACTTTGCTGCCTGTTGAAGTACCCATAAATAGTGCCATATAGTGTCTTTCAAAAACACAACGAACAGATTAACAAACCATAGGAGGCGTGTATATCTTTAGCTGAACGAGAAAGCAAGGGAAAGAAGGTGGCTTCCTTGCCACTGTCCTAGGTTTGGATCCCTGGAATCTCTTTTCACACACTCCCACCTAGTGGATGTTTGTTGAGTGCCTTTTGAAGGCAAAGGAGGGAGTCAGGCCCTAGGGAGTATATGCGTGAATCCTTCTCTTGTCAATTACCGCCATTCTGTGCCACACATGCTCTGTCACTTGACTCATCTGACCTCACTGACTCCCACAGTAGTCCAGTGAGTCAGGAATCATTAACCTGACTTTACAGATGAGGAAACAGTCTCAGAAAAGTGAAATAACTTGTCCAAGGTCTTTCAGAAAACAAGTAGCAGCTCTGGAGATTAAGACCTGCTCTGAGCCGACTCTGTGGCTCCTGCAATCCTGCACATTTGGGAGGCTGAGGTGAGTGGATTGCCTGAGCCCGCGGGTTCGAGACCCGCCTGGGCAACTTGGCGAGACCTCATCTCTACAATTAAAAAAAAAAAAATCAGCTGGGCGCAGTAATGCATGCCTATAGTTCCAGCTACTCGGAAGGCTGAGGCGGATGGATCACCGGAGCCCAGCAGGTCAGTGGCCACTGCACTCCAGTCTGGGCAACAGAGGGAGACTCCAACTAAAAAAAAAAAAAAAAAAAAAAAAAAGACCTGCTCTGCCTATGCTTTCAAAGTGCTGCCTACCTCCCTGTTCTTGGAGGTGCTCACAGGTAAGGAGTGAGAGCCGGGAATGTGCTATGAAAGGAAGACTGCTGGGAGTTCTGAAGGGCGCAGCTGCTCCTAATGGAGGGATCCAAGAGGGCTTCTGGGGGAAACTCAAACTGGTCTGGTGGGAGGTGGGAAAAAGAAAGAATTCCTTACACATCTGTCTGTGGTAAATCTGATGTATGGAAACATGGTATGTTGGTGGATGAGAGAAAGACACACACACACACACAGACACACACACACACACACACACACACACACACACACACACACGGTTGGTTGAATCCCATAAAAGAACTTTTTCTGAAAGGAAGCAGGGTCAAATGCTGAAATGAAAACTCTAAAGTTGGAGTTGTAACACCAGTATGCCTCACTACCAGCTCGCCCAGAAAATTAATTTCACGTTGAGTTGTTCTATTAAAAAACCCTGACTGAAGTGTCTTCACAAGGTAAACAACGGGAAAGGCTCCAGGAACTTCCTAAAGCATTTAACACAGCCAAAGGCTGACCTGACCTAATTGGCGGGAAGTAGGAGGGAGGCCAGGGAATCCCAGCTCCCTTCCGCCTACCCCGGGCCTGGCAGACTGCCACTTAAAGATACTAGCCCAGTGGCCTTGTGCTGCAGCTGCAAGTCCACCCCCACCCAGGCCCACGGAGGTGCTGCCCACCAGCATGTCAGTCACTGTGAGTATCTTTTGAACATGAACGTCCAGATGCTTTTCCAAGGCAGTTCTAGAAATAGCCAGGCACCTGAGTGTAACCTGACACAGGAAACATCCTTCCATCCGGTACAAGGCACACTCCTCTAGGGGAAGGGGAGAGGAAGTCATAATTAGAATCATTCATTCATCCAACAGAACTGAGCCTCCAGCAAAGAGCCAAATGTAGTTCTCTACTCTGACTGCACATTAGAATCACCTGGGAACTTTTAAAAATACCAAGGCCGCGGCTCCACCCAAGAACAATTAAATAAGAATATCTGGGAGTGGAGCCCAGGCCTCTGTATTTTTTAAAAGCTCTCTGGGTGATATTTACATGGTGGAGAACCGCTGCATTAGATATTATACACAACAAAAAACAAAGTCACTGACCAGGTCTCAAGGAGCTCATGGATTTACAGAGCCCTACAGTTTGCAATGTATTGTTTCCCGCAGGTGACCTTGATTGATCTTCACAACCAGTCTGGGAGGGTGTTGCTATTGCCCATTTTGCACATGTGGCAGCTGAGACTCAGAGAGAGCGAATGGCAACCCAGTGTTGCGCAGCAGGTAAGTCGCAGAGTAGACACAGAAACAAAGTTTTCTGATTTCATGACTTCTGTTCTCATGTCAGGGAGCAACACATAGAGGAACCAGACTGAGAAGAAAACGTAAAGAACTTCATCAGTCACAAGAACCAAAGGAACAAACTGAGGAGAGAGTCCTAGGTAGACCTACCTGCCATAGCTAATATCCACCAGCCAGGAGTTGTCTATCATTGTTCCTAAAACCATGCCTACGTCGATCACCTGCTCGTTTATTTAGCTGTTATCATTAAGAATTTTCTAGGCAACAGACCCCGGTGACCAGAATTTTAACTAGATAACTTGAAAGATCACCTTCCCGGGCTCAACAGTTGGCCTTTGGTATATGCTAACAACCCCTAAAAAGAATACAATTTATTGCACAAATTTTTAGACTGTGAATAGTAGTTAGTACCAGCATGTCGGCGGATTTGCTGGCCATTAATTAATGGTCACGAGGTGTTAGGGAGCAGCCTGTGTTAAAAAGAAAGAGAGAAACAGGTGCAGCATGTGGCTAAGCAGTGGGCCAAAACTCAGAGGCTTTGAAATCTAATTCCCTCTCTGGATGGCTGTTTAGCCTTATATAAACCCTTGCCTCTAGGTTACATGTACAGTTCTGCCTGCCCTGGAGTGGGCTGTAACATTCCTGAGGTGGCCTCAAAGATAATTTAGTCTAGTTTCCCAAGTGCTGGTCCTTTGAGAAGCAGGAATTACTCTTCATAAGCAGATTCCCCACCCCTGCCCTTCTCCCTTCAGCAATTTTAGCCTGGGCTCTTCTCTCTCTGCTCTTCTAACTCCTCCTCTTCCTCACTCCCGGAGTTTGTCACAGGGCAGCTTGCCTGTTCAGCACTTGGACATTATCAATAAAATGTAGCCCTCCCATATTGCAGATGAAAAGACTGTGGTCCGGAGAGAGACAATATCAAAGCCACATAGAAAGTGGCAGCCTAGGCCAGGCTTGGTGGCTCAGCCTGTAATCCCCCGCTTTGGGAGGCCGAGGTGAGTGAATTGCCTGAGCCCGCGGGTTTGAGACCCGCCTGGGCAACTTGGTGAGACCTTATCTCTACAATAAACCAAAAAAAAAAAAAAAAAAATTAGCCGGGCATGGTAGTGCACACCTGTAATTCCAGGTGAGGCAGAAGGATCGCCGGAGCCCAGCAGGTCGAGGCTGCGGTGGCCAAGACTGCTCTCTAGTCTGGGCAACTGAGTGAGACTCCAACTCAAAAAAAAAAAAAAAAAGAAAGAAAGAAAGTGGCATCCTAGCCTCCTGGTCCCACCCCAGTACTTTGTCAAGACAAAAACAACAACCAGGACTGTAAAGCACTTGCAAGTGTAGATGCCATTTCAAATGTTAACCAGAGCAACTCACAGTTACTAGACTCATTTTGATGACCTTTAGGCATGGGTCCAAACTCGGGCACTATTACAATGAAAGGAAAGATAGTCTTAATAACGACTCACCTCTTTCAAGTCAAGAAGAAAAAACCTAAATCTGCTATATATGTACATTACTAACACCCCAGTATATGCAAAATCCATATTTATTTATTTATTTATTTTGAGTTGGAGTCTGTCGCCCAGACTAGAGTGCAGTGGCTGCTTCCGGCCACCGCAGCCTCTACCTGCTGGACTCCGGCGATCCTTCCGCCTCAGCCTTCCAAGTAGCCGGAATTACAGGCATGCACTACCATGCCCGGCTGATTTTTTGATTTATTGTAGAGATGAGGTCTCGCTGCCCAGGTGGGTCTCGAACCCGCGGGCTCAGGCAATCCACTCACCTCAGCCTCCCAAAGGTGCAGGATTACAGGCTGAGCCACCAAGCCCGGCTCATATTTATTTTTTAAAAGAGGACCCCAGGAGAAGAATCAAAAGAAATAAGCCTCTGATAATGGCATTTTTGGTCTGTGATATCTGGATTCAGCTGACCTTCTTAGTTCCTTCAATAACAGTAGTAATAATAATAACAATAACCTACCTACCATAATAATAATAATGATATTTCATTTACCATTTACTGAATACCTGGTACTTTCCAGGTGCTGTAAAACATACTTATGTATCATTTAATAAACATATGAAGCAGGTCTTATTTGCTCCTTACACAGATAAGGAAACTGCAACTCACATTGGCTAATAATGTGCCCAAGTTCACAAAATGTTGAGTCTGTCTAAGCCAGGGTCAAGTCTATTTGTTCAAAAGATTGGGTCTTTTTACCACATGCATCAAGCCACATGTGCCCCTCCTCCTAGACTGAGGCCTTATTTAAACAAATTATCAAAAATTGTGAACATGGCAGAGGCTGCACACAGATCCAAGGGTGCATAAGAGCAAGTACTGAATATGCTGCAGTTACCTTCTAATTGGTCCCCCACCCCCATCCCACCCACCCGCTGGACCACTCAGCTCCTTGTTAGTCATAGACCCTGGAGGCTGTGAGGGAAACCAGCAGTTTAAGCACAGTCTGACCCAACCCTGGAAGGGAGCCTGATGTCTGTGACATTCATCAACTGGTTAATTTCAGAAAGGCATCCATTTGCACCAGCTGCTTAAAAAGCTCTCGGCCCTCAGGAGACACTCAACCAATCACAAGGCAAAGGCAGGGAGTTTTTCTGGTAACCATATTCAACTGGGTGTCTGTCTGCTGCTTGGTTGGTTGTATAATTTCAGTGAAGCTCAGGAGAGTGGAGAGTTAAAATGAATGATCTTATTTCCTTTAAATTATTATTCTTATATTTATGACTCACATTTGTCCTGAATGTGCAAGCGCCCTATTAACTTATCACTATGATGATGGTCATGATGAAAATGACTGCTGTTGCTCTTTACACGGTGAGAGATGCCTGACTCTTTCTGACAAATCCTCTCCAGGTGACTGCATCTTGTTTGTGTGTTTGAAGAGAGGGGGGAGGGAAAGCCACCACAAGTCCAGGGTCTGCTCCTGAACTCTGTCAGTTCAGGTTCAAGCCTCAAGTGAGACGTGTCTTAGAAATGATTGATAAACCAGAATGCAAACACACTGACATGGACAAGGAGAGATTCCTCACCAGCTCCCAAAATTGGTGCTGAGGAATGGGGCATTTCCTCCCTGTTGTCAGGTTCCCTCAAGAGATCAAATGCCTGTGATCACAGATTTGGAATAAAGAGTGTGGGATGGTCTCAAGGAACAATTTTTCCTGACGGGGATGAAAATGAATGAAGAGAAAAACAATATGATTATTTCAATCGATGCATAAAGTGGATATGAAAACATTCCCTTTATGATAAAAGCTCACAGTATACTAGGAATACAAGAATATCCTTATTCTGATAACAGGTATCCAGAAACAAATGAAAACTAACATCATATTAAATGAAGAAATGCTGAATATTGCCATTTCTATTCAACATTGCACTGGCCTGTGCAATATATGAGAAGGGACCCCAAAACAACCAAAACTTATTTATAAAAAATTGTGTATTTATTCTTACATGTGTAAACTTCAATCACTTTGAAAGTACTCCCCGTTTGATGCAAGACACCTATCGAGATGCTTTTTTCCACTGTTCAAAACAATATTTGAACTCATTGGTTGTGATGCCTCTTAGTGCTTCTGCCATTTTTTGTTTCACCTCTTCCACATGGGCAAAACCTTTCCCTTTCAGGACTTTTTTAATCCAGGGAAACAAAAAAAAGTTGCTCAGGGCAAGATCTGGTGAATAGGGAGGGTGGGGCCTGAGGGTCATGCTGTTTTTGGTAAAAAAAAAAAAAAACAACAAACAAGGGCAGGTGCACTCATAAATCACCCATCATAAAATAGGCAAACACGTTGAATCTCCCAAAAAAATTCACTGAAGCCAAACGCAGCTTCTCACAACAACACTAGCTGGCACTGATGCCAATGGGTTCCTAGAACATTCACCTAGTGGAGGAAACCCATACGGTAAGGAACTTGCCCTCCAAAAAATAATTCGAGTTTATTTTGAGTTCCCCCTTGTAATACTTAGTGTAAGAAAAACAAATAAAAAGTATTACAGTTGGAAAAGAAAAATAAAACAGTAGTTATTTACAGATGGGATGATCGTGTGTGCCGACCTTCTCCCAGCCCCACTTCATAGCTGATATTTACCAGAGTCTTTCAACATGCTAGGCACTGGACAGCAACAGACTCACTTTGTCCTTGCAAGAGCCCTGTGGAAAGGGCACTGGTTTACTCTTATACTCACTGGTTAGTGAAGCAGAAGCCTAGAGAGGTTGGTGCAATCATTCAACTCCATGTACATCTACCTAAAAAGCTGATGCCCTTAACCCCCTCTTTATCATGTCTCTCTAGGTTCATAGCTACTTAAAGAGCTCGTATTACCTGTTCATACTCAGACTACCTTCTTCCTTCTGTTGTATTGGACACTTCTGACCAGTTTTTGTTTACTTGTTCCTTTTTGTGGTCTCTATGTAAGCCATCAGTCTAGCTGCATTTGAGAGTTTATATGTTTGTTTTAGGTTAAATGGTTTATTAGAGATAAAAATGAAGACTCAGTTCAGAAAATATTTAATATATATTACACATAATAGTAGAAAGAAATTGGGAGTGACTGTAAAATGGTAGGTTGGAGAAGGAAGAACACAAATCTGCAGATGCTATATTTATTCATTCAACAACAAATATGTGTGGAACACCTACTGAGTACTAGCTACTGAATGCTTATAGTTGACAAAAAAAGGATGAACAGGACGAGGCATAACCTCAAGCTCCCCACAGTGTAGGAGTGGGAAACAGTTATTTTCCAATGTTTAGGGTATTTTAGAAGCAAAGAAAAATGCATGCCCTGACCCTGCCAAAGTCACTGGGAAACCTTCACTATGCTTTCTTAAATTATAAATAATATCTTCTATTAGCTAATTAATAGCAACATAAAAATCAGTTGAAGAAGTTCATTTTTTAAAAGTCCATGTTTAGGACCAAAAAAAGCCTTAATATGACAAGTATTTAAAACTATTGATTTACATAAAGAAGGACAAAATTATGAACTTTGCAGCAACTTGGGTGGACTTAGAGTCTATAATACCCAGTGATCTATCACAGAAACGAAGAACTGAGTACCACATGTTCTCACTCATAAGCGAACCTTGAACAATTATTATAGTACTATAAGAATGGGTTTGGCAGTAGTGGGAAACTGCTGGGGGGCGCATCTTAGCAACAAGGATACCTACATAATAAACATTTGTATACCTAACCCTGAATTGTATCCCACATCTTTTTGTTGTTGCTGTTGTTGTTGTTTGTTTGTTTTTTTTAGTTGGAGTCTCACACTGTCGCCCAGACTGGAGTGCAGTGGCCACTCCCGGCCACCACAGCCTCGATCTGCTGGGCTCCGGCGATCCTTCCGCCTCAGCCTTCCGAGTAGCCGGAATTACAGGCGCGCGCTACCTCGCCCGGCTAATTTTTTGATTTATTGTAGAGATGAGGTCTCGCCGCCCAGGCGGGTCTCGAACCCACGGGCTCAGGCAATCCACTCACCTCAGCCTCCCAAAGGCACGGAATTACAGGCTGAGCCACCGAGCCCGGCATCCCACATCTTTCAAATAAAAAATTTTTAGGGCAACCCTTTCGGATCCCCTCCTGCTGTGGGAGCTTTACTGTCCTCTCAATAAATCCTGCTTAAAAAATTTTTTTTTAAATAAAAATATTAGCTTAAGACAATGAAATATACTGAAGTAGATTAAAAGATAGTAATAAACTAACATCTATAATTCAGGTACTACTAATCAAAGTTCTTTGCATGTATTAACTCATACTCTGGTTTCTCTTCAGATGGTATAAATATTTTACCTTTTACATGTGTTAACTCAATCCTCACTAGAACCCTAAGAGATCAATATTAATTTTATTGCCATTTTATAGACTAAACTACTGAGTTGTTGATACAAATGGCCAGATAACACTTAATAACTATGATGTATCTGGTCCAAAGTTTAGGTAGCAAGAAGTGGAGGAAAGAGAACGAGATTTAACTAGAACAACACTGTGCCATAATTAGTTCTGTAGATTTGTGTTTTTGTGGATAAAGTGATTTGGTAGACAACTTCTGAGATCCTTTTAATTTCAAACCCTGAAAATTCTTCTTACTTTATTTTCCATGATAGTAAGGCAGGGACAGATGAGATGTGAGAAAAGGTGGAAAGAAAACTAAAGGTGTCACTGGAAGGCCAACAGAGTTAGTGCAAGGGAACTGGCACCCAGTGGTCAGGAAATATTTGCTGAACAAAATGAATATATGAAGGGAATAACTAAAGGAGGAAAAATAAAGTCCTCACTCAGAGATAGAGATGGAAAAAAGATGGATGGCATACGGCAGAAAAGCATGTCAATGCTGAGTTCATAATGAATCCTCAGTGGGATTGCAGAGGCAGAAGCATGACATACATACACTGACCCTGAGATTTCATGGCAGGGTTGTCAGGAGTGTGAGTTGTGGCATCAGACAACTTCAAGTTCAAATCCAGACTGGGCCACTATTTAGTGTGACCTTGGGCGGGACACTCAATCTCTTTTTGCCTCATTTTCCTTTTCTATAATTCAGGGATAATATTAGCACTTTTCTCATAGGGTTGCTGAAAGATGAAGAGAGATAATTCACGTATAGCCCTGACACATGGTAAGCACACTATTAATTTAGCCATTGTTATTAAACCTGAATTGGTATGCGTGAGACAGACAAGGAGGAAATATTGGTTGGACAAATATTCTTCTTACTTTCCAGCCTGACTGTTGCTTGACAGAAGTTATAGCAGTGGCACAAGGATGGTGTTGGTTCATGAGATCCCTGACAAACACTAAAGAAACCGAGACCAGGCATTATGGAGAAGGGAAGGTCAAGGCATGACATGGACACCTACATCGGGGACTCCTTAAGTCAATGAACTGGAACTCTCTGTCACATTTGAGGGCAGGTCCGGAGGAATGATCTCTCTTCCATACAGGAGGGAAGAATTTCCTGACAAGGAATTAATTATAGTGTTCTAAAGGTAGAAGAGGAGTGCCTGTTTTGTACTGTTTTGGATCTTTTAATATAGATAGGAACATGTTTTGGAGCTTTATAAATAGCCAAATTCTTATCCCATCCTGAAGTAGGGTCTTAACCAAAGCCCTTGGGTGAGTTGGAATGAATCACTATTCCAAGCCTCAGGCCTGAGAGCCCAGCATTTTAAGCATTCTTGTGATTGCTTTGGTTCTACATTTTTACATTCAGCCACCACTTGCTATGCACCTACCATGTGCCAACCTACCATGTGCCAAGCACCCTTTGAGGCCCCAAACTTGGTTTATATTCCACAGTTGTGCACATGGGTGTGCAGTCCTCACTCAACCTTTTCTGCCTCTCTCCAGGAGCTTACTCCTGACACATGAACTATAGTCAAGTTAGCCACAATGCCTATGTGCTTCCCTGGTGAGTGCGCCTGAGGATGGGCTGGAGGAGGTGGCAGCGATGCTGGTCCAGAGGTCTAGAGCCTCCTCCGGGTCTGGGCCTCCACCCCCTCACCTGGCAATCTGGGCCCCAGAAATCATTAGTGTGATGCGCTGCTTTCCCTGTATTTCTTGGGTGATGAGTAATGGAGGTGAATTAAAGAGAAGACTTGTATAAATAGGCTACTTAAGCAACTGATCATATTCACACACAGGAACCACAATGGCAAATCAGAACAACAGAGAAACGCAGCGAGCTAATGAGACCAGAAGGCTGTTGCAGTTTCTGGGCCCTGCTTGCTTGTGTTTTGAAAGGGCGAAGCAACTCAGTTGCAGGAATGTCCTAAGGGAGAAAATTCCACCAGGACTGACTATTATCAAGCTGTCACAGAGGAGGTGGGAAAAGGCTGACAAAGAGAGTCTGATTCGTAGACTGCTCTCAGAAGAAACCAATGGGTCTGAGAGCTGGGTCTGATCAGAGCTCATCCTTTTTAATGCTGCCTGATTTTTTTGAGAAATAAATGCCCAGGGTTACCCTGCATCATTGCAAACTCTCCAGCCAGCCAATCCCAGTCAGAACTACAGACTGGGCAGGCGAGAGCAAATGTAATCTGACCCTACCACCTGCTGGCTGGCTGGAGGGCTGGCTGGAGGGCAGGTGGGGAAGGAAGGCCACGTTTGGTTTGAGAATCTTTGTTGAGACTTTGCTTCCTCCCCTCCCTCCCCTCCCCTTCCACGGAATTGCTTATTCCTCTGGCAAAACCCTGATTCTCAGTGCCAAGTTTCTCCATGCATAAAATAGGAATGATAACATTGTTTTCTACTTTTTCAGCGTCTTGTGAGACTTCATATTCCAATATTTATAAAGCATCTCAAACTCCTTCAGCAAAAGGTGACAATCTGTAACCACCTTGAACTGTCATTGATAATGAACATTTATTGAGCATTGACTTTGGATCAAACTGTGTACTGGGTAATATATACTCTGGCCTGGTACAATGGCACAATGAAGTAGATGTTGCTATTTTTGTCTAGAAAAGAAAAGAAAGTCCAGAAAACGTAAGTAAGTTTGCTTAAATGTGTATAGGTAAAAAGAGTCAGGATTGAGTCTGATTCAAAGGCTTCCCAATATGTGGCTCAGCTTCTCTTCTTCACTTTAGATTGAATTGCCTTGGATTTTCCATTCATGTATCCAGTGAGTCACTATGTGCCAGGTATTCTTTCTTCATTTTTTTATTTTTATTTTTTGGTCTCCCCTTTTCTATGTCTGTCTGTGTCTTTCCCCATCTTTTGGTCTCACTCTGAAATACACACACACACACACACACACACACACACACACCCTGAGCCAGGTGGAGAAACACACACACACACACACACCACACACACACACACACACACACACACACACACACACACACACCTGAGCCAGGTGGAGAACAGTGTCATCATCCTACAGCCCATCTCAGCACAATTCCTAGAAACCTCAGTACCTGGTCCTGCTAAGGGGGCCAGCTCACCTACAAAAAACTGGGAGAGCCTTCCTTGGCAATGTCTGAAGAAGTTTTTCCATTCATTTTTTGCTACAATTCATGTGACAATAAATCATTATGTTGCTTTGTGGCAGCTCTTCCGTTGTTGCCTTAAACAACCATTCAGCGCTTAAATTTTTCTCATGTTTATGTCTTGTTCTTGGAAGTGGAAGTCATGTCTTATGTCTCTATTTCAACTACAGTCTCCACATGCTTGACACATGATAGGCATTCAAGAAATATTTGTTGATTTTATATCCAATTTCCTCCCTTTCCTGAGAATGGGTCTGCCTACTTACATTCTTGACACATTCTGTCCCTTGTTGGATACTCCTATCTCCCCCTACCCCAGTTTTTAAAAATTCCTTCCTCTCTTCAGTTAACTCAGCAGAAGTCATGGGGTTATGTTTACTTGCTAAATTACCTTCTTCAGGTCCAACAGGTAAAAAGAAAACCAAATTTGGAGTCTGATGATCTGAGTTTTGATTCCTATATGATGACAAGTTTGCTGGCTGTATGACCTTGGCTAAGATCATGAACTCTTCTGTGTATCTTTCTCCAAGTCTTCATCCTCTCAAACTATATTCCTGAAACATCTTGCAAAGATCATCAATGTCCTACCTACGGCTAAATCCAATAGACCCATTTCAGCCTTTTAATTGTACCTCTCAGCACATTTGCTCTTATTGACCAGTTTTTCCTTGTTTCAACACTCTTCCCTCAGCTTTCATGATGTCACCTTCATCTGATATTCTCCTGACTCCTGTAGTTGCTGCAATTTCTCATTGTTATCATTCTTCTTATTATTAAAATAATTAAAATAATAGGTGACCTTAATTGATGCTTACCATTGCTAGGACTGTGATAAACTTTCTTGATACTGTTCTATAAGGTAGGTCCTATGATTACACCTGTTAGAGATGAAGAGACCGCAAGTCAGAGAAGTTACCTAACTTCCCAGAGATATATGGCCAGAGTTCTCTGATTCCAGAACATATTCTGTCAACAGAAACATAATGCTTCTTAATATCCTTTACAGGTTCTCTTTCTCTTCTCTTCTCTTTACTTTTGAGCTCTATTCTGGGCCAGTTGCCACTCTCTCTGTCTACTCTCCCTGGAAATCTCACCTACTTTATTGTCTTTAGTAACCATCCACATGGGACTGCTTCCACAAAGCTGTCTTCACCCATCCTGCTCACCTGAGTTCCAGACCTTTGTCTCCACCTGCTTACTGGACGGTGATGTGTGATATCTCAAACACGACGTGTTTTAAACCGGATTAATCATCTCTCTCAAAACCGGCTGTTCCTCACAGGCTTCCTACCTCAGTAGAGTCACATGACCATCCATACACCAACTAACTGCCTAAGTCAGAAAGTTCTGTGCCATTTTTTTAACCTCTCATTCATCCTTCTTAGCACAACCTCCAAGATCCTTCGAGCTTGGTTCCTGCCTTTCTTTCCAGCTTCATTTCTTCCAGTTCAACTCCTGACATTCCCCACCCAGCTGCAGTCACTACATTGCTGTTCCTAGAGTGAGCCAAGTTCACTTGCTTGCTTTCTCTGACTCTCGTCTCTGTGTCTTCTGTAAATTGTTCCCCTAACTGTAACATGCTTCCATTTCTTGCCTCCCACCTAGCTCAAACATACTTACAATTCAGGTCTCATCTTAGGTGTTGCTTCTTGCGGAAATGCTTCCCTAGGCCACATTAGGTCTTCTCGTTGACTGTGCCCAGGTACCCTTAGTGCCTCCCAGCATAAGCTGTCACACTTCACTGCAATTTACTTTTCAACTGTTAATATAGTCTCATCTGTCTTAGTATCCCAAGTATCTAGCACAGTGCTTTGTACATAAAAGGCTCTTAAAATAAGTAAAATGAATGAGTGAACTGCACAATAAAGTTAACTATACTCAGTCATATTGGGTAATTCTGGAAATACATGAGATAATATGTGTGGTTATACTTTGTAAATTGTAAAATTGTAGAACGAGCCTCCCATAAAAATTAAAAAAAAACGCAAGGTTGAACTCCCCCACTTTTCCAGACTCTTCATCTTTTTTCTGGACCTACAGCCTCCTCTACAGGTGAGAGCTCATGATGTATCAAAGTCCCATCAGGAGACTCCAGTTGAGATTTGTCCTGTGGTCTCTCCCATTAAGGCTCCTCTCTGACCCTGAAGCCACTTAGGTCCGTTGTCTTCCATGTCTTCTCTGCCTGTTCCCCAACCCCTAGCTTGGCTCAGTCAGCAACTACTCACCCCTCTACACCTACACCTCTGCTCTAGTCCAATCCAGTTTTGTTCTTTGGGCTGCTTCTCTCCACTCACTCTACCTTCAAACCCTACAGGACTCTAGTGACTACCATTGGACTAAGGATTAGCGTCTCTGTTTCCAACCACTTCAATGCCCCTCTTGTATTCACTCACCACAGAAACTTTGCACAGAGGGATATTCTGGCTTAAGGTCCTCCTGGCCATGGAGAATCTGATTTGGAGATGAGAATGTCGATGGATTTTTAAAGCAAACCCTCAATCAATGGGTTATTGAGTAAAGAAGGCAGAAATCGATTTGAGAAAAGGGAGAAAGAGAGAAACAAGGAGTATCTGTGAGGGTACAAGGGTGCCCTGCAGGAGCAGGAGATGACTCAGATCCCTCAATGAAGCCCATCTCACCAAAGCAGGGTAACTTCTCTGCCTGGCTCCAGACAGAGGCAGGTGTCCCTTTCTAACCCATTGTAACCCTCTACAAGACATGCATTTACTCTCTCATAATTTAACTTGAAAATAGGGTTGCACATTCAGAGCCATCCCTGAGTTTAGAGACCCAAATCAGGGATAATCTCAGTGATTCTTTTTTTGAATCAAACCAGGAGTATGTTTTGGGAAAGTCAATCACTGTATCAGCTGGTGGTTTCAATAGTTTCAAATGATAAAAACAGGCACAATTTGCAACAGCAAAAGCCTCACTGATTCCTTCACGTAGGAGACGGTGTAGAAGTGCCCTCTTCTCCACTTCCATACCCCTTCCTTAGACTGACACCCTTTTTGACTTCTTGAAAACTACACTGAATGTTCATTAACCTGAAGTTGCCAGTACAAATATGCCAGGGGAAGGCACTCAATGTAATCTGCCCTGAATCACCCTTGCCAGAAGTTTTAGAAGTATCCAAACACTGTTCATATGCTAAATTTCTTCTCCTTCTCCTTCTCCTTCTCTTTCTCCTCCTTCTTCTTAGTTGTTATGTCCATGTGAAGTTAACATATCTAAACTCCAGAGAAAATGTCCACCGGACGCTCCAGATGAATACTTTTCTCTTGGAGTCAGTTGAATTCAGCACCTTCCCTCAGTCCCTTTAGTCTCTCTTAACCCATTTGGCTTTCTCTCCCCTCTGGCTCCTGTGGGCCACCCCTCTTTCTTTTTTTTTTTTTTTTTTTTGAGTTGGAGTCTCACTCTGTTGCCCACCTCGACCTGCTGGGCTCCAGCGATCCTTCCGCCTCAACCTTCCAAGTAGCCGGATTTACAGGCATGCACTACCACGCCCGGCTGATTTTTGATTTATTGTAGAGATGAGGTCTCACTGCCCAGGCGGGTCTCGAACCTGCGGGCTCAGGCAATCCACTCACCTCAGCCTCCCAAAGGCGCGGGATTACAGGCTGAGCCACCGAGCCCGGCTTGGCCACCCCTCTTTCTACCATCCACCCCACTCCCACCCCTAGTCCAAGCAGCATTGCTGGTGTAACACTCAGGGTGCTAAGTTTGCCTGCACCTTTCTGTTTTTCCTGTGCAATTTGAGGAAGTGGCAGGACTGCCATAATGTGTATGTTTAAGTCTCCGAGTTTTAAATGCAACACAGAAGAAGGAGTTTGTGAAGATAAGAAGGGTAGCAGATGCATTTGATAATTTTTCGAGGTATTAGTCCTAGGACTTTATTTTTTTTATCCCCCCCGAAATCCCTGCATAACAACTAGATAGAATGATGAGCAGCAGCACCTTGGAAGGCAGCCAGTCTAACAGTATTAGAGAGATAATATAATTTTAGAACTGGAGGGGACCTCAGACCTGATTTAGTCCAACACTCTCATGTTAAGATTAGGACAGTGGGGCCCGGGGAGATGTTGTGACTTGCTCAAGGTCGCACAGGGAATTTCATTTAGAATCAGCCCTCTAGGTATCCAAGGCCACACCACCCAGATTCAGGCAGGGCTTGAGGAGAAACAACAGGGCTTGTGCAGAGAGCTGCAGGGAGACAACAGTCAAGGAAGTGAGGCTGCACAGTGCTGGAGGAGAAGGAACCAGGAAGGATCACAGAGGAAGATGATTTAGAAGCACAATTTCAAACTGAGTGGTCAAGCTTGAGACATCTGGAGCATGAGAGGTACCAGATGGGCCTGGGATGGGCAGCAATCAGGCACTGGGGGATTCACTGGGAGTCAAGGCAACCAGAAGAAGCTGAGTCAAAGAGGCTGATTTGCAAGCAGCACAGGACTCTGCATATAGCAGCTACAGCTGCAAACCCAAGGACAGTGCTGAGATTTATGTGGCTAGGACTTTTGGTCAGCATCAGTCACCTCAGTCAGGTCTGTGAGTCACAGCCAAATCTAGATGAGTTGTATTATCGACCACGATAATGGGAGGATGAATGGTGGCTGTGATTGCTTGTGCTGCAATCAACCTTTAGGATGGCTAGAAATTCTGACCTGGCCAGCCCTTGGCCCAGATAGCAATGTCCCAGAGATACTGTGATCACCGCAAACAGAAGCAGCATCCACGACAAAGGCCACAATGCACAGCCCTGTGATCAAGGAACCCACTTTGTCATGGGTCAGAGCTCAGGTTAACACAGACCTGTGGGGGTCGGGGGGGACAGGGACAGTGAGGAGAGCAAAGAGCTGCAGATTGGAGAGAATGGAATTGACTATTTTCATCTCATGGGTTCGGAAGCTATCAGTGGGGCAATAGCAAAATGTTTGTGCTACTGATACTAAAATGGCAAACCTCTAAACAATTCTATTGCCAATATATTCAGGAGATTTTGTTACAAATCTTGAGTAAATGACTTAAGTTTGCTATGTGTCAGGCTAAATCAACACAATGCAAAAACATCTGGATGAAAATGAGACGCCTCTGTCAGTTGTCTGGGTGTTTTGTCTACCTGACATCAAACAGCTGGATCCTTGTAAACATTTGGATGATGCACTAAATTTTTCATTTCTCATTCAGATCACAAAATCATAGACTCTCCAGCTTGGCAGGAACTTAAAGGTCATCCAATCCCTGATATTTGGCATAGCCTCAAATGACCTATTTTGTATTATCATGCAAATCAAACGCTAAGATATGGATATGTGTTATGTCTAATTATACACATTGTATCTTACTTAAACACATGTTTATTTTAACATTTTGTTCTCCTTGGCTGTTTAATTGAATTGTAAATGAATCATTTGCAGAGTAAGCTAGATTATTATACGTATGAAAATACAATGGAATCCTGTAATTAGGCCAGACTTGATTTACAAAAAAAAACTGCAGGTGTGTAAATGTGTGTGAACCTTGTTGCTATGTTCAACATAGCACCAAGAGCTGTGTGAGTTGCCTTCACTCATAGATCATAGAGTTACCTGCCTAGTTTTAGGAGAGCAGTTTGTAGAGAAGTTTACTTCACCTTTTTCTCACTCCTTACTTATGTCTGCCATTTAATAAGCTCACACCAGGTGTCTGTTCCTAGACTGAGACTGAAGCAAAGGAAGGGCAAAGGACTGTGAAATTCATTAACTCCAGAGATCTGTTTCAGCATCTGAATCTTTCTCATCCAGATGGCCAAGGCTTCATCCCACCCCAACCCCCCTTCATATTCAGAGTTCCTTTAAAAAAAAAAAACATTCACCCAAACACAGCTCTATAGAGTAAATGAACTAAGGAAGCTTTCTCTCCCATAGATTCAGCTCCTGGTCTAAAGTATGTGTTTAATTTTCCTGAAAGTCTGTGTGAAGCTTTTCAATTTTTTACAAGTTGTTCTTTGAACTATTGTCTCATTTACACTGGTAGGCAGCCTAGAAATGGGTACAGCCGAAAAAAGATACAGGAGCAAATAAGGAATACGAGGAGGGATACAAAAAAAACCTGGAATTATTTTTTTGGAGGGTGGGTCCTTTGTATTACAGGCTTCTCCCCAACTAGGTAAGTGCTGGCTAGCATTGGCATCAGTGTGCTAGCTAGCATTATTGTAAAAGGCTGGGCTTGGCTTCAGTGAAATTTTTTTTGTAGATTCTTTCAATGCATTTGCTCATTTCTTGATGTGTAATTTATAAGCACACCTGCCCACACTGCACTGAGTGTACAGCAGTTTTTAACCAAAAACAGCATGTCCTCCATGACCAACCCTCCCTATTCACCTGATCTTGCCCCGAGTGATTTCTTGTTTCTTGGGAAAAGTCCTCAAAGGGAAACACTTTGCCAACGTGGAAGAGGTGAAACAAAAAAACAACAGAAGTACCAAAAAGCAGCCAAATTGACGAATTCAAAAACTATTTTGAGCAGTGGAAAAATGCATCTCGATAGGTATATTGCATCAATCAGAGACTACTTTGAAGATGAATAAGGTTTAAACATGTAAGAATAAATACACAATTTTTTATAAATAAATTTTGGGTTTCTTTGGGTTCCCCTAGTATTTTCCAAAACTAAATAATGTGTGTATGCAGAGTTAAAAAAGTATAGTCTGGGGAGAAAAACGGAGTTAGAAGGTCCAGGAAAAGTAAGAAAGGGTGAAATGAGATGGTGAGTCAATGAGGCAGGGGGATCTAGGAAGGCTGTTCTGGATGGCGGGAGATGTAGATAAGGAGGTTCTTACATTTGCAGTGATGAAAGCTTATAATGGATTGGAGGGGAGACAGTAGTAAATCAATCAGTCAGCCGGTCAGTAGCATTTGCTGGGTACCCACTGTGCATGGAGCATTCTCAGTACTAATAACTGCAGGGTGTAGTGACGCTGTAAAGAACCTTCCGAGATGAGCTTGAAAACTAGTGGAGGAGACTAGCACAGAGAAACAACACCTCGCTCAACTTAAGAGGAAAGCACAGTCATATCAAATAATGAAGATAGCTAGAACCTAAGCAGGCAGCAATACAACCACATGCACAAAAAAATAACTCAAGCAATCTAGCTAGTATAGGTTTAATATATAAGTATGTCAGCATTAACATGAATTGAGTGCTTACTATGCCACAGACATTGTATTAAGCACTTTATACACATTTCATCTTATATATGGGAGATGTGGACAAGCCTCGGAAATCTAAACATCAAGTAATAGGCCTGTTCATTTCAGTATGAAATGAAATAAATGAAAGGATGTGGGGTAGAGATGTAAGAACAGACTCCTGCATTCAAGGATTTGACACAACCAGTCAGGACTATTCATGAGCAACCCTTAAAGTGTAGAGGTTAAGTTGTAATTTTTCAGGTTTGGATTGACTTATGGTGGGCAATCATTCTCTCTTAGCTTTGGGGGGAACATTGTTTACTACCTACTACTGTAGAGAAATGTAAAAGAGTACCCGATTGGATATGGGTAGATTCCCTAGCAGCTCTCTTTAATCTTTTGTAGCGTAGGAGAGAAGCAGAGTCACAAAGGTCTATGTCTGCAGTTGTGACAGTGTTACCTTGCTTAAGTCTCCTGGGTTCAGTGACCTGCAGGTATTATTCAGAGTTTGGGAATAAAGAATTGTAAAATGTATTTTGGATGAGTAACCTTATCTCAAAGTCCTCTTCAAAGGAAAATTGGCCTCCTCCTCCCCATTGCCTGCTGTGCTGAGGTAAGAGGCTATAGGCAATTCCTTGAAGGAGAGCGGCCATTTCTGTACCACAAGATCCTGCTCTTGATCTTCTGACTGGATGCATGGGCAACCTCTGACATAAAGGCAGCCAAAGTGAGTTTTGGGAAGTAACCCTAATAGTGCACAAAGTTCTGCAGCAACAGAAGTGATAATTAAATAGAGCAATAAGGTTCCCTTGGGAATTTGAACTAGGAAACTCCAAAAAAAGATTCAATCAGTATCATGAGGAGAATCAAGAAGATGAACACAGAAGAGCAGCTTGAGCGAACAGCCCAGTAATGCTTGTGGGGAACAGTACGGAGATGAAGGACCACTTCTGTGTTAGATCCTTCCAGTGTTCATATGACATTTCACTCACTGGTAGGCCTTCAATGCCAGATGCTCCTGTGATGTGTCTTTCTCTTGCCACAGGTATGCCTCAGTAAGCCCCCATTGACCAACGTAGGCTGAGGGACAGTAAGTTCCTAGGAAAAAAAAAAATCACTATAACGCCAGAGCCAGTGGGGCCCTTAGGAATCACCTAGTCAGTGCTATTCAAAGTGTGGTGCAAGCATCAGTGGAATTTGTTACTGCTCCAGTGTGCAGAAATGGAGTATAGAAACAGAGTAAGCATTCAGAAACTTTACAATAGGAATTTGACCTTACCCCAACTCCAATTGTATGCCTATTGAATCTAATAATTAAAAATGGGCTTGCATTTTGTAAATCTGTGGGAAGCTTTTTTTTTCCACTTCATTTTTCTAGTAATTTATTTTCATTGTGTTTTACAAAAGTATCGATCAGTATATGAAGGACTGGAAACTGTAAATATTTAAAAACTGGTCCTTCGCAACAGATAGTGTGAGAAGCACTGATCTAGTCCTGTTTACAAACTGTGAATCCTCAATCCATTAGTGGGAGGGGCATGATTCATTAATGAGTCATGAAATTAATCTGTGTGCATACAGCATTAACAAAAGAATAGAATAGAAAGTATCAGGATGTACTGCATGAAGTAACGATTAAGTACTCTTTTATGAAACTTATTTTTTGAAGTGTATGCAATGTTCTCACTCATATGTGGTTGCTTAATGACCATAAAGATGGAAATAATAGACATTGGGGACACCAATATGGAAGGAGGTGGGGAGGGGAGTTAGAATTCAGAAATTACCTGTTGTATACAAAGTTCACTATCTGTGGAATGGGCCATCTGAGACCTGATCCCTACCACTACACAATATGTCCATGTGACAAATGTGCACTTGTACCCCTGATTCTAAAATATAAAAGAAGCCGGGCTCGGTGGCTCAGCCTGTAATCCTGCGCCTTTGGGAGGCTGAGGTGAGTGAATTGCCTGAGCCCGCGGGTTCAAGACTCGCCTGGGCAGCGAGACCTCATTTCTACAATAAATCAAAAAAAATCAGCTGGGCGTGGTGGCGCATGCCTGTAATTCCCGCTACTCGGAAGGCTGAGGCGGAAGGATCGCCGGAGCCCAGCAGGCCGAGGCTGCGGTGGCCGGGAGCGGCCACTGCACTCCTGTCTGGGCGACAGAGTGAGACTCCAACTCAAAAAAAAAAATTAAAAATAAAAATAAAATATAAAAGAAAGAAAATAAATAAAAGAAAAAAAGAATATATAATGCTTACCTAATAAATGCCATGAGAGTATTAACGAGATTTTTTAAAAGCATATGAAAGCACACACACACACACACACACACACACATACACACTTGAATATTTTTGCGTGTATATAAAACAAGGAAGGGATCCTGGGTTCCTCATGTTTTGTTTGTAAAATGTACCTCTGCTTTTCTCATAGGTGTAGAAAAAAATCTGTGTCTTTGGAAAACTATGTGTTGTCTATAGCACACCCTTCTGCTATCCGTTATCTGATTTGGATTCTACGGGAGCTATTTTACAACTCTGTAAATTGTAGATAACTGATAGCATTGCAAACAAGTTCTTGTCTGTAGACATTCAAATCCTATCCCTTCTAGTGGTTCAACTGACTCCCACACCCACTGTGGAAGAAGCCAGTTTGTCTCTTTTTTTTTGGCACATTCATTTCAACACTCCTGATCTATAAATGTACTTTGTATGCTCTTTCGAACCAGTTATAATATCTGCCTAGTGCCTTCATTGATTGAGTTAAATAAAATCTCTAACATATGTTCATTTTAAGTCTATATGACTCATGAATCTAATTTTTAAAAAATTACCTTTTAATGTAGGTCATGGTAGAGCTTTCATGTATTAGATTGTGGTGTTTGTTCAAACTTAGGTCAGCTATGATGAAATGGGATCCCTCAACTGGAAGGCAAGCCTGGGTCCCTAGCAAGGCTGGTGGACTTCTTGGATTAACTTTCTGCTGTTGCCATAAAGGAATCAAAGGGGAAGGGAAATTTTCATTGTGAAAGACCACATGTTAGCAATAATTTTAATTGCTGCTCTGTTAATAACCCTCCCACACCTTCCAAGTTCCTGAGATATTTGAGAGTACACATCTCTTTTACCACAGTTCAGAAAAATCTGAAGATACAAATGAATATGAACTAGGCAAATTAAAAGTACAAGGTCTCAGACGTAGCAAGAAAGAGCACTGACTTGAGAATCCAAAATTTAGGTTCAATCCCTAATTAGCTGCATAATTTATTTATTTATTTTTTTAATTTTTGAGTTGGAGTCTCACTGTTGCCCAGACTGGAGTGCAGTGGCCGCTCCCGACCACCGCAGCCTCGATCTGCTGGGCTCCGGAGATCCTTCTGCCTCAGCCTTCCAAGTAGCTGGAACTACAGGCGCGCACTACCATGCCTGGCTAATTTTTTGATTTATTGTAGAGATGAGGTCTCGCCTGCCCAGGCAGGTCTCGAACCCGCGGGCTCAGGAAATCCACTCACCTCAGCCTCCCAAAGATGCAGGATTACAGGCTGAGCCACTGAGCCCGGCAGCTGCATAATTTAAAAGCAAGTTACGTAACCTCTCTGGGCCTCAGATTCTTCATCTGTACATTGATTGACCTTATGTCAATTTTTCTTTTTTCAAAGGAAAGCTTGTACACAGTCCCAATTTGCAAAACAAGACAGCCACTCTGCCTTAGTAGGGATTATGTTTGGTTTCACCTCCCCCACTATTGTGACCTTTAATTATAAGGGACCCTCAGAACTCTGGAAATTCTAATTCCCTGATAACATACTGTGAGAAGCATGGAATCCAAGAGCACTAAAACTCTACCTAATGCTGTGATGTCATAGTCAATTACTTTGTCTCTGCATTAAGAGCATTAAAAAATCTTTTCCAAGTTGTTCCACCCTTTCCTTCCTTACTCCATCCCCACCCTGTTGACTGTCTCCAATTTTAGCTTTGATGTTGGAGTCCTTATCCAATCCTTAGTTGCTGCAACTTCTGGGATCCACCCCATAGGTTCAATCCCAAACATATTCATTTATTCAAATGGTCTGTTGAATTATCTGCTTCCCCCACCAGATTGAGTTCCCTAAGAGCGGGAGTCATGTTTTCTCACCTTTGTCCCCTTCATCCAGCACAGTGCCTGGACCTCTTTGTTCTCGTTATCTGGGTTCTCTCCTTCACTCTACCTAGGTATGTCCTACTCAGATCTCTCTCCTGAACTTCAGCCTCTTATATACAAATATTGGCCAAACAATTCCACTTCGGGTATCTCATAACCTCTTCAAAAGCATTGTATCCAGATGAAGTTTCCATTCAGAATCCTTATCTCCTTTAAAGTCCCATCACAACGGAGGATGCTGCAAGCTACCTGCTGCCCAAGTCAGAAAACCTCCCTTTCCTTCCTTTCGACATCTAATTAGTTACTATGTTCCTTTAATTCCACCTCTTACAATTTTTGAATGCATCTACATTTTTTTAAGAGACGGGACTCACTATGTTGTCCAGGCTGGACTCAAACTCCTGAGCTCAAGCAATCTCACTGCCTCAGCCTCCCAAGTAGCTGGGGCTACAAATATACCCCACTGCAAACCACTCATTTATGTCTTTCTATTCCGAATCCTGTTGCCCAATTTCAGACCACATGAAAAAACATTTTAATGGTGCTTCTAGGATGCCAAGTGTTGCAAATAATAATACTAAAATCATCTTCATACATTAGATCTTTCAATGTGCATACCTACTGTGGTTATGTACTATTAGTAGCCCCATTTCATAGTTAAGGAAATTGAAGTTCAGAGAGAATAATTAAGTTGCCCCAGCTGGTAAGTGTTGGAGCTTTCTATCTTTCTAACTATTAACCAGTACATTATGACTGAAATATGGTTGTGTCCTTATATAAGCCTTGCCCTTTAAGTCCTTTCTCCATATTACAGTTCAGAGATTTTTTTTTTTTTTTTTTTTTTTTTTGAGTTGGAGTCTCACTCGGTCGCCCAGACTGGAGTGCAGTGGCTGCTCCCGGCCACCGCAGCCTCAACCTGCTGGGCTCCAGCTATCCTTCCACCTCAGCCTTCCAAGTAGCTGGAACTACAGACGCACATTACCACACCTGGCTAATTTTTGATTTATTGTAGAGATGAAGGTCTCGCCAAGTTGCCCAGGTGGGTCTCGAACCCGCGGGCTCAGGCATTCCACTCACCTCAGCCTCCCAAAGGCGCGGGATTACAGGCTGAGCCACCGAGCCCAGCTAGAGATTTTTTAAAAATTATTTTTCCTTTGCCCAGGGATACAGTGTAAACTTGTTAATAGCGCACTAGGTCCTTCATAATCTGTACCACATTAACCTCTCTGGTTTCTTTTCTTGCCACTTGGCTTCAGTCATACTGAAGCATTTGCAATTTGAGGGATGTACCTTGCAGTATTTTTCATTCATACCTCAATACCTTCTTTTTCCTCTGCCTGGCAAATTCTTTCTCCCATCTCTTTACCCAGACAGCTCCTAGTCTCACTTCAGTTCTCATCTCAGACATTTCAACTCTAAGAAGTACTCTGTGACCTCTTGTTCTCAGAGTACAGTGTATCTTCTGAAGCTGTCACTGTTCCTCTGCATGATAAGTGCCTGTATATTTGTCTGTAACTACCCCCAGAACAAACTCCCAGAGGGTGAAGACTGCTTCTGATTTATTCAGTGTTGCCCTTTGTCTTAAGTTAGGTTCCTTAGAAGCAGACCCTGAGATGAGGATTCTTACTCAAGTGATTTTTTTGTTTTTTGAGTTGGAGTCTCACTCTGTTGCCCAGACTGGAGTGCAGTGGCCGCTCCCAGCCACCACAGCCTCGACCCGCTGGGCTCGGGTGATCCTTCCGCCTCAGCCTTCCAAGTAGCTGGAACTACAGGCATGCGCTACCACTCCCGGCTAATTTTTTTGTTTATTGTAGAGATGAGGTCTCGTCAAGTTGCCCAGGCGGGTCTCAAACCCGTGGGTTCAGGCAGTCCACTCACCTCAGCCTCCCAAAGGTGCGGGATTACAGGCTGAGCCACCGAGCCCGGCTTGCAGAACTGAATTAATTAGTTCTAGTGGGTTTTCATTAATATCTTGCATACTTTTATATATGGGAATATATCATCTGCATAGACTTCTAATATAGCAATCATTTATTCCTTCTTGTTACATAGTTTCCTTGGCTAAATGCTTCAATAAATGTTGAATAAAACTGGAAAAAAAAGAAAAAAAGGAAGAGGGACCAAGCTTTTACTCCCATTCTCAACAATCAGTTATTGGCTGCAGGTTGCCACCAGTGTGTATGGAAGAGTGTTGGGGGTGGGAGGGGGACAGCATGACTTCCCAGGCATCCAGAAATCGCTGGGGAGAGTGTTCCCTGATGCTGGGCTCCAGAGAATGGTGCAGCTGTTAGTTCTCAGCAACTGGGTGATGAGTGTACCACCAGGTAATGAGGGACTACTACACACCCTAGCAAACAGAACATATACTACCACATCATACTCAATAAATGTCAAAGAAGTAAACGGCACAACTTTTTCATTCATCTATTTCTCATTTATTCCCAGCATAATGATTTGTCTAGTAGATTAGATAGTCTAATCTTCCCATTCTTGATTTTTTTAAAGCTTCCAGTTTTCTTCAACCTTTCCTGAACTTGAACCACTTAATAGGGTTTCTAATTTGGGTAACTCTAGTTTCTCATTTCATGTGTTTTGTTAAGTACACAAACATGAGCATGACCATTAATATTTCTATAAGTTGCCGGGCTCGGTGGCTCAGCCTGTAATCCCACGCCTTTGGGAGGCTGAGGTGAGTGGATTACCTGAGCCCGCGGGTTCAAGACCCGCCTGGACAGCGAGACCTCATCTCTACAATAAATCAAAAAAAATCAGCCGGGCGTGGTAGTGCATGCCTATAATTCCGGCTACTTGGAAGACTGAGGCTGAAGGATCGCAGGAGCCCAGCAGGCGAGGGTGCAGTGGCTGGGAGCGGCCACTGCACTCCAGTCTGGGCGATTGAGTGAGACTCCAACTCAAAAAAAATATATATATATATTTCTACGAGTTAATTAGTTGTTAAAGGTCTGACTGGTTCCCAGTCAGAATGTATACATCTTCTCAGATCAAGTGGGATTATGAAGAGATGGTTTCTGTCAATTAGGGGCAAATTTGATTTTCTAAAATTAATTAATTAATTAATTTTTTTGAGTTGGAGTCTCACTCTGATGCCCAGACTGGAGTGCAGTGACCGCTCCGGCCACCGCAGCCTCGACCTGCTGGGCTCTGGCGATCCTTCTGCCTCAGCCTTCCAAGTAGCTGGAACTACAGGTGCGCGCTACCACACCCAGCTAGTTTTTTGATTTATTGTAGAGATGAGGTCTTGCCAAGTTGCCCAGGCGGGTCTCGAACCCGCAGGCTCAGGCAATCCACTCACCTCAGCCTCCCAAAGTGCTGGGATTACAGGCTGAGCCACCGAGCCCGGCTCAAATTTGATTTTTAAACCATTTGTCTAGAACAATTTGCTCCAGAATACATACATATATCCTATTTAGGGGTCTACCCAAAGATAGTTGTCCGTTCTCTATAATTTGTATATGCATTTTCCGGCTTATAAGCTCGTGCCTACTGCTGCCACCTGCTCAGAGGGATGAACAGCAGCAACATCCTCCCTGACTGGGAAGTTAGACAGAACCATGTAAAAGGGAGGAAAGTTCTTCCTATAAGAAGGCTCCCTTATGCTCAAGTAGTCTGGGGCCCTGAGTTTATTTCTCTAGGAAATTTTCTCTCTGGGAGAAGTTCAGCCCATTCAGACTCTGCCAAAAGTTAAGAGCCTTAAGGGCAGAGATCAGGTCTTGTTCATCTTTCCATTAAAATCTAACAATATTTCACACTCAATTGTTTAAAAGTGCTTTCGTATATAGTATCTCATTTGATCCTCACAAAAATCCCAGTGAAAAGATAATTATTGCTCTCAGTTTACCCATAAGGAAACTGAGATATCTAGAGGTCAAGTGACTCACTACCTCAGGTGACATAGCCAACAAATGGCAAAGCCATGATTCAAACCCAGGATTTCTGATGCCAAATATGAAGGTCTTTTCAGAGCACCCTGCTGCAGAACACAAAACCTGGCATTCCATATGCCCTCATTAGCTTTTCATTGAGTTGAATTACCTATGGGTTCTATTATTCAAGTCCAGGGCTCCCCTTTTTTAGTACAGATAACAAGGAGTAGATGGTAGGCTAGTCTGTGTCAGCTAAAGCGTTGTGCTAATGAGGTCAAGGTCATTGGTTCAGTTCCTAAAAGACCAGTTACTTTTGTCTCAAAATAGCAATAAGCTTAGTTCCAGTAATACAGGCCACTCCCCTAATCAACCATTTTGCCTATGAGTGCCATAGTCAACATCAAGGAATGGGCAAAAAGGATTTGGACAGAGCAGAGCATGCTCATAACCAGGAGGCATAGGGAAGAAAACGTTATTACTCTTATTTTTGCACAGGAGAAGGTATAGAGAGTCACTAGAGTTAGCCATAAAATGTTCTGGGTTGATATGTGTGGAACTGAATTCAATGAGTTGAGTGGAGCTAGCCCAGAAAGGCTTCTTGGAGGTGGGAATGTGCCAGGCTGAAGTGAGAGAAAAGGCTGGGAAGAAACTACCAGATGGAAAGGTCAGCCCAGCATCCATGAAGCCTTCAAACAGAAAACTGCAGTGGATATTTTCTGCTAGAGATAACTTGAAGACTTTGAGGAGAAGGAAAGTGTCATGGTTCTGGTGGTTAAATATAACCAGAGCCCCAAACAAAACCTTCACTCAAGTTCTCCTCTTCTATTCTTACAATTGGACCATAGTGCCAACAAAGAAGCAAACACGAAAACTGCAAAACTAGCCGGGCTTGGTGGCTCAGCCTATAATCCCGTGCCTTTGGGAGGCTGAGGTGAGTGGATTGCCTGAGCCCACGGGTTCGAGACCCGCCTGGGCAGCGAGACCTCATCTCTACAATAAATAAAAAAAAAAATCAGCTGGGCATGGTAGCGCATGCCTGTAATTCTGGCTACTTGGAAGGCTGAGGCGAAAGGATCGCCGGAGCCCAGCAGGTCGAGGCTGCGGTGGCCAGGAGCAGCCACTGCACTCCAGTCTGGGCGACAGAGTGAGACTCCAACAGAAAAGGAAGGAAGGAAGGAAGGAAGGAAGGAAGGAAGGAAGGAAACTGCAAAACTATTATTGCCAATAGTTTTTATACCGCTCAGTTAAATAAACACTGACTGACAGACCTGTTTTCCATCCACTGCTATACAAGGCCCTGGGATTGGGGTTCATGAAGTGTCTGCCCTTGAGACATCATCCAAGGAGTGAAATGATTGTAGTATATCATGCAAATCAAGCAAAAATAAATGTTACTTAGTAAATGTGCTCTAGGAGTATAAGGGGAAAAGTTGGCTATGGCCAGATTCCCTCAAAAGAACTTCATGGAATAGGACTGAATTGGACTTTGAAGAATTGATAAGGTGTGAATCTGAAGGCAGATGGAGGTGGAAAGAAGATTCACCTCCTGAATGCAATACCTTCCCCTCTTTGCATTCTGGGCCCACCTTACTATGTCAGCCATTGCTGTAGCAACCAGCTGTGAGAAAACGAAAACTGACAGCATTACATCTTTGGGTGCACAGAGTCATGTTCACTTTCTGTTCCCGGCTTCTCTGCCACCACTCCCTACAGAAATCATTCTGATATACAAGCAAACCTGAAAGTGTGTAGAAGTTAACACTCTGAGGATAATACTTGATCAATGGACAGCAGAAGTTGGTGGACAAATGCTTCCCTCTTCTATGCTGCAGGCTGCCAAGCCTGAGATGCATTCTCTAGGGCTCTTCACAACCTTCTAAGTAGTACTGAGCTCTGGTTGCCAACAGTGATGATCAGATAAATGAAGTGATCCTGGATTGGCTTCTCCTTCTTGTTTCAATTGTCATAGACCCCCAAATGTTCCAAACCTATTCCGTAGCATAACTCCCCCAAACCAACCACCTGTATATAAGCTCTTGTTATGGAGCGAACGTGGACTAAGGTTAAAAATAAGCTTGTTCGCCTTTGGGAGGCTGAGGTGAGTGGATTGCCTGAGCCCGCAGGTTCGAGACCCGCCCAGGCAGCGAGACCTCATTCTCTACAATAGATCAAAAAATCAGCCAGGCGTGGTAGTGCTCGCCTGTAATTCCGGCTACTCGGAAGGCTGAGGCAGAAGGATGCCGGAGCCCAGCAAGAGAGGCTGCAGTGACCAGGAGCGGCCACTGCACTCCAGTCTGGGCGACCGAGTGAGACTCCAACTCAAAATAAATAAATAAATAAATAAGCTTGTTAGCCAGGCTCGGTGGTTCAGCCTGTAATCCCACGCCTTTGGGAGGCTGAGGTGAGTGGATTGCCTGAGCCCGCGGGTTCAAGACCCGCCTAGGTAGGAGAGACCTCATCTCTACAATAAATCAAAAATTAGCCAAGCATGGTAGCACATGCCTGTAGTTCCAGCTTCTTGGAAGGCTGAGGCGGAAGGATCGCCAGAGCCCAGCAGATCGAGGCTGTGGTGGCCGGTAGCGGCCACTGCACTCCAGTCTGGGCAACAGTGAGACTCCAACTCAAAAAAAATAAAAATAAGCTCGTTACTTTTCCCCTAAATCCCTGAAAAGTGACTATTCCAAAAACAGGAGAGAGTTAAGCAATATGACTCAGGGAGAGAGGTGTGGATTTTCTTTACCACAGCTCCCAAGCCTCTGACTAGCTCCCTGTTTTTGATTAGTCTTATTGGGACTTTACTTAGAACCACAAGGGTGTTCAGAGAGTTCCCTGAAGCCTGAGTGATGGGGAACCTACATCTGTGTGGCAGGGGACAATTCAGTGAGAGCAAAGCAGCCACACCTCCCCTCCATCCCCAGTGGCTTCAGACATCTGTGAAGCTGAAAGGAGCTCTTGTATTCCTAGGCCCAGGACTGCAGGAGGGAGAAAGCTGACCCTCAGCCTTCCTGCAGCCTCTTTTGTGGGACTCCTGTCCATACATCCTCTTTAAATCCCCAAGTCTCAGCACTTGGCTGGGTCCCCTCAGAAACCCCCAACCCTTCCCCAGGTCAGCTCAGGTTGCAGATTGCCAGGCTCTCCAGACCACCCAGCCCAGAGTGTCTTCTTCAGAAGCCATGCTCAGAAGGGCCACTAGGCCAGCTGACCTGATCTTGGCAGCAGGACTCTTTCTGGATGTAGATCATGTTGGGTTTTCTTGTCTTGCCTCACAAGTGAAGCATGATGAATAGAACTTGGAGAAAATCTAAAGCAACCAAAAGGATACAAGTTGGAGAAACAGCTCTAGATTACATGTCTAGAGGAGAGGGGGCGACTTACTTTAAAGTCAAGTCAATAAGTCCAGGGATGCCCACTTCTCCCAGAGGAGGGGGGCATGGTATGAGACAGAACTTTCCCCTTGAGAAGACTGTGAAGTTCTTGAATTTCGTGGGGAGGTGAGGCAGAAAGACCTTCAGAGTGAAGAGAGGCAGATTACTATGCAGTCTTTTCTGGTGACATGAAAACGGGTGTAGATAGTTTAAGGACGAGTAAAGCAATTCCCAAAGTCAGTGATGGTAGTGGGTTTGTTCTCCTTAGCAATCTCTCTGCCCTGAGTGATAGAGTAGGCAGGTTAGACTAGAAAAACTTCAGAGCACCCCTTCATCCAGTAACACTACCAAGATGAAACTCTACCCTTGTACACTTGAAGGCACAGAAAAGTGATAAGGAAAAGGAGAAGAGAGAGGGACAGTGGGGAAGGAAAGGAAAGAATGACATTGGTTACTGATGTGGACACACTTCATCGTCACCACAAGTTGCCCACTTTCAGTAGTCCTTATAAGGTCTTCCTGGGTCTGTGATTAGAAGACTCTTTTCAGGGAAGTAGTATGGCCTAGGATTAAGAATATTGGCCTTGAGCCGGGCTCGGTGGCTCAGCCTGAAATCCTAAACCTTTGAGACCCGCCTGGGCAACTTGGTGAGACCTCATCTCTACAATAAATCAAAATGAGCCGGGTGTGGTAGCGCACACCTGTAGTTCCAGCTACTTGGAAGACTGAGGCGGAAAGATCGCCAGAGCCAGCAGGCGAGGCTGCGGTGGCCGGGAGCGGCCACTGCACTCCAGTCTGGGCGACAGAGTGAGACTCCAACTCAAAAAAAAGAATATTGGCCTTGGAATCAGACCCAGGGTCCCAGGGCTGTTATTTACAGGCTGAACAACCCTTGCTTGACAGGAACTTATCCTCTCCAGCTTCCATTTCCTCATCTAGAATGAAAGCACCATGAGGGCAGGGACTTTGTTTGCCTTATTCACTATAATATCTCTAGAGCCTCGTGTTGCACCTGGCAATACATATTTGCTACGTGATAAATAATAAATCTATAAAGTGGGAATAACCTTGTCACTACTCCAAAGGCAGTAAATTATAGTAATAACGAACATGGATGCTGGAGCCAAACTCTTGGATTTGAATCTGGACTCAGCCGCTTCCATCACCATAACTTTGGCAGGTTAGCAAATCTTTCTATGTCTCTCTGTACCTCAGCTTCCCAATTTGTAAAAGTGGGATGATAAGAGTACACCTACCTCAAAAGGTTGTGGTGAGGCTTAACACAAGTTAATGTATGTGAAATGCATAAAATAATGCCTGGCTATATATTTGTTAGCTATTGTTATCGCTATAAAAATTGACAAAATCCAGAAAAATGCTCAGCATTGCATGTTTATTCTACATACTTCTGAATTATTCAGTTGTTTATGATACAATGTAATCAGGTGTTGTTATTAAATTTTTTTTTTTTTTTTTTTTTTTAGTTGGAGTCTCACTCTGTTGCCCAGACTGGAGTGTAGTGGCCGCTCCCAGCCACCGCAACCTCGGCCCACTGGGCTCCAGCGATCCTTCCGCCTCAGCCTTCCAAGTAGCCGGAATTATAGGCATGTGCTACCAAGCCCGGCTGATTTTTTGATTTATTGTAGAGATGAGGTCTCACTGCCCAGGCAGGTCTCAAACCCGCGGGCTCAGGCAATTCACTCACCTCAGCCTCCCAAAGGTGCGGGATTACAGGCTGAGCCACCGAGCCCAGCTGTTATTAAATATTTTAAAACAGCTGATCACCAGCCACATTGCACACACTCACAAAATGCTAGCTATTGTTGTTGTTATTGCTGTTGTTAAAAAAAAGAATCATTCTGATATTACCAGATCTACAGCCTGATGAAAAAGTCAAAGGTTCATCCTCAGGTTTAACTTAAACCAAGAGCAGGCAATGGCAGGCTTTAGCTGAAGAAGAATCTCTAGGAAAACTGCTATTGGCATTGAATAGGATGAGAGTAGTGAGGACTCACTGTAATGTTTAGCCGTAGGCTAGAGAAACAGACTTGAACCAGAGAAAAACAGTGCCTTGAAGAAGCACATACACTAGGTAGACCTGGTTATAATACACCAGACAAATTTCTTCTTCTTTACAATTTGTTACTTCCTTCCTAGTCAGAAGGGCTGGTTCAATTTCTCAAGAAGTATTTACAAAACTTCTACGAGCACTGTTTTGTTCAGCGCTGTCATCGGGGCTGTGGGAAAAGGAAAAGTACCACAAGGCATCTTCGGCTCTTGAACTTACAATGTCAAGAATACATGAGATAATAAACTAAGATCATATGTGATTATATCCCAAAGTGCACAAAACAGGTAACTGTTACAATAAGTTAAGTGAGACATCTATTTGTTTGTTCAATATTGCATACATTCATTACTAATTCATTATTTAATAGACACTTACTAAGTATCCACTATGCTGAAGGCCATAAGAGATAGGGAGCTTGAGAAGCCACATCCCCCCTAAAATAACCTGAACTTTAGTAAGGAACTGGCGTCAATCCATATGAGAACAGCTCCAACACAGGGCAGAACATGAGCATGCTTGAAGAGGCCAGAGAGGTCGCTTGGTGTTAGCATTACCAGAGTTGCCTAGTCAAGTAGTCTTATGTGGCCTTTTGAAGGTGATGGGACTTAATTTGAACCTTGAAGTTTTCGTATAATCTAAACAGATAGGGGTTAGGGATGGCATCTCAAAGCAGGAATACACTAGAAGGAAGCAGTAATGAATGTGGCTTTTATTTTATTGATTCATCAATGCATTGAACAAACTTTTTTGGAAATATCTATAAATCACATATACATAAATCATATATAGTGGTAGCGCGCACCTGTAATTCCAGCTACTCGGAAGGCTGAGGTGGAAGGATCACCGGAGCCCAGCGGGTCGAGGCTGCAGTGGCCAAGAGCGGCCACTGCACTCCACTCTGGGTGACAGAGTGAGATTCCAACTCAAAAAAAAAAAATCATATATATATATACATATATATATATATATGTATATATATATATATAGTTTTTAGTCTAATGGGGGAGGCAGACAGATAAAGAAACAAGTCTATTACAGTGCGATAAGTGGACAACCCAGGCATGTGTAAAGTAGTGGGCAGAAGGGCATCAGTCTCCTGGGTAATGAGCTGGAGCCTCAGTGGGTAACAAGGCAGCTAAAAGAGCTGCAGGCCCAAGGGACAGCAAGTGCAAAGGGGGCACACTGAAGGACAGTGTATAAAGGGCTCATGAAGAGTGACAGAGATATTTAGTCCAATAGAGATCAGATCACAAAAGTGCTTTGAAGACATTCTATGGAATTTGGGCTTTATTCAGAGGACAGGGCAGTCACTGAAAGGTTTCACACACAAAAATATATATCACATTTGCATTTTGAAAAGATAATGATAGCGATGTCTTTTATTTAGGATCAACTGTTAATTTATAAGCATCAAACTTCACAGTAAGCTATCACCTCCAGAAGGATGAACCCAAACTTGCCCAAGGTAGTAAGGAGCAGAAAGAAGATTTTCTGTCTCCAGGGCCCAACTCTCAATGCGTACACTCTGCTACCTCTCTACAGTGTGCAGGAGGGATGGGGAGGGGGGTGGTGAGGGAAGACGCGGAAGCCATAGTCAGAATAAAACATGAGGCCAGAACTAAGCCAGTGGGTATAAAAATAAAGAAAAAGAAACAGAATCCAGAAATATTTAGTAGGTGGGCTCTCCTGGACATTGTGATTGGTCAGATATGAGAGAAAAGTGGAAGGAGGACTAGAATGATGCCCAGGTTTCTTGTGGGCTGTTACCAGTGAGAGGAACCACAGGAAGTAAAGGAGGTGAGGAGACAATGGGTTGAGGCAGCTGTGGAACTCTGTGGTGAAGAACCTGGTGGGGAGTGAGAGAGACCCCTCTGGCACTCAGGAGCCAGGACTGGGCTAGAAGGAGAGACTGGAAGTTTGACCTTTTGGCTGGGGTAGGGAGGGCTGATTCAGTTATAGGGAGCTGAGATGACAGGATGATGTAAGAATCTGAGTTTGAAGTCTGAAAGGAGGCACTGAGGCTCTTAGATTAGGGAAGTGACACAGTCAGTAACAGCTTCTTAAATGTCAAGTCACAAACTAAAATATCTAAGAGCTAAAATGGGACTTTATTTTGAACTCTCATTCCAGTCTGTGGTGAAAATAACACCTCAGTAAGGATGGGCCACCCCCCATGTTCAGGGTGGAGACCAAGCTCTGTGCGGCTTCACAGGCATTGGGAAAGGAATTGTTCCTGGCTATTGTCACCTTCATGCTGGCGCCCCAGGACATCTTCATTCCTGTAGGTCTGCAGGCCTGCTCCATGAGGGTCCCAGCTGTGGGCTTCTTGTGGGTTTCTCCTGATATAGAAGTGACCAGAGCTCCAGTATTCACAAGCACTTGTCTCTATCTTGTTCCTCATACTACCCGGTGACTGGCAGACAAAGGATAAAAAGAAATGTTGGGAGGTGACATAGAGGTGGGAAATGTGAATTAATATCTTTAAATACTATCCTGCCATTTAATGAAAATTATATTTTGGGAAAACCAGTTCATAACATTGGACGAGGTCTCTTGCAGTGGGGAGAGGACAGAGGAACAGAGAGACCAATTTGGAGACCACCATAGCAAAGGCAATGTTGTACAGGATGATATATCCTTTTGTGTGTGTGTGTGAGTTGGAGTCTCACTCTGTCACCCAGACTGGAGTGCAGTGGCCGCTCCCGGCCACCACAGCCTCGACCTGTTGGACTCGGGCGATCCTTCCGCCTCAGCCTTCCAAGTAGCTGGAATGACAGGCATGCGCTACCACGCCCGGCTGATTTTTTGATTTATTGTAGAGATGAGGTCTCGCTGCCCAGGTGGATCTCGAACCCGCGGGCTCAGGCAATCCACTCACCTCAGCCTCCCAAAGGCGCGGGATTACAGGCTGAGCCACCGAGCCCGACTGATATATCATTTTTTTTTTTTTTTTTTTTTTGAGTTGGAGTCTCACTCTGTCGCCCAGACTGGAGTGCAGTGGCCGCTCCCGGCCACCGCAGCCTCGACCTGCTGGCTCCGGCGATCCTTCCGCCTCAGCCTTCCAAGTAGCTGGAATTACAGGCATGCGCTACCACGCCCGGCTGATTTTTTGATTTATTGTAGAGATGAGGTCTCGCGGCCCAGGCGGGTCTCGAACCCGCGGGCTCAGGCAATCCACTCACCTCAGCCTCCCAAAGGCGCGGGATTACAGGCTGAGCCACCGAGCCCGGCTCCTGATATATCTTATAATAAAGTTTGACCTCTCATTTGAACCTCACAGTGGCTCTGTGAGTAGGTATTATTATTCCCATCTTACAGATAGGACAATTGAGAAAAGTTAGGCAAGTTAGACAAAGTCATTCAACTAGCAAATAGAAGAGCTCAGGCTTAAAACCTTAGTCTTTTGATAAAAACCTTTCAGAGTAAAAAGAATCCCTTCATCCAGTGCATTCATCCCCCGCTGTGCATCCCACAAAGGTGAGTTGCCTCTCCTGGAATAAGGTGCACTAAACACCAGAGCCTAAAGGTGCACTTGGAGGCTCTGCCTTCAGAGAAAATCCCACTGGGAAACAAGGCTGCACGGCCTTAAAGGATTCCTCTGGGCTTTGGAAGGGACTTCCCACAGAGAGCTGTTTCCTTCTGCAGGGTCCCTGTGTAACTTAACTGTGGAGGCACAGAATAAAGGTGGCTCCAAAAACCATCCTCTGATTCATGCCAAATGAATCTCTGGTACACACTGTCAGAATTTAAGAGGCAGGTGTAGCTCCCCTGACGCTTTGAATAGGAACTTGTTCAAATCATGTAGCCTCTCTAGGAACAGTTTTTCAAGAGTGGTTTATAATTTTTCATCTGTAGCGGTAGTGAGGGGGTGGATTCGGAGGAAGGAGGAGGAAGTACTGATGGGAGAGGCAGGGAAAGAGATGCCATCCGGGATCAGAGCTGAGAAGATCAAAGGAGAGGGGTGAGCCTCACCTCTGGAGATGAGAGGCTGGAAGAGAATGCCTGTGAAGGAAAAGGAAAGAAAGAAATTAGATGTGGTAGGTGGAGCCCTCGCTACAGAGAGAAACAGAAGAGGCTTCTATTTCCCCAGGTGATAGCTAGTAGTCAAGGTTTCCTGGCCCCTCCAGCACCCTCTTCGGGCCTCCACGGCAGCCAGGCTACTTACTGCTTCTAGTTCCCTGTGCTCTCCTTGCTTCTGCCCCCTTGAAACCCCTTCCCTCCTCCTTTTCTATCACTTGTGCATTCCTGTGTCTACGTTTCTGCTCCTCTCTGGATCATCCTCTGCCTTTGGCGCCACTGCATTGATCAGAATCATATTTGAATGCCAAATGCCACATGAGTCTAACCTGAACCTTCAGCCCACCGTGGCTCCTATTGCCAACCCCAGTGGTTTGCAAACCCTGGCATACATCAGAATCACCTGGAGGGCATTTTGAAACACAGATTGCTGGGACCTTCCCTCATACCCGAGTTTCTCATTCAGTCGGTCTGTGACAAGGCCTGAGAATAGATGTTACTACAAGCTCCCAAATGATGCTTATGGTCTGGGAACCACTAGCCTGTACCACTCATTTGCCCTTAATCATGCACTGCTCTGTGTTGAGTCTCCAGATGCAGCTGTGAACAATTCAAAGGCAGTGATGTGGTAGGTACTGAATTGTGTCCCGCCCTCTCTGGCACCTCACTGGCATACTCAGGACAGGCACCCAAACCCAATATAATTTATTAATTGTTGTGAAGACTTAGTATTGATTTTAGGTAAATTTAGGAAGTGGGCAGTTTGCCCACAGGAACCTTCCACTTTCCTCTCCTCCATTTCTCACCCAGTTCTGTGCCACTTCTACCTCCAGCCTGACCCGAGACCCCAATGAACATGGGCCTGCTCTAAATACCCAGAGTTTTCCTGTCCACCCCTCAAAGTTTATAGGGAAGTCTTTTAAGAAGTTTGACTGAGAAGGAGAGAAGTGAGGTGAGACAGTAGCTGCAGAGGGGTTGAAACCCCAAGAGGCTATTTTATTTTATTTTATGAGAGAGAGTTGAGCTTATTTAAAACTAATGGAGAGAAGCTAGTGAAGGGCCAGGGGCCCAGGTGTGAAAATATGAGGGAATAATGGAGACAGGGAGGTCTCTGAGAAGGGGGTAGGTGGGATCCTGAGTACAGGGAGAAGGATTAGCTTAGAGGGAGTAGGGACACCTCTCCCATTATAGATGGGTAAAGGAAAGGATGGGTTTAGATGCAGGAATAATGAGACTTTGGACTCTAGGTGACTCCTAGCACTAACATCTTGTGATTCCATGAAATTAAATTGCCACCGTGTCAGTGGCTTAATATGTCACCTCTCCTTGGCAGAGCTTTAACCCGAAGAAATGAATCTTTCATGAGAGGCTCACAGGCTATGGGAAGCCTGCTAGTGGGGCAACGGAGCTTTCCTAGTAGCCTTGACTACCTGTTGCCTGCCCCGTACGGTGGGATTGGGAAAATGGGATAAATGTCCCCAACTGTGATGATGTGAGACCTAGAGCGGGGTCACAAAGCTCATGAGCTCTGGAGCCAGATTTAGAACCCTGCTGTACTGACCCTGGCAGTCATCTGGTCCATCCATTCACCCGCATTCATTCTCCCACCACCTGAAATTGCAAGGGGAGGGGAGGGGTTGTGGAACTATTCAGAATAGCTTCTTCCCAACCCTCAGAATAGAGACTTGGGATCTCCATCCCAGACCCCCACAGCCCCAGCCTATCTCTGGGGCTCTGAGAAACACCTGATGGTGACAGGAATAACAACAGCAATAACAATTTATCTAATGCCTCCTTAATTAAATTAGTCTGCAAAGTGCCTGGTTCAGTGTACCAGAAGCTGGATCA
The DNA here is from genome assembly GCA_027257055.1 of Cephalopachus bancanus. Taxonomy (NCBI): domain Eukaryota; kingdom Metazoa; phylum Chordata; class Mammalia; order Primates; family Tarsiidae; genus Cephalopachus; species Cephalopachus bancanus. The sequence continues at coordinate 432,391 of JAPVLO010000403.1, forward strand.
TAGGAAGAGCTCAATGAATGTAAGTTGCCATCTTCCTCCTCATTCTCCTTCTTCTCACTGTCACCATCCAATGCACCATGCTAGGTGCTTTATATATTCTAAAAGATTTTTAAAGTATATGTTTTTCCTGATTACAAAAGTAATAGATGGCCAGTGTTAAAAAACTCTAGCAGGAAATGCATGACATAAGAAGTCCAAGTGTGGTGTGCGGGAAAGAGAGAAAGCACTGGAGTCAGACTGTCTGTGTTTGCTTTCTGGTTCCCCTATAACTCTTCTGAGCCTCAGTTTCTTCATTTGTCAAGTGAGGGCAATAAAAGTTCTTACATCACAGTGTTCTAAGGAAGTTTAAATAAGGTGATATCTATTTAAAGCTGTGATCCTACTTGGCCCATAGTAAGTAGTCAACACTAGTTAAAAGTAATAATAGCCGGGTGCGGTGGCTCATGCCTGTAACCCCAGCACTTTGGGAGGCCAAGGCAAAAGGATTGCCTGAGCCCAGGGGTTCAAGACCTGGGCAACTTGATGAGACCTCATCTTTATGATAAATGATCAAAGTTAGTTGAGCTAACTTTGATCACATGCCTGTAGTTCCAGCTACTTGAAAGGCTGAGGTGGAAGGTTCCCCTGAGCCCAGCAGGTGGAGGCTGTGGTAACCATGAGCATGCCACTGCACTCCAACCTGGGTGAAAGAGTGAGACTCCACTCAAAAAAAAAAAAGTAATAGCAATAAAAGTGATAGATAAATAAAATTAATAAAATAAATAATAAAAGTTATTATTATTGATATTTGTGTTGTTTATAAAGTTCTCCATAAATTAACATCTCAGCAGTAACCCCTATTGATAGCTCATTGCATATGTTTTCAGACCTTACACAATGTGTACTTTATAGTGGTGTTTTGAGAATCAGCTATATTTGTCAAATGAACAAAGACGTTAAACAGTGTACATATTCTGGATCCCATAGAGTGCTCTATACATTAATTTACATGTCTTTGTTCATTTGTCAATTGATAAAGTGCAATTTGATACACCATTTTGTATTTGTTATACCCTCTCTATCTCCATATCCCAGATGTACATCCCAAATGTTCAAAGAAAACCTCTGAAGGCTGAAGTATAGGGCATGGATGAGCAACTTTTTTATGCAAAGGACCAGATAGAAGTAGTTTCCACTTTGCAGACCACGTGGTCTCTGTTGCAGTTACATAACTCTGCAGATAATACATGAACAAATGAGAGTGTCTGTGTTTCAATAAAACTTTATTTATGGAGATTGAAATTTGAATTTCCTATAATTTTCAGATGTCATGAAATATTATTCTGTTGTTTTTTTCTAACCACTGTCTAAAAATGTAAAAACCATTCTAGCATGCAGACTGTACTACCGTACAAAAATAGGCGGTGGGGTGGATTTGGCCTGTGGGTCGCAGGGAGCAAACTTGCTTGCCATTTTAAAGCCTGGTTGAAAATTAGAGGGCAGTAAAGTGTAGAAGCAACATCTTAATATAACCTTCCTGCCTTTGCAGTAGGAAACACCTTTTTCTCTCCTTGAGATGCACGATCCCACCAAACCTATTAAAATCCTATTCACCTGTCAAGACTTAGATCAAATGTCACATCCTTGTGAAGTCCTCCCAAGACTCCCCCAAAGAATGAAAAGCTGTTCCCTCCTCAGAGTGCTCTTAACACTTCTTTTATAGTACACGCTAAATACTGTACTTTTTCCCCTACTGAAATCCCTACTAGGCTTCAAACTCTTAGTGCATTCAGTTTATTTGCTGTGCATCCAGAACTAGCACAGTGCTTGGCAACTGAGAAGGGCAGAGCTGAACCACTGAGCTTAGAACCAGGGGAGGGAGGAAGGGAAGTTATATAGAATCAGAAATGTCTTAAAGGACTTAAATTCAGGAAGCCTCTACCAGGGATCTTCTCTATCTCTTTCTCTTCGTCTCTCTCTGTCTCTGTCTCTGTCCCTCTCTCTCTCTCTCTGTCTCTGTCTCTCTCTCTCTCTTTCTCTCTCTCTCTTTCTCTGTCTTTTTCTGTCTCTCTCTCTCTACTCTCTTCCTCTGGGCCACACGAATTCTCATCTCTCTCTGAGTAGGTCTATTTCATTCGCTCCCCCCCCTCAGTTCTGGAACTAAAAGAAATCAACTAGATTTTGTGAGTCCTACTTTTAAATTTCTGGGAGAGAGAATCCGATTGGCCAGGGGAACTGAATGCACACTATAAACAGAAGTGCCGAAGCTTAACTGAGTGGTTAGTCCAGGGATTAATTTCCAAAAATGAAGGAAACTTGTAGGGCAGACACTTCAAAATGCCGATAACACTTGCTGGTTTTATTTCTTTCATGATGGCTTGTGTCATAGTTACTGGTGTTCCTTTTTCTCTTTATTTTCCATTATCTCGATGGCATCCTCCTTTAGAACCAGGACCATCTTCCTCATTCTTGTGTCTGCAGTCCTAGCACAGTGTTTTGCACACAACAGGTAATAGCAAACACTTACTGACCCAAATGAAAAATAGCACCTTCTCTTCAGTCTTTCATCTTTGTAGAAGTAACACATTCCTTTGCTGTGCATGGAACACGGCATAAAAGATAAATTTTCTTTTCCTGACTTCAGCAGTGTTTTTTTTCTATTAAATTGTCTTTAGCTCAGATAATTGCATTATTTCCATTTTAAGTTTTCAGAGGTCAAACAACCTTAAGTCCAGATGTACAATGAATGCAACTATAATAGTTTCAGAGCAATTATCTCCTATCTTGTATAGGGCGGAACAGCTCAAACTCTGGAGCCCGCTGGTGAGAAATCCTTTTATATATGTACCCCTCTCAGAATCAGTCAAAACTGAACTCAGGACGAGTTTGAGCAGAGAATGAGTTAGCTGTAGCTAGTGGCCTAGGAAGCTGTTGCCTATGCAGGCAACCCTGAGAGCCACTAAGTGCCCCAGGTCATACCCGAATTCCTCTGCCCATTAACCAAGGCCAGTGTAAGCTCTTGTTCAACACCACTTCAGCAGCCAAGGTCAATCAGGAGAGGCAGTCTCTTTCCTGGCTGCCTCTATGAACTGCTGAAGAGTTTTTCCCCATAGTTTATTACATCTCCTCTGATCTGCTCCCTTGGGGGAGAAATTGGCTCATTGTTTACCAAAACCAGTTGCTCCCACCGGTAATTTGCTCTGATGAGCTGCAAGCTGCAGGCAGAAGCAAATCTCAGGGAAGGGGCACTGCAAACACAACCCACGGCAACTGCACTGTGTTCTGGCCTGTGCCTTCCTTGCCCTGCCTAACTTTGATTCCTGAGGCCTTTCTCAGGATCTTCTAAGCTCCATTCCACATCCTTATTAGAAGGAAAGGGGGACATGACACAGTGACTTTTCTGTCCCACTAAAATGTCAGTTGTACATGCATACTTTATTCATAATAAACACTCTGAGACTCTCATATTTGGGGTACTAATAATGTACAATCAAGACTGATCTTCCTTGCAAGAGGACTGTGTTAAGTGTGCTTGTTTTAATAAAATGCGCAGAATTTAGGGCCAGGTGCAGTGGCTCAAGTCTGTAATCCCAGAACTTTGGAAGACCGAGTTGAGAGGATGGCCTGAGTCTAGGGGTTCAAGACACAGCCTGGGCAACTTGGTGAGACCTTGTCTCTACAATAATAAAAAAAATTAGCTGGGTGTGGTGGTGCATGCCTTTAGTTCCAGTTACTTGGAAGGCTGAAGCGGAAGGATCACCTGAGCCCAGCAGGTTGAGGCTGAGGTGGCGGTGAGCGTGCCACTGCACTCCAGCCTGGGAGACAAAGTGAGCTCCAACTCAAAAAAAAAAAAAAAAAAAAAAGAAACGTGCAGAACTCCAAGTTATCATTTAACCCATTTAAGTAACAATTATAGGTTGGGTGTGGTGGTTCATGCCTGTATTCCTAGCACTCGGGGAGATGGAGGCAAGAGGATTGCCTTAGTCCAGGGGTTCGACACCAGCCTGGGCAACTTGGCAAGATCTTGTCTCTACAACTAAAAAAAAAATATATATATTAATCAAGTATGGTGGCACACACCTTTAATTCCAGCTACTTGGAAGGCTGAGATGGAAGGATCACCTGAGCCCTGCAGGCTGCGGTGGCCATGAGCGTGCCACTGCACTCCAGCCTGAGAGACAAAATAAGACTCCAACTAAAAAAAAAAAAAATTATAAATATGAATCAAAAGCATATGAACTCAAGCAAATCTTTTTGACTCTCCTTTATCAGTTGATCAGGAGCCTTCAAAAGTATTTGATAGGTCTTTTGCAACAAATAGCTCTTTTTCAAGAAATGGCCACAAAAAAGGAAAAACAATAACTGTGCTTTTTTTTTGAGTTGGAGTCTCACTCTGTCACCCAGACTGGAGTGCAGTGGCCGCTCCCGGCCACCGCAGCCTCGACCTGCTGGGCTCCGGCGATCCTTCCCACTCATCCTTCCGAGTAGCTGGAACTACAGGTGCGTGCTACCACGCCCGGCTCATTTTTGATTCATTGTAGAGATGAGGCCTCACCAAGTTGCCCAGGCGGGTCTCGAACCCGCGGGCTCAGGCAATCCACTCACCTCAGTCTCCCAAAGCGCTGGGATTACAGGCTGAGCCACCGAGCCCGGCTATAACTGTGCTTTAAAAAAAAAACCCGGGCTCGGTGGCTCAGCCTGTAATCCCGCGCCTTTGGGAGGCTGAAGTGAGTGGATTGCCTGAGCCCGCAGGTTCAAGACCCGCCTGGGCAGCGAGACCTCATCTCTACAATAAATCAAAAAAAATCAGCCGGGCATGGTAGCGCATGCCTGTAATTCCAGCTACTTGGAAGGCTGAGGCGAAGGATCGCCGGAGCCCAGCACGTCGAGGCTGCAGTGGCCGGGAGCGGCCACTGCACTCCAGTCTGGGTGACAGAGTGAGACTCCAACTCAAAAAAAAAAAAAAATCTGTTACGATCTTAGGGTATTCATTCTGTTGGCCAGTTCTAAAACGGTGAACTTCTCAGTCTATCATTCTAATTTATTATTGTTTGAACAGAATGAAGTAGCTGTGCTCGTTTATTCTGAATGAGAAGAGAGTTTCTATTCTTCACTACAATGATGGTCTATTTTTACCTGCCACCTCTCACTGGAATTCAATAATGTGAATCTCTTGTTAACACATATTTTTAAGTTAGTTGCGTTCCCTTAAACATTTTTGCCTATATAAATTGTAGTTCCCAATTTTCTACTCATCTTTTAAAGTTTGGGGGGAAGCATATCACAGTTCATGAATTACCCAGCTGATCTGTTCATCCTTCTTCTATACTGGAACTTCTGGCCACTTAAATATTATTATTATTATTTTTTGAGTTGGAGTTTCACTCTGTCGCCCAGACTGGAGTGCAGTGGCTGCTCCCGGCCACCGCAGCCTTGGCCTGCTGGGCTCCGGCGATCCTTCCACCTCAGCCTTCCAAGTGGCCAGAATTACAGGCATGAACTACCACGCCTGGCTGATTTTTTGGTTTGTAGAGATGAGGTCTCGCTTCCCCAGGCGGGTCTCAAACCCACAGGCTCAGGCAATCCACTCACCTCAGCCTCCCAAAGGCGCGGGATTACAGGTTGAACCACCGAGCCCGGCTCACTTAAATATTCTTTACTGACCTGAAGTTTAACTGAGAAGAAGATGAAATTTAAACTTATAATTCTGAAGTCCTGCATCATGAGTTTGTCACCATGCTTTTCTGAGATACTTGAACTCTGTGGGTTACTTTGAAGAGTCCTTTCAAATAATAACATCATTTATCTAAGGTGCCCTGTATAGAAAATATTTTCCTTGAGCGTTTTTGTTTACAGACTAACAATTCAAATGGGAACTAATAAAGGCAAAACAAATGATAATTAGTATGTCTCTTCCATTTTTTTGTGGGTCAGAAAAATTGATGGCAAGACAGACAATATGAAACAGCAGTAAAGAGCAGGGGTTTTGGGTCAAACAGAACCAGGTTTGAGCTCCTTATATTTATGAACTGTGTGGCCTTGGGCAAGGCACTTAATCTCAGCAAGGCCATAAAATGAGAACATATATAACATCTAACATTTGTTGATTACTTTTTATGTGCTGGACACTGTGCTAATTATGTCACATGCTTTCATTACTTCATTTCATACCCAAAATAATACCATGACAAGTTACTATTCATATTTTCATTTTAGCTGGGCTCGGTGGCTCAGCCTGTAATCCCTCGCTTTGGGAGGCTGAGGTGAGTGGATTGCCTGAGCCCAAGGATTTGAGACCCACCCGGGCAACTTGGCGAGACCTCATCTCTACAATAAATCAAAAAAATTAGCCGAGCGTGGTAGCGCGCGCCTATATTTCCAGTTACTTGGAAGGCTGAGGCGGAAGGATCGCCGGAGCCCAGCAGGTCGAGGCTGCAGTGGCCGGGAGTGGCCACTGCACTCCAGTCTGGGTGACAGAGTGAGACTCCAACTCAAAACAAAAACAAAGACAAAAAAACATATTTTCATTTAAAAAAAATTTTTTTTTTTTTAGTTGGAGTCTCACCCTGTCGAGCCCGATTCCTATTTTCATTTTAGAAATGAAGACATTAAAGCTCAGAAAGGTTGAGTAACTTGCCCAAAATCACAGAGTGTCAGTGCCTGTAACTCAATGGCATACCTAATTGGCTCTGGGAACCAAGAATATACACACAATTTTATATTGTGTTCCTACGGTGGTACTCTCCTTACTGAGTGAATTGTGAAGATTAAATAAAGTAATACGTGCAAAGAACATGACTAGCACATAGCACTGTTATATATTACCAGCTAAAATTTGTATAGCACTTTATTATTTATAAAGTTCATTTACATAAGTAACATTGGAAACTGGCTCAGAAAGGTTAAATGACTTTCCTGAGGTCATTTAACTTGTAAGCATACTGATATCAGAACTTGGATTTTTTTTTTTTTTTTTTTTGAGTTGGAGTCTCACTCTGTTGCCCAGACTGGAGTGCAGTGGCCGCTCCCGGCCACCGCAGCCTCGACCCGCTGGGCTCCGGCGATCCTTCCGCCTCAGCCTTCCGAGTAGCCGGAATTACAGGCATGCGCTACCACGCCCGACTGATTTTTTGATTTATTGTAGAGATGAGGTCTCGCTGCCCAGGCGGGTCTCAAACCCGCGGGCTCAGGCAATCCACTCACCTCAGCCTCCCAAAGGCGCGGGATTACAGGCTGAGCCACCGAGCCCGGCTGAACTTGGATCTTTTAATTCCAGAACTCAGCAATTTCACCTTGCCTTTTAATCATTTGGGAATGCTATGTTTTTATATAATTTATTTCATTTATTATTAGAAAAAATGGCTGTTTTCAGATTAGACGAGATCCCATCTTGCCTGCCTCTACATTGCTGCTTTATCTTGGTAAATCTTGAAATCTATTTCTCGATTTTCTGCTTGATTCTCTCCTTTATGTCAGGCAATTCACCTTTCCAGAGATATGGAGGAGAGAGAAGTCTCATTTGTCCTACTCCCACATTCTTTTCCACAGTTAAATATATACATGCAGGTAGATTTCAAATTGTGAATGGGCTATGTTTTCTAAGGTTAATTTTTAAGCTAGATGTTTGAAAATCTGAGCATTTTCCCCATGTTTTGAATGGACCCTAAGTCCTACAGGGGACCCACAGAAACTGATCATGAGCCTGTGCCTGATGCAGGGAAAGGGGAAAGGGAATGTGGAGAAAGATGATGCATGGGTTCCTCTACTTCCTTTCATTCTAGACTTGTTTGTACCTCTTCACCTTATAGTTTTTCTCATCTCCTAAAGCACTTATCTCTCTATTGCCCTGACAATCCCCAAATCAGGCATGCCTGCTTCACACCAAAGCATCTTCTAATTATCAAAACTATCTACCTTCATCCACTATTTTTTCCTCCTCATCCTTTAATCTAAATGGCTATTGATATAAACTATTAATAGGTGTTTGCAGGAAAGTAAGCTAATGAAATAATTCATGCTAAAGTGTGAAAGACTGACTTCCCATATCCCTTCTAGAGGTGCTTGCGTTTTAAAAAGATTATTAATAATGCAAGTGTAATTGGTGAGAACTCTAGCAGTGAAACCACATAAAGCAAAAATGGGTATTAGGTAGAAGGTATTTTGGAAGAGGTGTGTCATAATATGTATGGACAGAAAAGTCCAACTAGGATCTTGCTTGCTCCATCTCTTTATGTCACCAGCCTCTCAAAGCACACATACACATATATGCACCGAAGCACACGTCTTATCCACCACCTTGGCTTCTAATCATTTCCTCACCTACCAGACAACTATTAGGATGATAGCATTTCAGAGCTGGAAAGGGTTTTAGAGCTAATGTCATGAGCTCATTCTGTAATTGAGGAAATGACGCCCAGACAGTAAGGCCCAGGTTCACACACTGGTGAGCGTAAAACCAGCGTTAGAATCCAGGTCTTCTGCCCAAGAATCTAAGACTCTTTATTCTACACGTCATGCTTAGTATTTAGAAAGTTTGTAAAATAAACTTAAAAATACTAATGCATTGACCTTGTTCACTTATCCACTTGGATTTTCTTCTTTCTCTTCAGAGTTGGCAGGTGGAAGCCATCAGTGCTGGAGGCGACATAGTCTGACCTGGTATTCCTACCAACATGTTCTGGCCCAGAGGCTTGGCATTCACTGTCCTCTGCCAAGTGGGACTGCAGAAGAATTGGAAAAGGAGGGTTGTTCGGGGGGCCCTGGCACATGCTGTTTTCTTCTTTAGCCACTCATAGGAGATGTCGTGAGATTTACAAATGCATTGAAAATATTAGGATCATGTTTGCCTCTCCTTTCTCCCACTGAGCATTGAGATTTTCACTCTAATAATTGGAGTCATTCTTTTCGCTCTCTTAGCAGTACAGCATAGTGGTGGAGATCGTGGTCTCAGCTACCGCTTCCTGGCTGAATGATCTCAGCTCCGTCATCTAGAAAATAGAAACACGAAGAGTTTATACCTTATGGGGCTGTTTAATATGTGTAAGTACTTAATGAATGTTAGTTGTTATCATCATCCTCATCATCAACACCTGTGGATGTTTTTAGTTTGCTTTTTTTATTCTTAAGATGTATTTTTATACGTAAGAAAAGGAAACTTTCCTGGTCTTAGCTGCCTTTCTCCATTGCCTGGCAATCTGAAAATAGTGCAGTCACTGAAGGTTAAGTTGACCCTTTATGCAATTCTTGCCTAGGAGGCCTCATTGTGTTTAGTGAGTCACCACTACTTAGAAGTGGATGGTGAGTCAGTAGCCTGTTAAGGGGCGGTCAGAAGTTCCCTGGGCTCAAAGTGAGAGAATCCAAATCCAACCCTGGGGTATAGAAAGAAACAGTGTACTTGTATAGCTGTATGGAGTTGGAGTGCCATGGAGTACCCAGGCTCCTCCAGTGAGTGGGCATAATGTGGTGGGTAAATGCAGGAGTTTTGGAATCACCTAGACCTCAGTTTGATTTCAGCTTTACCTGTACCTTGTTGTACAACCTCAGACAAGTTACTTATCCTCTCTGTGCCTTGTTTTTAATCATCTATAAAAGGAAATGGTTTTAGTAGAAATTACTTCATGGTATTAATGCTTGAGTAAAAGCTCAGATAAGAAAGTAACTATTATTACCACTATCACTACCACCATCATCGTTAATGGGAGTTAACAGATGGTTCCAGGGATCAGGGATAATGGAGAAGCAAACTAAAGGGGAAAAGTAACAGGAACAAGAATGTGTGTCTGATATGGTGAGTTTTAGATGGTGACAAGCCGTTTAGCTAGTATTAAGTGTAAAAGAAGTCATCATTTATTCCTTACTGCACACCTATGAAGGAATGAGTGACATGTGTTCACATAATTTCCATTTCGTGGAGGAAAATTCTGAGGAGTAGAGTATAAACAATCTTCATGCAAAAATACAATCTGATTTAGCTCCAGGTAAGCGCTGAGCTTCCATTCAGACGCTGGTGTGCAGGGCTGACTATCCTGGCCTAGGCAAAGAGGCCCTTGTTAGGTCTGTGAGTCCATAACATGCTAAAAATATGAATGCCATGCAATCACCCTGTCGTGCTTCTTCCTGATCTCAGTTGGCCCTCCTCATTTCATGCCATCTGCAAATTTGTACATCCTTTGTGCTCCTTTTTGCTCACATTTTATGTCTTTCTTTGCCATCTCATTTACTCCGCATGTTTCAATCTCTGGGCTTCCATTTTTCTTCTTTTTTTAATGCAGTGTTGTTCCTCTCTCTCTCTCTTTTTCTCTCCCTCCCCCCTCCTCTACACACCCCCTCCTCCCTCCACACCAATCAAATTCCTGCTTGCTTCTAGCCATATTCATGATCCTACCTCATTCCCCCTTATTCCTAGAAAACAGCTCACAGACTCACCCTTCCCCCCTCCAACTCACAGGCCCACCCTCCATAAATTCCAGCAGCCTGGCAATCAGTAACTTTAGCATCACACTTCACAGCTCTCCTAGTTTACACTACTTGTTACTACTCTCCTCCTTGCTACTGCTCTCTAGGGTTTCTGTTAAAAAAAATGCCTCACTTTAAAAATATCCTGGGTACAAGTTGAACCCACAGTTAAGTTTACTCGCACATTTACACATTTCATGGCTTTAGTTAGTAACTCAGGTCTATGCTCAATTATGCAGTGAAGGAAGACTAGATCCTTAGGAAACATATTTTTTTCCTACTGTAAAGAAGAAAAACCACCCAAACATTTTTAACAGAACCCCCCAGTCCTGGGTCTACCCACCCTCTTATCTCTCCACTTCCCAAATCTCAAGCTGATGGGACTTGGCTTGCTCCTTTGTTGGGTCATTTATTTCACTCTTCCTGGAGCTCAGATGGCCTCGAGTCGGTGTATGTGTGCACACGTGTGTGGCCACTGCTGTTTTTCCAAAGGGCTCACCTCTCTTCTGCCATTTTACTAGGACATAGGAGGTGGCTCTTTGCTCTTGCTCTCCCTCGCTCTTTCTCTCCCTGCCCCCAACTCAGCCTGGGCTTTTTCCTGTCTCTTAACTCTACCAGTGCAGCAGCAACTAGCTGAGCCGCTTGCGTGTGAGAGAGAGAGAGAGAGAGAGAGAGAGAGAGAGAGAGAGAGAGAGAGGAGTGTGTGTGTGTGTGTGTGTGTGTGTGTGTGTGTGTGTGTGTGTGTGTTGTGTGTGTGTCTGCGCAGCTAGGCCAAGCCTGCGAGCCTGCCTGTCACTGGAGAGTTTTAGTTTGCATTCAGAAGAAAGGAGGAGGGGAGACAAGAGGGGAGGAGGAAAAGGTGGAGGGGGGAGGAGTGGGGGGGCACAGAGAAGGGAGGGAGAATGTCTTGTTTGTGGCTTGTCAGCAATTGCTTGAGACAAGCTTCCATGTGTGAAAGCTACTTGGCATGAATGCCTGGGCCGTACCAAGTGTCACCGCAGCAAGAGGGGGAGTCAGAAGAAAAACAGATCAGACCAGAGCAGACAATAGGCCCCTAAAGTGTTCCCCCTAAGTTGCTTTGATGTTGTCCTGGTGTCTTGATACCAGGAGGCCAGGGATTGCAGGAAAAGGGTCTTTTTTGTCTCCATTCACTTTCCCCCCTCAGTTTCTGAAATGATTCTCCAGAATTTCTCCTCATAAAAAAGGTAAGAGCCCTAACAATTCCTTCTTCTGTGGCAGGCTTGCTCGCCTGTGCCTGGAAGTGGGGGTCTCATTCCTGCGCTGCTCAGGAGGAGCGCTGGGGTCCTGCGATTGGAGCTCCTGCGTTGCCCCTGGAAGTCTTTCAAGGCGCTTAGGGCTGGGGATGGCCCCTCTTTCGAGGGAACCCCAATAACACGATCTGTGCCTCTGGGTTGGTGGGGGAGAAGGGGTGGATGGAGAGGGGTGGGAGGAGGGTGTGAGGGTGGAGGGTGGGAGGGAAAAGAGAGAGAGAGAAGCCTGAAAGAGAGGGAGAGAAGGGCAGAGCCCTCGCTCAGAGAAGCCTCAGCCCCGAGCCCAAGGAGGCCTTGCGAGCTCCGAGCTGAGCATTCTCAGGCTGAGCCAGGGCCGGCCGGGCTCTGCCGAGTGACTGCAGAGATTGCATCGAGCTTTGTGTGTGCGAGTGTGCCCGTGGGTCTGTGCGTGTGTGTGGACTTCACACACATGCCCTGGCGCGCCTCGCTGTGAAGGAGAGGTACCCCAATCCCTACCACCCGAGCCCAGACTCTCCGAGGAGGAGTGGCATGGCAGGCAAGGAGGGAGAGCGAGAGAACTCTGCCACAAGACAATCCAGAAACTTTTCCAGTCTCGAGGATTTCTCTGGTCTTAGAGACCGGAGTTGTGGGGTGCCCGGTGCCTCAATTTCCCCGTCTGTAAAATCGAGAGAGCTGGTCAGGGATGCTGCATGCCTCCCTGGGATTTAGCCAAACAGAAAAGATCACCGTGAAAGGCGTGGAGAAATCCTCAAGCTAGAAATGCTGTGGAATCACGAAGTAGAAGTGTTATCATGATTCCTGATCATCATCATCATGATAATAAAACCATCATTAAAGACACCCTGAGACAAGTAGACTGGGGAGCACAGATCAAGTGTCTGAGCATTTCTAAGGAAACAAAAAGCCTTTTTCCACCTGTTGGCTTCTGTCCTTTTCTCTTGTGTCTTTTCGTTAGATTTATTGGTCGATTTGTACAGAGAATGGGGTGGGAGGGGTTGGGTTTTCCCCTTTCCTCCTCCCTTGTACATATATTTTTTTTTAAAAGAAGGTCAGTGTAAGATGCTTGAGAGAGAAAATGTGCCTCCTGTTACAGTAGTTTATTCAAGACCTTGTGTTTTCTGGCACGGGCAGTGCATGCAGACACATCTGTAAACTCTACCTTGGAGGTTAAAGATTTTTATTGTGGCTTTTAGAGATTAAATGAGATTTATTTACAATTGCTGTTTATCAGAGAGTAAATATCTTACTGTGTGTGTATGAGGGTAAAAATGTGAAGGCTGTTTACTCACTGGTGGTTTTGTGGAGAAAACCTTTTGCTTTTTAAAGTGACATCTTGAGAGATGGAAGTAGAGGGCTAAAATCAGTACCTAACATTCATCTTTAAACATTTTTTTAGGAAGAAAAAATGTCTGCTTATTTTCCTGAATTGTGGATTTTCTTTCTTCTGTTCGTACACAGTGGTTGTTTCAAGGCACTCAGTTGTAGCCCTCTCTGAATTCTCTGGGGAACTCTGCTTTCTTACCTAATTCTAGGTTTTCTGTGACTCTGCTACTTGTCCAAAAAATCTGTAAAAGTCTGGGAGGCTGTGCCTTCTTCCATTCTAACTACAAATGTTTATCAGACTGAGTCCCTGTGATAAGTGGAGATTGAAGCAAAGGGCCAGCCTGATTGAGAATATTTATGTTCTCCTCATCAAGGCCTGGAAACCTGACTTCTGGGTGTGGGAAATGCTGAAGGAAAGACATTAGTTGGCCTGGATCTGGCAAGAAGCCCCCCCCCCACATTTAATGTTTTTTGGAATAGAGCTGCACTTCATATATACATATATATATTAAAACTTAATTGTTTTCTACTTTGTAGGCAGAGATCTTACCACGGGTTGTGTCCAGCAAGATTTCAGGGTCCAGATGTCTGTCTAAAATGTTAGAATTTCAGAACTACAAGGGAAAAGGAAGGTTATTCATGCTTTTAGATCAGAATGTTAAGGGCCTGGAAAGATAAGCACTGATTTGAGGGGGCTCAACAAGTTGTGGTAGCGTCCAGGCCACACCCCAGGATTCAGAGTACTCCGAGGGTCTTCATGCCGGTCCTGACCTCACGTCTGCGCTTGATTTCACATACTCCAGCACTTGGCCAGCAAAAGAGAGGCACCTTCTGCAGTACCGTTTGCTGTGCTGAATTGGAGCAGCATACACTGCCCTGCTCATGTCATAAAATGGCGCAAATATGGCAAACATGGGTCACCATATGAATTTGCATGAGTTCATTTATGTATTCATTTGTTCTTTCAACAGTATTTTGGGGGACCATACTGTGCACCAGTCACTAAGGATGTAGGAAAGAGCCAGGCAGATGTGCCTTGCCCTTAGGGAACTTACAGTCTTGCTGGTATGATCAACATTAATCACACAAGCCAGTAATTCTAACATGAGTAACACATATTGAAGAGCATGCAGATATGATAATGCAGGGCATAAAGTTGTATAAGTTATTGACCTAGAGTCTCTAACTTGACCAGCTAATTGTTCTTTTCTCTTTGTGACTGAGTCCCCCTTGCTCCCACTAACCTCCATTCCACTGGTGGCATTTCTACTAACACAGAGCCAGCCATTCCAAAGACAGTAGAAAATTCTCTTTGGCCCTCCCTACCTCCCTCCTTCTCGCTTTTTCTCTCGCAGCACACGGTACATCTGAGACACAAATAATTTCTGCTAACCCTTTACACGTGTACTACTAAATAACCTCACACTTGTGAACGGTACATCTAAATAATGGCCACGATCTGGGAGATTCTCGTTGACTGGGGCCAGTGAGGCTGTCCTCTCACTTCACTAATTCCATAGTTCCTCCAGGGCTGATACTGAACTCTCAGCTGCAGGAAACTCCACCATTGCCATTGTCATCATGGAATTCCAAAGACAATAAGCATTAACGAAAGGCCTTTCCCTCCCCTCCCAGCAAGGCCACATATCTATCTGTAAAGAGGAAAGTGTTTAAAAAGCAAAACAAATACAACAAATAAACAGGAAACAAAAAAACCTCTTCAACAGATCCTGCTTTGGTTCATTTATTAAAATCTTACTGGTTTGGTGATGTCAAAGATAAGACCATCTTTTTTATTTTCTGTCTGTCTCTGTCTCTCTTGTTCGCTCTCTCTCGCTCTCTCTTCCTCCAATTTGTGGTCTTTCTTGGAAAGAATACAGTGTATGGTTAAAATGCCAATCATTTGGATGGAGGCAGATGTATGTTAATGCTGGTGTTACCATTTTCTACATTGTGTCTTTCTCTAGTACTCAGAGGAATGTCATCTTCAGTGTTGTCAATCCATCTTTTTGAGATTAATTTAATAGTTTAAAAAGAAGACAGACATGCCCACCCACACATAAATCATAGGTTTGGTGCCTACACTTTGGGAACCCACACACATTGTGTGGTTTAGTTGTGTCATGAGCAAAATGAGAGTCATTTCTGCACACCCAGCATCGTTACATGGTGATGTACCCAGCCCACATTACAGCGATAACCTCAACCAGAGCTTGCCAGGGTCTAGGCACCTGTGGCCAATGCCTTCTCCTCCAAGCTGTATGCACTTCATTTGCAAGTCTTTGATCACTTCCGACATGCTCCCCCACCCCCAATGTGTTAATCACTGGAGAGTTGCCTCTCTGGGTGGCAATCTGAGTTGAAATTGGAAGAGCACTCCAAAGAGAGAAGTAAGCTGTGTGAGGAGTTGAGAAGTGAATAAAGCAAGGGTCTGGTGGGAGGAAAGATTGAACAGAACTGGAGAGCCAGACAGCAGTGATCCAGGTCATCCTTAACTCTGGGGGAATAAAACCAAAGACTTATGACATCTTAAAGGGGCAACGTGTAGGTACTGTGTATAAATAAAATGCTAGATAGAGCCTTGAGTCCTACCAAAAGTAAAACCAACATAATGTGCAGGACATTCCAAAACTCATTAGTTACAAATACTGCTTTTGCATGTAGTTTTATTGAAGAGGATTTTGTGGTTTTTCTACCCCCAAGAGATGTACAATGGAAATTTTCTCCATTCCTTTTAAGCCTTGACATTTTATTTTTATATTTTTTGAGTTGGAGTCTCACTCTGTCGCCCAGACTGGTGTGCAGTGGCCGCTCCCGGCCACTGCAGCCTCGACCTGCTGGCCTCCGCGATCCTTCCGCCTCAGCCTTCCAAGTAGCCGGAATTACAGGCATGCGCTACCACACCCAGCTGATTTTTTTTTAATTTATTGTAGAGATGAGGTCTCACTGCCCAGGCGGATCTCGAACCCGCAGGCTCAGGCAATCCACTCACCTCAGCCTCCCAAAGGCGCGGGATTACAGGCTGAGCCACTGAGCCTGGCTGAGCCTTGACATTTTAATGCACTGTAAAATATCTGTTTAGTCCTCTCTTGCAACAGATCTGTGAATTAAGTAATATTTTAATCCTTCTGTTATATTTGAGTAAGGTTATGTGACTCATCCAAGGACTCACAAGAAGATGAGGAGTGAGATGACTAGCTGATTAAATCTTCCTGTTAGGCCCTGTCTGCAAGAGATGAGAGGTAGAGAACTGAGGCCATCACTATGATATTCAGATGAAAGTACTGTGTTGAGATGGCATTAAAATAATTGTCTTAGGTTTGCCATCCTCCCTTTTTAAAGACTAGGATTTAGAGTGTTGATCAAAAAATAGATTCCCAATTCTAATTTACTAATGTTATGTTTTCTACAAAAGCACATTGGACCAACTTCTGATTCTGGTTTTGCCAGTCTATGATCTAAAAATCCCCATTCTACTTCTCTGGGCCTCTTTTAGAATGAGTGACTGAAAGTAAGTCATCTTCAAGATCCTTTCTAGCTCTGCTATTCAGTATTTCTCCGATTCTGTGAATAGAATACTCCATGAATCTGGCCTTTTGGTTGCCTTATACAAAGTCCAACTCAAGAACTATGGTTACCAAAGGGGAAAAGTAATGGGTTTTGTGAATATATAGGATTTATTCCTATATATCCACCATACAAACTAAGTTGACATTTTGAAGTGAAAAGCTCAACAGGACAAAGTGAGATTTTAATTTATGTACTTAAAGAGAATTTGCCAGTCAGCGTGCAGGCACATGTGCAAGAGACTAAAGAACCATTTCCAAAAGAATAGGCTATTTTGAATGCGTATCTTCCTGGATAAGTATGAATTTAAAATGGATGGGCGCTGGGTATAGTTCTTGGCTTTACTGTTCTCACATGCTTTTTCATAGAAATCGCAGGAGATTTTTTTGTATCAAGCTCACATGTTTTGAGGATGCAAAGGAACAGTTTAAGCAACTGGAGTGCTGATGACACATGCTATGTGTTTAACACTATGCTTTTGGGGATGACGGGACTGTTGACAATCTTGATGATATGCAACTGAAAGACATTATTGAAGAATTGCTGATATGCTATATGTGTATGCATATATATTATATATACCCTTTGGATGTAAGTAAACTGCACCTGAAATGTAACTGAGGGTGAGACAGAGAGAATAAATGATGTTTTCATTACTTATGTCATCTCTATGAGTAATTCCAAGCACTAGTCATTTGAAATTGGTTAAACCTTTGAAAAGATGCAATTTAAAAATCTAGGCAGCCTCTTCAGTTCCCCTCCCACTGTAGGAGCTTTTCTGTCCTCTCAATAAATCCTGCTTCCCTCTCCCCCCAAAAAAATTTACACGGTGACTCTTTTTTTTTTTTTTTGAGTTGGAGTCTCACTCAGTCGCCCAGACTGGAGTGCAGTGGCTGCTCCCGGCCACCGCATCCTCACCTGCTGGGCTCCGGTGATCCTTCCGCCTCAGCCTTCTGAGTAGCCAGAATTACAGGCACACGCTACCACGCCCGGCTGATTTTTTGATTTATTGTAGAGATGAGGTCTCGCTGCCCAGGCGGGTCTCAAACCCGCGGGCTCAGGCAATCCACTCACCTCAGCCTCCCAATGGCGCGGGATTACAGGCTGAGCCACCGAGCCTGACTTCCACGATGACTCAGTGCAAATTTTAGAACCCTGGAGTAAATTATTTTGCCATGTTTTAGGAATATCATCTTGCTTGTAGCAGGGGAGACCAGTTCAAGGTTGCTTTGTTAGTAAACCACTGACTCTCTTTTAATTGTTCCCTAAGTTTTTTTTCACCTGGAAAAAAATAGTATGTAACTAGGAAAGGGGATTTTGAAGACTTATATAATGATTTTTTTTTTTTTTACTTATAACGTCCCTTTATTCAGGTTGCTTCATATTCATAACATTAAATATTTTGCTTAGTTTCATAACAATCGTAAGAAGTAGATTCATAAGCGAAACATATTATTGATTGTAAATATGGAGAAATAGGAATAGATTAGTGAAACGGTAATACCAGCAAGAACATAGGAGTGTAGTCTGTTGGCAAGTGACACTGGCAAAAATTTAAAAAACGACTCTGCAGAAGTTTGTGAAGTGTTTGGTTACTAATGAATGCTAAACATTATAAAGGAAAAGAAAACTATATTCTATATATCATTGCTGCCAATCTCATTTTTAATAATCCAAATAGTTATCAAGAATTTTCTTAAAGATCCCAAATACTTTTAGTTTAAAGCTTTGGAGGCCAGGTGCGGTGGCTCATGACTGTAATCCCAGTGCTTTGGGAGGCAGAAGTGAGAGGATTGCCTAAGCCCAGGGGTTAGCGAGACCAGCCTGGGCAACTTGGTGAGACCTCGTCTCTACAATAAATTTTTAAAATGAGCTGAGCGTGGTAGCACGTGCCTGTAGTCCAGCTACTTGGAAGGCTGAGGCGGAAGGATCACCTGAGCCCAGCAGTTTGAGGATGCAGTAGCCTAAATAAATAAATAATTATTTAAAGCTTTGGAGAGCTTTAATAATTCCCTGAAAATTATAATCACCTTTTTCCTGAAAAATAAATATACAAATTCAAAATTGCCATTAATGGCATTTGAAAGAAGCCAAGCCATCAATTGCTCAGAAGAGAAACGTGTGAATCTTGAGTATCCTTGGGGCTTGGGTAGTTAGTATATGTTTGAGGAGAGAAATTTTGAGGAGGGTCTGTGGACAAGGCCACATTTGCTATGAGGAGACCTGGATTGGTGGTTTACTGTATAGAAGTCCGTGACACTGGAGTGTTTAAGGCAATCACAGTCTAAAGAATACAGGACTTGCGGGGCTCGGTGGCTCAGCCTATAATCCCGCGCCTTTGGGAGGCTGAGGTGAGTGAATTGCCTGAGCCTGCGGGTTCGAGACCCGCCTGGGCAGCGAGACCTCATCTCTACAATAAATCAAAAAATCAGCCAGGCGTGGTAGCGCGTGCCTGTAATTCCAGCTACTTGGAAGGCTGAGGCGGAAGGATCGCCGGAGCCCAGCAGGTCGAGACTGCAGTGGCCGGGAGTGGCCTCTGCACTCCTGTCTGGGCGACCGAGTGAGACTCCAACTCAAAAAAAAAAAGAATACAGGACTTCAATTCCTATGCCAAGGCCCAGGGTATTAGCTCTGCCTAGAATGTCCTTCTGCTTCATCTTTTCCAAGTTAGCTTAGGCTGCTCTTTTCAAAACGTATCCTGGGCATTTCTTCTAGGAAGTTTCCTGAACCCAGACCATGCTTTCCCTGCTCCACTGCCTCCAGGATTGGGCATGCTTTTATGTGGCCCTCATCACATTGCCCCAGAATCCTCTTCCTCCATCTCTGGGCTGCGGCCCCTCAAGGGTTGGGACTGTCTTTAGTTTTTGTATGCCTAATGCCTAGCACAGTATGAAACAGAACAGACAATCAATAAGTTTATAAATAAACAGCTCACACTGAAGCATAGCTATTATACTAATTTAACTAAATACACATTGGGAGACTGAGGCGGGAGGATGCCTTGTTGCCAAGCCTGGGCAACAGCAAGATCCTATCTCAAAAAAATATGTAAATAAGCCGGGCTCAGTGGCTCAGCCTGTAATCCCATACCTTGGGAGGCTGAGGTGAGTGGATTGCCTGAGCCCGCGGGTTCGAGACCCGCCTGGGCAACTTGGTGAGATCTCATCTCTACAATAAATAAAAAATTAGCCGGGCGTGGTAGCGCACGCCTGTAATTCCGGCTACTCGGAAGGCAGAGACTCGCCGGAGCCCAGCAGGTTGAGGCTGCGGTGGCTGGGAGCGGCCACTGCACTCCAGTCTGGATGACAGAGTGAGACTCCAACTCAAAAAAAAAAAAAAAAAAAAAAAAAAAAAATATATATATATATATATATATGTATATACAAAAGGAATTGACTGGAAAAATCTTAAATTATGCAATTTTATGTCTCACATTATAAAAAGGAAATTTTTCATAGGGTATTCATTCTTCTCCCCTGTTGCAAGAAATAAATAGCACATTCACAATTAAGTATTTTCTATACCCCAAATCCTCAGTTTTTTTATGCCCAGGTTTTCTCCCCCAAAGCTTCTGCTTTTCATGTTTCCTATTCTTGAGGCTCGTGATTTCCTTTCTAAGAGTAGTTTTTATGTCAAAGAATCACAGATGATAAATGAGGTGGTTAAGTTTGCCTGTCTTACCTGCTATTTATTGATTTTTAGGTATTAGCTAAAGAGGAGAAGTTTCTTCTATCTCAGAAATAGGGACAATAAAGAGATTTTCGAGGAAGTCTGGACGATCAGGTGAATGCCTGTCTTCCAGGAATCTGCAATTGTGACCATCTGAAACAAAGAAGGGGACAATACACTTTAACTTTCATTTTCTAAATTAAGGGTTTAAGAGCTG
Source organism: Cephalopachus bancanus (assembly GCA_027257055.1). Classification (NCBI taxonomy): domain Eukaryota; kingdom Metazoa; phylum Chordata; class Mammalia; order Primates; family Tarsiidae; genus Cephalopachus; species Cephalopachus bancanus. Next base: position 452,854 of record JAPVLO010000403.1, read on the forward strand.
AACCCTCTAGAAAAGAGCTTCTGGTTGCAAAGAACTGACTCACTCAAGTTTCCTCAAGAAAAGTGGCATTCATTGTGGGCATGCTCACAGATAGCGCCTGAAATCAGACTGGGAAACCTTTCAGGTGCTGACACAGTGGGAGGAACAGCCTTCTCTTTCATTTCAATCTAATTCGCTCACTCTGTATTTGTCTATTTGGGTTCCTCTTTACCTGCTGGTTTAGTCTTCTAGCTTTATTCTGGGCAACTTCTCTCAATCTCAAAGCTTTTTGCTACACCCCTAATTGTTGCGTCTTTGACTTGCCAAGCCCCCATGTTCAGAACTCTACTCTGTCTACGCTACCCATTTCATGGCTTCTTTCCTTATACTCCTTCCATTGTAGTTTTCCCTGATAATTGCCCCATTCTCTTGGGATTTCCTAATCAGATTCCCAAGAAAGAATCTGGGTAGCCCAACTATGTTTTTCAATGTTATGCTCTATAGGTCCTCAGCCGGCTTATGGTTGGAGTTGTCTAAGGGTCAGAAGATCACCTCTAGTTCGGGATGCTGTGGCACAGGGAGATGGGTTGGGCAAGGGATTCGTCTGTATAAAACAGGAGTGCTTTTTAGTTGGAATTATGGAAGGGCCATCTTTCCTTTTGTGTGGCTGACAATGAATGTGTTGACATGCCTAATCTAAGTCCATTATGGAAGTCTAGGAAATTAAGGATATCCAGGTTATTAAAAATTATGTTTCATGGGTAACAATTAGTATAACTGAGATTAAAAGACCATGGGAGCAAATAGCAAATTTATAACCAAAAAACAAAAAAGGAATGGGGAGAGAGAAATGTATTAGAATTAGCTCTTAGATGAGTAACATCATTTCATCCATTTATTAAAAAGCAAGAGTGGGTGAATAGTGCAAGTGGGAATATATTGACATGGATTCCGGAGGCTAGTTTAAAAAGTAAAACCAGGTGCAGTGGCTAGTGCCTGTAATCCCAGCACTTCAGGAGGCTGAGATGGGAGAATTGCTTGAGCCCAGGAGTTTGAGACTGGCCTGGACAACACAGAGAGACCCTGTCTCTGCAAAAATAAAATAAAAAAATAAGCTGGACATGGTGGCTCATGCCTGTGGTCCCAGCTAGTTAGGAGGCTGAGGCAGAAGGATCTCCTGAGCCCAGGAGATTGAGGCTGCAGTGAGCCATGATGGTGCCACTGTACTCCAGCCTGGGTGACAGACTGAGACCCTAACTCAAAAAAAAAAAAAAAAAAGCTGGCTCAGTGGCTCAGCCTGTAATCCTGCGCCTTTGGGAGGCTGAGGTGAGTGGATTGCCTGAGCTCGTGGGTTCGAGACTCGCCTGGGCAGCGAGACCTCATCTCTACAATAAAATCAAAAAATTAGCTGGGCGTGGTAGTGCATGCCTATAATTCTGGCTACTCAGAAGGCTGAGGCGGAAGGATTGCCGGAGCCCAGAAGGTCAAGGCTGCAGTGGCCGGGAGCGGCCACTGCACTCCAGTCTGGGCAACAGAGTAAGACTCCAACTCAAAAAAAAAAAAAAAAGTGAGTATAATACTGGAGTTAGGGACCAGGATGAGGATAAATAGAAATACTAAACTCCATAGGGAGTGTCTGCCTGTGTTCTCTTCCTATACGTCCCCATTCTGAACCCGATGTCTTTTATTCGTAGCTTCTGCAGCAATCTGTCCTGAACTAGTTACGTGAACTTGGGCTGGATACTTGTTCTCTCTGAATCTCAATTTACCATCTGTAAAATAGGGATAATAATTATTATTTCAATAGCTTGTTATAAGAATAAAGTTAGATGGGATTATTTATATGTTTAAGGTGACTGATACACATTGCCTGGTATGTAATAGGCACTCCATAAGGTGTAGCAATTATTCCTAGCACATATGAAGGAAGGAAACATTGACTGAGCGATGTGCTGGGTATAATTCCACTTATTATATAATTTATTCCTTATAATGATCCTGAGAGATTTGTATTATATCCAATAATAATGATAATTATTGCGTATTTGCTGTGTGCCAAGTGCTGAGCTAAAGTCTTTATGCATTGTCTCATTTAAACTGAGATAGTGCTATTAATATCTTCATCTCATAGTTGAGGACAACTGCAGTCTAAAGAGTGTACCGTACCCAAGGTCATACAACTGATAAGCGTCACTCAGAGCTTGAGTATACGTCTGTCTAAACTTAGGTTGGTCTGATTCCAAAGATTTTCCAAAGTTCTACAGTGGCTAAGTAACCAAGCCAAGATTCAGGTCTTGTTAAGGGCAGTACTTCTTCATTTCACTACCAGGGGTACATGCTGATTTAATGAAGGATAGTCTCAGGCACATGCCTATAAGAATCTGTATCTGAATCTGAGTGCCATGATTAGACAAGGACGATGTGGGAAAGGGTACTACTGTGGTTTGAATGTCCCATCCAAAACTTATGTTGAAATTTAATTGCCAATTGTAATAGTATTACAAAGTGGTACCTTTAAGAAGTGATGAGATCATACAGGCTCCTTCCTCATGAATGGATCAATGTCTTTATCTTGGGAGTGGGCTAGTTATCAAGGGAATGGGCTCCTGATAAAAGGATGAGTTCAGCTCCCATTTTCAATCTGCCACTCACATGTGATTGCTCACCAAGTGATGCCTTCCACCATGGGATGACTGGATACAGCCCCTCCATCTTGGGCTTCCCAGTTCCAGAACTGTGAGAAATCAATTTATTTTCATTATAAATTGCCTGGACTGTAATATTCTGTTACAGGAGCAGAAAATGGACTAAGACAGGTACAGACCAAACAGATTTTTAATGATTTAAATATGTTAAAATAAGGTCTCTGAGACCTGAAGAAGTGATTCAGCAAACATGATAAATATCTATTGTGTGCCAGGCAATGAAAATAAGTTTGGCATTGTGGAAAATGCAAGGTGGGTGTGGCTTGAATTCCTATCTTTAAGGTGTTTTCACCCAGTTGAAGGGAGACTGATGCTCACACAACTACTTATAAAGCATATAGCAATGGATCAAAGCACTGTGGTAGTGAAACGAAGAAAACAATTAATTTGGTGGTAAAGACAATGATGGTGAAAGGAACTGGGGAAGGCTTCATGCAGGAGACAACACTTGCAATGGTCCTTGAGGGATGAATATGGAAGTACTGGAAGCCTTCTATAGTTTCCTTTTTTCCCCCCCACCGGTGGTGTTTTAAAGTTTGGTATAAAGTAGCTTTATAATTACTGAGATAATAGACTGACAGATAATAGTGTTTTCAAAGATTAGTTTCTTTGCATGAAAGTGGAGCAATAGCTACTTCTACTAATCATAAGAATATATTGGCATTCTTTTAGACTACACTTACACAGAGCTCCATTGAAGGAATAAGAAAATGGAAGCCCCTGTTCTGTGCTTCCTAGGTTTGAGTTCTAGAGGTGTGCAGCAATCTAACAAAGGACCTACAAATCCCCGAAGTGACCAAATGGTGCAGTAATATCAGTTCTTTTTTTTTTGAGTTGGAGTCTCACTCTGTCACCCAGACTGGAGTGCAGTGGCCGCTCCCGGCCACCGCAGCCTCGACCTGCTGGGCTCCGGCGATCCTTCCGCCTCAGCCTTCCAAGTAGCTAGAACTACAGGCGCACGCTACCACGCCCGGCTAAGTATCAGTTCTTGTGTGGTACTCAGTAGTATTGAGGTATTGGCAGGTGGGTCTTTTATTCCTCTGCTCTTTGGTGATTGTAGACTGTAGTTGGGAATTTCCAATTTTTTGTACATATAATACCAGGATTTCTGGATTTTTTTTTTAGACAGTCCTAATTAAAAATATTCTGTCTTGTCTCTATGAGTATATCCATGATTGGTAGCCTTTGTGTTTTGGTGGTTGTTAATTAAATTGAGTTTCCACATCCTAATCCTGTTTAAAGTGGCCAAATAGACATCTTCTGCATATGGACTTTATTCAAGGTGAAAGTGCATATGAGTCTTTACACTGTAAAGTAGAAACCCAGCTAGGATCTCTTGTTCTGTTTTGGTTTGATTTTTAGCTCAGGTTCCCTTTTCCCAAACTCTGTCAATGGACATCATGCTCATCCTTCTTTCCAGACCTAGCTCAAATAGCACTTTCACAAATGTCACTTTCTTCACAAAATCCTTCTCAATTCCTAGAGCTAGAGGAATCACTCCAGATCCACATTGTCCTTGTTATCTGCTGCTTTTCTTAGAGTGATTGTAATAGCTGTATGTGTTCACTATCACAAATCCCTTAATAATTGATAGAGGGCAGAAAGTTAGGTCCTATTCACCTATGCATCTCCAGAGCACCCAACAGAGTCTTGCCTTACAAGTGTCTGTGCTCAAAGATGTGTGTTGAACTCAACTGGATGGAATTCTTGGCTTCACTGGATTTGTCTTGAGTATGGTAACATTGATATCTGTGCCCCAGTTCTCGTTTGGAAAAGAAACACAGCTTTAAAAATAAAAAGCACCTTAACTGATTTTAAGATGAAAGAGGCCATGTGATATAAAGAGTGATGGTAATTATTATTAATAAGCATCATTAAAATTGTACGAACTGGTAGAATTACTTTCTTTGCTTGCTTTTGCTGGCAGAGTGGGCAGGCTTGATAAACTAACTGGTCATTTCCATCTTTAATATCTATGATTCTTTGAAATTTTATGTAGACAAGTGCAAGCTAATGTGCACTGGAGGGAACAATGGAAACAGCTCATACTCACTGATGGGCTCTGAATTACTCTACTTGTAAGTACTCAGGAAAAAGATCTCAGATTCATTGTGGATTGCTCAATGGAGACATCTGCTTGCTGTGCAGCAGCAGTCAGAGGAATGAATGAGATATAATAGGCTGTATTAACTTTGAGAATGGGATAAAGGAGAATGCAGAAAATAATATAGTGTACACAATTTGGCATTGACTATTTCTGTAATTACAATAAAACATTTTAATGATATACATTGATGTTATGACTTCACCTTAAAATCAGAATTCGGCATTGGGCCCTTTCATTTCAAAGAAAACAAAGCAGAAATACAAAGGATCCAGAGAAAAACAACAGACAGTCTTAAAGACATACAAGGGATTTGCCTGTAATGAGAAACTGAAAAGACAAGGACATTCTAATTTGGGTAAAGGGGAAAAAAATGACATCATATAAATTTATTTAAAATTAATGAAAGTTTCGGAAAATTGCTCCAGCTAGCTTCAGTTTATCCTTGCTAATGGAGGTTGGGGATAGGCAGGATAATTGAAATCCTTGATAATCTCCAACCATTATTTTAGCTATTAGTTGCAGCATCCTGTCCTACCAAAAGTTTTAACAAATGACTAAATATAAGACACTCCAGCTTGGGGGTTTGTGAATGGAACAGCTCATGAGAAAGGGAGCCTGAAGTGCTGGGAATCAGGTGTCCTGGGTTCTAGTTCCTCCTCTCTGTTTATGTCTGTGCAACCTGGAATGCGTTTAATGTCTGTGAGACTTAGTTCCCACATCTGTGAAATGGAAATACTTATTTTACAGGCTTGTTGGGGGAACTGAGTGAGCTCACTGAAGGTGGCTGGTGGGCTACGCTATGCAGTGTTGGGTGCTGGTTGTTGGGAATGCCTGCGTTCACATTCGGCATACAGCCTCAAGAGCTCCCGGCATCTGGGGCTTACACCCCAACTTCCTTTCTCTTCAGTCTCCTACTTTTATGTACTTGGCAGGAGATTTCAGAAGTATAAACTATTTCCTTCATCTCCAGAATCATCCTCAGCATTCCTACTCCCTTGCTCCCAGAAAGCTTTAAAATCATTTTGCACATGTTTTTATTAATACCTGATTAATCAGGGGTCATCTCATGTAATCTTCACAGTAGCCCATTGAGGTGGATACTGCTATTATCCTCATCTTCCTGTTGCAGACACAAAGGCATAGATGGCTTGTTTAGGAACACACAGGAATGGTAGACTAAAGAGTCAAACTTATGGGGTCAATTTACAAAGCCTAGAAAACACAGTTAGGTGACTATACTCATCTCTCCCCTGGGAAGTTACTGGCTTTCCTTGTTTCCATAGGAATTCCTACTCTATCCTTTGGCACCCAACTCAGCACTCATCTTCCCCTCATGGAGGCTGTCCTAAGCCTTCTCTTCCCCTGTGAGAGGTCATCTTGTTTGCCTTAGCACTGTGTACTGTAGCTTTTAACATATTATCTTGTTAACAACAGTAGAAACCCTTACACTCAATTCAATTAATAGTTAGTGATTTAGTTGAACAAGATAATTAAAGCAGGAATCATGAAAAATGATGGAATCATTATTTAAGTATTTATTTTAACTTAAGATATCCCTCAAGTTTTTGATGTGGGGCCAAGGCTTCATCTTTGGAGTTTAAGACCTCCCATTAGAGTGCCGAGCACTGGCTGGGCTCAGTGGCTAAGCCTTAATCCTAGTACTTTGGGAGGCTGAGGTGAATGGATTGCCTGAGCCTGCAGGTTTGAGACCCGCTCGGGCAACTTGGCAAGACCTCGTCTCTACAATAAATAAAAAATTAGCCAGGTGTGGTAATGCACGCCTATAGTTCTGGCTACTTGGAAGGCTGAGGCGGAAGGATCGCTGGAGCCCAGCAGGTCAAGTGCCACTGCACTCCAGCCTGGCAACAGAGTGCCACTGCACTCCAGCCTGGCAACGGAGTGAGACTCCAATTCAGAAAAAAAGAAGAAGAATCCCGAGTCATGTCTTTTGAATAAGCCATATCTCTGAGGCTTTCTCAATCATTTTTTGTCTTGGGTTCTTTAAAGTAGAACAAGATCTTAAAGACATTTGTGAGGCAATCAGATATTTACAGACTTCATGATATTTTACTGTTGGCTGTCCCATGCCTAAGTTGATAGCACATTTTTTTAGTAACTTACTTTTAATGCCTTTTCCCAAATATTTAACTTAGATTTTATAGAAACAACTTATCTCTTTTGCACTCATATGCCATTACTTTAAGTAAGTTTAATTAAATCATGGAGTTATAATAATAGGAAGAACTAGCAGAAATAGATTTGGCAACAAACACTGACTCTTGGTGAGCAGACAACCCCACTGATGGGAACAGCAGAGTGTGGGTGTCCCTGTGTAGCCTGTCACAAGCAGTGATGTCTCAACATGCTGTGGGCCTTCCATCTTTATAGTCAAAGAGGGAATGGAGACCACAGATTCATCAGTTAAATGTCGGTCACTTGAGGGAGCCCCTACTCAATATGGCATCTGTCCCGCATCTCTGCCCTAAAAGATGAATGCCTTGAAGGTCTAGCTTGTATCTTCTAGTTAGTTCCAGAACCTCGCACAATGGTGGCCATACAGTGGGCCCTCAGTGAACATCGACTGACTAGTTAACTGACTACACCAACAGAGACAAAACTCAGCTTTGCCACTATACACCCTCTGGTGGGGGCACCAAGCACCAGCCCACAGTCTAGAAGCTGGACCGGGGTGGGAGGAGAGAGAGAACACACTAGCAAATGAATTTCTAACCTTGCTGCACGCTAAGATGATATATACCATTAAATAGTTTTAAAATGTAGGGAAGCTATAAAGGAGAGGACTTTATGTAATATGTAATGAACCTAGGTAACTCACTAACACAAAGTATCAATGAGACATGTTTGATAACATTTTGTAAAAGATTAGATATATTCTTGCATAAGGAAAAATCCATACATAACAATCATAGTATCTGACTACAAAAAGCCTCTTTGATGATTATGTTCAGGGCCAGCTAGGCCAAAAAAACTTTTTTCTTACTGATTTACCCTTGCAGCTTTAAGTTTATTATATGCTTTTTTGTGACAAAGTAAAGCATCTTGAATTAAGCACCAACAGAGGAAAGAAGTCAGATGTGAAGGTAATTAAACTTGACAAAGACATACACACATACACACACACATCTATATATCTATACATATATATGTATGTTTGTGCGTGTGTACATATATGTATACCTACATGCACACACAAACATACACACACTTATTTATATATGTATGTGTGATCTAATGGAGGTAAATATTTTCATTAATTTTCCATACTGGCAACGCTTCCAATTTTTTTTTCTACCTCCTAAATTCAGATGATCCTCTGCCTTATCCTCCTGAGTAACTGGAACTACATGTGTGCACCACCAGTCTCGGCTAATATTTTTATTTCTATTTTTGTAGAGACGAGATCTTGCTATTTTGCCTACGCTGGTTTTGAACTCCTGGGTTCAATCAGTCCTCCTGTCTCAGCCTCCCCAGATGCTGGGATTACAGGTGTAAGCCCAGCCCCATTCCAATGATTCATTCTTTTTTTTTTTTTTTTTTGAGTTGGAGTCTCACTTGGTCGCCCAGACTGGAGTGCAGTGGCCGCTCCCGGCCACTGCAGCCTCGACCTGCTGGGCTCTGGAGATCCTTCCACCTCAGCCTTCCGAGTTGCCGGAATTACAGGCGTGTGCTACCACGCTCGGCTGATTTTTTGATTTATTGTAGAGATGAGGTCTTGCTGCCCAGGTGGGTCTCGAACCCGCGGGCTCAGGCAATCCACTCACCTCAGCCTCCCAAAGGTGGGGGATTACAGGCTGAGCCACCGAGCCCGGCTCCAATGATTAATTCTTGAGGACCTCCCTGTTCTTAAGAGGTTGTGAAACAGTTGTCTAGAAAAGGAAGAATAGAATTAACATTGTATTGAGCACTCATTGTGTACTAGTCATCATGCTGTTTAATATTTGCTAGCATATTCCTTTGGATATAAGTTGCTATTGATTTTTGTAAGACCCACATTACTTTATATGCCACTATGAGAGAAAACAAAACCAAAGCACCCAATTAAACTATATGTATACCATACACATCATCAACGTTAAAATGCATGTCAACTTCAGAGCTATTAAAATGTGATAAAATATGCATTTTCGAATCAATGAGGTGCGGTATCTCATTTAATACCCCCAACAACCCTTAGACTAAGTAATAATATAGGTAGATGAAGAAAGTGAGGCTCAGAGAAGTCAAGTATTTATCTAAAAGTCAAGTATCAGGTAAATTTTAGGGCTGCAATTTGCAATTTGACCCAAATTAGTCCAACTCCAAATCCAGTGTCCATTTCATGGTACATTGAAGTTAACACGTCCCAGAACTCAGAGCTTTTCAAAAATAAATAAATAAAAGCATCGTATTTCTCTAAAAGCATTTTTCTTTGGACTTTTCTCCCAAAGAGCTGTCTTCAGAGGAAACTGTGGATGACGCTAGAGTCAACGGTAGCCATGGATTTCTAAGGATAGAAGGGGATTTTGAGTTTCCCTGGTCTGGTCTCCCACCTGATGTGAAATAACATTCCTAGGGGGCACACCGATCCTGCAGAAGCACCAGTGGGGATAGAGCCACTCAGGCCACTTGGTGCACCTTTCATGAGCTTTGCCGTTACCTATTCACTAGTCCTGGTTCTGTCTGTGGAGACATACGACCTCAGCATTCTCCATCTTAATATGACTTGGCCCTTGCTATATTTGAAAACAGGGTGCCCCTAAGATTTTTTTTTTCTCCAGGTGGAATATTCTGAATTTCTTATAAGATGTGGCTTAGAAATCTCTCTCTCTGGCTGCGATGCTGAGTGCATTCAGTTTGTCTGTATTCTGTTTAAAGAAAGGCATTCGAAATTGGCCACTTGGCTCCATATGGAGTAGAGAACTATCACCTCCCTTGCTTTGGCTACCACACTTCTTTGGGTGCAGCCTGATAGTGCATTTGATTTTTCTAGCACCTCATCACAAAAGTGTAAACTCCTCCTCTTCCTGCTCCTTCTCCTTCACTCTCTCTTTCCTCCTCTTTTTTCTTTCTTATTTTAATTTTTTTTTAAACACATGCTGCTAGATAGGCAACCTGGACTTTTGTGATTTATATGTTGGACTTAAATTGTTTCTACTTTTATACATTCGTAAATTTATCTTGTTAGAATGGACATTTTGAGGGCTTTTGTTTTTTTGCATTTGATGATAATCTTTCCCAAATTAGATTTTTAAAAATGTTTTTTGTAGTGTTAACCAAATTATTGCTACATAAATTGAACAGAACAGGCTCAAAGACAGAGCCCTTTGGGAGATCATAAGAAATATTTTAGGTGTTCTGTTACCAATCCACCAAACTCTTTTGTCATCTCCCTGTGTTTATCTACCTTGTCTATGAGAATAGCAGGTGCTTCACATGTGCCATTTCATTTAACCTGTACAAAACCTTCATGTACCAAATATTTTTGTTCCTGTTTTACAACTAGATAAACTAAACCTTAGATAGGTGAAGCAGTTTGCCCAGAATTACTCTGTTTGTTAAAAGCAGAACCAGGATTTTACACACAAGTTTTCACGTCCCTCCTACACTACTGTGGTTGTATCTCTTGTGAGTTACCTTGATGATGCAGAGATGGCATTTTTACCTCATTTTCTACAACTGCAGGAGAATGCTTCTGACCCCAGACAGACAAACGTCATAATAGAAATGCACTCTTTTCCTTTGACACTCAGAGTAACTCAGGCATGAGCGGATACCTCATTTCTCTGTAAGGATAGGACACATATCTTTACCTTCCCTTCCCATTGACCTCTCTTAGAAACAGATACAAAAATAGTATTTGAAAAAGAAGAGTCTTTTCTGAACTGTCTGGGCCCGGAAGTTACCCAGAGAAAACAGATGTTAAGAAGCTAGTAGAAAGCTGGTTACCTAAACCTTTGGTGATAAATACAGACCACTGCAAAATTAAAAGAAAAGAGAAAGAACCTAAATGATGCAGGGAACTATTCCTGCTATTCAAACTGCAACTGTTATAAGCTTATTAGTAGGCAAAGTGGTGGGATGGACAGGATTCATGAGGAGCAGCGGTGCAGGGCAAGTAAGTTGTACACTCAAGTGTCAGCTGCAATGTTTCTCTCTCACCGTGGGACTGCTCTTTGGTGGATTCCTTTATCTTCCAGGAATAGTCTTTTTAACTATTAAAAAGGAATAAAAACAAGGCACCCTTACTTCAGGGGAACCTCATTATTCTCAGACATAATTAATAACAGATGGTTTGCAATGTACTAACAATGGTAAACAATGCACTAACAATATGCGTAATTTAATATCAGGGACATGGAGGTATCCTATTATTCATAAAGAGAGTCAAAGTCAGTGCATGAAGCAAAAGATAGTGAGTGAGGAAAAGTTGACTTGTTGCTTCTAAGCAAATGCCGAACCCATTTTCTACGTACATAGAAGCATTTGCTCCATGAGGAAGTTCATTCACTACCTTTCTTCCAAAGCAGACGCACTTAAGATAAATGAACTCAGCAAAGCAATTGAGTGAGGTAAACCCCAACACACTAATTTAGCCTTTCTGGAATGCTAATATAGTACAGTGAAGAATTAGGGAATTAGCTGAAACTTTTATCTTTTTTTCTGAAAAGGAACTGCTCAACTCAAAATTAATTGCTAAGGGAAATGGCTTTACAGTATTTCCCATAAACCTACCATGGGGACTGAAGGACTGTGGGTAGTGGGGAGGCACAGACATGGAATCTATGTCCTAGGGCACTGTTAACACAGTGCATAATTTTTAGCAACTCCCAGGTGACTTTTTCTGACATCCATTCCATGTAAAACAATGGAAACCTATTTCCATGCTTATTTGTGTTTCCCAGGAGCCCTTAAATGCCATTGTGAAGATTAAAGGGCTAGACCCTTCTTATTCCCTCTTATGATTATTCATAATTTTCTGAAATCATCTTATTGAGCGATGCCGCCCAAAGATGAATTTTAGGGTCTATTTATCTATTTATTCATTTGTTCACTCATTCCTCAACAAATATTTATCAAGCACCTCCTTCATGCCATGTTCTTTGCTGGGAACTAATAGGCATAAAAAATGAATAAGACTCAGTCCCCATCCTTAAGGAGCTAATAATTGACTAGGGGAATAAGACATGTACACAGATAACAGTAATACAAAGAAGAATATAATAAATGCATTTAAAAGTTTCAGACAAAATCCTGTGGGAGGTTCACATCTAGACAGAAAGGGCAGAGAAAGTGTCATTGGAGATGGTATCATTTGACTCCAGGGATTGAATAGTATAGGATCTCAACAGATGTTATTGGGGAAGCATCAGTTCTCACCCAGGAAACAGCATAAATAAAACAAGCCACGTTCCGAGAAGAGCAAGTAGACAAGTTTGGTCAGAACATCCGATGTGCACAGTCAAGTGTGGAGAGAAGGGGTACCTAGCGGAGGATCTTAAAAAGAAGGTTAGAGAATTTCAGTTTAGTTTCTTGGACACTGGGGAGCCATTGAGAGTTCTTAAGCAGGAAAATGACATAAGCAGAACTTTATTTTTTGGAAGACATATCTGGCAGTAGTATGTGAGGTGGGTAGCGGAGGCATCAAGCATGATTCTGGAAGATGACTTTGAGAGCTAGTGAAGTAATTCCAGGAGAAGTGATGAAGATTTGAATTAGGGTGATTAGCAATAGAAATACAAAGTGGGGGATGAGCTTCATAAACACTGTTCAGGCAGACTTGATGGAATTCGGGAATAGATTCAGTGAGGGCAGGGAGAGACTCACACATGACTAGATAACTGGCAACATGATGATGCTTTTAAGAGAAACTGGGTGCATGCACAAGGGCATTTACACTTAAGAGTTTGGGCAGGGGGGTGACAGGATTAGGAGTAATCTTTTTAAAAGGCAAATCAGATCTCATTGCTGCCCTGCTTAATGTTGAAATGGCTTTCCACTGCATTTAGGATAAAATCCAACCCCCTCTCTATGGCCTAGTATAAGCCCTACATGATCTGGTCCCTGCTTTTCTCTGACCTCTTCTCCTAATACTCTCCTTTGCTTCTGCTTTAGCCACACTGGCCTTCTTTTACTTCCTCAAATGCATTTCTGCCCCAGGACCTTTGCATTCACTGCACCTTCTGTCCAGAACACTCTGCCCCTAGATCTTCACATGGCTGGCCCTTTCTTGCCTGTGAGGTCTCAGCTTAAATTTCACCTCTTCGCAGAGGCCATTTCTAACCAATCAGTTCCTGTACCCTTCACCCACAACCACTCTTGATCACATTGTCCTACTTTCTATTCTCCACAGTATTGATCTTAATCTGAAATGATCTCATGTTTTTTACTTTGTTTGTTTCAGTTCCTCTCCACCAAAAGAAAGTTCTGAGTGTGTCTTGTTCATTGCTGTACTCTGTTAGAATTTGAACCTAGCACATATTAGGTACTTCAAAAATAGTTATTGAATGGCTAGATAAATCAGTGGGTTCTCTTTAGGGTTTGTTGACTTTTCATGCAAGTGTAACATTCAGGTAGACATGGGCAACAAGAACCTGGATATAAGGGATTAGAACTCAAGGGAGGGCTAGGTTTGACATCTGCTTAGGAGATGGAAAGTCAGGAGAAAGCATGACAACTTGTAGGAAAAGGCCTTTTTTTTTTCTTTTTAAGAAAAAGCATCACTTCACTGCTTCTATCTCAGTCACCGAGCTTATCAATGGCTATTTTAAAACCTACCGTATCCATCCAACTTAACCTTCAGTGTCCAAATGAGTGTCTGTTGTCCTCCAGAGATATTCTACATGGTAGACTTTAGCAAAAATGCTACCTTGTCTGAAGTCATTTATGGAATTTCTGTTTTAGAATTGCCTATAGAGTTCACCGTGTTTTAATAATAATGTAAAATAGTAACAACTACCATGTACTATGTACTTGTGCCAAGCACTGTCCTAAGTGTTGTCCTATTTAATCTACCCCATAAAACTGTATAGTAGGTAAAATGATTCCCCAATGTTGCAGTTGAGGAAACTGAGACTCAGATATGTTAAATTCTTTGGACAGTGTCACGTCTGAGGTTCAAATTCAGTCTTGGGGACTCCAAAGCCAGCATGTTAACCACTTTGTAGTATCCTGAGAGGGGTGGCAGTGGGGACTGGAACATTCACTGCCTCTGAATGTGGATGTGACTCTTGGAAACAACCAGAAGCTGTAGAACAAAATTCTGACTGTGTCACTCGATAGGTGAGTGATCTCAGACTAGTAGCTTTCTCAACAATAAAATGATGCCGAGAATGCTCTCTTATAGGATTGTTCTGTCAAGTACAATCTGTAAAACATCTGGCACATTGTGGGAAATTAATTTTCCACTTCTTTCTGTTTCTCATAAGAGACACACCAACTCTTGATTTGTTCAGGGTTTGATTATCTGGTTGGTGGATTATTGAGTCCCTTGCTTTTCCTCATCTTTGCCGTTCCTATTATATTTAAAAGTATTTTATAATTTGTTACGTTTCCATGTTAAAGTTAGGCAAGGGAAGGGATTGGAAACTATAATGTCTGTGAAAGAAACTGGAAAAATGAAGTATGAAGTGATTGGTTCAAATTACTGCTTCATTACTATTTGAAATCTGCCACCTTGGGCAAACATCTGGGTCTCAATTTCCTCATTTGTGAAATGAGAAAATACTACTTGTCTTCTATATTGCAGAGTTGTTTTGAGGGTCAGACTATAGCCATGAAAGACTTTTAAAGAGCATAAGGTTATACATATATAACTGTAAAATACTATCATCATTGTCTGCCTTACAAAATGAGAGTCCATCTCGTTAGAAGGTCTAAAACAATTGTGCTGTATTTGTAAATTGCCTAAATTAAACCCATGCCTTCCTTTATTCTTCAGTTGAAACAGTTCTCAAACCACTCCCTTGTTCTTCTATCTTTATACTTAAAGTCTGGCTTCAACAAAGTTGATAACTGCCCTAAATTAATTAAAATTAAATAAAGTTTAAAATTCAGCTCTTCAGTTACACTAGCCTAATTTCAAGTACTCAGTAGCCAAGTGTCTACCATAATGGACAGTGAAAAGAGAGAACATTTCCATCTAAAAGTTCTATTGGGCAACACTGTTATTGATATTCTTGAACTACATTTTTCCATGCTTTCCTTCACCCCTTTAGTTATGATAAAACCATGCTAGCTGTTCTTAAGTTAATAGCCCAATGTACTTGCCAACGACTAAATCATAGACTATCAAGAGTCTAAAGGATATTAACCTCATCTCTTCTAACCTTTTAATTTTATACATGAGAAAATTTAAACCCAAAGAAGTACAATCAGTTGCTCAAGCACATACGACTCTTAAATGATTCTCTACTACTATTTTCACAGTGTAACCATAAATCCATGAATAGTAGAGAAGGCTTACATTCTTCTTGCAGGACTGCTAATACCATCCATTTCAGAAGCAAAATATGCCTGAGACACACTTACAAGTGGCTTGCTCTTGTCGGTGAGCAGTCTTCCTCCTGCCTGGCCAAGTGCTGCTGGTGCGCCCTCACCATGTCACAGTGGAAATAAGCTGAAAGTTGGATGGCACACCTTTCCACCACATTTCTGTTAGCTTACACCACTTTTCTGCCCTAGAAGGCCGGATGCTCTGGGAACTAGAATATTCTGTGATTCATAATTCCCTAGACCCAGCTCAAATCCCCTGGGATAAGCTTTATGTCTTAACACATTTATTTAAATCATATAATACTGGATCTTTAAGCAAACTGCTAGGGAAGTTGGAATGAAGATTGTTGTCTCCCAGGATTACCTGTAATTCAGATGTAAAATACTCTTGTTTGTAGCTCTTGGTACATAGTAGGTGCCCAATAGATGTTTAACAAAGCTCTTGAGACATAGTAGGTACTTGGTTGATGTTTGATTCCCTTCTCTCCAGATCCACCCACTTCTATTTCTGTTCTCTCACCAGTGGACAGCCCTTTTCGAGATAACCAACACAATACTTGCAATTTCCATCTTCGGGTTGCTAGAACCCCAAACTACTGTTTCTTAAAATTGTTTTTTTTCTTTTAAACTTGCTACTCCAGTTCAAATGTTTCTTTCTTTTTTTTTTTTTAATTTGGAGTTTCACTCTGTCACTCAGGCAGGAGTTCAGTGGCCGCTCCCGGCCACCGCAGCCTTGACCTGCTGGGCTCCATTGATCCTTCCACCTCAGCCTTCCAAGAAGCTGGAACTACAAGCGCACGCTACCACACCCGGCTAATTTTTGATTTATTGTAGAGATGAGGTCTCGCCAAGTTGCCTAGGCAGGTCTCGAACCCGCGGGCTCAGGCAATCCACTCACCTCGGCCTCCCAAAGCACTGGGATTACAGGCTGAGCTACTGAGCCTGGCCCAAATGTTTCTTAAAATTCTTATCCCTTTGACTAATCTTCAATGAGGGCCCACAATCAAGGACACTGTATATTAACAGTTTTAAGGTTTGAGGGGCTATATTTTAACAACTTTATCATCAAGACATTCAGCATTAAGACAATCTGGTTAATGTAGAAGCATTTCTAAAGATAAAAGAGTGCAACAATTGAAGTAGGAGATATGCCAGAAACTTCACTGTGTGGTCACTATATATCACTCCAATATGTGACTAGATTGAGCAACTGCAGGGTTCGCTCTTTAGGTGAAATGAATGTTAGGGCCTTACAGGGAAAAGGGTTGATTAGGTACTCGAGAACAAACTTTATGTATAGGCAGGGGTAGATCCAGGTTTTGTGGAGCCTGAAGCATAGTCTATTTGCGGAGCCTTTCTGAAGAAAAGAATATTCAAAATTACTTAGGTGCATGCAGGACCTTGGAAGGACACTGTGAAAGTGAAGGCCCTAAAGCTTCATTGTTTTTTGTCTTGTGTGTAGGATGAACTGTGTTTCTTTATGTTTAAGATACTTCACATTTGGAGTGAAGAGAGAATGCTAGGTGGAAGCATCATAGAAGGATTCTGGATATGTGAAGTTATTGCATCAGGTACCTTTTATTAACTAACCTTGTATGAAAGCTAGAAAATAAGGGTTGAATTGGGCCCTTTGGGAAATAGAGTCCAGATGGCTGGGAAGCCTGAGAGGAGGACAAGAACCTCCTCCAATGTGGAGAAGGAGTTCCACTCTAATACTGAAATTACTTGTTGATAGTTTTGTTTTGCTCAGTGAAGGGATATTGTATTATTTTATTCCTCTCTTGTTTTCTAAAAAAACCAACCCCTTCCTCTCTTGACATACACACAATTCCCACAAGTGGATTTTACAAACCCATTGACTTTGGTAATGATTTCTTGTACAGGTAAATTCGTGGACTGTACAGAATTGATGAACTTAAGTGAAGTTTTTCAGAAGATAGTTCGGTTTTAAAAAATCTCCTTAATGGAGATTGTTGATACTGTTGCAATAGTAACATCATCAGTAAGTTTAGAAAGAGAATTCTACTCCAGCCTGCTTTTCACAATCATAGATAACTTATTTCCAAAATAGTCTGAGTTGACATTTTCACACATACTTGGTATATGCCTAAGGGAAATTTAGGAGGGCAAGACAAAATGGAGCCCATTCACTTATTTTTGAGTCAAACAAAACCAAGGAGAAAATATTTCTTTTTTTTTTTTTTTGAGTTGGAGTCTCACTCTGTCGCCCAGGCTGGAGTGCAATGGTCGCTCCCGGCCACCGCAGCCTCGACCTGCTGGGCTCCTGCGATCCTTCCACCTCAGCCTTCCACGTAGCTGGAACTACAGGCGCGCGCTACCATGGCCGGCTAATTTTTTTATTGTAGAGATGAGGTCTCGTCAAGTTGCCCAGGTGGGTCTCGCCCGCAGGCTCAGGCAATCCACTCACCTCAGCCTCCCAAAGGCACGGGATTACAGGCTGAGCCACTGAGCCCGGCTGAGAAAATATTTCACTTACAAAAAAGATATACTCAAAAATTAATAGTATAAAAATCATATTTTTAAAACATCGAATCTGGCAGGTAACTGACCCTCAATGAGAATAATGCCTAACTCTGTTAAAGAAAGTATTTGGGAAAACAATGAGACCATAAGAAGTGAAAGCAAGTAGTGTTCCTGCACAGTGAGGCCTAAATCTGTTTTTTCCTAAGAGCCTGCCCCTCCTTGAATCTCAGGAACCAATCTCTCTCTCCTTCTAATGTGGAGATCTCCTTATCTACTTCCAGGGTGGCCTTGCTAGTGACCCAGCAGGTCTGACTGCCTTTCTGCTCAACTGCTGGCTATCTATTTCAAAATTTATAGTCCATTGCAGCTCTAACAATCACACTTTCAATTGCATGCTACACAGCTCTGCAACTCATTTGTACATACAAACATTTAGTGAACTCCATACTCTCTGTGACAAAGCATGCTAACTGCTTTCTTACGGAAGCCCTTGCATATCAAGCTTTAGATATGCTAATGATCTCACCCACTTCTGCAATCAATATCTCATCTTTTTAGTAATGTCCAAGCTATCTTCTTGTTCTCAAGAAAGTCCTAGTCTTGTTACTTTTTCCAATAGACACTTCTTCCAATAGTATTGAAGAGCTTTAGGGCAAAGCCTTGAGGTTAAATAATCTCGAAAGAGATGTGGTTCCACAGCCTTGAGGGACTTTAAAACCTAGCAGAGCAAATTCTTTCTAACAAATGCTCTGTTTACTGATACAACCTAGAATGCCCCACTTCATGAAACCCCCAAGTTTTTGAGTTAGAAGGAATCGCAGCGTACCATTTGATCCAACTTCTAACTGAATGCTTAAGTCCCTTCTATCATTAAATTTCATACCTGGGCAATGTTGAAACTGAAAGGTTGTTAGAAGAAAAAGCAAAAAGAAACCAGTTTCTTAGTCGCGTCCCTTGTATCCAAACAGAGTAAGAATTAGTAGTCTGTGATTTCTGTATATCTACCTGAGGGGGAATCCTTTGCTCTTTTTCAAATATAGATAAGGACCAGATGAAATAGGAGGGCTGATTCAAGAGGACTATTAGCAGTCTCCTTCTTTTACTGCTGTCCCTCAGTCCCTACAGATTTTCTAAAAGACATAGTAAAGTTAAATAATATGACATGAAGCCATCTTTAAAGAGTGACCAGCTTCTATCTAGGCCCAGGGCACCAGAAAAGCCAAGAGAAGGCACATTTCTTTAAGTGCATTATTGCATCTGTTCTTAAATTTTCTCCATGTCTTTTCAATGTCTATTGTGTTCATCCTATCATTCTCATTCATTCATTCATTCATTCAGTCATTCCCTGAGTGCCTTAATGCATCTGTTCTTAAATTTTCTCCATGTCTTTTCAATGTCTATTGTGTTCATCCTATCATTCTCATTCATTCATTCATTCATTCAGTCATTCCCTGAGTGCCTACCACTGTGCCGGTGCTAGGGAACTCTAGAAATAATAAGATAAATTTCTTTGCTGAAGAGAAGAAATGACACTATGTAGTGTAGTGATGAATGAACAGTTCAACAGACAGTAACAAAAATTATTAATAGAAGCTTAGAGAAGGGAGGGTCTAACTAAGGGGGCAGCTGGGAGAAAACAGGGGAAGGAGAAAACTCTGATTCTGAGCGTTATAGCTCTAGTGGAGTCTTCTGGTTGAATACATGGGCAAAGGAGGCAAATGGAGGAAGGGCACTCAGTAAGAGGGAACGGCATGTGCAAGGTTATGGAACTATTAAAAAACTAAAAGCTTTTTTAGTAAATAGTTACTTTCTTTTTTGAGTTGAGGTCTCACTCTGTTACCCAGACTGCAGGGCGGTGGCACAATTACGGCTTATCGCAACCTTGACTTCCTGGGCTCAGGTGGTTCTTTTGCCTCAGTCTCCTGAATAGCTGGGACTACAGGTGTGTGCCACCATGCCTGCCTAAGTTTTTTTTTTTCTAAAAATGAGGTCTAACTGTGTTGCTCAGGCTGGTTCTTGAACTCCTGGGCTCAAGCAATCCTCCCTCCTCAGCATCCCAAAGTACTGGGATTATAGGCAGGAGCCACCACACCCAGCCATTATTTTCTTGAAAAAGATTCTTTTTTGGAGAGAGTAGAAAGAAATTAGCAAGGGGCCACAAAAGGAAGAGTCTGTCCCCTGATAAGAAATTTAAACTGTATCCTGTAAGATCATTCTGACAGTTTTGGAACAGGGCAAGACTGGAGACAGAGATACTGACTGGCAGACTCATAGTGAAGCAGATGAAAGGTGGTGAGGGCCTATGATGGCAAGAAAGAGGAGGGAAGGATGTGTTTAAAACATTTTGGAGATAGAATCTGCAAGACAATGTGGGAGTGAGGGAGTGAAGAGAGTCTAAGATGACTCAGGTTTCTGGCTTAGACACCTAGATATTAAAGAGGCCATTTTCTGAAGGAAGAACAAATAAGAGTTGTAAAAGAAGAATCAGGTACAAGAGAAGATTTGTTCTATTTATGTTTACTTTAAGATTCTATGGGACATCCTGATGGTGATGTCTAATGGACTTCTGGTTGGGAAAATCCAGCTAGAACTGTAGTTAGTTTCAGCAGACATTTATCGCTTACTTTCTATATGTCAAATATTTTGTTTAACAGGATGTCTGGGCTAGAGATCCTGGTTTGCAAGCCATCTGTTTGTAAGCAGCAATGAAAGCTATGGAAAATCACCTAGAAAGAGGATGTTGAATGAAAAGAGAAAGTGTTGGGATGGAACGACGGTGATCCCCGATGATCCGTGAAAAGTTAGAAGACACAGTTGAGATAAAATAAGAAGTGAGGAAAATAGAAAGGTGGTGTCATGGAAGCCATGTTAGGGAGAGAACTTCGGGCAGCATCCATAGTGCAAACCCGGCAAAGAGGCCGGGCATGAGGTCATCTGGAAAGTACCTTCTGGACTTGAAGATTTGAAGTCATTTGTGACCGGGGTGAAAGTAGTTTCTATGAAGTGGGGCAGGTGGAAGATTTGCAAATCATCCTTTTCGGGGCAGGGATCGTGTTTTCAAATTCTTATATAGTTATACTCTCCTGTTCCTCATCCTATCCCTTTTCCCCACTCCCACTCTCCTGAAGACAAAACTATTGACTGATTTTCTAATCAGTTTCCTTTACTTTCCCTAGAGTTTCCCTTGGCTTTCACAACCATCTGTCTATATGATTTCTTTTACACTTTTACTTCTCTCTTGAGTTCCAGATATATTTTCAATGACCCATGGACAACCTCAACCTTGATCTTCCATGGGCATCTTGAGCAAAACAAAATACATTTATCTTCATCCAAAAAGTCTGACCTTTCTTCTGTATTCGCTTTCTTCCTCTCCTCCTCCTCCTCCTCCTCCTCCTTCTTTAGAGAAGGCTCTCACTCTCTTATCCAGGCTGGAGTGCAGTGGCACAGTTATAGCTCACTGTAGTCTCAAACTTCTAGACTCAAGCAATCCTTCTGCCATAGCCTCCCAAGTAACTGGCGCTACAGGTGTGTGCCACCATGTCCAACTGATTTTTAAAATTTTTTGTAGAGATGAGGTCTTCCTATGTTGCCTAGGCTGGTCTTGAACTCCTGGCCTCAAGCAGTTCTCCTGCCTTGGTCTCCCAAAATGCTAGGATTAGAGGCATGAGCCACTGCACCCAGCCTCTGTATTACCTTAACTAGTTAAAGAATAACCAATCTGGCTGGCACAGTGGCTCATACCTGTAATCTACCATTTTGGGAGGCCAAGGTGAGAGGATCACTTGAGGCTAGGAGTTCGAGACCAGTCGAGCAACATAGGGATACTGCATCTCTACAGAAAATTTTAAAAATTAGCCAGTGGTGTGCACTGGTAGTCCCTGCTACTCAGAAGGCTGAAGTGAAAGGATCGCCTCAGCCCAGCAGGTCGAGGTTGTGATGAGCTGTGATCATGCCACTGTACTACAGCCTGGATGACAAAGTAAGACTCCAACTCAGAAAAAAAAAAGAATACCTAATCCCTAGTCTTTCATCCAGCCCCCTCAGACTCATCAAATTCTTTCACCTCCTAATTTCTATACCTAGGTATCCATGCAGATATTGGATTTACCTTTAAAATGTCTTCTGTCTTCAAAGTTAGCATTTTCTTTCTCCATCTAACACTGCGTATATACTTCTTTTAGGTATCATTTCATTTTATCATAATTTTGTTATGCACACATCTCCTCCTCTAAATCCTGAGATCCTTGAGAATAAGATTGTTGCCTTATTTGATCTTATAGGCCTACCTCTAGTATAGCACCTAGCACCTGGAAGATGCTCAACACATATTTGTTGGATGAATGAATGCATGAATGAAAAAGACCTTTTCTTTTTTTTTTTTTTTTTTGAGTCAGAATCTCACTTTGTCGCCCAGACTGGAGTGCAGTGGCCGCTCCTGGCCACTGCAGCCTCGACCTGCTGGGCTCCGGCAATCCTTCCGCTCAGCCTTCCAAGTAGCTGGAACTACAGGTGCGCACTACCACACCCGGCTAATTTTTTGAATTATTGTAGAGATGAGGTCTCGTCATGTTGCCCAGGCGGGTCTTGAACCTGCGGGCTCAGGCAATTCACTCACCTCGGCCTCCCAAAACATGGGATTACAGGCTGAGCCACCGAGCCCGACCAAAAAAGACCTTTTCATAGGTGGCATTTGCTTGACCATCCACAAGCTGAGGAACCATTTCTCTGCCTGTGGTTTCCCTGCCCCTGCCCTCTGATATGCCTGCCCACCCAGCTCCTTCGCTTTAGCTGTAGTTGGGTGACATCTGACCTTTGCCTAAAGAAGACTGGATGCGTTAAGCCAACTGGTTGTGAATTTACCCTCCTTGTCCCTCCAACAGAGGAAAACACTCCAGATAGGAAGAGAGGGGGTGGAGGTAGAGGGTAATGACTAGAGATCAATTACTCCTTCTTTAGAGAAGGCTCTCACTCTCTTATCCAGAGTGCAGTGGCACAGTTATAGCTCACTGTAGTCTCAAACTCCTAGGCTCAAGCGATCCTTCTGCCATAGCCTCCCAAGTAACTGGTGCTACAGGTGTGTGCCACCGTATCCAACTGATTTTTAAAATTTTTTGTAGAGATGAGGTCTTCCTATGTTGCCTAGGCTGGTCTTGAACTCCTGGCCTCAAGCAGTTCTTCCGCCTTGGTCTCCCAAAATGCTAGGATTACAGGCATGAGCCACTGCACCCAGCCTCTGTATTACCTTAACTAGTTAAAGAATAACCAATCAGCTGGGATCGGTGACTCAGCCTGTAATCCCGCGCCTTTGGGAGGCTGAGGTGAGTGGATTGCCTGAGCCCGCGGGTTCGAGACCCGCCTGGGCAGCGAGACCTCATCTCTACAATAAATCAAAAAATCAGCCGGGAGTGGTAGCACATGCGTGTAATTCCGGCTACTTGGAAGGCTGAGGCGGAAGGATCGCCGGAGCCCAGCAGGTCGAGGCTGCGGTGGCCGGGAGCGGCCACTGCACTCCAGTCTGGGCGACAGAGTGAGACTCCAATTCAAAAAAAAAGAATAACCAATCTGGCGGATTGGTTTGTCAATTACTCCTTCTGAAGATACTGTCTTCCCAAGGCTGACCCAAATGTAGTTCAGAATAGGAACTCAGTAATTGATTCTTGAAGAAATAAATGAATGACCAAAAGTGTGAATGTAGAGGAGAACTGTAAATCAGATCCCTGGCTTTAGAGAATAACCACTTCCGTACCACCAGGGAAGACTAGCCTTAAAGACTTTTTAGAAAGAGCAATTTTTTTTTTTTTTTTTTTTTTTTTGAGTTGAAGTCTCACTCTGTCCCCCAGACTGGAGTGCAGTGGCCGCTCCCGGCCACCGCAGCCTCGACCTGCTGGGCTCCGGTGATTCTTCTGCGTCAGCCTTCCGAGTAGCCGGAATTACAGGCATGCGCTACCACGCCCAGCTGATTTTTTTATTTATTGTAGAGATGAGGTCTCGCTGCCCAGGCGGTCTCAAACCCGCGGGCTCAAGGCAGTCCACTCACCTCAGCCTCCCAAAGGCGCGGGATTACAGACTGAGCCACCGAGCCCGGCTAGAAAGAGCAATTTTAAAAGTTTGACCTTTAAGTGAGGTTCTTACTAGAGAGGTTCTAGCCTCTCAGCCTCCCAAATGTGTCATTATATACTGAAGTCACTGTAGATAGTATTTTCAGGGACTTAAAGGGGACTGATTGGACATACACAGTCCTGAAAAAATCAACTCCATTTGGTGCTTATCCTGGTCAGATGGAGACAAAAACAAAACAAAACAAAAAAACCAGATAGGACATAGGCTCCCTAACGCCTCTGCCTCAAGTGACCTTCAAGCACCTCTGTGTTTTTTAGAAGTCGATCTTGGATAGCTGTGAGTTCCACATTCCCTGGGGAATTTCTCGGACACGCTCAAAAAGAAGGTGTTGTTTTTTGGCAATTTCATTGACTACTTTTTCTCCTATAGCAACAAATGTAAAACATTTTTGTTTTTCTTTTGACCTTAGATGTGGAAAGCTGGTGTGTTTTCTCAGGCAAATATCCCAACATCCTGTCTTCAGAGGGAAATAGTGTAGACTTGGGCACATCCGTCACCTTTCTGGTTCACAACTTCTTCATTTGTTATAAAGGGGTTGGTTGACAACCAAATTTTCCCTTAGATCAGGTCTGCTGTGATTTGGGGGTTTGGAATGTTTCCCTCACCATCCTAGCCACTGAGGTTCTCAGATCTGTGTGACACGTCTTTGCAGAACAGGAAGCTGAAGATCTCAACTATATTAGGGAAACAAAACTGATATACTAAAACTTTGTATTAAGATAAAAAACAAAACCAGAATCAGGCAAATGCATGATGAGTCCCCTTAGAAAAGGTTTCTTACTTTTGCCAAAGCACTTATTTATTCATTTTTCTTTTTCTTTTTTTTTTTTTTTTTTTGAGTTGGAGTCTTACTCTGTCGCCCAGACTGGAGTGCAGTGGCTGCTCCCGACCACCGCAGCCTCGACCTGCTGGGCTCCGGCCATCCTTCCACCTCAGCCTTCCGAGTAGCCAGAATTACAGGCGTGCACTACCACGCCCGGCTGATTTTTTAAATTTATTGTAGAGATGAGGTCTCGCCTGCCCAGGCGGGTCTCGAACCTGCAGACTCAGGCAATCCACTCACCTCAGCCTCCCAAAGGCGTGGATTACAGGCTGAGCCACTGAGCCCAGCTCCATTTTTCTTTTTCTTTCTTTCTTTTTTTTTTTTTTTTTAGTTGGAGTTTCACTCCGTCGCCCAGACTGGAGTGCAGTGGCTGCTCCCGGCCACTGCAGCCTCGACCCACTGGGCTCCGACGATCCTTCCACCTCAGCCTTCCAAGTAGCCGGAATTACAGGCACGCGCTACCATGCCCGGCTGATTTTTGATTTATTGTAGAGATGAGGTCTTGCTGCCCAGGCGGGTCTCAAACCTGCGGGCTCAGGCAATCCACTCACCTCAGCCTCCCAAAGGCGCGGGATTACGGATTGAGCCACCGAGCCCAGCTATTCATTTTCATTCTCTTCAATTAATCACCTACTGTGTTTTAAGGCCTGTTCTAAAAGGCAGGTTTCTGCCCTCTTTCGGGTTTTCTTAATCCTGTGTTCAACTATGTCAAACTGAGGTTTCCTGTGGCCAAAAACCTTTCCTCAAGTCCCTTACTTGCCAGGGCTGTCCATGCTGTTAGAAATGGTAAGGAACCAATCCCTCTGACCCGTAGAAAATGAGGAAGAGATGCTTAGTTCCCACTGGTCGTCACCCATATAAATTCATCCCTAGCAAAGCAAAATAAGAGGACCAGGAAGACCATGGTGTGTTACTTACTGCTTAAGTTTAAGGCTTTAGAGCCACCCTGCTGGATAAGCGGCCAGAATCAATCTCTGGCAGAGACAGATTCGTAACTGCTATCAGGGTACCTGAGTGTATCTTTCATCCACCAGGCTGTACACCATGGCCATGAGGGTCACACACATTCCTGGGCTTGTCCCATCATAGAGACAATTAGTGGCCAAGAGGTAATAACTTACTATTATATGATTTGTAGTGTGCAGTAGATTATGGCATTTGTTTTTTGGTTCTCACAAATCTGAGGTAGCCAGTATTGCTCTTATTATCCTCATTTTACACAGAAAAAAAGTGAGGCTGCCTGGCCTGAGACTTGAGTCTTCTGATTCCAAATCCTTCCTTCCTTCTCCTTGAGCTTTCTGGCAACCATCACTGATGCGCCCATTCTGCAGGGGAAGGACCGACCTGATACCATTCAGGCAGTGTATTTCAGACAGAGGCAAGGGTGGCTCAGTGTTTTTTAATCTCTAAAGAATTAGCTGCAGACAGACACCCTCCTTTCCATCAAAACAAAGCTCCAGGGGGTTGGGAAGAGCTCAGTGATTTGGACATTTGGGGCAGAGTTTACCACTAGCCCGTCCCCAGGTTATGTTGCGGTCCCTGAGTTCTTCCTCAACAGGTGAAAAGCATTCTATTCCCTACATCCCACTCCCATTTTCCTAGACAGAGAGACCCCAGGGTACTGGGAATCAGAGACAAAGACTCAACAAGGTGTGACTGTAGGCAGCCCTCCACACATAGTCTTATAAGAAAGGCCCAAAGTGCTGAAAGTTCTCTCCTGAGGAGATAACAGAGGAAGGTGGGGGAAGAAGACACCTTCCCAGACTTCTTCATGTCTGAGGGTGTGTCTAACTTTCCTTGGTTTTGCCCCAAACTCCTACACTAGAAGCCAGTGCTCTGGAACACAGTACTCTATTCATTTTTTCTATTCATTTGTTCCACATACATTTATTGAGCATCTACTACATGCCAGGCCCTGTCCTAGGTACAGGAGATAAAACATCATAAACAACAATTCAATCCTCCTGGATTTTTCATTCTAGAGGGGCTTCGGACTAAAACTAAAGGACAGGTTTAGAGTAGTTTTTCCCTGTGCAGAGCCAGGTGACCAATGTGTTTCCATTCCAGCCTTTTCCGGCATTGATAGACATCACTTCCAGGATAGGCTACAGCTCTGGTGACTGAGGAGTCTCTTGGCCTGAGCTGACCACAGGTGACTAGCCAGTTTGCATTCTGATCATCTTCACACCTCTTTAGAAGGAAGGGTTCACAGGCTGAAGATTTCAGTCCTCTTTAATAGTTAAGAACAGAATCTAGGGCTTTGTTTATTGTTTTTTTACTCCCCATGATGGAACAGTCCAGCGAATTTGGACTGTTTCTATGTGTGTTTCTGTGTGCATGCCTGTGGGTGTGTATGTGCATATGTGCTCGTGTTTGTGTACTCATATATTTGTGGAGTGTCTTATTAGACTTGTCAGGGTATTTGTGTTGTGGGATGCATCTTATTCTCCATAGAATGGAGCACGTGTTAGACATGCAACAGACTTCATAATCGACGAATATTACTAACTAAAAATAAGGTTGACGGCCTCACTCTGTAGAATAGAACCAGACTGTCAGAGGCAGAAGGGACTTCGGAAATATTTTCTCCAGTTCCTACAGTTACAAACGGGGGGAGAGAGCAGGTGTGGAATTCAGTGTGATGGTGATTAAACGGATAGGCTCTGGAGTGTGTCCTGGATTCAATTCCTGACCATGTCATTTTATAAAAGTGAGGGTTTGTTTTTAAATTATTTATCCATTTAGTTCTCAACTTCCTTATCTCTAAAATGGGGAGTATTGCCGTAAAGGTTATGTCAGAAAATTCATGTAATGCGTGCAGCACAGTGCTTGGTTCACTGTATGTCATGAATGTGGTTATTTTCCAGGAAGAAGAAGTGACTTCCTCAAGTCACAGCTAGCGAGAGAGAACCTGAAAATAACTAGGTTCCCTAACTTTCTGTCGTGTGATTTTCTCACCATGCCAAAAAAGAGTAGCAAGATGGATAAAATGTGGAATTTAGTTCAGAAGTGGGCATTATGGCACCTTGAAGGAAAAACAAAATCCCATTACTTACTGAGGCCTGCTACTGGGTACCAGGTACCTTCCTCCATTCCATGTGTGTTATGTCTTTAATCCTCACAGAAACTCTACATGGCACTGTTATCGTTCCTACCCTAGAGATGGAAAACTGAGACTTAGGCAGAATAAGTAATTTACACAAACCTTGGTCTGTTTGACCCCCACACCTATGCCTTACTCTATACTGTGATGACTGTGGTAAGAATATTGAAGTCTATTCAATGTACTCACAAGGCAAAAGGGACTCTGAACAAGGCTATGGGTGGGGGTCACCCTTTGCCACCTTCACCACTCTCGGTGGTTGCCCCTTCCTGAGACTGCGATTGTTATTTGTGGAAGAATGTAGCATGATTTGAGTAGACAGTGTTTTTACAGTATCTGTTTCACTGTACAGGAGAATCTGGGTAGACAAATGAAGACCCTACTACCATTTAGAACCAGAATTCCAGAGGAACAAACCATCTGTGCACCTTGATATCAGGGGAAGATGTTTTATTTCCAATGTGAAATGCCAAATAGTCCAGGAATGATAAAATCACCCTAGTTTTTCTTATGAACTCCTAGAAGTCATCTTTGTTGGTATAAATGAGATCATTTAGCCTAATTAGTTCCAAGCTTAATTAGCAGTAATTATCCCAACATGGGAGTAATATCCGAGCAGGAAGTGCCGAGTCCTCGATTAGATAGATCTCTAATTGGTGTTACAATATTGTAATTAAAGCGTGTTTGTACGCCTCTGCCGCAGCACGCAATTTGTTTCATGTCTGATTAAACAGGGAGACCCAGCAGCCTTTGAGGGGGCCAGAATTTTAGATCTGACTCACATAACATGTTAACCCTGTGACAAAAAAGATTTGGGGACCTGCCTCTATGGTCAGAGTGAGCATACAGCTCTGAGCCGAGGGCACTTTTTGCTGAGAAGATGTGCCCTTGGTCTAGTCAACCCTTTCACTCCCATGTAGCATGTACAGGAAAACATAAGTATTTGGTTGAAGGGCCACTTTGTAAATTTTATACTTTTGAGGGCTGACTCATATATAACCCAGGAAAGACCATATAAAAAGAACAAATAATAATAGCTATCATTTATTGAGCATTTACTACATGCTAGATGCTGTCCTACATGTTTCAAATGTCAAAACTCACCAGGTATAGTGGCTGACACCTGTAATCCCAGCACTTTGGGAGGCTGAGTCAGGAGGCTTGCTTGAGCCCAGGAGTTCAAGACCAGCCTGGGTAGCATAGCAAGACCTCGTCTCTACAAAGATAAATAAATTAATAAGGTAAAAATAAAAAGACCAGGCACGGTGGCTTGAGTCTGTAATCCCAGCACTTTGGGATACCGAGGTGAGAGGATCATCTGAGCCCAGCAGGCTGAGGCTGCGGTGGCCGGGAACGTGCCACTGCACTCCAGCCTGGGTGACAGAGTGAGGCTCCAACTCAAAATAAATAAACAAATAAATAAAAAAGAAAAATAAAAAAATTAGCCAGGCATGGTAGTGTGTGCTTATAGTCCCAGCTACTCGAAAGGCTGAGGTGGAAGGGTTGCCTGAGCCCAGGAGGCTGAGGCTGCAGTGAGCTGTGATCCTGCCACTGCACGCTAGCCTGGGTGACAGAACAAGACCCTGACGCAGGAAAAAAAAAGTTAAAACTTCAGAAAAACTCTCTAAGATAGCTTTATAATCCCCATTTTACAAATGAGGACCTGATGATGATGGAGTGGCTTCCTCAGGTTAAGTCTGTGTGCTTTCAGATCTTACCTTGACCATCACTCCTTAGGAAGCCACCTCTGACTCCTAGACCAGGTTAGCTCCCTCACATACCTCCTTGTAATTTTTCTTCACACATTCTGCTGTAACTTAATTTTCTATCTTCCCCACCATAAATTCCTTTCTGCCTCGTTCACTGCTCTATACCCAGTGCCAAGTAAAGTGCCAGCAATGTAGCAGGTGTTCAGTGATACGAGCCAAATGAATGGTTCGAAGTTACCTAACTGATAAGTTGGGTGACTCAAACCCAACTCTGTGTGGGTCTGTAGT
This sequence comes from Cephalopachus bancanus, assembly GCA_027257055.1. Lineage (NCBI taxonomy): Eukaryota > Metazoa > Chordata > Mammalia > Primates > Tarsiidae > Cephalopachus > Cephalopachus bancanus. The sequence continues at coordinate 482,666 of JAPVLO010000403.1, forward strand.
CTATGTGTTTTCCATTACATCACGCTTCCTTTTTTTATATTTAAAAAAAAAATCAAAGTTTCTAGGTAGTACAAGTATCATAAAGATGGTTTTTTTGTTTGTTGGTTTGAGTCAGAGTCTCACTCAGTTGCCCAGGCCAGAGTGCAATAGGCTACCAGCTACCACAGCATGGACCTGCTGGGCTCAGGCAATCCTTCTGCCTCAGCCTTCCAAGTAGCTGGAATTACGGTACGTGCCACCCCACCCAGCTAATTTTTTGATTGCCCAGCTAGTCTTGAATCCCTGGACTTAGACAATCTTTTCACCTTGGCCTTCCAAAGTGCTGGGATAATAGGCATGAGCCACTGTACCTTGCTTAAGTATAATAAATATGTAGCCGGGCTCGGTGGCTCAGCCTGTAATCCCGCGCTTTGGGAGGCTGAGGTGAGTGGATTGCCTGAGCCCGCGGGTTTGAGACCCGCCTGGGCAAGTTGGCGAGCCCTCATCTCTACAATAAATCAAAAAATCAGCCGGGCGTGGTAGCGTGCACCTGTAGTTCCAGCTACTTGGAAGGCTGAGGCGGAAGGATCACCGGAGCCCAGCAGGTCAAGGCTGCGGTGGCCGGGAGCGGCCACTGCACTCCAATCTGGGCAACAGAGTGAGACTCCAACTCAAAAAAAAAAAACAAAACCAATGTATTTTGAAGAGGGATGGGGTAATTGAGATTTTCTTTCCACTCATTTCAAAATACTGTTTTAAAATTTTACAGTAGATGCCTTAACTATTCACTATATTTATCTACTTAATGCTTCAACCTTGTTACAATTTAGAGATTTTTGCTTATACTCAAATAATTGATAATTGAATTTAATAAGCCCAAGAGAATTGGAGTAAACCAGATAGAATTGATGTGCATTTAGACATCACTGGATTCGGTAAAATTTTTAATGTGTACCTAACATTCTCAGAATCTGTATTTCAATGATTCCCAGCTGTGGTTTTTACCCACTTCAAGAATATCCAGTTGTTTTGAACAATGACACAAAATTCTCAGAATTTGTTTTTTTCAAATTAACTTTGCTGGATGTTTAAAAGAGAATATGTCACATGATGCGTTGTGTGGGAATAAGGTTAGATCCAAATGGAGCCAATGTCTTTGAAACTTTGGAAATCATTGCTATTTAATCTTGGTCACTGCTGACATAAATTCAGAGATTAAGACACTCACCAATAATTTTTTGTTTATTCGTTAAAATTTTTTGTAATATCATTTTTTAAAAAATGAGTAGATGATACTAGCACAAAGTATAAAGTTCATGAAAATGTCAAAGTGAAAAGGCCTCTTCCACATTTTCCCCATCACCCAGCCACTCTGGAGGTAACCCAGTTTTGCATGTCTTCCTGAAATATTCTATACATATACAAATATATACATTTTTAAAGCCATTTTTAAAATAAACCAATCATAGTACACACTGAACCATAAAGGTAAATTAGCTCACTTTATAGTCTAGGCAAAGACAAGAAGTGATCATGAGAAATTCACTACATAGAAACCGAAAGCACAAAGCTTTGTAAGTCTATTTTCTTACAAAACTGTATTGAAGTTTGAAATATGGTGCTAATGAAGGAGAAATGTGACTTGACTTATGACAGTAATGATATCATCAAGTATGAGTCCTGAATCTTCCAGGGTTTTCTGTTCTGACTCAAGATGATGCTTCTTTGCAGCTATTTATCTCAATATCAGCAGTAATGAGGTTGAGGTGATAGGTTTCAGTCACTGTTAGCAACTTAACCTACTGCTGGTCTCTTGACACTAAAGAAGCTAGGTAAGACATAAAGATGAATTTATGCAAATCTATTACCATCAAAAGAGAAATTTCTATTTATATAAAAGTCATCATCATTACATTATTTTATATGGACAGGGCTTGATGAATCTTTTGGATGACTATTTTAGAGCAAGAAAATCCACATAGCTTCCTGCAGTTATTACACTGAAATCTAGGATTGTTTTTGGCCTTTGAATAACCAGAAATTATCTAACCATGATGTTAAAATAATTGGATTGCATTTGGACAAGTAACAGATAAACTGGGTTAAAATTGTTGCAGCATGGGTATGTGGTATCCAAGGAGCACACTAGCCAAGGTCATTATAAGCTTATTGTAGTTTCTATTTAGAACTTATTGAACCCTGACCATGCTAGGCTCTGTAGAAAATTTGGTGGCCTATAAGCTAATAGTCTTAAGTTATGTATCATCACATTTTGTTTTTCTTTTCTTTTTGTGTTGGAGTCTCACTCTCTTGCCCAGGCTGGAGTACAGTGGCACACTCACAGCCATCCTAACGTCGACCTGCTGGGCTCCGGCGATCCTTCTGGCTCAGTCTTCCAGGTTGCTGGAACTACAGCCACATGCTACCATGCCCAGCTAATTTCTTTTCAGTTTATTGTAGAGTGAGTTCTTGCCAAGTTGCCTGGGCTGATCTCGAACCCGCGGACTCAGGCAATCCACTTGCCTCAGTCTCCCAAAGTCCTGGGATTGCAGGCTGAGCCACTGAGCTGGCTCACAGACTTTCCTACAGTCCCTGTGGCTTTTCTTTTCACCAAGGGCTTGCCTTAGATGGAGACAGACTCTACTGCTTCTTTTATGACTATGGAAGGCCCTCATAATTGAGTAGAGTATGTTTTCTTTCTGGAGTGTGTCTTTGGCAAACAAAAAAACTAATGTAGTGAAATGTTTTGGAAGCATCACCTAGGACCACAGTAACCTTTTGTCTGTAATTTATTTTATTTTATTTGAGTCATAGTCTCACTCTGTCGCCCAGGCTGGAATGCAGTGGCGTGCTCACGACTGGGATCAGGCGATCCTTCCACCTCAGCCTACCAAGTTGCTGGAACTACAGGCACACGCTACCAAGCCTAGCTAATTTTTTGATTTATTGTAGAGATGATGTCTCACCAAGTTGCCCAGGCTGGTCTCAAATCCCTGGCCTCAGGCAATCCTTTCACCTTGGCCTCCCAAGTGCTGGGATTACAGGTTTGAGCCACCACACCAGCTTTGTCTTTATTTTAAATAGTCTGTTCCATGGTGTCCATGAGTGCCCTTGTATTTGTGTCCTCATTTTTGGCTTAGAAAATATAGCCACCAACCTTTTTTGCTTTCCTTAGTGGAAAGGTAAGATTTTACTTTGTTTCTCTGGACCTTGATCTTTCTATTTGTAATGGTATGTTTTACTAATTGATCCAAGGCTTCTTTTGCCCTTGGCATTCTCCAAGTTGACCATATGAGTTTTGGAGCAGTGCTTCCAAAGTTTTTCTATTAATACCTTTGTGTGTGTGTGTGTGTGTGTGTGTGTGTGTGTGTGTGTGTGTGTGTGTGTGTTTAAATGTCTACATGAAATCGAGCTCTGAATGAATTTTTCCATAATCAATAAGACAAATCAAGACATTATATCTGTAAGTTTGTCGACTTCAAATATTTCTTTTTTTTTTTTTTTTTTCGAGTTGGAGTCTCACTCTGTCACCCAGACTGGAGTGCAGTGGCCGCTTCCGGCCACCGCAACCTCGACCTGCTGGGCTCCGGCGATCCTTCCGCCTCAGCCTTCCGAGTAGCCGGAATTACAGGCATGCGCTACCACGCCCGGCTGTTTTTTTTTTTTTTGATTTATTGTAGAGATGAGGTCTCGCTGCCCAGGCGGGTCTCGAACCCGCGGGCTCAGGCAATCCACTCACCTCAGCCTCCCAAAGGCGCGGGATTACAGGCTGAACCACCGAGCCCGGCTTCAAATATTTCTTAATATTTGAGGAGGTAATTGATGATTTCTCCTTTTTATCTGTTTACATTTAGAAAACTTCCCCTCTGCACACCTCAGCAACAAGGGCACCTGCATAATGAACATTTGCATACGTAACCCTGAATTGTACCCTACATCTTTAAAATAAAGGAAAAAAAAAGAAAATTTTCCCCTCAAGCCTTAATGCAATCTGAGTTCTCCCTCTCTAGACTTGCCCCACATGGGCCAACTTCTGTTTGCCATCACAATATTTCCAAGGGTCTGTCTTTCTCTTCCTGCTGGCTAATAACTGTTCATAGGACTTCAGTTATTCCCCTTTTGACATTAATAAATTTAGTTAATACTGCTATTTTTAGGGCACAAACCATGTGATATTCATCTTATTGGGCTTCTTCCTCCTAAGTCAAATGCTTTGAATATATAGGTTGAGCATCCCTAATGTGAAAATTCAAAATGGTCCAAAATCTGAAAGTGTCTGAGTTGTCAACATGATGCCACAAATGGAAGATTCCACACCTGACCTTATGTGACAGGTTGCAGTCAGAAAGCAGTTCATTCAGCATCCCCAAGGGAAATATAAAATTACCTTCAGGCTATATGTATATGGAAAATAAGGGAATTTTGTGTTTAGTCTTAGATTGCATCCCTAAGATATCTCATTATGTATATGCAAATATTCCAAAATCTGAAAAAAATCTGAAACACTTCTGGCCCTTCAGATAAGGGATACTCAGTCTTCTATTAGGCATTCAGAAGATGATTGTTGAATTAAACTGAATTTCGGACAATTTTCTCCCCATCACGTCCTTCAGACCTTCTTCCAAAGAAATCTTTCTAGACTAACTCAGTTCCCTTTGCATTCCATTAATTTGCATTCCATAATACTTCTGTGTACATGGCTTGTATCATATTAACTTGTGTGGTTACTTGTTCATGTTATTCCTTTTGAAGTGTAAGGGAAAGGTACCCAGGCTTGGAGTTAGGAAACTGGGTTTCATCTCTGTTAATATGCTAGTTGAGGGACCAAGGACTTCCATTCAACATCCCTAGATTTCAATTTTTTTTAATCTAAAAGATGAAAGGAGAGGTAAGCTTGGGATGGATCAAATGATTCCTAGTGTTCTTTCTAGCCTTAGAATTCTAATTTTTTGACATATTCGTTTTCTTACAAGATCATAAACTTCTCAAAGTCAGAGAATTTCCTTTTTCTACTAAATGGAATAGATATACTGCTTGACATAGATAGTGCTCAACAAATTATTCCTTAAAAAATAACTTCTCTTCTACTTCTGCTAGCAAGAAACTTAAACCTGAGAGTACCCCTCTTGTACCCCGTGTCCTGAAGGGGCTCTCAGATCCACTCTGGGAAATGCTATTCTGGACTTGAACATCAGCAGCTGAGACCAGTACACTGTATTAGTCATGAATAGGGGCACACCTAACAGTTTTGCCTTTTTAAGTAAATGTGTTTATGGTTTGTGCTGCTTTCCTCAGTAAGATCATTTCCTTGCAAGTAATGAGAGCTGTGTGTGATATGGTTGAAATCCTGTCCCTCGGCTGAGATGGAGAACTCACGTGATGCTGAGTGGGGCCCATTATCCCAACGGCACTCACAGGAATGCTAAGTCTGGCAAATATTAACTCGGGAACCACAGCAGCAGTCAGGAGACAGCAGTCTGCCCACCTTCCTGAACCTACCACTTTTGGGGTGTTTTCTGAGTTTTCTTTCCTTAGCTTGAGCATCGTGTTCATTTCCCCTCTCATTCATTCTTCCTCTTCTCTTAAAAAGCAAAAACAAGATATTATATTTCCTCCATTCGTTTCTAACTGGAAACCCTGATGTTCTCATTCATTTAGGAGCAGAATGCTTTTCCTCTTTTGCTTAAGTGATGTACAATATGTTGATTTATCCTCCCTGCCTTCATGCCACAGGCCTGGGCACTGGAAGAACTGTGGAGTCTTCCAGAGGTCTCTGGAAACAGGCTCTCATGCAGACAGCTATGGATAGAATAGACAGGCTGTGAGAACAGCTCAAAACCAATCCTGTGTGCTGGAGAAGCTTTGCTTGGAGGAAGAGAAACATATGATATTTTTCCATATGGCAAGGAAGGGAGTGATAGATTCGATGGAAGAAAGCTGACACACATCTGAATGTATGTAAAGAAAAGACTTATAACTAAAAGGGAGGAGTTGTGGTTTAGATTAAAACCACAAAGGAAGTGAAGGACGTTACCACTTTCCTCTTTGTGGGTAGAAGATTCTCCTTTGGCTCATCTAATGGGCTCTGTGAGACTGAGTCTTCCTATAGGAATATGTTTATCATTCCTACCCTTCTAGAAAAGCACCATGCCTGGTGGTTTGTGGTCTTAAAGAGTTTAGAGTTAATTTTTAAAGCATAAACATGCCATAAAGCACTTCCACTTCCAAATATGTTGTCCCAAACATGCTTCCCTTATCATAAATAGAAACACAAAGAATTAAAGCTTTCTGGGAAATGAAGTAAAGGACAAACTCTTTTCCCAGGTTACCTAAGTAATTTTTCTACTTTATCTTAATTTGCCTTTGTTTTCCTGATAGGAACCTTGTTAGTGTTTTGACTTAGCAAAGGAAATTATTAGTAGTTGTTTCCTCTAATAGCCACCATTTATTGAGTGCCTACTATGTGCTAGGTATTTTCCTTGTATCATCTGTGAATGTCCAAAAACTTTGAGAGAGAGGTTTTATCTCTCCCATTTTTATAGGTGAGAAAACTGAGGCTTAAAAAAAAAAATCAGTTGCCCAAAGGCATATTCTGACTTTGAACCTTGTACCTAAGTGGGTTTAATGACACTAGTACTCTTTCCTGCCTATTCTTAAAATCTGATTGTAGAGGTGTTTCAGTCATCGATGTCACACATTTGAAAGTAGTTTGGAAGCTGGTTCTGCCTCTAATTACCAAGATGACCCTGAGCAAATTATTTGACCCCTCTAAAGTTTTATTTAGTATGTCTTGTGTGGTATGACGATTGCTGGGATAGCACTGGGGAAAGGCCTCCTTAATGGCTTATTAGAATTAAATGAAGCAATGGATAGAAAGACATGGAATATTGACTGGCATACAGTAAGCTCCCCATAATGATAGCCATACACTAATTGTGTCCAGGTCAGGGTCTAGACAATACTGTGAAATAGTTGAATGTTGCTTAAGGGAAGTCTCCATTTTCTTAAACTGCCCTCTCTAATTCTTGTCACTCTCACTTTCTAGAAAAAGATACATCAAGGTGTAAGTGACTGTGAACACTTGGAAGAGAGAAGTCATACTTCTTTGACAATAAAAGAAGCAAGCATTAGTTATAGAACTTCATCCTTCTAAAGTGTGGACTGAAGGTTGTTTATTGGCTTATTGTTTGGGGGAAGGTGGGTTGTTGGAAGGGTGGGGACAAGGAAGCACCAAGAGTCCCCCAGTCACACTGTGCACAAGACCTACGGCGTCTCTTTAATCTCATGCTTCTTTTTCTGGATACATTCAATGTAGGGTCATTTGTAGATTCCAGGTCTCAGCTGCTTTTGATCAGAAACTTTTTTTTTTTCTCCTGTGGTGATTTTGCATGAATTTTAGACTCTGGCGACTTTCAATTGCCTGGGTCTGTTTTTCATTGCAGATTTTTGTCAGGATTTTACATCCAGGTTGCATTTGAAAAACTTTTCCTTTTTTCTACTCTGACTACTCTGTGTGAAGTTCTGATTCTGGACTTTTTTCCAGTTTATTTTAAACATAATATTTGTATATCTTCTTCATTACAAAAGTAATAACTGTTCATTGTGGAGAATTAGAACAAAAGAATAAAGAAAAAAATTTAATCACCCATGAACCCAGCTTCCAGAGCACTATTCACATTTTATTGCATTTCCTTCTTTCTTTTCTCTATGCACATATATGTTTTCATCTATATAAATTGTATGTATGTATATGGTCTGCAAAATTGGAATAGGACAATATATATGTTTTGTATCTTGTTTTTATATAACTTCATGTCATGAGCATTTTTTTGCATGTCATAAAATAATTTTTGAGATTTATGTCTGCATAATATTTCAATGTATGAATGTACCAAGGTTTATTTAACCATTCCCATTCTGCTATATGTTTGGATGCTTCTTTGTAAAAATTTCTGTTAGAATCTTTCAATTTCCTTTTGCCTTATAAATTATTCCCTAGAAAGGGAATTATTAGGGCAATTAGGACGAGTATGAACATTTAATTTTTTAATTTCAGAAAGTATTTGTACTTGACTGTTTTCATACTGACAGCCTGTGTATGGTCTTTAAAAAACCTCTTGATATATAGAGCCAAACTGATTTCCAGAAATGTTGTGCTAGCAGGGGTTGGCAAATGAAGACCTGAGGGCCAAATCTGTTCCGTGGCCTGTTTTTGTACAGTCCATGAGCTATGAATGGTTTTTACATGTTTAAATGATTCGGAGAAAACAATCAAAAGAATAATAATATTTCATGACATGAAGATTCTGTGAAATTCATGTTTTGTTGTCTGTAAATCAGGCATTTTGGGAACACAGCCTTGCTCATTCATTTACACATTGTCTGTGACTGCTTTACTCTACAACGGCAGGGCTGGGTAGTTGGCCTGCAAACCTGAAAATATTTACTATCTGCCCTTTGCAGAAATCGTTTACTGATTCTTGCTTTAGTAGAGAATCCTACAAGCTGCATATGAGAATGTTCATTTGACCACACACACATTAACACTGAACATTGGAATTCTCATATTCTTTGCTAATTTGAGCAAGTCAACAAATATTTACCAAGTGTTTACCATGTGCCAGCCTTTAATGGAAAATACAATTAACTTAGTATTTCTTTGATCACTAGTTAGGATGACGATTTAAAAAAAAAATTCAAGTGAATTTTTCTATAAATGTTCTGTGTATATTGAAATGTTGAATTTCAACTCAGGCATTTACATTATTCATATTCCTTTGTATGAGCTCTTTATAAACTAAGAATACTAATTTCTTTTCAGTTATATTTGTTGAAATCATGTTTGTTAGAAATACTTTGTTTCCATTAGGTTGTTTGCCTTTTAATTTTATGATTTTTTTTTACATACAGAATTTTACATTTGTATGTAGCCTGATGTATTCAATTATTTATATTTTCCTTTGATTTCATTCTAAGAATATCTGTACCTGTCCCCAAGTTCATATAAATAGTCACTTATATTTTCTTCCTTTTTTTAACTGATTATCTCTTTAATCCCTCTGGAATCTTTCATTGCGTGGTATGAGACAAGGATCTTAAATATTCTTCCAAACAGTAGAACGATTATTCCCATATTACTTATTGAATAATCCTTCCCTTCCCCACTTCTCTGTAGTGTCACTGTACTAAATTCTTTTTTTTTTTTTTTTTTTTTGAGTTGGAGTCTCACTCTGTCGCCCAGACTGGAGTGCAGTGGCCGCTCCCGGCCACCGCAGCCTCGCCTGCTGGGCTCCGGCGATCCTTCCACCTCAGCCTTCCAAGTAGCTGGAATTACAGGCATGCGCTACCAAGCCCGGCTGATTTTTTGATTTATTGTAGAGATGAGGTCTCGCTGCCCAGGCGGGTCTCGAACCCGCGGGCTCAGGCAATCCACTCACCTCAGCCTCCCAAAGGCGCGGGATTACAGGCTGAGCCACCGAGCCCGGCTTGTACTAAATTCTTATGCATCCTGGGTTATGTTTCTGGTCCACATTCCTATTATCTTCAGTGATGCACGTGTCCTTTTTTCACTGTTGACCCCTTGTGGATGTCTACGCTGTTGTTTCTGATTAGGCCTATACAAAAAACAGACCTCGGCTGGATTTTCAGATTTATATTATTTCTGGGTCTCCCATGTATTACTCCTTTGTGGTGGTAAATTTCAGTAGCATTGTCCTTTTTCTTGGTCAGTTTGTCAGGAATGCAGTAGAAGCTTATCTCCTAAAAGTACACAAATGGTAAGAAACCTTCCAACCAAACAAGAGATAAAGGCCAGGGCCAGGCCTTGCACATATGTGAACCATGAACTGTAGTGCTCATTCATAACCACTCCAGGTGACAAAAGCTTTAGCTTTGTAACCTCGGAGGTTGGAGGTTTTCTGGCCAAATAGCAGCAACTGACATAAAAAGAGCAAACCTCTGGAAGGGGTTCCCAGAAGAGCTGTTACATGATGCACAGCCCCTAACCTTCTGTTAACGGCTCACCCCAACCCGACCTTGGTTCACAGTAGAGTTATTTCATTTACCAGGTGTGAAAATTGGATTTTACCACAGAGGAGGGGAGTTATTACCTATCGGGTCTGCTCTTTAGGGGAGCAGAGATTGTGGTGGGATTTATTAAAAGAGATTTGCTATGCATGGAACATATAATTAGAGATGTGTTTCTTTAAAACTGGATTTGCAATCTTTGACATTTTAGGAATGCAGGTTTTTCTTTCCGTTTTTCTGACAGCCTTCTTTTCCATGTAGGTTGCACACATCCTACCTAGGATCTGAATATTTTATATGGCACCATTCTGCCAAGAGACGGACCTCGGGGGTGTGACATGTGACAAAGAGTGCAGCTTAGGGGGATGGTGGAGACTGCCTGTCGTTTGGATGCTGATATTAGTCACACATGATACTAAAATGGGGAGGGGTGAGAGAGAAGTTTTCAAGTTAATTAATTGCTTTATAGCCCAGGCCTCGGCTTCATGGAGGTATTAAGGTCACTCTGAGGCCCTCTAATGAGGGAACTCTTGGAAATCAAGAGTTGAGGTTGAATTGCCTGTTGGTAGAAGCTCTATAGACAGCCCCAAAGTTAGTACCTGGTTAACTACACCTGCTTTTTAAAAAGACACCTTGTTTACTATCATGGTAAAGGGGGTGGCTGAATTTATTATTGTTTAGCATTTCTAGCACACTTTGTTCTTGCAGAGTGCTTTAAACTTATTTATGTATGTATATTGGTTGCTCTTTGCAGCACTCCCAAGAGATGAGTGGGTGATAAGTTTTATTATTACCTGCTTTTCCAAAGAGGAACAGGAGAGCCTGAGAAGAGAAGGGACTTGCCTGAGTTTATAGCTCAGAGCTCCTGCCACCTTGTTAGGGGACCCTCAACAGTATAATGTTAAGTTCCGCCCTTGCAGTCTTCCTCTGCCCCCTCCCAGTCCTGGGTACCACCTGTGCCCCATCCTGCATCCTACTAATCACAGTGCTCGCTCGAAATAAAAATCGTCACATTTGGCCAGCTTGGAGGCTCACACCTGTAATCCTGGCACTTTGGGAAGCCAAGGTGGGAGGATTGCTTGAGTCCAAGAGTTCGAGACCATCCTAGGCAACATAGTGAGACCTCGACTTTACACACACACTCACACAAATTAACCAGATAGGGCTTGCGCCTATAGTCTCAGCTACTCAGGAGGCTGAACTGGGAGGATGGCTTAAGCCCAGGTGGTTAAGGCTGCATGAAACTTGATTGGGTCACTGAACCCAGTCTGGGCAACAGAGTGAGACCCAGACTCAACAAATCATCATCATCATCATCACATGATTGGCCCCCCTGTGCCGGACACTTTACATCTCAACAAGTCACCTTCCTCAAAATTCTCCTTCTTCCCCTGCTTTTCTTTTAAAGGTCCTGTTGTTTCCCCATTGCCCAGCTCAACTCCTTGAAGTCATCTGTGACTCAGCCTTTCCGCCCACTTGAGTTGCCTAGGGAGCCATGGAGATTCTGCCACCCAAAATGTCATACGTGTGTCCCTTCCCTACTGTTCCCCCTGCCACCGTCACAATTCAGTCCTCATTACTCCCTATCTGGACTGCTGTGACAGCCCTTCACTTCCTATCCCAAACCCTTCTGTTATTAAGTCTTCCTCAGGCCCCACTCTGCTCAATGCCATTCTCCTACCGGGCCCATTATCAGGAACCTCCCCATGTAAGTGCAGATTCTTACTCTGCTCTCAAAACCCACCTTCTCTGTCAGCTTTCTGCCTCCTAAGCCACTAGACGACTTCATTGCGCATCCGGATCACCTGTGGAGCCAGGCAAACAGGCCTTGGAGGTTCTGATTTGGTGGGTCTGCCCCGGCCCCTGGGGACCTCTAGGTGGCCCCTGTACTCGGTACCCTCGGGACCACACAGGGCTCCACCACGTTGGGAGCATTCAGACCCTGTGCCTGACTATGCTGTTCTTTCACCATGAAACTCTCTATCCCCGCCCCATCTCCACCTGTTGAAATTTTTCTCATGCTTTAAGGCCCAGCTCAAGTATCTCCTTGTTCGTAAAGCCTTTCTGATTGTTCCCAATGCCTGTCCTCCACTATTCCTGAGCTCCCAACATACCGAAATTTGTTCTCAGAGCAGGCCCTTTACACATACCTCCACCAGGAATGCGGAGCCCCTCCCCCTCCTCCTCTGCCCATCCCCCCTCCTTAAACCTACCCTACTACATTCAGCTCATATGTCACTTCCTCCGTGCCACATTCATCACAAGCAACCGTCTTTCTAGACTCTCCCCCGCCCCCACAGGCACTTAGTCACTGCCTCCCCTATGCTTCCCCAGACCTTTACAGGCCCAAGACAGAAGCCAACAACACTATCTTACTTGTGGTTTACCTGTTTAATCTCAGCTCTAGGCAGTGGACTTGGCTCAGGTTGTATTCTGAGGACCCAGCACAGGTCTGGCGCAGAGTCCACACTCTGTCCTACAACGCATGCATGAATGGATTTCTCCCAGCCAGCTATCTTCCAGAACGTCTTTACTCTTTGTACCTTTCCCTTAGCATTCCTCTTCCTGTCTTTTCGTGTACTTCTTTGACTCCTTCTTACTAGATGGCAAGCGCCCTTGAGGGGAGAAACCTTGGGGATTTTGCTCCCTATCCCCAAGCCCGGTTCCTTATCCATGGCAGGAGGTCAATAAACGTTTGTTTAATTGAATTGTAGGATGTTGTGCTCAGCTAGCTGCTAAACAACCCCATTTAAGGGGTTAACTAATAACACTCCGAGAAGTTCTTCTCCTTAGGGGGCATTTGCATTTTAATGGAAATCTTAAAAACCCAAAGGAAATGTTCTCTAATGGTGGGATTTCAGGCATCATAGAGAGGCTCTGTTTGTGTGTATGTGTGTGTGGTTTTTGATAGGACTAGGAAAATTTCCTCCAGCCCAGGGGTCCTTAAACTTTTTTGTGTGCCATGGGCTACCCTCGAGCAGTCTGGTGCAGTCTATGGACAGAATAATGATTTTAAACACATAAAACAAAATACATGAGATTTCAAAAAATAGTTATATTGAAATACAGTGATCTAAATATTAAAGATGTCAAATATGTGATATAGTACTACATGCTTTTTTTATTAGAGCATTAATAAAAAAAAGTCCACTGGCAGGTCTAATAACTATTGTAATTTTGCCGCTGTGATGCCTGTAAGCAAAACGTGGGATATCTGTGATTGTACTGGTGAAAAAGCCATGAACTGCACACACCACCTTGATCTGTTGCCTAGATTCATAATTAAAGGAAATGATAAATTTCAGTTAGAAGTTAATGAAAGTAAAGATATATTTTTTCTCCATCTAAGTTTTAGCTTATTTTTATTTTTTATTTTTAGAAAAATTTTTTTCCATTGTGGACCCAGAGTTAAGAGAACCTGCTCAGCTGAATCCCTGTTGTGACGTGGGTGGTCCTGAAGCCAGTGTCCTTCCAGACCCTAGGCTTCCTGCTCTCCTCTGTCTCTACCTTGACTTCTCAGATTCTTATCTTTTACCCTGTATTTCCCAACAAATGACAGTGGTCTAAATTTGCTTCATTCATACCAGAAATATGAAAGAGGAGAAAAAAATAAGTGTTTGGGTTCTCCGTTCATCAGCCAAGGCACCAAGCTGTCAGGCTTTCGGGGAAAGAGGGCATCTCCAGTTTCCTAGCCTGGGAGAGTACCCTTGCAGAAATTCTAAGTGTGGGGTAGGGTGGGGCCTGGAGGAGAGGGGTTTGCCCCAAATCCAGAGGTGGGAAAGCAGTTGCAGAGTTGACCTGAGAGTTTCTACTGACTCCTTTTCAGTTTAGAAGTCAATGCTGGGGCCAAAAAGCCCGATTCCAGAGGTGTTCCAGCGTTAATATCCGTCTGGGTGGTTAGTGACTAAGTGAACTATTGCTCTTGAAATCCTGCACTCCCTAATGCTGATGTTATTACCAATTTGTGTGAAAGTGTTTGTGCAGTTCTCTTTTTAGCTCCCAAATACAGGGAACATATTCAGTCCATTCTCAGTTGTCCTCGTGTATTTTAGTTGCTTAGATGCAAATCTTTGCCCCCCACTCCCTCAGATTTATTCTACTGTTTGCCATACCTGCTGTCAGTGGGTGCATGTTTAGAGAAAACAAGTACATTTTACAATTTACTATTAGCCTGAGTGAGCACCATGTTAGCCCAGGCAAACTATCATCTCTGCCTCTAATGGTAGTGACACCGATGGTTTTGCCTTTGACAGCTTCTTTTTCTCTTGCATACCTTTTCCTTTGGTGAGCTCATTCATTTTCCTGATTTCAGCTCTTATCTCTGTACCTCCAGCCTACCCTCTTTACCTGGCAGGACATCTTCACTTCAGTGTTCAGTGGTCACTCATAATTCTAAAGCTTGACTCTGTTTCTTCCTTTACAAAGCAACTTCACTTTTCTAAAAAACAGCTTTATTGAGGTATAATTTAAACAAATTCACTCATCTTAAGTGTGTGATTCAATGATTTTTAAAATTTTTTGGTAAATGTACAGTGTTGTGCAACCATCACCAAAATCCAGTTTTAAAACATTTACTTTGCCCCTAAAAGACCCCTGTGTGCCGGGCTCGGTGGCTCAGCCTGTAATCCCGCGCTTTTGGGCTGAGGTGAGTGGATTGCCTGAGCCCGCGGGTTCGAGACCCACCCGGGCAGGCGAGACCTCATCTCTACAATAAATAAAAAAATCAGCCGGGCGTGGTAGTGCATGCCTGTAATTCTGGCTACTTGGAAGGCTGAGGCGGAAGGATCGCCGGAGCCCAGCAGGTTGAGGCTGCAGTGGCCGGGAGCGGCCACTGCACTCCAGTCTGGGTGACAGAGTGAGACTCCAACTCAAAAAAAAAAAAAAAAAGATCCCTGTGCTTATTTGCAGTCAATCCCCATTTCCACCACCTCTAATCTGTTCTCTGTCTATATAGATCCATGTTTTCTGGGCATTTCATGTAAATGAAATTATACAACATGCAGTCTTTTGCATTTGCCTTCTTTCAGCCTTCTTTTTTTTTTTTTTTTTTTTTTGAGTTGGAGTCTCTCACTCTGTTGCCCAGACTGGAGTGCAGTGGCCGCTTCCAGCCACCGCAGCCTCGACCTGCTGGGCTCCGGCGATCCTTCCACCTCAGCCTTCCAAGTAGCCGGAATTACAGGCGTGCACTACCATGCCCGGCTGATTTTTTTATTTATTGTAGAGATGAGGTCTCGCTGCCCAGGCGGGTCTTGACCCGCGGGCTCAGGCAATTCACTCACCTCAGCCTCCCAAAGGCGCGGGATTACAGGCTGAGCCACCGAACCCAGCTTCTTTCAGCCTTCTTTTACTTAGCATAGGGATTTTGAGGTACATCCGTATGTCAGTGGTTCATTTTTTATTGCTGAATAACATCTCATTGTATGGATATACCACATTTTATTTATCCATTTATCAGTTGAGGGACATGTAGATTGTTTCTACTTTTGGGCTATTAGGAATAATGCTACTATGAACATTTACATACATATCTCTGTGTAGACATAATGTTTTTATTTCTCTTAGATAGATACCTAGAAGTAGAACTGCTGGGTTCCATGGTAAACCTATGTTGAACCTTTTAAGAAACTACTAAACTGTTTTTGAAGGTGACTGCACCATTTTACATTTCAACCAGCGATGTATGAGAGTTACAACTTCTCCCCATCTTCATCAATATGTGGCATTGCCTTTTTTAGTATAGCCATGCCTCTCTGGTGTGTAGTGGTATCTCACTGTGGACCAGTGTCATTTTTTAATCCCTCTCACTTCTGTCCTCTGTGCCCCCCTTTTCACCAATTTTGTAGCTAGAAACCAAACTTAATAAGCTATTTGTCCTTCCTCATATTTGTGTGCAGCCATGAGCTGCTCCAGCTGGCACCTAGATTTGTCCCTTCCTCATTCCCCTTTGCACCATGCCACCTGAATCCACATCCACACCTGCATTTCTCCAGTCTTCTGACTGCTCTCCTTGCCTGTTAGAGTTCTTTCCTCAAATCTTCCTTGTTGTTGCTGTGGTTTAACTGTTAGAAAGAGCATGCACGGCTATGGAACCAGGAATCTGTGCTCTAGGTCAGAAATCACCACTCATTGTCATATGGCCTTGAACTAGTCTTGTAGCTTGGCTGAACCCAGACTCTTCATTAAGTTACTTAACCTCTCTGAGTCCCAGTTCCTCATGTGCAAAGTAAGGAGAATAACAGAACCTATCTTATAGAGTTGTTATACAATGCATTTAAAGCCCTTAGCACAGTTCTGGGTGTAGGGAGAGCATTCAATCAGTGCTGGTTAATATTATTTTAATGATTATTATGACTTTTATTATTATTTGTTATGATGGAGATATCTACATGGTTGTCATAAGGATCAGATGTTGCTGTGAATATAAAAATGCTTTGAAGAATGCCATGCAAATTGCAATGGTGTTATTTTTACATGGTTTTTCCTTGCTCAAGGAGAGAGACAGTGCAGGATAGCAGCAAGAACACTAGCCTGGCATTCAAACTGAGACTGTGCTATTATTTAACAGTTGTGAGGCTCAGACAAGTCATCTACCCTCTCTATTTTGGTTTTCTCGTCTGTAAAATGGGTATAATTATAAATCACATTCAGGATGATGCTCTAAGGAAAGTGCTGTTCCGTAGGCAGTGTTCAGCTTCCTTCCCCCCCACCCCCCAGAAATCACAGTGTACCTTTCTTGTATACTTTCTCTATCTTCTATATAACTTTGTAATTAATTGCCACTTTATTTATCCATATATATTCCCTACTGCTCTCAACGTATACATTGAAGAGAGGCTGTCATATGGAAAGATAAAGCATTTTTACCTTAGACTGACTTTGTTTTTTGTTGTTGTTTTTGTTTGTTTGTTTGAGTCAGAGTCTCACTCTGTTGCCCAGGATGGAGTGCAGTGACACCATCACAGCTCACTGCAGCTTCGATTTGCTGGGCTCAGGCAATCCTCCCGTCTTCCAAATAGCTGGGACTACTGGCATGTGCCACCATGGCCGGCTAATTTTTTTTTAAATTTATTGTACAGTTGAGGTCTCACCAAGTTGTTCAGGCTAGTCTTGAATCCCTGGGCTCAGGCAATCCTCTTGCCTCAGCCTCCCAAAGTGCTGGGATTACAGGCGTGAGCCACTATACCTGACTGATTTTGGCTTTAATCTCAGCTGCACCACTTTCTAGATACAGACTCAGGACAGTCACTTACCTAAGTGTCTCACCCCTCAGCTGCAAAACAGTTGAGGAATAAGACTACATATCTCATGGAATTATCATGTGTATTAAACAAGATAATATAAAATCCTTACAATGGTGCTTGGTGCATGCATATACTGAATTCTCCATAAACGGCAGCTGTCATGAGGATTGTTTCTCATCCTCGCCACCACTACCATTGTCTGCTATACTGCCACAAGTCCCTTGTGCTCCTTTCAGTCTCTGGTGTGGCTCTGTGTCTCTCCCTCCTGGGTCATCCTCCCCTCCTGGAACTGCCCAAATCCTATTTTTCAAGACCAGTTTAGTTTCTCATCCCTTCATGCAATTCTCACTCACCACTCATTTCGCCGCCTCCCCTGCCCCCCTCTGGAAGTCTGTAGTTTGTGTCATGTCTGCAATTAAATTTAGAAATTAATTGTTGTTAAACTTGTTCTGAGCTGGGCTGGGTGACTCAGCCTGTAATCCTGCGCCTTTGGGAGGCTGAGGTGAGTGGATTGCCTGAGCCCGCGGGTTCGAGACCCACCTGGGCAGCGAGACCTCATCTCTACAATAAATCAAAAAATCAGCCGGGCATGGTAGCGCATGCCTGTAGTTCCAGCTACTCGGAAGACTGAGGCAGAAGGATCGCCGGAGCCCAGCGTGTCGAGGCTGCGGTGGCCGGGAGCAGCCACTGCACTCCAGTCTGGGCGACAGAGTGAGACTCCAACTCAAAAAAAAACAAAACAAAACAAAAAAACTTGTTCTGTTATTGTAGTTATCTCCTCAACTGGACTATAAGGTTCCTAAGAAGAACCAGAGTTGTTATTCTACTCAATTTGTCACTAGACACACAGTAGGCACTTATTCATTCTTGCTCGATAAACAATAACCAAGAAAGCAAACCTGTAAAAGTCATCATAGGTTTTTCAAATCAGAATTTCCTTGATCACCTGCATAGTGTTCTCAATGACTATGAATCAAGACTGATTTGAGTCAAATTATTTACTCCAAAACACAGTACAGAGTGAAGAAAGGGGCGGTTAATGCAGAATTCTGAAATCAAGGTCAGCACTATTTAAGTTAGCAAAGCCTGTCTTTACTGGCACAGATGACCTTGTTTTTGTTTTCCTCATCACTTCTTGGCATCTCTCTCTATTCTCAACCCCTTCTTCCAATCCCAGAGGACTTCCTGCCCTCAGAAAGCCCTCTGAGTATCTCTCCTTCTAGCTTGAATTTCTGAAGAACATTCTCCAAGCTTCTGAATTAGCCTTTTCTTTCTTCCTCACAATATTCCCTCAGTGCAGTTAGCAGTTAAGGAGGATAGAGGTCTGGCCAGATAACTTATTAAAATGAAACAGAGCTAACCCTTTATTGTGTTATCCTCCCAAGGGCTTGGGGAAGTGACATCTTAAATCCAAAGGTATGAATTTCTAGTGGCAGAATTCAAAGGAGTGTGTCAGGAGAACTGAGAAGATATTGGTAAGTGAGATTGGGTGTGTGAATGAGTGAAGTATTGTGAAGATAGCCTTTTCAGTGTCCCTAAAATCTCCCTTAAGGCCAATTCCATTTTTGACAATCCAGAGATGACCAAGTGCTATAATAATAATCAACATTTATTGTACACTTACTATGTGCTAGGCACTATTCCTGTGTGTCTATATACAATTACTCATTTATTCCCACACTACTACCCTGGGAGGGAAATACCTACTATCATTACTCTACTTTATAAAAAAAAAAAAAATCGGACCCTAGAAAGGTTAAGTAATTTTTCTAAGTTCACACAGCCAGCTAATGGCAGAGCTAGGATTCAAAATCAGGCAGTCTGATCAAAAGCCCCTCCACCCAGAAATGGTTCTGTTGAATCATGAATCTCCCCTTGTAAGCATTCTAGGAAAACAGTAGCAAACTTCATGAGAAAAGCCTAGATGATATCACCATCATGATCACAGCGGGACAGGGTATTGTCCCTGTCCTATGCAGGGCACTGCAGGAAGTGCCCAGAAGACAAAGAAGCATTTGCTCCACCTTGTATGGGAATCAACCTGACCTTCAGGTTGCCTTAAATGCCTCCACTTCTACGAAGCAGTTTCTGTTCATCCTCTCTCCCTCGAATATTGTATCTTCTCTGATTGCCATGTTACTTTTTGCTTCTGCTCTGCCATTTATTTATTACCTTCTATCTTGCATTGTGGTTATTTATATACCTCGTCACACAGCTGAGCCTTTGCACATTGCTGAGTCCTTTGCCTGACTGACTCCTACGCATTCTTTAAGATTCTGCTCAGGTCTTGTTGCATTTTCTGACTCTCCTGTCTGGATTAAACACCTCTCTTCTGTATGCCCCAAACACTCGGTATTTATCCTTATCATAGCACTTATTATAATTGATTATAAATGTTTACTTGTCAGTATTCCTAACAAGACAGATCCCAGATCCCAACATCAGGGAACATGGCTTATATATATTTAAATCTTCTGTTCTGGGCAAAATACCTGGCACATAGTAGATACTTACTAAACTTTTTTTTTTTTTAAATGAATGAACCCTCCATACAAGTCTGATTACACCTTGAAAACAGAATTTGATTCATTATTTGTATCCTCTAAAGATGCCCTGCACTTAGTATATGCTTAATAAATATAGCAGTAAATAATGATTGAAAAACAAAAGAGATGTGTGATTCTGCTCTTGGGATATGAAGGAAGACTGGGACTTATAATAAAAGTTTGCATATCTAAGCTATGTTTTGAAATTGGTCATAATAGGCTGGGTGTGGTGGCTCAAGCCTATAATCCCAGCACTTTGGGAGACTGAGGCGAGAGGAATGCCTAAGCTCAGGGGTTTGAGACTAACCTGAGCAACACAGCAAGACCTAATCTCTACAGTTAAAAAAAAAAATTAGCCAGGCGTGGTAGCATGCGCCTGTAGTTCCAGTTACTTGGAAGGCTGAGGCAGAAGGCTTGCCCGAGCCCAGCAGATCAAGGCTGCAGCGGCTGTGAGTGTGCCACTGCACTCCAGCCTTGGTGACAGAGTGAGACTCTAAACTCAAAAAAAAAAAAAAAAAAAAAAAATTGGTCATAATAAACATCTACTACTGAGATGGATGAGAAAGAAAACATTGTTTTTGTCCAAAGTTATTTGGCTAGGAAAATGTAATTCAGTATTCAAACCTGGGTTGATATGGCTCTAAAGCTGATATTGTTGCTGTTACACAATATTGTTGAGATCTTAGGGTAGATGAGCCTTCATTGGGCCCTGAAGAACTAGCAGGGCTTAAATAATTAGAAGTAGGCTCTGCATGTACTATAATAGGAATAAACTGGTTTTTAAGGAAGTTCTATCCGGAAAGAGTATGAAGAATTGACGATGAGTGGCTGAAGGCAAGAATGTCTATTCCAACAGTCCCATCTTGGAATCAGAAGACCAAAAATTGACTTAAGGAGAAATTTGTGGACACTGGTGACTGAGAAGAGACATAGACAGGAGATGTAGAGTCAGGATTACCCCAAAGTTTTGAGCTTAAGTGAAAGGGAATTCAGAGGTGAAATTCAATTCTGACAGATGAGTTTGCTTTTTGACATGTTTTAAGTCCCTCTACATGGGCAAGCTGAGTAGACAGAAATGCAGGGTTAAATTCAAGAGAGGCCTGAGCTGGACCTGTAGATGTGTCAGTCATCTGCAAAATGGTGATAACCGAAGTTAGGAGGGTGAAAGAAGTATTCTAGGTTAAACGGAAGAGAGACAACATCAAAGAACCAAAGACTTTAAGGAACACCTACAATTAGGAAACAAAGGGAAGAATTTAAATCAGTAAAGAAGACAAAACCATAATCATCACACATTGGAACTAAAAACTTAAGAGGCTAGGCTCCGTGGCTCAGGCCTGTAATTCCAGCACTTTGGGAGGTTGAGGTGGGAGAATTGCTTGAGCCCAGGAGTTCCACACCAGCCTAGGCAACAGAGCAAGAACTTGTCTCTAACAAAATAATAATAATAATAAAAAATAGCTGAGCATAGTGGCACGAGGCTGTAGTCCCAGCCATTCAGGAAGCTGAAGCAGAAGGATTCTCTGAACCTTCTGAACTGTGAATATACCACTGCACTCCAGCCTGGATGACAGAGTAAGACCTCCAACTCAAAAACAAACAAACACTTAAAGAGAGACTCAGGGAGAAAGGGATTTTCATAACATGGATTTGGCAATTAGGTTTGGCCATATTGGAGAGAGCATTTTGGTAGAATGGTTAGGTTAATTACATAGGAGGAAACAGAATTTTTGTGGCAAAGAATGTAAGTTACTCTTGATAAATTGGGAATAAAAAGAAAGCAAGAAAAGGATTATAGATGTAAGAAAGATTTTACTGAAGATACCAAAGCAAAAGAAAGAAGCCAGTGGAAGGGGAAAACTGAGCAAGGCCCCGCAGAGGTGAGATGAGATGACAAGTTTGGTCTTCTAGTGAAGGAGAGGTGTGAATGAAATCTGGAGTAATGGCTGTGGAAAATGATAGAGGCAACAGTGAGGATACATAAAAGGATGACCAGGTCATGATTAAAGTTCAGTTGAAGTGTCATTACCTGAATTTTGGTTGGGATCCATTTTCTTGGTTTCACACTTATCTAGTAATGTCTGGTAGCCCAGCTGTGGAAACATGGAAGAGTGGGTACATTTATCACAATCCTAGCCATTGGTGGTCAAGGATTTCATGGAGGCAGTGTGCTTAGTGAGAGCAACCTAGATGCAGACCATGGAGGGGAGGGAAGTCACAGCTGAAACGGTTAGGTAAGTAATTTCAAGGATGTTGGGAAGGGCTTGATTATGTGAAGTGGGAAGAGTCTGGCAGCAAAGGCAGAACTCAGGAAAAATAAAATGGTCTACCTGAAGGACAAAGTTCCTATGGAAATGTCCAGGAGAAGCAAATGAAGCAGTAGAAACACTTTTTTTTAATCATCCATGGTTTCAACCAGGTTATTTATTTCTGTGCCAGTTTGGAAAAGCAGTTAAAAATAAGAAACAAAGCAATAAATTAGTGGAAACTAGGCAGAAAAGGGAAGAAGTCTAAGGACTAAAGATGGATGTGAAGAACTGATATGAAGATCAAGAGATCTGGGAGAAATGTTTAGAGCACTTGGAACAGTTAGGTTGCCCCTTGCAAAGCCATGATGGACCATGGTTACACTGGAAAAGTGGATCAGCATTAATAATGTTGATCACTCAGGGACCAGGAAATGGCAGGCAGAATGTCACAAAGCTTGAGCTTTAGAAAGGCAGAATGATGAGGGTAGGAGGTGCAGCATGTTAGGTCTGAGCGTAAAAATAAAGGGGAAGCATTGACTCCTTCTTAGGGAATCTGAGTGTCACACCACAGATCCATCAGAACTTCACAAATAGGGTGCCTCTGATTCCCAGATTGTGGAAAGTAGATATGTGATGACAGAGAACAAGACCTAAAACTCTTACCAGAGTGCCAATGGCCCCAGGCGAAGCTGCAGGAGGAAAGGAGGTGGGAATGTTGATTTTTACCTTACAAAACAGACAATTAGTCCTACATTTTCCAGGCAGGGATGAAGCTCTGGGACTCCCACTGACTTCAAAGGAACTGGTAAAAACTAGGATGGGGAGATTTGAGTTTTCATTCATGGGCAGCCTAAAGAAGAAATAATTTCCTGACTATGTTGTTACAGCATTGGGGCAGTAGCGCCATGAAAGCCAAGACATGCCATTCCATTCTAACCCTTCATTTTCAGTCATTAATGACTCCCTTGGTATTATTTCTTTGGAACTTAAATTCTCCAGCTTTGGATTGGACAATGAGGTAGATGAATTGGTAATAAATAGTACAAGCAGCAGGAACCCATGGACAAGATGAGGGCTTTGGCCAAGGCAAGAATTTGTTAGGGCCTCTTAGAATCCTAACCTCAGCTGGCTGAGTGGGCTCAACCTTTCTTAGTCTTAATTTCATGATTCCTAAGGTAGGACTGCATGTTCTCTCCTTCAGTAATAAATATTGTTAGGAATGAACAATCCTTGGAAGTCAGAACAGTGTTGTAGAGTACTGGACTCAAATTCTAGTCCCTAAAAATGACCATAATTTTGGCAAACCATTAAACGTCTATGCCTTGGAATGCTCATCTGTAAAGCAGGATGGGGTTCCTTCCAACCCTCACATTTAGATAAAAGTTTATCAAGAGCTGAGAAAACAAAAGCACTTGTTGCCTTAGCTTGAAAGTGGAGTTTGTAGGTAGAAAAGACTGGAGGCAAACTTAAACAACACAAATGATACGATTAGTTGAAGAACTAAGAAGCCAAACTCAAGAGTATTCATGTTTGTAATGCTCATCATCACTATAAGAAACAATTTTCAGTAAGTGAGAAGATCAAAACCAGGTCTCTTGAGCATCAAAAATCTTTATTTTTATTTTATTTTTTTAGCAACTTTACCATTTGGGTAAAAACAAATTATTTCTTATCTTAAAATTTCTAAAGCAGCAGTAACAGTTTGAAGCTTCTATTTATAAGATGCTTTCAAAAATGATTTCATCATTATCCATTAATGTTTGTGTATTTACAATGTGTTAAATCCTTATATACCACAATAGTTTTCTCAAGTGAGATGGAAATGCATGGAAGTTAGAAAATTCAGAGGGCAAGAATTCTAGTAAAATAGATAAAGTATTTAATAGGATAGCTAATAATTTAAAACACATTGCTATCCCATGTGCAATGTAGCTAAATAAACACTACTATGGGAGACTCTAACCTCTAGATTTCGTGACTTTTAACATCCCTAAATTCTCAATTATTGCTTTTTTATCCCAGTATTGTGCATTTAATATTTATTTGCATTTTTCCTGATTCAGTAATAATTTTGAACTTTGATACAAATGGTTGCATGAGAGCTTAATGCTTAGTAAAATGGTTAAAACTTTTTTTGTTTTTTGTGTTTCTTTTTTGAGTTGGAGTCTCACTCTGTCACTCAGACTGGAGTGCAGTGGCCGCTCCCAGCCACTGCAACCTCAACCTGCTGGGCTCCTGCCATCCTTCCGCCTCAGCCTTCCAAGTAGCTGGAACTACAGGCGCACGCTACCACACCCGGCTAATTTTTTGATGTATTGTAGAGATGAGGTCTCGCCAAGTTGCCCAGGCGGGTCTCGAACCCGTGGGCTCAGGCAATTCACTCACCTCGGCCTCCCAGGGATTACAGGCTGAGCCGCCAAGCCCGGCCAAAACTTTTTTTGTTTTCAACATATGTATTATTGTTATAATGAATTTGTTTTTAAGCTTGCTGAGAGGAGGCGATCTGGTCTGGAACAGCCCAGCCCAGAGCTTATTTCAGCTATGGTTTTCTCATGTAGGTAACAAGTTCCTTCTTTCCACCTACATTAGCAATCCCAAATGTTTCTTGCATATTCCTGGTTTGGTTGGCTTTTTCTCCTGCCTTCTTTTACAGAGATTCTTAGCTATGTTACATCAAATATTCCATGGTCAAAACTTGAAAAAAGTATTTTAATTATTTTTTATTTGGAATACTTTAATTGATGTTAGGTTTATATCCACTATTGCCTTTTTTCTTAATTGAATATATAGCCTTAGTCTTAACAAGACAAAGAGAAAACATCTTGTCACAGTTTTTCATAGGATCTAAGCAGGGAAGACATGGTATAGACACTTTCATTTACCAGTTAAGAGTTTTAAATTACTTCAAAAGTAGTGAATCAGCAGATGGTATAGCTCTCCTGTACCATTCTCTACAACCAGCACCATTCGTTAGAAGGTTGACCTAAAGATGGTTTCCTAGTTTATAGACAGAGAAACGGATACAGAAATAATTATCCTGGTTGAAACCCTGGCTGACAGAACCAAGAGCAGAAAATGTGTCTAGTACTGGCCATGTTGCCTCCATCTGTCTCCAGGGAGAATACGCAGTACACTATAACATGGGCAGTCTTCACTTTGATTCAGAAAAGCTGCGGAAGCCACGCACGTAGTTGCAGAAGCATCTTAGATCAAGACCCCACAAAGCACAAACACAGAGATGTAACAACAGTGTATTTTGGGGAGGGCTGCGGAGCAGGCAGGTCTGTAATAACGGTTTGCCACGACTTCCACAAGGGCCATACAGATAAAACAGGAGTCGCCAGATTCTGAGTTTTGATTCAGCAACATGCCTAACCACGAAGCCGTCATTTTTCCCTCTGAGAAAAAGTGCAGTTTAATGGACTACCCTCTCACTTCACGGAGGACAGTGCCAGGATCCCGGGCTTTGAGCAGAGGCCTTCCAAAAAATACTGGTTGTGAGGCAATTCGAGGACCTAAGCAGGTCTCTGTGGGCACTAGGTAGTGATGCCCCAGCGGGGTTGGGCTGGGTCTGATACGGAGGGAGATACCCTGTACCAGGCACCGGGGTTACAGGACCCCTGGGAGTCTGCTTTGAAGAGGGTGGAGGCCCCGAGAGGGGCCTGGTCCTTTGGGAGGGGCCTGGTCCTTTGGTCCATGGCTAAGGCTGTGCAGAGACTGAGGGGTGAAGAGAAGAGCCCGGAAAGCAGATAGGGCAGGGTGGAATTGCATCCTGGAGGTGTGAGGAGGTGGCCTCGAAGACTGAGGACTAGCCGGGACTAGAGCTGCAGGGCAGAGTGTGGGAAGACCGGGTCCTTCAGCAGTCCCAATTCGTGTCTGTCAAAGATGGCCAAATTCGACGCTGCCCTTCCCCCCTCCGCGCTTTTTGCTAGCCTGGCTCCTCCGGCTGCTCGCAGGGTTGCGGGAGGCGGTGGGACGGTCTGGGAGAGCGTGTGCGTGGGGAGGAGGGTGCGGAAAAGAAGACACCCTCCCCGGCCGCACCTCCCACCCCGCCGGCCCTTGGGAGGCTCTTTACGTGGAGTAAGCGAGCTCTGCCGCTTTAAGGAGGGGAGTGGGCGTCACCTCTGGCCGGGTGACGCTCCGGTTTGGGGACGTGGGGGGCGTGTCTATGCAAACAGAGGGCGGGCCGGCTGTGGGCGGTCCCGTAGTAAAATGTTGGAGGGAGGGGCGGGCGCCGGCGGAGGCCCGGCGGCCTGGTGGGCGGGGCGCGGGGGCCGGGCCTCGACGGGAAGGCGGGGAGGGGGAGGAGGAAGCGGCTGGGTTGGTACCATTGCGCGCGTTCCGGGAGGGGGACGAGTGGCATTCCCCGGAGGGGGGCGGGCCGTGCCCGGCGGCAGGGCCGGGCACTAGGCGGGGAGGGGCGGGCCGTCGGGCCGGGGGAGGGCCCCTCTGCTCGCGTCGCGGGCGGGGCTGCTGCACCTTTCGTGGCGCGGTGCGGCGGGGGAGGGCCGGGGGGAGGGGGGAGGGGCGGGGCCGGGGGGGAGCCGGAAAGGGGGTGGTGCCGGCGGACAATGGAGCCTATGTATGCTTGCGGGAGTGGGACGGCGCCGCCGCCGCCGCCGCCGCTGCCGCCGCCGCCGGGGGGAGACGCTGCGCCGCCGCTGCCGCTGGCCCCGGCCCCCGGGCCCCCCCGGGGGTGAGAGCCGCCCCGGACCGGAGCCCCTTCCCCTCTCCCGCTCCTCCTCTTCCTCCCCCACTCCTGCCTCCGGGGTAAGTGGCACCTGGAGGAGGGGGAGGGGAAGGACCGGAGCCGGGGGTTGGGGGGGCCGAGTCCGAGTCCGCGTGTTTTTAGCCGGTTTGGGGGCAGGGGCCGCCCAGCCGCGAAGTGCTTGGTTTGCGGGGGCTGGGGAGGGAGAGACGGGGTTCGGGGTTGCGGGTTTAGGGAGTTGAGTCTGGAGGAGCCTGTGGGGGCGAGGTAGGGGTGCTTCACCAGCGGTGGAGAGAGACGAGGGCATCTCAATTTTTTTTAGAGGTTGTGTCCCAAGCAGTGCTTGGAGAGGTTGAACGAAGAGATATGACGGCCCCAGGGTCCTGGCATGAAGGGTGTTGGAGGGGCGAGATGGAGAGCTAAAAAGGGGAATTCAGATCGAATTTGGTGGGGTCTGTAAGACCCCTGAGATGGATAGAGAAGTAAGTGGACTTTGCAGGCCAGTGACTTGTTGAAGGGTGGGGGGGGTGAAAGCTAAAAAGAACGTATGAGTAGTAAAGGGCTCAAGCAGGTGAGTTGGTGATGTCTAGGTCATTGAGTCATTGTGGGGAGCTTGGGACACACCAGTGATTTCCATAGTGGAGCCCTAGTCAGTGGCCTTTGAAAGTTGCAAAGACTATTAAGATGTAACTGATTAGTGTTGGGTAAGTCTGGTGAAATGGAGATATCCTAAGGAAAACAACAGCAGGGTTGGTTATTATGTCCAGAGGGAAGGAGAGGGAAGGGCCAGAGGCCTGTAAGAGTATTGCTGGGGGCCTTATGTGAAGGCTACCAAGCATGAAGGAGTCCTAGAGTCCTGGTCTGCAGGAGGGTAAGGAAGAATGAGTTTTAAGGGGTTAGAGAGGAGAGCTTAGATTGGAGTCCAGGTGGGGATAATAAAAGTTACTAGAGGAGGCAGAGAAATGGCCCAAACCGCCTCTTTAGTGGAGAGAGTCTATAAGGTGGGATAGAATTGATGCAAAGTTAGACTTTGGTTAAGGCAAACATTGGTAAATCCCAGACAGTGGCTTCAGTGGGAAGATGACTGTCTATGTAAAGAGTTACAGTTTGGTCAGCGATCTGTAATGGAGTATATGCTAGCATTTGATATATTCTGGAACTGTTTGTGCTTGGGGCAGGAATTTGGGCTCTTATGCACAAAATGATGAATCAGAACGAGCAATTGTGAGAATAAGTAGTAAAATCGTTGAGCGATGGGAGGCGGGAGCAAAAGGATGTTAAAAACCCTTTGTGGAAATTGTGCAACATGATTGTCTTGTTGGATTTGTATTTTTACTGAATACTAGTGATTGGAAAGTTGTAGCAAGGAAGAAATGATTGTGTGAATAGTGTAATGGTTCTAAGTAGAAACTTAAGAAAGTCCTCCTTATTCACTGTTGAAAAAGATCCAAGCTATTAAAGACGGAGATGGGTTAATAAGAGGAGCTGTTAGTTAAATGGCACAGGGATGCTGCGAGGAATGAGAGTTCCATTAATTGTTTGAGGGCTCAGATAAGAGAAAATTTAATGTGAAGTTGGGAAAGGTTGAGAAGGGAGGAGGGGACTATGACATTTGGTAGTTTTATGACCTAGAGATTTGGTATTGAACCATAAAAACATTATTTTGTAATAACCATGTTGAGTATAAGATGATAATGGTTTCAAAAGATGGTAGATAGTTAGGGAGGTCATTGGCTACAAAATAACAGTTTCCATAATTTTCTTTTTGTAAGGCAAGTCGTATGTAACTTGGCTCTTCAGAAGTGTCTTTTCCTGCAAATCAAAAGAAAGTGCTCTCTGGCTTATAGAAAAAAAATACAGAGGTTTCACAAGCATAATCAACTAAATATTTTAATGGTCACTTGGTACAGTGGTTTGAGCCTTGAACATAGAACCAGAATGTTGGTTCTCCCATTGACTTATGTGTGTGACTTTGAACAAATCTTTCACATTTGTTCTCTAGTTCTCCCATCTACAAAGTGGTGAGACCACCTGCCCTAACCACTCACAACTGCAATTCAACCTAACAAATTAATTCCTATCTGCGGAGTGCTTTGAACACCTCTGAGAACGAGAGGTTATATAGCCCAACTCTTTTCTCGCTTCTGACAAACTACTATTTCACTAACAGACCATATTCAGCTTTCGTAACAATTATACCAAATGCTTGATTAAGGAACAAAAAAGAGTATCTTGTACATCTGTCTTGTTCTGTTGTTTGAGTTTGTGTTTTATATCAGTTTTGAAAGGTAATGCCTCTCTCCATTTAGTGACAAGACAGTAATAGCAATGACAGTTGTAGAAATGTAAGCAGAGGTCCCCATGGGAGAGCAGGAAAATAGATGCTGCAAGTGCTAACCCAGGATATACCAGCCCCACGTGTATGGCTTTAAACATGTTTCTTAGTTTCCTAGCAGCTTAGTTTTCTTCAGATATGAAACGGTTTTGGTGGAATGATTTCTGTGCCTTCGTGATTGGTACTTGCTCTAAATCAGAGGTTCTTAACCTTTTACATCCCATGTGCCCCTTTGACAATCTAGTAAGGCTTAGAACCCCTTCTGAGAATGTTTTTTATTCTTAATTTTTTAGAGGTAGATTCTCGCTCTGTTGTCCAGGCTAGAGTGCAGTGATCCATGATAGCTCACTGCAGTCTCCTAACTCTTGGACTCAAGTGATCCTTCCACCTCAGCCTCCTGAGTAGCTGAGACTACAGCAAGGGCCATCATGCCCAGCCAATTTTTAAAATTTTTTTGTAAAGACAGGATCTTGCTATGTTGCCCAAGATAGTCTTGAATGCCTCACTTCAAGTGATCCTCCTGCCTCAGCCTCCTGAAGTGCTGGGATTACAGGCATGAGCCACCGTGCCTAGCTTGCAAATGTCTTTTAAATGCACAAAATAAAATGCATAGAATTACAAACGAAATGGAAACAGCTATCAAAATGGTAATTGTGAGATAGTGATATATGGTTTCTTTGTAGCATATTAAATAATAAAAAGTAGCTACAGGTCTAATGATACTGTAATTTTGAAGTGATGATGAGTGTACATATTATGCCAACATATCTTCAACAGTTACAGTGTGACATGAAAATGTCTTGTGGTTTCTCTTGGTGACAAGGCCACAGGGTTGCTAATACTACCATGGGTTGCTACCTACATTCACAATTGAAGGCTGTGCTAACTTTTATTTTGAGGTTTGGCAAAATGAAGATCTAAGGTTTTTCCAGCAAATTTACAGACATTTCTCCCTTCTTCAAGTCTGTCCACAGACCTCTTGGGCATCAGTGGAACCAAGGTTAAGAACTCTTGCTCTAGACCACCTGATTTTTGAAAGTTAAATTATCATATGACTAGTTGGGTTTTGGGCTTTGTGATATTTTTCAGCATTTCCATTATGCTAAGAACAAGAGCATAGAGAAGACATGAAACAAAAGTTCATTTTGCAACCTGTGACGACTGTTTTTGGTTGTGGAAAAAGTTAAAGACAGTGATTAAAATGAGGCTTTTGTGTCTGGTGGATTTTGCTTTTCTAAACTCCCAGTCATCTATTAGCATGGCTAGGCCTCAGTGGGATGGGTTTGGGCCACAGTGTACTTATCTCTGGCCTCTTGTATTTTGAGTTTTAGTGGTTTTGCCTTCTTTCTTCATTTTTGACCTTTTTTTTTTTTAACTGTTCCTTCTTCCATATATTAGGAAGATATTTGGCCACAGAACATTGGGGAATGGGTGGTTTCCTTTGGAATCAGTATGAATTTGGGTATGATCTTTTCCTTTCTTCTCATCCCTACAGGACTGACTGTGGGACTAGTCGGTGTCATTCCACTTTGACCTAAAAATTCCCATCTATTTGGGTGGCAGAGATATCACTCTTGGAAGGCTCTTCTGTGTCCCGATGTAGAAGAAATAACAAATCGGACATTTTGAAAGGTAAAGAACATGATGATAAAGTCCATTACGTTGTGAGTAAATCTGAGTGTTGGTTTTTTGTTTCTTTTTCTATAGGGTTTCTTGTAAGTTAAAACTACATTTGTTCATTATTCTAGGAGTTCCTAAGGCAAAAGTCATCAAATTAAGTGCAAGTCAAAACTATAAGAGTTACCTTATTTGTACCTTTCTGTGGGCAGGGACTTATACAGTAACTCACCCCATAGGGCCAAGGAGTAAAGCAGGTCCTGAGAAGTTAAACAGATATTTACCATGTCATCACTGAATTTTATGAATACTAGGTAAGGGTGGTCATATGCAAGCCCCAAGCTCATTACAGTACATGGATCAACCAGCACTGATTGAGTTTCTACAAAATATGAAGTGCTGAGATGACGAATGACACTGCCCTCAGGGAGTGCCCTGTCTACATAACAGGAATACAGTTTTGTAAGTGTTAATATAGAGTTGTGAATATAATGCTATGGGGCCATGAAGGTCGTACAGAGGATAGTTGGTAATCAAGGAGAATTTCACAGAGAAAGGACATTTGTGCTGAAGTATTACTTGGGGTAGCCATTATTCTAAATGTAATGGTTGAAATTCATTTTTGAATGCTTGGATTTTGTTAAAACTCTTTAGCTTGATATAAATTTTTATTTGCCTACTTAAAGTTTGTTAGCTTTTGAAGGACAAGAGATACATTTTTACCCCATGAGTACCAAAATGTACGTTAATACTTTGTTTGGAACAAAGTTTTCTATAGTTTGCTTTCTCCACATGTTGGGGAAAATTGACTCTTCCTATTGTGTACTTTTTCTGAAAGGAAGCCTTTTAGCAGTTGGCATGCCAGAAGTTAAGAATGAACTAGGAATGGAATCCCAAGGCTTTTTAGTCCCACATTCTAAGTTTGATACTATGCCTTTTATGGAGTAGTGGTCATAGCACAGAAATGAAATTTGTTAAACATGACATAGTTCTAATAAACTGGACTTCTTAGAGTAGGGAAGTAAGAAAGCATCAGTGAAAGAATAGAAATTGGAATTCTAGAGGTGATTCTGTGCTTGGTCAGATTAATTTGTGAATTTACTTATGACTTTATGGCATCATTATTTAGAAATCCTTTAAGGATGCCTAAATAATTTAACCCTAAATAAATTCACACTGATTCCAACTTGGTTGGAACTTGGTTCTCTCTTACAATTTAAAAACTGTCAATTCAGGGCCAAGAGGGAGACTTGGTGTCATAATTGTAGTTTACAAGGACTGATGTTGAAAATTGCTCTTCTTGACCACTATCCAAGTGTTTTGTTGCCTTAAACTAGTTCAGTTGGGTACAGTACTTTGCACACAGTAGGCACTGAATAAAAGGAAGTCGTCTGGCCAGGTTGTTCAGCTCTAAGTCGCCCCAAAAGTATATGAAAACAAATTTCCTGCTGGATGTTTGCCATGTGGAGTTACCGTTGAGAGCAGGGAGGAACTGTGAATGTTTTTCACTTTGTAAGTTCAAAAGCATATCTGGAATTTGGTTTCCTTTCACATTGACAGTCAGCTCTTGCTTCTCTATACTAACAAGAAATGGGCAGAAGCAAAAATGTGAAGATTTTTTTTTCTATTAAGTGCCCAGAAATTTGGCCAGGCACAGTGGCTTATACCTGTAATCCCAGTACTTTGGGAGGCTGAGGTGAGAGGATTGCCTTAGCCCACAGTTTCAAGAACAGCCTGGGTAACATCACAAGACCTCATCTTTACAATGAACCAAAACTTAGCCAGGCTTGGTGGCATTCGCTTATAGCCCCAGCATGTAGTCCCAGCTACTCTGGAGGCTAAGGCGGAAGGATTACCTAAGTCAAGTTTGAGTATTCTGCAGTAGCTGTGCTCATGCCATTGCACTCCAGCCTGGGCTAAAGGGTGACCGAGTGAGACTGACTCAAAAAAAAAAAAAAAGCAAGAGAAAAAAAAAAATAAATGCCCAGAAATTTTAAAAAGTAGAAAAATTTACTTTATTTGTACTTGTTTATTTTTCTAGCCTCTGAAAACAAAATATGCCATAGTGAAAGAAGGAAAGTCACAAGGCTCTTGAAGTATCTACAGATTGAACATATACCTTTTAATTATAGGGAGCTGATTCTGTTTATGTGGGAGATGAAAACTTCCTCTTAAACGAATATTCTAGAATAAATAGGAAACCTGTTTTGCTCTTGAAATACTCAGGGATAAATTGATATTGTTGATTTTTAAAATCCACTTAGACTTTGATTTTCCGTACTTTATCCTCTTCCAGGCAAGGGTCATCTTTGAGAAGGAGGTTCCTGGACTCCTTACCTCCAGGATGAGCACTGCTGTGTCGTGACCCTTGGGGTTTTGGTGAGTAAACTCATGGATAATAGCACTGGAACCCATGCCTAGCTTAGAAAGATGTTCTTGGGGAAAAGCTTCAACTTATATTCAACACATTTGTTTTTCTTTACATCATCCAGCTACCCGCCACTCCTGCCTCTTGTCGCCACCATTTTATTGTCTGCTTCTGCTGTCAGCTTTTTAAGATTTGTCTTTCTGTACCTGGCTTATTTCACTTAATGTCCTCCAAGTTCATCTGTGTTGTTGCAAATGACAGGATTTCCTTCTTTTTAAAGGCTGAATAATGTTTCATTTTGCATATATACCACATTTTCTTTATCCATTCATCTGTTGATGGACACTTAGTTGATTCCATATCTTACTTATTGTGAATACTGCAGTGAACATGGATTGCAGATATCTCTTCAACGTATTGATTTCATTTCCTTTGGATAACAACAAATATTTTTGGAGCAAATACCATGTGCCAGGCACTAGAGTAAGTTCTGGGTATATAGAATGAACACATCGGTTGTGGTCCCTGCCTTCATGGAGCTCATGGTTTAGTGGGAGAGAGGAATAGAATACAAATGATCAAATAATTAACATAATTACAAAGCATGAAAAATGTTATGAAGGAAAAACCCAGGATGCTGTGAAAAGAATGTGACAGAATTTCATGTAGGTCATCAGCATCCAGGGACCCTTCCTCTGTAAAGAAGAAACTCGTAAGCTGAGACTTCATTCAGTCAACAGAAATACTCAAACTTGATATGGTAGGGTTGAGGGTTAGGGAGAGAGATGCCAAGAATGACTTCCACATTTCTGGCATTAGCAGTTGGGTGGGTAAAGGAGCCATTTATTAAAATGTGGGAAACTGAAAGAAAGATAGTTTTGGAAGGAAGCCTGTATACAGAGATGAAGAATTCATGGTTGATCCTGTCAAGATTGAGACAGCTAGGGATATGTCAAACAGGCACATGTGTCTATGGGTTGAAACTGAGCTGGACGTGTAAACTTAGGAGTTGATGGCATGAAGAAAACTGACAGATGAGAAGAGAAGAGGACCCCGGATAGAGGGCCGAGGAACTCTACATTTTAGATATTGGGTGGGGAGGTGGCCTGCAAAGGAAGCAGATGATGAGTGCCTAGAAAGGTGGAGGAAAGCTGGGAAAGCCTGGTGTTGTGGAAACTAGAGTGGGGAGTTTCAAGAAGGAAGTGAGCAACTGGAAAAAATCTAGGAGGTAGAGTAAGATGAGGTTAGAAAAGCGACCAGTGGTGACTTTAACAAAAATAATGGTTGCTCTGATCAGAGGGTGGAAGTTATTTTAAAATGGTTAAAGGATGAACGGCAAGTGAGGAGTTGAGCACTGTATGTCTTGTCAACTCTGGAGAAACTTGACTCTAAAGGGGTTTTGTTTTGCTTTAATTTTTTTTTTTAATACTGGAAGATACTACAGTGTGTCTGAATGCTGATTAGAAAGATCAGTAGACACAAGAGTCAGAGAGGGTGATCAAAGGAGAGAATGAGGGCTCTCAGAAGGCTAGGAGGGATGGGTCTGGTCCACCTGTAGTTGGACTAATCTTTGGGAGAAAGTGGGCTTTCACTTTCAATTTTTGTTTTGCTTGTTTCAATAATAGAGAAGAAAGAGGGGATAGGTACTAATGAAAATAGGTTTGTGTGTTTCTTGGTGAGGACTTCCTGCATGTTAACATCTCTTCCTATTAAGTACTGGGCAAGGCCACATATTGAGAGTGGAAGAGGGGGAGGGAAGGTGATAGGAGATGTAGACGGTATGAAATGTATCAGGCAGAATGAGCTAGGGCTTGCTGGAGAATGGGAGTAGTCATAATATGGTTAGCACTGGAGAGCTTAGTTATACTGCTGAGCACTGTTTGTGAACTAGCTCACCTTGCCCCCCAAGGCTGTACTTTGATAGGCCCTGTGAAAAACACAGATTCGGGGCCAGAATGCCGGCTGAACACCCCACTCTGGCATTTCCTAGAGTGTGACCCTGGACAAGTCACTTAACATTTCAATCCTCAGTTTCCTTATCTCTGAAATAGGAATAGTAGTAGTATTCGGCTTCTGAGGTTGTTGTGAATGGGTTGACATGTTTGTACAGTGCTTAGAACAATGTCTGACACATAGTAAAAATGTTGAGTATTAATTTAAGATACAAGAGAAACATTGTATAGGTAGAGCTAAGGAGTTAGAAGATTCAGTTTTATTGTGGAAAAAAAAAATCTTTTTGGCCATAATGATTCTGTAGAAGATCTTTCCAGTTCTTAAAGGTAAAGCAATTGAACACTAACCTGCTGAAGAGCCTAATTTTATTCTTTGGAACTTTTATTCTTTGGGCGGAGTTTTTGCTTGGCTGTTTTTATCATCAGAAAGACTAAAACTAGGGATGATTTATTTTAACAGTTTCCTTGGATTAGGGATTGAAAAACATGGATTTTATTCCCAGTCACTGGGCAAGCCCACGTGGCTTATTTCAACCCCTGTGCTGTCCCACCCGCCATAAAGTAATAGTAAGGGAGATGGCTTAGAGGAAAGAGTCAGGGTCTGAGGGCACTGACTGGAAACCTGGGAGAAACCATTCAGGCCCCTTGGACTTATTTATCTGTAAAATGCCTGCCAATCAAGATCTGGCAAATTGTGAGAATAAGAAACTGTATGTAGAAGTACTTTGAAAATAAAAGTGTTTTATGTTCACAACATTATTATTAGAAATAATCTTTCTACCAGTTCATCATAAATGCCTGGCAGATTAATTAAGTGATTTGCTATTTGTAATATATTTTGAGTTTTTTTGGAAGAAGAGTGCAACACAAATGCCAGGTGTTTCTGTTCTGTGAGAAGCTGAATAAGTCACAGAGGATCTAACTACATTCTTAGTACATCATGCTGAGTATTTTAGAAAAACCAAAGAACTTAAACACAAGGTTCTTGTGAGAACATAGTCTTCACAGGGAGATAAAATAAACACCTAGGATTATTCAGTACAGCATGTGATTGAGTGCTAGAATATGAGATGCTGGCAGAAAGTACCAGAAGTTACAGAAGGGGACTATGTAGGTAGCAACTGCTTTTCTTTCCCTGAAGTAAATGTTTTCTGATGGCTTTGTCCATGCAAGATGCATTTGCTACTTCTGTTTTACCAGTGATTTCTAATGTTTAGTGAGAGGTGACAAAATGGTTATAATTATAAATGTCAAACTTGACAACCACAATCCATTTCCCAGTCTAAACAAACAAACAAAGGCTGGACAGGGTGGGGGATAAAAATATAATCAAGACTAAAATGTTTTTTTTGTTTTTTAGCATGTTTTCTCTTGAGGTCAGCTTAGAAACATTCCATAATGTCTTATTCTAGTTCTTTTTTCTGACTTATTTATTTAAAAAGGAAAAAAATTGAATTAGGCATACTCAGAACTTTCATAATTTTTTTTTCAATGTCCCGGGTGAAATGACTGGGACTACTGCAGATTTCTAAATGAAGAAATACACATTTAACACTTGACAATGATCATAGTGCCAAAACCTAGAATATAACTGACCCTCCCAGTTTTAGTCCCTTTCTTGAGTCTCTCAAAGTAGATGTAACCTGTAACACCTGAACTATTGCCAACTTCCTTTGGTTCTTTAGTCACAAATCCTGGGTCTAATATCCTCCTTCTTTATTCCTATTCTTTGGCAGGAAGATGCCAAAAACTAGAGGGGGAGAGGTGACTTCAAGAAAATCCTATTGGAACTGCCTGGGAGGGAGTGGTGACTTAAAGCATGTCTTGGTTTTACCTGGACTTATCTAGGCTTCCCTAAGTAAAGGACTTTCTCATTTGTTCTCTAGCTGGGTTTGGGAATATTTTCTTGACCTTTATGCTTCAAATTAGCCTTGCAGATAGGCTCAAAAAATATCTTAGCCTTCAAAGATATTCTTTTACCTTCAAAATTGCAGATCATTCCTATGCTTACCCATGCCTGCAGTCACTGTCATTAAGCAGTGAGAACATGAGACACATACTCAGCATAATTTAATAGAAAGATCATGGAAATCAGGGGGCAGAACTGATTGTATTTGGTGTTGTCTCAGTATTTGATTTCAGAAGTACCTCCTTTAATTGCTCCCCCCTCCCCAGCCCTGAGGCCCTGAGAGTATAAACAGATTAATTTGCTTCATGGTTTGCAGTCGGGGTGAGTTTGTTATATTTCAGTGCCATGGTTTGCCATCAGAGCTGGAACACCAGATAGGTACTATGGATCTGCAGTACCCCGTGGTTTTAAAGCATTGTTCTGGAAAAAGAAAAACTCAAGTTTCTGAGGGTTTTGTGTTCAGAAGTAGAGAAATGTAAGGGAGAATAGGTGGCTCAAGGTAAAACTGGCTTTCTTCTCTGTGCACCCTCTCCTTGCCCATGCTACTTGGGTGGGAGACTTGTATGTGTGACAGAAAGTCCTGGTCACCCTTCAGCTGCTCTAGCCCTAGAGCCTTTGGCTAGTGTGGGAGCTTCACCCTTTTCTTAACCCTGCTGGGAGCTGAGGCATGATCTAGCTTCTGCTTCGCTGAGTTGGCTAGTGCTGTCACCTCGATCCTGTCGTAAGGGTGTTTTATGTCTCTGTGTTTTTGCTCCCAACCTTTTTTGGGCGGTCTTTTCCTGTAGTGTGCCCTGGAGATGCGAGATTTTCCTTTGGCAGCAAGAGGCACACACCCAGAGAATGCTGGAACTGCAAGGGGAAAGGACCCACTTCCACAGCAGAGAAAAACAAAGAGGAAAAAGGCACATAGGCGGCCAGCGTTAAGGGACGCACCCAGCAAGCAGTGGGCCCCTGCCACTGCCCCCAGCAGCTGTTTCTGCTGCAGCCCGAGAGGAACTCGGTGAGCTCGTCCCTGTTTGTGACTGCAAGCTCAGGATTTCAATCAATGCATTCCAGTAACCCTAAAGTGAGGAACTCTCCATCAGGAAACACACAGAGGTAAGGGCTAGGGCCTCCACCCGCGGCCCCTTGGGCATACTGTAGGTGCACCGTGAACACTCATTGGTGGAACAGTATGTTGAATCAGAAGCAAACGCGAAAGGAAGTGAAAATAGACTAGTAAATAGTAATAGAAGAATAACAGGCTGCAGTATAATCAAAGTTTGTGGTGGAGTTTTCCTTTGTTATTCTTTTTTTTTTGAGTTGGAATCTCACTCTGTCGCCCAGACTGAGTGCAGTGGCCGCTCCCAGCCACCGCAGCCTCGACCTGCTGGGCTCCGGCGATCCTTCCACCTCAGCGTTCTAAGTAGCTGGAACTACAGGCGCGTGCTACCACGCCCGGCTAATTTTTATTTATTGTAGAGATGAGGTCTCGCCTGCCCAGGCGGGTCTCGAACCCGCGGGCTCAGGCAATCCACTCACCTCAGCCTCCCAAAGGTGCGGGATTACAGGCTGAGCCACCGAGCCCGGCTCCTTTGTTATTCTTTTGTCCATCATTCCCTGACCTCCCTTCCCCTCCCTGCCAAATCACAAACAAAAAGGCCCTAGAGATTAACCAGTATGATCTGTCAAAGTTGGCAAACGAGGAAACTGAGGCCTGGAATGGTGAGGAGGCCTCACATCTATAACACCAGCCCCAGGACGCTCCCTGTGAAGCTGTGTCCTCAGTTCCACAGTATTGAAATTGTTACTTTAAAAGCATTTTTCCCCATCCCCCGAGGGCAGTGGTTGGTCTCTCAGTTTGGTATATGCTGCCAGTTTGGAGGAAGTCTATCCTGAAGGAGCTCTCTAACCTGTCAGTCACCAGCTCCCGTGCTCTCCGGGACGGCTTGTATTTTCAGCAGGGAAACTAGGCTCTTGTTACAGCTGTTCCTTGTCATCAGCCTGGGGGTGGGTAGTATTTTGATCTTAACGATGCCTGTTTGTTTACTCTGAGCTAGTCTTAACATAAGAGTCACTTCTCTGTACATAGAAACCGTTGTCCTTTATTGACAGAAGCCCTAGAGATGGGCCTCCATGTGACTCTAGGGTTCCCGAGACCTGGCAGGCCACACTGCCTGATCCTCCTCTCTGTTGGGAGCTCTGAGGTGGGAGCAGGGGTGGAGGGAGCGAGCAAGTGGCTGAGGTGAAACCTGGGTGGGTATTTAGTCCTGTGGGTCTCCTTGACCCATCTTAGAAACTGCTTTCCCTAATTTTGTGCTGACCAGCTGTGCCTGGTGTCTGATCTCCCTTTGTTATTTCTTTCTTTTAGTAGCCCTAAGTCAAAGCAGGAGGTGATGGTCCGTCCCCCTACAGTGATGTCCCCATCTGGAAACCCCCAGCTGGATTCCAAATTCTCCAATCAGGGTAAACAGGGGGGCTCAGCCAGCCAATCCCAGCCATCCCCCTGTGACTCCAAGAGTGGGGGCCATACCCCTAAAGCACTCCCTGGCCCAGGTGGGAGCATGGGGCTGAAGAATGGGGCTGGAAATGGTGCCAAGGGCAAGGGGAAAAGGGAGCGAAGTATTTCCGCCGACTCCTTTGATCAGAGAGATCCTGGGACTCCAATCGATGACTCTGACATGAAAGGTATGTCTATAAGATCTTTGAGACTCAGAGGGAAGTAGGTATTCCTGAGGGAAGGCCTCTGACATTTAGTGGAGGCCAGAGAGCCTAGTATCAGACAAGTGGGAACAGCAGGTGTCAGATTCAGGAGATCTCACTGCTTACTCACTGATTAGGATGGAACTGTTTCTTCTCATGTTGCTACTGACCGAAGAATAGTTGGGAACTTCTTTGTTGAAAAGTTCTCATTCTTAAGGATGCAGAGTGGGTAGGAGCTATGGGAGAATGTTTCATGGGCCCAGTGGTGTTCTAATGCATGTTTCTGGCCTCCATGCTGTCTGCACTTCAGTTTCAAGCCAGTGGCCCACGTTAGAGAAGTTCTTCTGGCTTCCCCTCCTCTTCTCCTATCAGAGCAGTCCTCCAAGGCTTGGGTTTTATGTTCTCTGGTTGCCACTTTGCCAGACTTGTAGACACAAGAGGAAGCCTTAATGATCCAGGCACTCATCCAGGTTTATCACAGCTGATTTCAGTGTGGCAGGAAGGAGTGGCTACCAGATGGGTAGAGATTTGGCAGGCACCAACCTGAAGTGAGCCAGGCAAGGTATGGGTCCAATGGCTGTGGTTTTAGGCGTTTTTCCCTCCTAGCATAAACCCAAAAATCTTAACTGGAGGCCTGATTATGAAGTTAGTATTCAAGTAATGGAAGTGTGATTCCCCAAATTAGAAATAAAAACCTGAGTGATTGCTCCTTCCTTCTTTCTTTCTCCCTTCTTCCCTCCTTCCCTTGGGTGATTTTGGGAGGCCTTGCAAGTGCCAGTACTGTGCTGGGTGCTGGGATGACATGGTCAGCAGCAGATACAGCTGCTGTCCCCAAGGATTTGAGCGTACCTACAAAGCTGGTCTTTGAGCAAGCAATTATAATAAAATTTGATAAATGCTGAAATAAGGGAAGTTAGAGGACTTTGAGATCCATCAGCAGTGGTATCTAGTCAAGCCCAGAAAGTTTCAAAAAAAGTTTCTGGGAAGGAGAAACATTTACACTAATATCTGAAGGATGTGTAATAGAGAAGTAAGAATTTGGGGGAACAGTGCTTTATAATTAGTCATTCAGGGAGAAGAATATTTGAAATTGTATGAGTAGAAGATAAGATTTCCTTTTAGCAAGGTACTTCATTGAAATTCTCAAGGTGGGTTTGTGTTGTGATGCTGTAAATGCTGGCAAAAGAAAGGGGGTATCATTCTTTCTATGACGATGAGTTTTTTCATTCTTTTAGAATGTAATTCTGCTGACCACATTAAGTCCCAGGATTCCCAGCACACACCACACTCGATGACCCCATCAAATGCTACAGCCCCCAGGTCTTCCACCCCCTCCCATGGCCAAACTACTGCCCCAGAGCCCACACCTGCTCAGAAGACGCCAGCCAAAGTGGTGTATGTGTTTTCTACTGAGATGGCCAATAAGTAAGTTGACGGGTGTGTTTTGCTGTGAGTCATGGCTTGAGTGTTTGGGGACCCAAGTTCTTACTCCTATTG
Source organism: Cephalopachus bancanus (assembly GCA_027257055.1). Classification (NCBI taxonomy): domain Eukaryota; kingdom Metazoa; phylum Chordata; class Mammalia; order Primates; family Tarsiidae; genus Cephalopachus; species Cephalopachus bancanus. The sequence goes on from JAPVLO010000403.1 coordinate 523,775, forward strand.
CAAATCGATTCTTCTTTTTAACCCTTGTATTGCTATCACTTAAAGATAACAGTGCAGAAAGAGGTAAAATTAAATATAACCCCTCCCAACTCCATTCCCCAGAGGCAGTCACTGACACAACAGCCTTAGCTTTCCTTTCAGAAATGTTTTGTGCTTATGCAAATATACATATATACCTTTTTTAAACACAGCAGAGATTGATTATACAATACACACTTTTCTGCAACCACTTACTATTTTTTAAATGATACAAATAATAAATGTTCATTCTAGAATGATTAGAAAATGTAACTAAACAAAAATCCCTGGACTTCACAGAGATAACTTCTGTGACATTTTGGTATGTATGTTTCTAATGGATGAGTGAATCAATAGATTTTTGATTATTTATCAAAATTGTGATATGCCCTACATATGATTTTCTGATTTTTCTTTCCTACTTAAGATAAAAAGTGAATCTTGACAGCCGTAGACTATCCTAAGGTGTTGTGAGACTTCATGTTGCCCCCTTCTCAGATTGGGATTTTGAACTAGGATTATCTATAAAACTCCTAGCATGGTGTATTGGTTTTGTTTTTTAATGTCTCTTTGGAATTCACTAATGGCTATCTTTTAATTTCAGAAGTTTGATAATAATTGCAAAACATAAATAATGAAGCATGTTTCTCTTGATTTCTTCTCATTCAACATCTCTAACGATCCTTTAAACTCTTGCTGTTCCTTACACGTACAACCTGGGGTTAAAGTGCTTTGGAATTACAGTTAGTGAGATAGAAAAAGTTCTAGTGTGCACTTTCTCCTGTCTTTGTAGAGCTGCAGAAGCTGTATTGAAGGGCCAGGTTGAAACTATCGTCTCTTTCCACATCCAGAACATTTCTAACAGCAAGACAGAGAGAAGCACAGCCCCTCTGGTACGTCGTTTCAGAAATGGGATAATGGGTTAATGGTTTTACAGACTGCAGTGGATTGAAGGAGGGTGAGTTTAATGGATAGGGAGACAGTCATGATGCTGTGAGCTGCTTCTGGGCCTTTAATCTGCCATGTGGGAGGTTAAGTATATCACACCATACTAGCCTTTTCTACTAGAATTCTGGTAGATTGATGAATCACTAGGGGGAAGAAGATATAAAATAAAAGAGGAGTTATACAGATATCTTAGGGTTTCCTTCATGTAACTATCTCTGGGAAAATCTGAATTTAGGCCCAGTGTACAGAGCAGGTTTTTAAAAACTAACATTCTTGAGTTAGTTGTAAAATGGAGGAAAAAAGGCAACAACTAAAACTGCAGTACTAGAGTACATGATAATAATACTGTAACCAGAATCAGTGACTTTCAAAATGACTATTTAAAAATGAGGACCACTGAATGCTTTTAATTGCTTGATATTTCCAAAATTATAATACATGTTATTACAGTACATTGCAGATATGGAATATGCTTTTGACTATACAGTCATACAGACTTAGCTGATCTTTCCCACACAAATCTGTGTCTTTAGGCAAGTGTGTGCATGGATACCTCCAAGTGAAATATTTACATGCATTTTCTATCTGGATCTTAAGCACTCACTGTAACCAAAAGATATTTCTTATGTCTAGCATTGTCAGAGTGTTGCACCAGATGGTATAGGGGATACTAAGAGGCACAGTCCTTGCTTTCAGGGAGCATAAAATCTAACACTGGGATGAGTCTTAAACATGGAAAAGCTCAATAACAAATAATAAACATGATTTAAGTAACAATGCTAGATAAAATGGGTGACATCTTTCCTATTTTGTGTATCAGAAGTCTCTATCTCTGTAGGAATAAGCTGAGCTTGGGCTTTCCTAGACTTAGAAAATTTAGAAAAGGAAGTTCATATTCTCCGTGCATCTCAACTACTCAAGGGTAGAGAATGCATGCAATTATATTTAAAATGCTTGTTGTCCTGGAATACACAGGGTACAATGAAACTCAAACTAACATTTTATTGAGTTCATGACAGTTTTGGGTTTTGGAGTATTTTTTTTTTTTTTTTTAAGTTGGGTTCTCACTATGTCACCCAGGCTGTAGTGCAGTGGCACAGATCACACAGTCCTTCCACTTCAGGCTCTCAAGTAACTGAGATTACAGACATGTGCCACCATACCTGGCTAGTTTTTTAATTGTTTTATACAGACAAGGTCTTGCTGTGCTGCTCAGGCTGGTGTTGAACTCCTGAGCTTAGGCAATCCTGCTACCTCAACCTTCCAAAGTGCTGGGGTTACAGACATGAGTCACCATGCCTGGCCTAGTGGCAGTTCTTAAAACGGTTGTCACCTATCCCTTCTCTGGTACTAAAATGAAATCAGGGATGGAGTTAAGGAAGGAATTGAGAATAATCCATTACTCTATATCTCAAGTGACAAGGGTAGAGCTAAATGGTTTCTACTGTCATGATTACCTTATATAAAATCATTACCCACCCAAAAAAAACAAAACCAAATCAGCTAAACCAAACTTAAATGTCACTAGAAGGAGAGTTAAGGTGACCTCTACACTCCAGTTAGAAGTTGCGAACATGGAATTTGCTTTTGACTGCACAGAGTCATATAGACTCAGCTGATCTTCCGCACACAGGTGTGTGACTACAGGCAAGTGTGTGCATGGATACCTCCAAGTGAAACATTTATACACACATATGTGTATATATATATTTTTTTCACAGAATGTAAACACTCAAAGATATGTCTTCGTGTTTATACAGCACAAACTGTTCACACGCAGAGAAACACGTAATGGTTGGTTTACATATTTGCACACAGGTAAAAACATTCCAGAAGCCGGGCTCGGTGGCTCAGCCTGTAATCCCACACCTTTGGGAGGCTGAGGTGAGTGGATTGCCTGAGCCCGCGGGTTCGAGACCCGCTTGGGCAGCGAGACCTCATCTCTACAATAAATAAAAAAAATCAGGTGGGCGTGGTAGTGCATGCCTGTAATTCCAGCTGCTCGGAAGGCTGAGGCGGAAGGATCGCCGGAGCCCAGCAGGTCGAGGCTGCGGTGGCTGGGAGCGGCCACTGCACTCCAGTCTGGGTGACAGAGTGAGACTCCAACTCAAAAAAAAAAAAAAAATTCCAGAGAGTAGGTGGGGAGATAAGTAAGAGCCTTAAGGGTTTAGAAATACAAACAGAATTAGTGAACAGGTAGAAGCGAATGCACACCAACAAAGGAATCTGGAGGCTGATGGAAGAGCTCTGAGACAGGGCTTATGGTGCAGGCCCTTCTGTTCTTCCATCCTATGTCACTCACTTTCTGCGGTGCTGTGCTTTAGACCCAGAAATACATATCCCTCTTCTAAACATGGCATCCATGTCACCAGTTGAGGTGAGTGTGCTTTTACCTAGAATTAGTATAGCATTGGTACTTAACAAATAATAATAAGGCAGTCATCCAGCCTGTTAAAAAGGGCAGTCTGCTGTCTATTGGAAAGAACAGATCAAGAGACACCATGAGCTAGATAGCCTCAGATTTTTCTACAGATGCCTCTTGCCTGCAGAGTATCTTACTGCAGTTAATGTACAAATTCTTATAAAATATGGAATCAGTGATCACAAACAAAAAACAGAAACTGGAGATGTCAGACCCCTTGGAAGCTCAAGGAGGGGAGCATTCAGTAGTCACCCTGCTGGAGGAGACGCTGAAATAGAGCGATCTTACCCGGTGCCTCTGGCTGGAGAGTACAGAGCTGCAAGTGACTTCCTCTTTCTCTTTCAGAAGGAAACATCAGACCTTTTGATTGACAGTGAGAAGTCTGCATACCCAGTTGTACTTGTAGGGAAACGAAAAAGGTGTTAGGTACAGCCTCCCACACACCAAGAAACTAATCTCTCTCGGAATCAGAAACACATAGTAGACATGTGATATCAAACCTGTTCCTCGAAATAGATACTCAAATGTATTCACTTTGGCAGAGTGTTCTCCCCTGGCATGCTTATAAAGTTATTGAAACTTAATCTTCAGCAAGGGAAAGAGGATGCCATTTGACAGTAAGTTAAAAAAAATCAAAATGACTCCATGTCCAAAGTGAGGTTATCCATGAGCAATTTCTACAGCAAGTGTCAGTGTAGATTTATGTGCCTGGGACAAGTCTTTTGTAACATATCTTGCTCTTTTAATTGCTCTTCTGTTCATTTACCAGTGATTTTGAAAATCTCGTTTATCTTCAGAACACACAGATATCTGCCCTTCGGAATGATCCGAAACCTCTCCCACAACAGCCCCCAGCTCCAGCCAACCAGGACCAGAATTCATCCCAGAATACCAGACTGCAGCCAACTCCACCCATTCCGGCACCAGCACCCAAGCCTGCCGTACCCCCGCGTCCCCTAGACCGGGAGAGTCCTGGAGTAGAAAACAAACTGATTCCTTCTGTAGGCAGCCCTGCCAGCTCCACCCCACTGCCCCCAGATGGTACCGGGCCAAACTCAACGCCCAACAATCGGGCAGTGACCCCTGTCTCCCAGGGCAGCAGTAGCTCTTCAGCAGATCCCAAAGCCCCTCCACCTCCACCGGTGTCCAGTGGCGAGCCCCCAACACTGGGAGAGAACCCTGATGGCCTGTCTCAGGAGCAGCTGGAGCACCGGGAGCGTTCCTTACAAACTCTCAGAGATATTCAGCGCATGCTTTTCCCTGACGAGAAAGAATTTACAGGAGCACAAAGTGGGGGACCCCAGCAGAATCCTGGGGTATTAGATGGGCCTCAGAAAAAACCAGAAGGGCCAATACAGGCCATGATGGCTCAATCGCAAAGCCTGGGTAAGGGGCCTGGGCCCCGGACAGATGTGGGAGCTCCATTTGGCCCTCAAGGACATAGAGATGTGCCCTTTTCTCCAGATGAAATGGTTCCACCTTCAATGAACTCCCAGTCTGGGCCTATAGGACCCGACCACCTGGACCATATGACTCCTGAGCAGATAGCATGGCTGAAACTGCAGCAGGAGTTTTATGAAGAGAAGAGAAGGAAGCAGGAGCAAGTGGTTGTCCAGCAGTGTTCCCTCCAGGACATGATGGTCCATCAGCACGGGCCCCGTGGGGTGGTCCGAGGGCCTCCTCCTCCATACCAGATGACCCCTAGTGAAGGTTGGGCACCTGGGGGTGGAGAGCCATTTTCTGATGGTATCAATATGCCACATTCTCTGCCCCCAAGGGGCATGGCTCCCCATCCCAACATGCCTGGGAGTCAGATGCGCCTCCCTGGATTTGCAGGAATGATAAACTCTGAAATGGAGGGGCCTCATGTCCCCAACCCGGCTTCTAGACCAGGTCTTTCTGGAGTCAGTTGGCCAGATGATGTGCCCAAAATCCCAGATGGTCGAAATTTTCCTCCTGGCCAGGGTGTCTTCAGTGGTCCCGGCCGAGGGGAACGCTTCCCAAACCCGCAGGGATTGTCTGAAGAGATGTTTCAACAGCAGCTGGCAGAGAAGCAGCTGGGTCTGCCCCCAGGAATGAGCATGGAAGGCATCAGGCCCAGCATAGAGATGAATAGGATGATCCCAGGCTCCCAGCGCCACATGGAGCCTGGGAATAACCCCATTTTCCCTCGAATACCAGTTGAGGGCCCTCTGAGTCCCTCTAGGGGCGACTTTCCAAAAGGAATGCCTCCACAGATGGGCCCTGGTCGGGAACTTGAGTTTGGGATGGTTCCTAGTGGGATGAAGGGAGATGTCAATCTAAATGTCAACATGGGAGCCAACTCTCAGATGATACCTCAGAAGATGAGAGAGGCTGGGGCGGGCCCTGAGGACATGATGAAATTACGCCCAGGTGGCTCGGACATGCTGCCTGCTCAGCAGAAGATGGTGCCCCTGCCATTTGGTGAGCACCCCCAGCAGGAGTATGGCATGGGCCCCAGACCATTCCTTCCCATGTCTCAGGGTCCAGGCAGCAACAGTGGCTTGCGGAATCTCAGAGAACCAATTGGGCCCGACCAAAGGACTAACAGCAGGCTCAGTCACATGCCACCACTACCTCTCAACCCTTCCAGTAACCCCACCAGCCTCAACACAGCTCCTCCAGTTCAGCGCAGCCTGGGGCGGAAGCCTTTGGATATAGCTGTGGCAGGCAGCCAGGTGCATTCCCCAGGCATTAATCCTCTGAAGTCTCCCACAATGCACCAAGTCCAGTCACCAATGCTGGGCTCACCCTCGGGGAACCTCAAGTCCCCCCAGACTCCATCACAGCTGGCAGGCATGCTGGCAGGCCCAGCTGCTGCTGCTTCCATTAAGTCCCCCCCTGTCTTGGGGTCTGCTGCTGCTTCGCCTGTCCACCTCAAGTCTCCATCACTTCCTGCCCCATCACCCGGATGGACCTCTTCTCCAAAACCTCCCCTTCAGAGTCCTGGGATCCCTCCAAACCATAAAGCACCCCTCACCATGGCCTCCCCAGCAATGTTGGGAAGTGTAGAGCCAGGTCAGTATGTTTATATTCTCACAGCTGCACCTTGTAGTTGGAGCTTGCTAGAGCCTGGGCTAGGTAGTTTAAGAAAACTGATGTCTTGATTTTACAGCCAGAGAGGCAGCCTTCACTGAAATGGACGTATCTTTGGCAAGGTGCATAAACAGCATTGCACGAGGTTATGCAGAAATGTCCAATCTGGACAAAAATGCGTGTTAGATGGGACTGTTAAAAGAAAATGGAGCCAGGCTCGGTGGCCCAGCCTGTAATCCCGCGCCTTTGGGAGGCTGAGGTGAGTGGATTGCCTGAGCCCGCGGGTTCGAGACCCGCCTGGGCAGCAAGACCTCATCTCTACAATAAATAAAAAAAAAATCAGCCGGGCGTGGTAGCACATGCCTGTAATTCCGGCTACTTGGAAGGCTGAGGCAGAAGGATCGCCGGAGCCCAGAAGGTCGAGGCTGCGGTGGCCGGGAGCGGCCACTGCACTCCAGTCTGGGTGACAGAGTGAGACTCCAACTCAAAAAAAAAAAAAAAAAAAAAAGAAAATGGGAGATATGTGTCAGTTCACAGAATATATTTGTGCATGCTGCTGAACACATGCTGGTGAAATAAAATGTCTTAACAGTGGTTGAATGTGGCTTCTTTAAATATTGGACCCATCCACTTCAGGGGGCTGTCCTCAAGTCCAGAGATTTTGAGTGTAATCCTAAGCAGAGAGAGGGGAGATTGCTGTAAGATTTGCTTGGTTCTCATAAATACCTGTGTACCACAGAAATAGTTACCAAAACCTTCTCCTTGGTAGAATGCTGTTCTCATATCAGCTACAGTGTATTAGTATTTTCTTCCTAGGAGAGGCTCTCATTGATGATGGTGGTTTTGTGAACAGGACCAGAGGTGGTCACTGGAAGTAGTGCTGAGGTGTAAATAGTAGGTTGGTGCCGTCTCCACTTGAAAAAGACTAGAATCACAGTAAGATAGGAGATTTATCCTATTAAGCTAAAGTGCTTCTCTGTGGGGTAGCAGTTCACCGAAGCATTACAGAGGAACCACTTCCTTGGGCCTTTTTGGTAAAAACATCCTGATTGTGGAAATTAATCAAGAGTGTGTGTAGAGTGACGTGCTTAGTACCTGGGGTTGCATCACTAGTCTTGCTTCATGGCATACTAATGCCTGGGTTGAATTCCAAATTGTGATTGGCAAGGGAAAGAGATCTACTTAGTTCACATTCTATTCAGTGAAATGATTGTCTGTAAGCCACGTTTTCCCCAAGCTTGAACTAATATTTTTAACGCATTCCTGGCGTGTTTGTCTTCACATCTGTTGATCCGTCACCTTTATCACGCTGCAGTCTCCCTCTGCACACACATGGAGCTTGACTGGAAGATTGATGATTTGTGTCTTGGGTGTAATAACACTGTCCTGTTCATCTGTCTCATTCCTGGCCTTGCTAGTTCATAATCATAGGGCCCAATAGCCTTCAAAAGGAATCTAATTCCCTGCCCATTTTTGTTTTGTTTTGCTTTCTTAGGTGGCCCCCCACCTCCTACAGCCAGCCAGCCTGCCTCTGTGAATATCCCCGGAAGTCTTCCCTCTAGCACACCTTACACCATGCCTCCAGAGCCAACCCTTTCCCAGAACCCTCTCTCTATTATGATGTCTCGAATGTCCAAGTTTGCAATGCCCAGTTCCACCCCTTTATACCATGATGCCATCAAGACTGTGGCCAGCTCAGATGATGACTCCCCTCCAGCTCGTTCTCCCAACTTGCCATCAATGAATAATATGCCAGGTAAGAATTCAGAAAGACAAGACGGAGCTGGTGCTAGACAAAAGAGAAACTTCTTGAAGTGCTTTCTCAATGGCTGTAGACCTGAATAGGTGGAAGTTCAGCAAGTCAAAAAATACCTTCTAAGTTTCAGTAGAATTAAAGTGTCTTGACTAGAAGGAGATACCTCTTTTTTAGCTTGATTAGCATTTGTTTGTGAGAAAGCAGGTTTCCTTGTAGTTCTGATGCTTCTGTGTACCTGGATGGGGTTTTGTTTTGTTTTGCTTGTTTCTTTTTTGGTCCTCCTGTAGCAATCACTGAAAGCAGTTGCTTTTTAACGTCTGATTGGAATGTTGTTAGTGCTCAAGTATTTTTTTCTAGAAGGGTGACCTCAAACCATAGCAGCCACAGGATTTCAGACAGTGGGAAGTCCCTATCTCCTAGAGAAGCCCTTTCTTCACGATTAGGGAGATAATACAGTTCTTCCTTTCCCTGCTCACTCTGAACACCTTCACTCCCACACCTACCCTCTCACCTCAACCCTTGCCAGCCTCACTAACAGGAAGTGATCCGGGATGGTGGAAGTGATCAGCAAGGAGGCTGTGACTTTTCAGCCAAGGGCTTCTGGTTCCAATTCTGTTCTGATTGTCAGGGATGCTATTAATTTATCAGCAGTCCTAATTAGCCAGATTTGGACATGCTCCCCCGACAGAATAGCTACCATTCCTACTGCTTAATAGTGATTCCATAGACTCTATGGAACTAACCAACTACTTAAATGTCCCAGAGATTACAGTAGAACGTGTATGCTTTCCTTTTCATGAAAAGTTATCATTTCTTTAACATTTTGTGTAACCTGGAGTTGTAAATGCTCTTTCTCTGCATGGCAGTACAAAATAATGCCAAATGCCAACCGAAAAAAGACTCATTTGGTTTCTTGGTTATTATTTCTGATCATTGAAATTGTAGCATTGATTGATCCTCTCTCTACACAAGGACCATACTTAGGTCATTCAGGCAGATTGTTTTCCTCTGTATTAAATGTCTCCAATGAAGAAGACTATACTCGTTTGTGTATTAATTTATAACTTTTCACACAGGAGAATTTCTCCTTTGTTGTCTTCTACACGCTCCTACAGTTTAAGACTCAGTTGTCTTGTTGGCTTGTGTGTCCCCAAATGTATTATAATCTTATTGATGGCAGAGATTATGTGTTGTATTTTTTCCCAGAATAGTACTGTGCACATTAGATGCACGATGATTTTTTTGCGAATTTTATTTATTATAGTTTTTCTGAGTTGTTTTTGGTTAAGTTGATTCCTTTGATATCTTTATTTTTCTAGGAATGGGCATTAATACACAGAATCCTCGAATTTCAGGTCCAAACCCCGTGGTTCCGATGCCAACCCTCAGCCCAATGGGAATGACCCAGCCACTTTCTCACTCCAATCAGATGCCCTCTCCGAATGCCATGGGACCCAACATACCTCCTCATGGGGTCCCAATGGGGCCTGGTTTGATGTCACACAATCCTATCATGGGGCATGGGTCCCAGGAGCCACCGATGGTACCTCAAGGACGGATGGGCTTCCCCCAGGGCTTCCCTCCAGTACAGTCTCCCCCACAGCAGGTTCCATTCCCTCACAATGGTCCCAGTGGGGGGCAGGGCAGCTTCCCAGGAGGGATGGGTTTCCCAGGAGAAGGCCCCCTTGGTCGCCCCAGCAACCTGCCCCAAAGCTCAGCAGATGCAGCACTTTGCAAGCCTGGAGGCCCTGGGGGTCCTGACTCCTTCACTGTCCTGGGGAACAGCATGCCTTCGGTGTTTACAGACCCAGACCTGCAGGAGGTCATCCGACCTGGAGCCACCGGAATACCTGAGTTTGATCTATCTCGCATTATTCCATCTGAGAAGCCTAGTCAGACGCTGCAATATTTCCCTCGAGGGGAAGTCCCAGGCCGCAAACAGCCCCAGGGTCCCGGACCTGGGTTTTCGCACATGCAGGGGATGATTGCCGAACAGGCCCCCAGAATGGGACTAGCATTACCTGGCATGGGAGGCCCAGGGCCAGTGGGAACTCCAGACATCCCTCTTGGGACAGCGCCATCCATGCCAGGCCACAACCCCATGAGACCACCAGCCTTTCTCCAGCAAGGCATGATGGCACCTCACCACCGGATGATGTCACCAGCACAATCTACAATGCCTGGCCAGCCCACCCTGATGAGCAATCCAGCTGCTGCCGTGGGCATGATTCCTGGCAAGGATCGGGGGCCTGCCGGGCTCTACACCCATCCTGGGCCCGTGGGCTCTCCAGGCATGATGATGTCCATGCAGGGCATGATGGGACCCCAACAGAACATCATGATCCCCCCACAAATGAGGCCCCGGGGCATGGCTGCCGATGTGGGCATGGGTGGATTTAGCCAAGGACCTGGCAACCCAGGAAACATGATGTTTTAAGCTGCTAAGATTGGATGTGCCGATCCTTGTCAAGATGAGATTCCAGGTCCTGAGAGCTGCTTTGAGGGAGTTCCAGGAGTACTTACTATTGGTCATGCAATAGGAGAACAGAGACCCTAGGGCTGCTTTGGGGGAGGGGGGAACTCGAGAATGTATGGATTTACCTAAAAACAAATTATTCATTTAATCAACAGGTGTGTTTTTTTTAAGATTTATTTTTTAAAAATTATTTTTGTGGACTTGGGTATCCCATGATGGCACCTACTTTCGGGAATCTGTAGCCGTGCTTTGAGAATTGCCATCGGTCATGTGTTGCACCGTTCTCTGTATGTTTACGTCCTTTGGACTGGCTTCTCCCAGAATTCTTTTCTGTTTTTGTTTTTTTGATTTGGGCTTTATTTTTTTGTGTACTGTACTATATTGTAAAAGGGATTTTAGCAGAGACTTTAGTCTTTGGGGCAAGAGGAGAACAGGAATGCTGGGCTGTTTACTTTAGGTGGAGAATCCATCTTCAGACCTTTGGACTATTTTCTTTCAACTCCAGTGTATAGAAAAACCAAACTACGACCTCAGAGCAGAGTATTAACGAAAAGCACAAAAAAAAGGAACTAAGTTCAGCGAGGGGTGGGGGGAGGGGGGAAATTTTTCTTTTTAAGAATAATAAAGCTTAGGACGTTTGTTTTTCAGTTCAAGTGCTCTTCAGCACTGTCTGTCTCTCCCAGGACACCAACCCACCGTCACATTCTTGTTTTCTCGCTCCTGTTTTGCCCTGTTTCCTCGGTTAAGTGTGTTTCCTTCCCTTGTGCCCCCCATTGGTGACCCTTTGCTTCCCTCCTCTCTTTTTCCCTTTGGCAGCTGCAATACATGGTGTTATTTTGGGGAAATAAATCTCGCCTTCCAGCCGAGCGTCCTCCTGGCTCTGGAGGGGAAAGTCTGTCCTTGGGATGCTCTCTGGTCTTTTTTTCCCCTTAGTCTTTCGCTTCCCCAACGTACCGTGCCCTGCCCACCTTGTTTTCTGTTCTCCTTTTATTAGGAATTCCCAAGTGAATTTTATTAATGTGGGAGTGGAACAGATGCTAAAAGCTATCCAGGATTTTGTTTTTGTTTGTTTTAAGTTTTGTGGTTCCTTCCCTTTCCTTCCCCTCCCATGCGTAAAACGTTCTGTGTAACCTCCATTAAATTTGGTACAAAACCACTCGCCAGAGCTGTGGTGTCAGAAAAATAAAATATATTGTTTCTTATAAAACGGAACTGCCTTTTTTGATCATTTAATTCCTGCTTGTTTAGCATTTGGGCATACCAGTTGCCATGTGGCCCAGAAGCTAGAATCCCTGTATTGGAGCTGATCGCTAGAGGGATGGTTTGGGGATGTATAGAAAAGTGCCTCCACAGATCATGCATTTTCCTGCTGTTGAGGCACAGCTGCTCACGTAGGAATATCCTGTACTATTCTTATCTCAGTCATGAAAGACTAGTTATGAACAGAAGAGCAACCCTGGTCCCAGTGCTGAACTTTATCACTAGGGCAATTGTAAGTCTTTATTAGGAATTTCTGTGACAGCCAACTCGGTGGTATGAAGTAATTAAGAAAACCAAAGGTTCTACTGGTTATTTTGAATAGGCCATGAGATCTCTCTAGTCTTGCTAAGTGGAGACTAGTATGACGGTATCTGCAAATCGTGGATTTCCACGGGCCGTGGGTTTCTGTGGTCCATTCTCCTTCCCCATCTTACCACCTGTCCTAAGTGCACAGGTCACGTGCCTTCAGCACATCAGTGTGTATCCTGCAAGTGTCTGATGGCCTCACTGTAGTGTTTCTGTGCAATTAATTTTGTTCTGGTGTATTTCTTTGAGTTGTAATGGGTGTTTTTAGCTCAGCAAGTGGGCGTGTGTATGCGTGTTTGTTCTTAGGTGAGAGGAGCTTAGTGGAACGGCAGGTGCAGAGTCGTCTGCAGACAAACTTATACAAATTGGGCTCTGCTGGTGTTTCACAGTCTGAGTTTTTCTCTCTGACAGTTGTTTTGGAAAGCTGTGTTCTCTTCCACCTTCAGCAGCTGTGTCTTCTCAGCAACACAAGTGCCCGAGACAACAAAAATGTGGAAATGAACATTCAAGCACCTACTCTACCAGTCACCTCCATGTACGTTACCTAGCTGGGTTTTAAGAGGCCCTGTAAAGTCGGTGGTAATCATTTCATTTGCAGATGAGAAAACTGAGCTCACAAGTTGAAGAATTCTGACTTGATTTGATCTATTGATGCTGGATGGCGAAAATTTGTTGTAGAAAGATTAGGATCATAAAATGAAGATTTTTGTAGCACAAATGTAGCCACGTTCTAGGTCCTCTGCTTTAAAGTATATGGAAAAGAACAGGGTAACAGCAAGCATGGGGATAACAAGATGAGAACCAGAAGAAAGGGTCTCACCCGACATTTGTCCCCTGGCCTGGCTTCTTGGGTGGCCCCTCCTTGCTTAGTGTCATGGTCACTCATGGTGTTTGGTTCTGTTTCTGCTCTCTCCCAGGCAGGGAGTCAAAGCAAGAAAGGAATGCAGAGCAGGTACCCACTTAGAGGGCAGCAAGAGACTGACTGACTGGTGGACCCTTGAGGCAGCCACCAGCTTTCCTGGGAGGCTCCGGTGGGGTGCGTCTCCCCTGAGGCCCCCTGCTGGAGAACTCACAGCAGTGCAAATCAATCCATTTGCATATAAAAAACAGACCTCATCATAAATCTTTATTCATTTGCTTTATCATCATATGCCAACATCTCATCACGATGATTCTGATAAACCAAGTTTATTTAGAGTCTAAATATAACAATTTCTAGTTTACTAAGATTGTTACAAAATAAAATCACCTTTGGAGAGACAGGACGGTATTTGCATGAAGAACTAATGGTGCAAGATTTTTTCTTTTAAGTCAGTGAAAGAGTGATAAAGATGTTTCATGTTAATATAACCCCATGAGAACCCAGCCGGTCTTCTCTCCTTCTCCAGAATTTTGGGATTGCTATAATGACTTGTTTATTTCACTTCAGGGGTAAGTGATGGTATGTGGGTCACAGCATTATTATGTAAGGATTAATGAGTATGTGACCATTTACCTAAAACAATATAAAATAAAATAATTTGCTTTAAAAGTGTATAATGTATAATTACAGGGGCCTTATGAAGGGTGTGGCATGAGAAAATAAAAAAAAATTTAAGGACAATTTTACACATTCTAAAGCTATTCCTTTAAACAAAATGATCCAGCATTTCTCCCAGCCTCCCTGCTCTCTCTTTTTTTTTGTAGTTGGAGTCTCCCTCTGTCACCCAGGCTGGAGTGCAGTGGCACAGCCAGTTTACTACAGCCTGGACTCCTGGGCTCAGGTGATCCTTCCACCTCAGCCTCTCGAGTAGCTGGGACTACAAGTGCCCCCATGCCTGGTTACTTTTTTGTGTGTGTGTGGAAGCGAGGTCTCGCTATTTTGTCTAGGCTGGTCTTGAACTCCTGGGCTCAAACTTTGGCCTCCCAAAGTGCTGGGATTATAGGCATAAGCCACCATGCCTGGCTGTCCTACATTTCTTGATGTTATAATCTTGATACAACTGCGATTATCAGGGCCAGCTCCATGTACGTGCCACCTGTGCAGGTACAGGTTGCAGTTGGATAGGACCCCAGCTTGGTTTAATGCTCGACTGTCACTGTGTGAAATAATTATTGTGTGGGGGCCCCACATTTCCATTTTACACTAAGTGATTTTGGGTCCCCAAAATTACTTAGCCAGTCCTGGCTGTAGTAAACAAGAGAAATCACAGCAGTTCACATCAGTGCTGGTATCCTGGTCTCCATTTTTTATTTTTAAATTTTTTTTTATTTTTTGAGTTGGAGTCTCACTCAGTCGCCCAGACTGGAGTGCAGTGGCCGCTTCCGGCCACTGCAGCCTCAACCTGCTGGGCTCCAGCGATCCTTCCACCTCAGCCTTCCAAGTAGCTGGAACTACAGGCACGCGCTACCATGCCTGGCTAATTTTTGATTTATTGTAGAGATGAGGTCTCGCCAAGTTGCCTGGGCTGGTCTTGAACCCGTGGGCTCAGGCAATCCACTCACCTCAGCCTCCCAAAGTGCTGGGATTACAGGCTGAGCCACCAAGCCCGACTCTATTTTGATTCTCATTTTACTTAACTGCCAACCAGGGGCACCCCAGCAACGCGGGTACTGTGTTCCATCCAAACTGTCGACACTTTAGTCATTCCCTTTTCCTTTTATGAGTACTATCAAGGTGCTAAAAGGAGAAGGAAGTTGGACTGAAACCAAAGATTCAGCTATACAACAAACATTTACAGACCATCTACTGTGTGTCAAGAACTGTGCTGGCCGGGCTCAGTGGCTCAGCCTGTAATCCCAGCGCTTTGGGAGACCGAGATAAGTGAATTACCTGAGCCCATGGGCTCAAGACCCACCCGGGCAACTTGGTGAGACCTCATCTCTACAACAAATCAAAAAAATTAGCCAGGCGTGGTAGTGCGTGCCTGTAATTCTGGTTACTCGGAAGGTTGAGGCGGAAGGATCGCCGGAGCCCAGTGGGTTGAGGCTGCGGTGGCCGGGAGTGTGCCACTGCACTCCAGTCTGGGCGACGGAGTGAGACTCCAACTCAAAAAAAAAAAAACAAAAAAAACTGTGCTAAGGCTGGGGTGAGGAAATTAGTGCATAAATCAGTTATCACAGTATAATATAATGATGACTGCAGTGAAGGAGTGGACAGGGTGCAACAGGCCAAAGAGGAAGTTTCAATGATGCCTCAGAGGAAAGGTGATTTTTTTTTTTTTGAGTTGGAGTCTCACTCCGTCACCCAGACTGGAGTGCAGTGGCCGCTCCCGGTCACCACAGCCTCGACCTGCTGGGCTCTGACTCTTGAGCCCATGGGCTCAGGCAATCCACTCACCTCGGCCTCCCAAAGCGCTGGGATTACAGGCTGAGCCACTGAGCCCGGCCAGCACAGTTCTTGACACACAGTAGATGGTCTGTAAATGTTTATTGTATAGATAAATCCGATGATCCTTCCGCCTCAGCCTTCCAAGTAGCTGGAACTACAGGTGCGCGCTACCATGCCCGGCTAATTTTGGATTTATTGTAGAGATGAGGTCTCGCCAAGTGGTCCATGCAGGTCTCGAACCCACGGGCTCAGGCAATCCACTCACCTCAGCCTCCCAAAGCGCTGGGATTACAGGCTGAGCCACCGAGCCCGGCTAAAGGTGATTTTTTTTTAACTGACTTGAAGGAGCAGCATTTCTTGGACCCGAATGATAGTGGTGAACGTTTAAGCAGAGGAAGTGGGAACAGAAAGGGCCCACTGATGGGATGGGTCATTTAAAGGAAGCAGAGGTGAGAAATCAGCCTTGAGAGGAAAGGTGGATCATGGAGAGCCCAGTGTGGCCCACTACAGAGTTTGAACTTCAAAGTTTGTTTTTTTTCTGGAGTTGGAGTCTCACTGTCGCCCAGACTGGAGTGCAGTGGCCGCTCCCGGCCACCGCAGCCTCGACCTGCTGGGCTCTGGCGATCCTTCCGCCTCAGCCTTCCAAGAAGCTGGAACTACAGGCGTGCGCTACCAAGCCCGGCTGATATTTTGATTTATTGTAGAGATGAGTTCTTACCAAGTTGCCCAGGCTGGTCTCGAACCCCTGGGCTCAGGCAATCCTCTCACCTCGGCCTCCCAAAATGATGGAATTACAGGCATAAGCCACTGTGTCTGGCCAGTTCATTATTTTACTTTTTCTTTTCCCTGTTGACACCTTGATATGACTGTTCATTCTTTTTTTTTTTTTTTGAGTTGGAGTCTCACTCTGTCACCCAGACTGGAGTGCAGTGGTTGCTCCCGGCCACCACAACCTCAACCTGCTGGGCTCTGGCGATCCTTCCACCTCAGCCTTCCAAGTAGCTGGAACTACAGGCGTGCGCTACCAAGCCCGGCTGATATTTTGATTTATTGTAGAGATGAGGTCTCGCCAAGTTGCCCAGGCGGGTCTTTAAAGTTTTAAGCAAAGAATCAGGTGATCAAACGGGCTCTTCAGATTCCTAAGCTAGGAAGTGGAAGACGGGCCGGGGGTGGGGAGAGAGAACCACAGGAAGATCTCTTACAAAAACGTGCTTATTCTACAAAATCCTTAAACTCAGACTCATTGCTTGTGTTTTAAATAATCAAATTGTATCATATTTCCCATGCTGTTTAGACCCCTTGAGCCTCACTACCATGTTCTTTTCTCTAACTCAGACATGTAATTTTTTTCAAAGTCACTAACAAATATTTGAGACAGGGTCTTCCTCTGTTGCCCAGACTGGGGTAGTGGCACAATCATGGCTTATCACAGCCTCAAACCTCTGAGCTCAAGCAATCTTTCTGCCTCAGCCTCCTAAGTAGCTAGTAGGCATGCACTACCATGCCCAGCTAAGTTTTCAATTTTTTGTAGAGACAGAGTCTTGCTATGTTGCCTAGACTGGTCTTGAATGCCTCACCTCAAGTGATCCTTCCTCCTCAGCCTCCCGAAGTGCTGGGATTATAGGTGTGAGCTACCACACTCAGCCAGGAAACACTTATATTTAAGAAAAGTTATCAACTCTTAATTTGGTGGTAAGATTTTAATAACACATTTAAAGCAATTTATAAATCACGAAAACCAGTCTGTGCCCAAACATTTCATATTGGAGGGGCTAAATAATAAAATGTTAAAAGGACAGTGAAAGTATGCTATAAGGATTGTAATAAAAAGTGTCTGTTTCTGCCGGGCTCGGTGGCTCAGCCTGTAATCCCGCGCCTTTGGGAGGCTGAGGTGAGTGGATTGCCTGGGCCCGCGGGTTCGAGACCCGCCTGGGCAGTGAGACCTCATCTCTACAATAAATCAAAAAATCATCCGGGCGTGGTAGCGCACGCCTGTAATTCCGGCTACTTGGAAGGCTGAGGCGTAAGGATCGCCGGAGCCCAGCAGGCGAGGTTGCGGTGGCCGGGAGTGGCCACTGCACTCCAGTCTGGGCGACAGAGTGAGACTCCAACTCAAGAAAAAAGAAAAAAAACGTGTCTCGTTCTACTGAACATGGCTTATCTGGGTTGCCATCAAGCAGACATGAACCTATTTTCTGCCTGTAGGTGACCATACTTGAACTGCTAACTGGCTTAGTGCTTAGTAGTGCATGGCAACCAACAATGCTAGAGGAAGATGGTGAGTGAATGTATGATCACAGAAGGATAAGATCAACAGAAGGCTCAGGAATTATTCCCTCACATATTTAAAGCATGGGAAAATCCACTGATTTCACCAAACACACATGAACTCAGGCTTCCCTTGCAAAATACCCTGAGTGCTCCCAGGGGGTTCCAAAGAATGGGTTAGAGAACCCCAGCCCTAGGAAAGTGCAAGTCATGGCTGGGGCTGGTTCCGTGTGTTGGTGTGTGGCCCTGCAAGGTGAGGTTTCTCATACCTTGCAACCTGCGTCTAGGCCAGCCAACCCTTCTCCTAAGAGCCTGAAACGAAACAGTCCCCAAAAAACACCCAGGAAGCAGCTCTCTCCACAGCTCTGTGCTGGCCACTTCCATCCTTTCTCCAGTGGCAGGAGCTTGGGTGGAAGGCAGAAACAGCTTCCATATCTCAATGGTATCCAGTGCAATTAATCATTGTTGAGAGTGAACTGAAGTTTTCAAGAGGCATTTATTTATTTTGCCACAGCCAGAGTTCTTTCTGCTAAAGACTCCTGGGAACCTGAGTTTCTCTCTCATCTTTACCAAGCTCCCAGAAGCTTCATTTTCCTCATTGTCCACCTAGAAACTCCGCAGCGACCCCCATGAGCTGCTCTCCCTGGAGACGCCTGCCCATCTCTGGGAATCAATCTGCGCTCCATGCACGTACTTTCAGCTGAGTCAGGGCCCTGGAGTACTGGCTGCTGGCTACTTGGTCCTCAGTGGCAAACGCAGCCAGGGGCTGGGCCCAGAACTTTGCTAGAGACTGAGTTGTCATCACCACTGAGTTCAGGCAGGATGGATTTGGTTACAGGGGATCATGGACTACTGTGATTGATTTTGTTCTCCAAATTGCAGAAGGTCTCCTAGGCTCTGGTAAAATTCTCTAGGATACCTGTCAGTAGTTACATACACACATATACACATACAGACTTACTTATACAAGTATATGCGTAACTTTAATATACTAAAGTATATAAATAATTAAATGCCTGCTTGGAATGTTAACACACTGGCATGAATATTTTGTTTTCCCCTTGTCCATGAAGCTAGAGAAACCCTAGAATTTTCTTCATTCCTACTACATGGGGTGCCTGCAAGGCCTTGTACAATATAATCATCATTATTTAAAAGTGTGATAATACCAGTGAGGAAATGTAAGGATCATAGTCACACAAAGGATGAACCAGGTGCTACTTGGTGCAGGAGATAAATGATCTAACTGTTAGCATTGTGTGACAGAATCCATGATTTTAACAAGGACTTTTGTAAGAAGCTATTACCATCGCTTAAGCACAAAGCATCAAGCACCTACTCCATGTTCTACATTATACTCGCACGATGATGTATAACGGCTGCCTACAAGGAGCCTACATTCAACTGAAGAGATATATGCTAGGAATTACTGCAGAACAAGACTGTATTGCACTCTTGTCATCACTGTATTTCATGTTTATATTCCCTGCTGAAATAATTACTAAGTTGGACAACAAAGACAGACTAGGTCCATACCTGATGAATATACAATACGAATGTGATCATACCTTTTCACTCCCTTCCTGCATCATTAATCACTCGCCTTCCTTTAGATCATACCCGTCAACATATAAACATGTCCCAGGCTTGGTTCTAGGCCTTCTGCTTACTTCTACTTACTCTTCTAATCCATCTACTCCCAATCATTTTAAATACCACCCATATGTTGATAAAGCTAGAATTTCTATCTCCTGCTCAGCTTATTCGTCTGAGTTCTAGACTCAGAGTTATGGCACC
Source organism: Cephalopachus bancanus (assembly GCA_027257055.1). Taxonomy (NCBI): domain Eukaryota; kingdom Metazoa; phylum Chordata; class Mammalia; order Primates; family Tarsiidae; genus Cephalopachus; species Cephalopachus bancanus. The sequence goes on from JAPVLO010000403.1 coordinate 543,393, forward strand.
TTGACACTGCCTTTGGGTGTCTTGAAGGCACCTCGAACTTAACTTCTGAATTTCTTCAAGTCTAATCTTCATACCCTGCTTCCCTATCACAGTAAATAACATACTTCCGTCCACCTAGTTCTCATATCAGACATCTGGGAGCCATTCTTCTTAACCCTTCATGTAAAACCATCAGCAAATCCTTTTATTTCTATTTCCAAAACATACCTTAAATCCTTCGACTTTTCTCCAGCAGTCTAGTTCAAAGTACCATCTTATCCCTGGTCTGTTACATTAGTTTCTTCACCTCTACTTCCACTCTTGCCCCCTTGGATCCACACTCACAGGCCAGGTGCAGTGGCTCACGCCATAATCCCAGCACTTTGGAGGACCGAGGTGAGAGGATTGCCTGATACCTCGGGTTCAAGACCAGCCTGGGCAACTTGGCGAGACCTCAGCTCTACAATAAATAAAAAAAGAATTACCCGGACATGGTGGCGTATGCCTGTATTTCCAGCTACTTGGGAGGCTGAGGCAGAAGGATCACCTGAGCCCAGCAGGTCAAGGCTGTGGTGGCCGTGAGCATGCCACTGCACTCCAGCCTGGGCGGCAGAGTGAGACTCCAACTCAGAAAAAAAAAAAATGACTCATATACATAACTTTCCTCCTTAAAGCCCCTTCATGCCTTCCTGATGTAGTTAGTATGAAATCCAAGCTCTTGAGTACAGCGTGCCAGGTACCAGACACCTCTCCAGTTTTATTTCATGCCCTTCTCCCTTCGCTTGCGATGCTCTGGCCAAACCATTCCATTTCAGTATCTTCAATGTGCCAAACTCTTCTTGCCACTGAATCCTTCTGTACACTGGTTCCTCAACCTGGCATACTCTTGACTCCTGCCCTTCCCAATGGCCGACTCCTTTACAGCCCTCGGGTCTTAGCTTGTCGCCTCCCCAAAGATGGCTTCTCTGATTACCCTATCAAAAAACCTACCCATCCCCAACACACACACACACACACACACACACACACACACACACACACACACACACACACCATCACTTTGTACCCCTTCTAGCAATTATTTATTCTATCTTGCCCGTTCTATGAAGTCAGAAGTCAAATTTTTCCTGTTCATCACTTGTTCACCAGCACCTATCATAGGATCTGCAATCGATCACTAAATAGTTGTTAAATAGGTGAGAGAGAAAAGAAGGATCAGTGTGAGCTTGGGTGACCAGGAAAGATTTCATGGTGGTCGTGGGACATGAGATAGACTCTATAATAAAGTTGGGGGTGAGGAACACACAAGAAACACACAAATGAGGGACTGGAAGTAGAAATGAACAGATAAAGACAATTAGGCCAGATGACATTGAAGGGAACAGCTTAACTAAAATCGATCGTGTAAGTAATAGAACGTGAAATTGAAAAAGGAGAGAAGGTAGAACAGCCCCAAAAGCCAAGAAAAGGAATTTCATCTTGATGTGGGAAACAATTGGGACCCACTCTTTGGTCTTGATCAGAAGACTTACATGATAAGTATTCTATAAAATGAGTCTGGCAGGGGTGAACAAAACAGACTAAAGCAAGGACAGTTGGAAGAGCTGGCTGGCAGCATGCACGGTATTCTGGGACTGAGGAGGCAAGGCTTCTGTCAATGAGATGGAGGGTAAAGGATGAAGTCAAGAGAGTTGTGAAGGAAGAACCCCTAAGACTTCATTAGATATTGGGGAAATGAAGAGATAGGAGTCAAAGATGATGCCAAGATTCTGAAACTGAGAAGCTGAAAGAATCATGATGCTGGAAAGGACCAACCCTACTGCCCTACAGTATTCCTGACAGGTGTCTGGTGCCTCTACTTGAGCCATCCAGTAATGAGAGCCATTCTATTGAATGTCATTGGTTCTAACATTTAGAAATCAATCAAGATCAATGAAATCCAGTTCTGAGTTCCCTAACTGCCCTCATCATTTTATTCTGTTTTAGCACATTTTATACATACCTTGAAAGAAAAAATAGAGAGAGGGTTTGGTGCCCCAAGACTGTCTGATAACAGCACAGTAACACTATTACCTCCTTTTATCTGAACATAGATTTACTCCTAGGTAAAAGTTTGCTTTTCTTTCTGCTATGGGGTTACAATAGAAATTTAGAAAAAAATTCCCCCAAATCTTTTTCATGTAAAAAAAAGTCAACACTCCTAATTTTTTTTTTGCTTATTTTTTATCGTGCATTCAGAATTCTGCAGCTATTCCTATTTAATTTCAATATTCATTTTGACCTATTGTTTCAGTTTTTGTTTGTTTGTTTCTTTGAGTCAGGGTCTCATTTTGTCACCCAGGCTGGATATAGCTCACTGCAGCCTTGACCCCTGGGTGCAGGCGATCCTCCCACCTCAGCCTTTTAAGTAGCTGGATCTACAGGCATGCGCCACCATGCCCAGCTAATGTGTTTTGTTGTTGTTGTTTGTGGAAGCAAAGTCTCCCTATGTTTCCCAGGTTGGTCTCAAACTCCTGGGCTCAAGCAATCCTCCTGCCTTGGCCTCCCAAAGTGATCAGATTACAGGCATGAGCAACCATGATTAAATTCAGAATCTTAAATTCCTTAGACACTCATTCTAACAATCTTTGAATTGGTTCTAAGTTTTCCATCAAAAGCAAAACTTAATATTTTCATCCAAGTGATGAAAGGGCCCAAAATAAAGTCATGGAGCTCACAATTAGAGGTACTATTTTCAACCATGTAAAAAATTGTAACAGAAAATACATAGCAAACAATTTACCATTTTTACCATTTTAAGTGTACATTATGTACAAGTGACATTAAATGCATTCACATTGTTGTGCAACCATCATAACCATCCATTGCCAGAACATCTTTATCTCACAAAATTGAAACTTAGTACCCATTTAACAACTACCTATTTCTCCCTCCCTCCAGACCCTGCAACCATCTTCCTATTTTCTAAGAATATGACCACTCTAGGTACCTCATATAAGTGGAACCATACAGTATTTGCTCTTTTATTACTGGTCTATTTTACTTAGCATGATATCCTTAAATTTCATCCATGTTGTAGCAAGTGTCAGAGTTTTCTTCCATTTCAAGGTTGAAAAATATTCCATTGTATGTGTATACCACATTTTGTTTATTCATTCATTCATCAGTGAACACTTGGGTTGCTTTCACTTTTTGGGTATTGTGAATAATGCTGCTATGAAAAAGGGGGTACAAATATCTGAGTTTCTGCTTTCACATCTTTTGAAGATATACATGTAAGTGTGATTGCTGGATCATATGGTAATTCTATGTTTACATTTTTTTGGACTTGCCATACTGTTCTCCATAAGGGACGCACCATTTTACAGTTCCACCAAAAATGTATAAGGTTTCCAATTTGTCCACATCCTTGCCAATGTTTGTTATTTTTGTTTTTTTGTTTTTTTTGAGTTGGAGTCTCACTCTGTCGCCCAGACTGGAGTGCAGTGGCCACTCCCGGCCACCACAGCCTCGGCCTGCTGGGCTCCGGCGATCCTTCCGCCTCAGCCTTCCGAGTAGCCGGAATTACAGGCATGAGCCACCACACCCAGCTGATTTTTTTATTTATTGTAGAGATGAGGTCTCGCTGCCCAGGCGGGTCTCGAACCCGTGGGCTCAGGCAATTCACTCACCTCAGCCTCCCAAAGGCGCGGGATTACAGGCTGAGCCACCGAGCCCGGCTATTTTTGTTTTTTATACAAACCATTCTAATGGGTATGAAGTGGTATCATTGAGGTTTTGGTTTGTATTTCCGTGATGACAGTGATGTTGGCCATCTTTTCATGTGCATATTGGCCATGTGTATATCTTCTAAGGAGAAGTGTCTATTCAAGTCCTTGGCCCATTTGTTTTGTTGGAATTTTTTATTGTTGAATTCTAGATGTTTTTAAAAAATATATTCTGGATATCAGTCACTTATCAGATAGATGATTTGCAAATATTTTCTTCCATTCCATGGGGTGCTTTTTCACTTTGTTGATTGTGTTCTTTGATGCACAAAGGTTTTTAAAATTTTGACAAAATCCAACATATCTATTTTTTCTTTTCTTGCCTGGCTTTTGGTATCGTATCCAAGAAATCATTGCCAAATCCAGTGTAATGAAGCTTTTCCCTATGTTTTCTTCTGAAGTGTTTATAGTTGGAGCTAATCTTTAGATGGACATCAGTTCAGCAGTTGATTAATTTTTTTAATGCACTGGTGTAACCCACTGTAAGTCCACCTATTATCATCCTGCTCACATTTTCCGTCTACCCCCCTGAGTACTACAAGGATAGGAACTGTGGATATGGCAGTTAACTGGTCAGGAATGGTTCCATTCTGCCCTCACCACACTCGTAGTCTATTGAAGAAGTCAAACACTGAACAAGTGATTACAAGCACAGTCATTACATGAAAGAATAAAAGGAAGCTGCTGACAAGGAAGACAGGGAAACACAACCTAACTTGATTTTATCAAATTTCCTGGAAATCATTGATCTATTAACCCAAAGGAGAAAGAAAATAGTTTAGCTAAGTACTGGTTCCTAATGGTGATCACTGCTTTCTTTTCTAAGTGCTCAAAGACTTTTGTTTACAAATCTAAGGCAGGCATAGTGGCTCAAGCCAGTTATCCCAACACTTTGGGAGGCTAAGGCAGGAGGATCATTTGAGGCCAGAAGTTTGCTATCAGCTTGGGCAATATAGAGAGACACCATTTCTTTAATTAAAAAAAAAATCCACTCTAGGCTTTACTGAGCACCAAGGAACTCACCAGTCTTCAGATTCTGGAGTCTATCATTGGACGGGTTTTAAAAATCAGGTTCACATTTGCCTTTGTATTTTTGGTTCTCTGAGACTAGAAATCTGAGAGTATCTTAATTTCTCATAAATTACTGCCTGAAGAGACATCTACAACTTCTTTATCTATTTTAGGGTAATAATCACTGGCTATGAAGATCTGAACTCATTAAGAGCAACCAGGTGCTGTGCCCTCAGCTCTCAAAGGTCTTAATCCTTCCCAACAATGTTTGTCTGGCCATTTGTGACTTAAAGATGGATTCCCTCATTAGGAAAGACTTATTAAAAAAGAGAAGAATTTGGAATTAACTGGCTTTCTTTTGTCTTTCTCCTCTATTAAATCCTTTCCTCCAGATACTGGGCCCATTATTTTTGTTTGTTTGTTTACTTCTTTATTATTATTTTTTTCTCAAAATACAGCTTAAGGACCCTTAGCTTCCTCTCCCCACCCTAACCTTACTCAAGTCTCTAGTATCATGAGCAAAGTGCAGAAGTTGGGAGAAGTGCTAGTTGAGGAAATGTTGAGTATGAAGTGGCGAAGTGATATCTGTGTGTGGAAAGTTGGAAACAAAGGGCAGGGAGATATGTGAGTGGTTTGGACTAGCCATGGAGATGTGACTTCCTCCACATGGAGATGAGTATAGATGATCTCTCCATGGGAATGAGAGAACAGAGAGCAGATGGGTAGGTGGGGCAAGAACTAAGTCACGAGAGATTGGCACAGTCAGAAGTGGGGAAGCAGTTCCAGCAAAGACACTGAAATTCATAGAACAGGAAGAAAACAGAAATGATCTAGCCTCCCTCTCCAATGTAATGGATGAAGAAATGATTGTCCAGCTAAAAACAAATCAATCACTAGAGTAGTTAAGAAAGTATAGAGTTGCATGAATGCTGAGAGGTGGGGAAGTGGCTTTCAAGAAATAGTAGGTGGTTCATAGGGCCAAACACTGCTGAGGAATCAGGGAAGGTGAGGGTGCTGAGGATGGTTCTTGAAATTAATTAATGTGTTGGTCTCCCAGAGTACAGTTTTGGTAAAGAAGAGGAAAGGGAAAGGTAAGTATGTGGGGGTGGGGTGGGGTGCAGGGAGGTTTGGGGAGTAAAAAAAGAAGATACCAAGTTATACATACTCAGTAGTCTATTGAGTATGTATATTTTAGTAAGTCTATACTCACTAGGTTTGGCAGTGCCAGGCAAGAGAAGAATGGTAGCTAGAAAGTAGAAATAAGTACACTTTAAGACAATGGAAATACTACTAATTTAAAACAGAAAGGAAGGAACCAATTGAGTGGGAAGAACTGAGGACACAAGAGAATGCCTGCCGTCCTTGGCAGGAAGATTACAAGAAGCAGGAAAGGAGCCAGAGCACAGGAGGAGGTAAGCTTTGGAGAAAGAAAGATACTAGAAAGTGAAAGGAGTAAGGTACCTGAAATAGATTCTATATTTGTTGTCTCCCTCCAAATCTCATGTTGGAATGTGATCCCCAGTATTGGAGGTGCGACCTAATGGGAGACAACTGAATCATGGAGGTGGATCCCTCATGAATGGCTTGGTACTGTATTCACGATAATGAGTGAGTTCTCGCTCTCTTAATTCACACGAGAGCTGGCTGTTTATAAGAGCCTGGCACTTTGCCTCTCTGTCTCTTGCTTCCACTCTTGCCATGTGACATGGCAGCTCTTCTTCCCTTCCATCATGACTGTAAACTTCTTGAAGCCTCACCAGAAGCCCAGCAAATGCTGGTGCCATTCAGAATCATGAGCCAAATAAACCTTTTTTTTTTTTTTTTTTTTGTAAATTGCCAGCCTCAGGTATTTCTTTATAGCAGTGTAAAAATGGGCTAATACAGTACTACATGTGGTAAGAAGATAAAGCAAAGGGACACATCCCAGAGGACAGACATGGAGTTATAAAGAGAAAACCAAACTGATCCCAAGGTCAAAGGTAAAAATCTGAGTTCTCTCTCTGCCTCTCCTTGGATGTTTGACTTTGATCTCTTTGAGCTGGCTGCTTTACATTTGGACGTCATAGGATTTTTGTGAAACTGATATCAGATAATATGTGTGCAGGCTTAATATGAGTTATCAGAGCACTTTTGAGAGTTAACCCACAGCTTGCAATGCAAAGAGATCTGAAATGGCTGCTTTCGTGAATAAATTTGAAAGCTCACAAGATACACTGGTTGGGCCATAAGAAGGTTCTAGCTGGAGCTGGAAATTGTGCTGCTTCTTTCAGAAGGGAGACACAGGGAACCCTCTTGCTGCTACCTTGGGCACTGAAAGGAAGCACAGAAAAGCCCTACAGAAAGAAGCCCCAGAGTGAAAAGTCCATGACAGGATGATAGTGACAGCAGGAAGCCATGCTCAAGAGCTACTGTTCCGAGTCCCCAAAGCCCAACTGGCCCCAGGTGGGGGTAGCAAAAGCACTTTTAATAGGGTTACACTGGGGTCACCGGATTCTCAAGCACTTCTCTTTCTTTAAAGTTCAGAATCATCTAATTAGAGGACCAAATCCCATCCCTGACCACATGAAAAGCAAAATGAGTCCAGGCTCTGACTCAAACTGTTCACAGAGAATGAAGGATGCGATGGGATCCTGGAACCACAGACTCAGGGCAGGCAGAGGCTGGCCAGTGTGTGACCCTCTACAATACTCTGGCTAAATACCAGAGTAAGTGTACAATCCTTCGGTGATGGGAACCTTGTGAGGTAGCTCAGTTCATTTGTGGCCAGCTCTGATCATCTCAAAGATTTTCCTTCTACTGATCTCAAGTCTATATAGTCATGTTGCCTGTATGTACTGGTCTGAGTGTGGTCCTCAGGGCCCACATAAATCAAATATTTGATATGCCCTCAGTCCCTTTGATTCCTCCCTCTCGATGGCCTTTCTCCAGCTGACAAGTGTCTCTAGCTCTGCCATCAAGTCTGGCTCTCAGATCTGACATAGTTCTCTAGTGTGCTCTGAGCTGTGCAGGGTGGAACAGGACCATTGCCTCCTTTAGTCCAGGCCCGCCATTGCACATTTAGAATTTTGAGGAACACATACTATTGATTCACACTGGACAAATTGCTCACTAAAACCCCTCTCCAGTTGTGGGCAATTGATTTTGAGGACCCAAAGTCAGAACTCTGCATTTATCCCCACTAGGTTTTATCTTATAATAATTGGTCAAGATACACAGACATCAGCACAAACACAGCTAAGACAGCTATCATTTATACATTAATTTTCAGTCAACCATCCAATAGGTGATTTTTACCAACCTTATATCTTTAGAAATGTGGCCAATCCACCCTCTATATCTGTGTTAGGCTTTATATATATATTTGCAAATCTTTGGAAAAAACATGTCCAACAGAGCCTATCATACAACGTAAACACTCCCTGAAGAACAACTGGCCACTGAATTAGTTACTTTATTAAATCAGCAAATTCTTCCAGTAAGCATGTATTAAGCCCTGCTATATGCCAGGTCATGATCTACACACAGCAGACAGCAGTGAACAAACCCCACAAGGTTTGTTCTGCTTTTCACAGAGGGGGAAACAGAGGAAAAGAAACATTTTTAAAAAATAAGTAATAGTTCATATTTATTGAGCATCTCCTATGTGTAAGGCATTGTTCTAAAAGCTTTATGAGTTTATTCTTGACACATCCCTAAGAGGTAAATACTATTATTGTTCCTATTTCACAGATTAAGTGTGCTGAAACCTGCTGGAGGTCATACAGACCCTAAAGGATGAGGCATCAACCAGGCCTTCTATCTCCAGAGCCTGTATGTTTAACTGCTGGGATTCTGCAAACATAAACACTAAATTAAACTTATGAAAATATTCCCATATGTGAGACAGTGATATTTAAGCTGAGATCTGAGTGACAGAAAGGAGCCAACTCCTCAAGATATGGGCAGAGACCAAAGGGGCGTGTGGTAGGGCGTGAGGCTGGAGAGGCGGGCAGGGACCTTGCACAGGGATTGGGGCTGTAGTAATTCAACCCGCTGTGAAAGTGCCCTGACGGCTTCTGTCTCCAGCCCCATATACCCATCTTGTCCACAAATATACTATGAAAGGTTTCTTTTCCCATCCCCACACAGGATCAAAGGATAACCCTTGACATTCCGGGCAGTTCCTTTCCAGTCCTCACACAGCAAGTTGTATTCTGGATGCACGATTACCATTCAGGATCCATTAAATCTCCATCATGCTGCATGACCTTGGCCATGTCACAGCCTCCCTGATCTTCAGTTTCCAGGGATTTTCCCAACTGCTCCATAATGTCACTTCACCCCTAGAACTGACTCACTGGGGTATTCAGCATTTGGCGGCATCTGACCTGGGGAGCAACCGCCCCTTTCCACCACTCCCGCTTCCCGCTCTCTTCTGTCCTCTCCACAAGGCCCAGGTAAACTGGGCCTTTTGCAGCTGGATTCAGTTACCAATAGCTCCAGGGATTGTTCTCTCCTATCCCAGAAGCCCTGCTGGTTTGACCCCATCAAGTTCTACTTACCCAAGTGTTATACAACCCTCCCCTTAATTACACACTCAATCAGTTCCTCCTGAGCTCAGCAATTTGTGGTCTCTGGGCATCCCCCGGCAGCCTTTCCGGAGGAGCTCCTAGGCTGGGCCTTGGCAAGCCTGTGAAGCACTGCCTGGGTTTTTAAGGCCATGGTGCCCAGAGTTGAAAGCCCTGCTGCTATTTCACACTCTATTTCCTTCCAAATTAATTCTCTGATGAATACTGTCCTTTGCAATGATTCAGTGCAGGCCATTTCCTTACATCTTTCCCTTACCTTTGAGACTTTTAATCTCTCTTGAATCCAGATTTCCCTCTGTGAAAGCCTGCCTCAGAGAAAAATGCCCTGCTTTCCTACCAATAGCTCCTCCAACACTGGCCCCAACCTCATAGCACACTTCCTTTGCTGGTTTACCTAGGATGTGCCTTTGACTTCAAAGCACACACTTGCCTTTGCTAAAAAATCTCTGCACAAGGAGTGACTCAGACTTCTGGGTATTCAGTGAGCTGCTGAACTCTAGTTTCCTTAAGACCCAATACCAGAAGAAGTAGATTCAAAATTTGTATTTGAGGCTGGGTGTGGCACTCCTGTAATCTGAGCACTTTGGGAGGCCGGGACGGGAGGATCGCTTGAGCCTAGGAGTTCGAGACCAGTCTGGGCAACACAGCAAGAACTTGTCTCTACAAAAACCAAACAAAGACAAAATTTGTATTTGAGCAGTATGTCACAGATGCCTTCATACAGTAATTTCACTTAACACCCACCCACCCCACCCTTCGGAGATAGTATCACCACCCTCCACATACAAGGGAGACTCTGCAATGTTAAAGGAATTGTCAAAGGTCACAGGTCCAGGAAAGTAGTAAAACTGGAACTCAAATCTTTGGCTCTTAATGCTAGGGTAGGTGCTTCTTTCGCCATCCTTCAGGTGGTTTAAATACTCCTAAAACAGCTCCATCTTCAGTCATCAAGATCTTACCACCCAGTGGCAGGTCACCTAGGTTTGGGCATCCACTGCCTACAGCTGCCTGAGGAACACTTGGGAGGAGCCACAGAAAGGCTCTCTGGCATCGAGCAATGCCTTCTATTTGTAGAACGCTTTTCTTATTAAGAAGTGCTTTGCATACCTACTCTATGTGGTACCTAGGATAATTCTGTGAGGGAGCTGCTGCATTAGAGTTCCATTTTACAAATGAAGATATACAGGTCTATGGACAGGAAATTAACAGACTTGTTCAGAGTCACACAGGTAGACATACAGAGGCAGGACTGTAACTCAGAGCACAGGACTCCAAGGTCAGTGCTCTCTCAAGTTCTCAGATATTAGTTTGAACCTTTGCTTCAGAAGTGATGATTGTGACCTGCTGCCGCATTCCCCATTTCTTCAGGAAAGGGTACATTTCAAAGACCAGGTAGAGAAAAAGAAGCCCTGAGAAGACAAGGTTTTTATTGGGAAAGTGTTTTTCAACTCTTACTAGCCAGCCTCAGACCAAGTTCCCGGAGGCTGGCAGGGTGGACTGGGAGGGTCAGGACTGCACGGTCCTCTTGGCCACTAGAGGGCAGGGTCTGAACAGAGCACAGGGCTGGCTCCCTAGGGAATTCCCCAGCCAGCAGAAGGGTTGTATCCTCTGCCTAGTAGTAGCCACAGGATACAGAGCTCTAGCCCCAGAACTGAAGAATGATACTTCCCTGGCATGTAGCAGTACACAAAGTTGTAGCCCTTGGCCCCCTGCCCCTAGCCTCCTCTTCAGGTAGATGGGCAGTGCCCTGGAGGATTCCAGCTGAGAAGAAGGGCTGCCAGGTGCCACTTACAAATACCTGAGTTTCCAACAATAAATACTAAAAGGTCAGCAGGCCAGGTCCTGGCACTCCAAAAACCGGGGGCGGCATGCCATGGGAGCTCTCTTCTCCTCCCACTCCAGTGGGCCTTTCAGGGTGTCTGTCCCCTTGCTGTCTTTTTAAACTACCCCTGTGAAACTGTCAAGGGGGAATCAGCACATAGCAGGGACTGGCTTTGTCTAATGACAGTCCTTTCATTCTAGGGCCTGTCACAGCCAAGAGCTCTGTAAGATGAGCTGTGAGCCCCTTGGGAAGCACTTCCAGGTGAACTGCAGATGAAATCAACCCACCAGGCAAGCCTGGCTACGTAGGAGAAGAGAAGTGATCACTCTCATCCATCCTGGGAGGCCCCTTCTTTTGCCATCCCATGGGTGAGAACCCTCTGGAAATTCTCTTTACCTCAACAGGACCCTAAGCCTCCTTAGAGAAAGGAGTCAATGTCAGGGGCAGGTTAGGAGTTTATGAAGTGCATATCCATTGTTTCCTCTTCCATCCTCAGGACCAGCTGTCAGGTAGGCAGACATTAATATTCTCATTTTATAGTTGGGAAAATTTATGTTCAGAGAAGTTAAGTGACTTGCCCACAGTCTCCAACTGGTGGGGGGCAGGGGTTCTGATTTTGAATCCTCTGTACACAAGCATACTGCCCTCGGAAGGCAGCAGTGAGGAGGCTGTCTGCGGAGGGCAGCTGGAAAGCAGCATTCCCAAAGGCTCCTTTGTGGTGGAGAAAACTTGTGAGGAATCTGGTGGGAAGCTGGAAAAAAATGGAGGTAGGAGAAAAAAAGAGCATTTGAAGGCCCTTACATTTTCTCAATTAAATCTCACAACAACGCTAGTTAGTATGTATAATCATCTCCATTTTTCACGAGAGGAAGAACAGGCTCAGAAACATGTGTTCAAAGGTCACAAAGAAAAAAATATTCAGTAAGCATTTGAACCTGGCGAAAAGCCTCGGTGTTTTCCTTGACTCCATGCTTCACCCTAGTGGTGAGTGGGGGGGAGTGTGCCAACAGTAAGGAGAGTAAGTCCTCGAGTTCTGAACTCATTCATTCAGTAAATCTTTGCTGAGGTCCACTTTGTACCTTGCTTTTAGAAATACAGTAACAGACAAGACAAGTTTGACCCTATCAAGGGACAAACAGAAACACAAGAGGCCTAGAGATAAGCAGGGGTTAGACAGGCAAAGGGAGTGTGTGCAGGGGTCCAGTCACAGAGAGTCATGTGTGCCAGGGAAAGAAGGCAGAGGAGTGGAATTTTCTCTTCTCAAAACATACTGTGGTCTGGCTGGGTAAGCAGATCTGAAGGTGATGGAAAGCAAGAAAGGGCGTGACCCATTAGGAAGGTTCTACACTAGTCTAGGTGGTCATGGGCCCCACAGAGTAGTGACAGAGGGGTGTGACATTCAAATGTCAAAACCAATGTCTGAGCACTAGCATGTACTTGGCACAATTCTAGGTGCTGGGGATACATCAGTGAACAAGATGAAATCTGCCTCCATGAAGCTTACACTCTAGTCAGGGAGAAAAGCAAATAGATTCACAAGTATGTAACATCAAGCACTGATAAATACCATGGGGAAGAAAGACGGAACAAGTAGTAGTTTGCTGGGGCTGCTATAATGTGCTATAACCACAGATAGACTGGCTTAAGCAACAGAAATTTATTTCCTCACAGTGCTGGGGTCTAGAAGTCCTTGTAAGATCATGGCATCAGCAGAATTGGTTTCTTCTGAGGCCTCTCTCCTTGACTTGTAGATAGCTGCCTTCTCCCTGTGTCTGTGGCCTCATTTCCTCTTCTTATAAGGATGCCAGTCATGTTGGCATAGGACCCACCCATATGACCTCATTTACCTTAATTACTTCTGTAAAGGCCCTATCTACAAATACAATCATGGTATACTGATCTGAGGTATAACCGAATCTGAGGTATACTACGTCCTCACTTAACATGGGTACTTGGAAACTGTAACTCTAAGCAAAATTAAATATAACAAAACCATTTTTGCTCATCAATAACAAAACAACATTGAATTAAAAGATGTTGAGGACCAGCCGGGCTCGGTGGCTCAGCCTGTAATCCTGTGCCTTTGGGAGGCTGAGGTGAGTGGATTGCCTGAGCCCGTGGGTTCGAGACCCACCTGGGCAGGCGAGACCTCATCTCTACAATAAATCAAAAATCAGCCGGGTGTGGTAGCGCATGCCTGTAATTCCAGCTACTCGGAAGGCTGAGGCGGAAGTATCACCGGAGCCCAGCAGGTCGAGTCCGCGGTGCCCGGGAGCAGCCACTGCACTCCAGTCTGGGCGACAGAGTGAGACTCCAACTCAAAAAAAAAAAAAAAAAAAGATGTTGAAGACCTACTATTTGTCCTTTCACTTAAGGTCGAAGTTTCCAAGAACTTACTGATGTTAAGTGAGGACTTACTGAACTTGGGATTAGTACTTAAATATCAATTTGGAGGGACACAATTTAGATCACAAGACAAGGTGATACAGTATAAACCTGGAGGTCGAGGGAAGGAATGTCTGAGGTATTTTACACAGGATAATAGGAAAGGCCTCTCTGAAATGACAAACTGAGATCTGAATAAAGAGAGGAAATGAGCCATGCAATTGCCTTGGAAAAACGTTTCAGTAGAGGAAACAACTTGTGCTCACCCTGAGGTGAGGACCTGGATCAGGGCTACTTGGCGTACTCCATCTTCAAGAACAGTAAGAAGGGCTTGGGATGATGGAAAAGGGGAGATGTTGGTCAAAGGGTACGATGTTTCAGTTAGAGAGGAGGAATACATTTTAGTGATCTAACACACAGTATGGTGACCACAGTTAATAACGCACTGTCTTCTTAGTCCATGTTGTGCTGCTATAACAGAATTCCACAGACTGGGTAATTCATAAATCTATTTGAAGATTATTCTCTGACAACTCTGGAAGTGGGAAATCCAAGATCAAGGCGTCAGCAGATCTCTCTTCCAAGATGATGCTTTGCTGCTGAATCCTCCAGAGAGGAGAAGTGGTTTGTCATTATATAGCAGAAAAGAAAAAGAGAGAGAAGCCATTCCTGCAAGCCCTTTTCATAATAGCATTAATCCATTAATGAGGCCACAGCCTCATGACCAAAACACACTCCACTAGGTTCCACTTCCCAATACTGTTGCACTGGGGATGGTCAACATGAAATTTGGAGGAACAAAAGCATTTATACCATAGCAACCCTACCCTCAAAATTGCTAAAAGAGTAGATTTTAAGTGTTCTCACCCCAAGAAAAGGATAAGTAGGTAAGATGATCGATATGTTAATTAGCGTGATTTAATCATTCCATAATGTATACATATATCAAAACACTGCATTGTACACCATAAATGTATACAATTACCATTTGTCAATTAAAATGAACAAAAAGTTTCTATTAAGGAAAAAAAAGAATGGCTGAAACGCAGCCAGAAGATACCATAGGGCCTTAAGGGCCATTATGGTAACTGACCCTTACTTTGAGATGGGAAACCAGTGGAGAGCTTTGAGAAGGGTAGCATGACCTGACTTTGTTTTCAAAGCAGCACTTGTTGAGAATAGGGATGAGCAGAAACAGGAAAACAAGTTAGCAGGTATTTGCAGGTGAGAGATGACATGGACACCAAGACAGTAGCAATGGAAGTCAATTCAGGCTATAGATACAACTGGATTTACTGAAGTGTTAGACGTAGGTCATGGGAAAAAGAGATACGTCAAAGGTAGTTCTTCAGTTCTTAGCTCAAGCAACTGAGTGAATGGTGGTGCCATTTACCCAGATGGGGAAAACCTGTGGAAGGAGTAGATTTGAAAAGCATAGGAAGCAAGAGTGCATTTGGGTGACGGGGAGTTTGATGCCTATTATATATCTTAAATATCCAAATAGAGACATTGAGTAGACAGTTGGAAATGAGACCAATTCAGAGGGAAAGGGTGAGGCTGAAGGTATAAATTTAGGAGACATCATATAAATATTTAAAACTATGAAACTACTTGAGATCACATAGGGGGTGAATACAGGAGAAAAGATAGAGAAAAGACCCAAAGACTAAACCATGGGACACTCCAATACTTATAGATTAGAAAAAGGGAGATTCAGCAAAAACAAAGAAGTTGAAGAACTGGAAGATAACCAAAAGAGTATTTGTTACAGAAGCCAAATGAAGAAAATATTCCAAAAATGCTTATGAGAAGCTGAGTAAGAAGAATGAAAATGGGCTATTGGATTTACCACACAGAGGTCACTGATGATTTTGGCAAGGGCTGTTTCCATGGAGTGGTGGAGGTGAATACCTAACCACAGTTGGTTCCAGAGAGAATTGGGAAGGGAGAAATCAGAGACAACTCTTCTGAGGAGTTTTGCTGTGAAGGGGAGAAGAAAAACAGCATAGTAGCTCCAAGATGTGGGAAAAAACTTAAGATGAGATTCCACAGCATATTTGTATGCTAATTTATATGCTAATAGAAGGAAGAAAAAATCAACAATGCAGAAAAGAGATAATTATAGGAGTCAATGCAAAGTGAGAGGGTTGGCCTTGGATAGCAGCAGGGATGGTTCATTCTTAGTAACAGGAAGGAAGGCCATATGGGCACCAGTGCAAGTAGGTTTGCAGATTTGGTGGTGGGATATGCAAGTTTGCTTCTTACTGCTTTTAATTTCTTAGTGAAATAAGAAATACAGCCATCAGCAGAATAAGGATGGGGGACACAATGAAGATTGAGGATGGAGAGATGTGAACAGATTCAAGAAATTAGCAGGTAATATTGATAAAGCTTAATATATTAGACATAGGAAAATGTGAGATGAAGGAAACAAGGACAGATTTCCGGTTTAGTGACTGAGTGGATGATAGTGGTATCTTTCATTCAGATGGGAAAGCCTATGGGAGGAGAGAGGAGTTTGATTCTGACATGGAAAATGTTGTGCCTATGAGACATCCAAGTGGACATGAGTGTCCAAAGCTCAGAAGTGAAACCCAAGCTTGAGACATCTCAGCTCCCTGATCTGGGAGTCATCAACATAAAGATGGTGGGAAGCAGAGAGGCTTTCGTGATTGCTATTTTCTCTGCGAGGTAAAATTAGTGGTTGGAAATTGGAAAAGGTCTGAAATGGATTCTGAGGAAGAATGGGAACACTGATAAGGAAATAGGGAGATCACCCTTGGGGCCCAGTTGAAGGTGAAGCTCCTATGCTTCACCCCCAACCCCACCACTACAGAGCCCTGGAGCCCCCATTTGCTCCTGAAGCTACAGCTACCAAAGGCCCAGCTTCTTATGCTGGGCCCCCACAGCAGGGTTCCACCTCACCACCCAGGAATGTGCCCTGACCTTGAAGCCTATCTTCTTCTTACACATACCATCCTTTCCTCCTTGCTTACATAGGTAACTCCTATTCACCTTCCTCCACTCAGATCAGGGCAGAAGCTCTCAGAAGTCTTCCTCGACTGCTCCCCACAATCCCTGCCAGGAAGAGCTGAAAGTTTATTTTCTTTATCCAAATAGACCCTCCTCTACCTTATCACAGCATAAAACATACTGCATTGTATCACTGATTTACTTATCTACCTCCCCCACTGGACTGAAACAACTTGAGGGCAGAAACTTTTCACCTTTATAATGACTACTACTTAAGTAAGGGGCTCAATAAATGCTTGTGAAATTAACATAGTAGAAAAGAAATAAAGTCCCAAACCAACACAATTATACAGGGGTCACGGTATTTCCAGCCTGTGACACCTGCAGGTGCTTCTGACCTTAGAAATCAAGCCCCAAAATAGAGAACTATCCATTTGGTCTTAGCATTACATCCCTTTTCTTTTCAGGAGGAGTTCTTAATATATCTAAAGGAAGGAAATATCTTTATGTTATATTAAGGTACATTAGCCCTTGCTCCCCAATCTCCCAAACACACAAAGCTGGAGGTATTGTACAAAGTCATTTTATTTAAAAAATTAACACATCCTGCTTGTATAAACTGTCACTCTCCATTTCCAAGTTCCATCACCTGAGCTTGGGAGCAGAGTGTGTGGTATTTTTCTGGGCTTAAGGTGTAAGCTGACATGGCATTCAAGAACTCATCCAGTGGACAGAGCCCACCAGGGCAGCCTCTTGGCACCTGCTCCTGTGAAAGAGACATAATTCAGCAGGTTCACTAAGGACTCTGTCCTTCTGCTGTTTTCAGCTGAGCCCAGAGATCGAAGAGGCTCTGAGCCAAGTGGTATATGTGTGCACAAGTGTAACGGCCAGGAAGACTCTACTACCCAATTAGCTTTCGGGGGGGGGGGAAGCACTACTTGGCACTTGTAAAAGGCACTCAAGAAGTGTTTGTTAAATTGACTGGGAAGACACAGTCAACTTACATCCCAGAGATGGGAGAGCCAACAGTGTCATCCCTGGAGAGTGCTCTGGCCTCTGCCCTAGACATCAGCCCTGATGAAGCAGCCAAGACACAAGGGTGCTGACAGAACACACCACCTCCCAAAGACACCATCGGCTATCTTCAAAACAAGCCTCACAGACAGGATGTCACATCTCAGCAGAGACATTCAGGAGACAAGAGGGGGAATTCTGTTCTAGAAGGAGTCTGTAACAGAATTAGGGGAAGGCCCAAGTCCCACCCTGCCACCATATGCCAAGTTCTACTCTACCCATAGGCCATAGCCATGAGTCACCCAATCGGATTCAGAGAGCTGATTGTACCAAGGGAGATTTCACTGGGCTTGACGGGGGAGACTTGGTGCTAAACCAGGTGGATGGGGCTTGGGGGAGGGTGCCCTCGCCACCACCCAGTCCCACCTCAGAGGTCTTACCTCCCCGTGGTAATAGAGCTGCACAAACCACTCCTTAGATTTCTGGTGCTGGTAGAGTTCCATGGTCAGGTCAGCAGCAAAGGGGGGCCATTTGTGATCAAAAATCCCCAGGGCCAGTAAAAGAGGCATGAGGGTCACATCATGAGCCGCATAGAGGTACAGTTTTCTGCAAGAAGGAAACAGTTCCCCACAAGTCTTTACCTCAGGATTCTGGAGGACAGGACAACTGCCTGCCTCCTTTGTGTAAGAAATGACACTTGCCTCAGAAACCAGTGCACTGGAACAACTCAAGGACAGAAACTTTTCACCTTTATAGTGGCTACTACTTAGTTAGGGGGCTCAATATGTGTTTGTTAAACTAACTCAATCATGACTGCTGACGTGAATTTACATCATTCCAAATTCTGATCCCGGTTGATGCTGATGTGAATTACATCTTGGCAAATTCTGTTTCTGAATGCTGCAACGTTGTCATATGCATATGTTATTATATTTTGCTTGGAAATGAATAGTGAGGCAAGAGAGAGAGAGAGAAAGTTAATTGAGATAATGATCAGATACCAATTATACACTGTTGTTACTGATTTACGTAGTTGGTAAAAATTGCAAGTTGGTCATTATTTTGTTGCAATTAGAGTTGTATACTTGTATTTTGATATTTCAGGACTTTCATACATCAATGTTAAAAACAATTTACCATAATTATGGAAAATGAAGAAATATATGCTGATGAGACTTCAGAGATTAAAGATGAATCCAGTGAACTTCTTAGTGAGAGACAGACAGTGATGTCATGATGCAGTGTAAATGAAGAAATATATATATGCAATATATATATATATTTGGTTTATAGTCCCAAAAAAATCTAAAGTACAGATGCTAGTCAGAGTGGTATCTGAGGCAAAAACTGGATATGTCTGCAACTTTCAGCTGTATTGTGAAAAAGGTGACAATTTAGAAAAGACCATTTTACTTGTGCTTAACAACAGAAATTTACGGCAACGAGTTTCAGATTTTTTTATTTTTGCTCTCTCTCAGTATTAGGAAAGTGAAAAATTTGCTGATCGTGAATGTGTTAAGATAGGAGAAGTCCAAATCTAACACAAATCTATAGCTGACATGTAGAAATCAGTGGAATCTGGTATAAAACTCCTTGGAAATAAATGCGGGGGGAGAAGGCTTATTCCCACTCCTCATGTCTTCATGAGGAGGGTCCGCACTGGAGAAACTCTCCTGGCCTCCTCCCCACCCACTCACTCACTCATCCCTGGTGAGTTTCAAAGAAGAAACTGAGCATGTGTGGCTTAGGCCCTACCTCTCTTCTCTCTTTGGGTCACCTTCCCCCCCCGACACACACATCCCCTCCCATTCCATGGCCAATGTTCTTCCTACTCTCAGACATGGGATGAATTTAGAAGCAAGTTCTGCTTCTTGTTGAGGAAGCTTGCAATTTGGGGAATTAAGTTCATTTTTATAAAATAATAATAAGTCCATTTGGCACTTAACACATTCGCCAAATAGCTGTAATCAGTAATAAAGGTGCCATTTCACTCTACAGCTGTCTGATGCCAGGAACCATTTCTTGGGAAGGAACAAGGATTGTATTTATTGGCCCCCAACCTAGAAGACAAGCATTGGATCCTGTGGTATTCTAAAGATACAAGGTGGAGGGTGGCAAGGCAGCAAAAGCTAGCAAGAAATGTACTATCGTGTACAGATACTGTGAAGGACAGGGAAGGGTATTCACATGATTTGCTATTATAAATCTTGGTCCTAAGTTTCTGAATGTTCCCATTTCAACTTATTGTCCCTACGCCTCCTACTCTCACCATGAGTTTCTAACTATGTGTAATCTCTTTCTCAAGAAGGTAGCCTACAGCAATGCTTCTCCAAAACTAGGATGAATATAAATCACCTGGGGAATCTTGTTAAAATGCAGATGCTGATTCAGTAGCTCAGGCTGAGGTCTAAGAATCTAACGAGTTCCTGGGTGATGGTGAAGCTGTTTGTCTGCAGACAACACTTTGCTTAGCAAGTGCCTAGGACGCATAACCAAATCCAAATCCATGATCCCAACTTGGGGTTCCAGGCTACAAAAGTGGCATTAGAAATTCATGAGCCATTTCCAACATTTTAAAATGCCTTATGGGCTGGGTGCATTACCTCACGCCTGTAATCCCAGTACCCTTCGGAGGCCATAGCAGGAGGTTCACTTGAGGCCAGGAGTTTGAGACCAGCCTGGGCAACATAGTGCGACCCTGTCTCTACAAATAAAAAATAAATGTAGCTGGATGTGATGGCTCATGCCCGTAGTCCTGCTACTGGGATGCTGAGACAGGAAGATCACTTAAGCCCAAGAGTTTGAGGCTACAGTGACCTATGATCACACCACTGCACTCCCGCCTGGGTGACAGAGCAAGATCCTATCTCCAAAAAATAAAAATTTAAGCCGGGCTCGGTGGCTCAGCCTGTAATCCCGCGCCTTTGGGAGGCTGAGGTGAGTGGATTGCCTGAGCCCGTGGGTTCGAGACCCACCTGGGAGTGAGACCTCATCTCTACAATAAATCAAAAAATCAGCCAGGCGTGGTAGCGCATGCCTGTAACTCCGGCTACTCGGAAGGCTGAGGCGGAAGGATCGCCGGAGCCCAGCAGGTCGAGGCTGCGGTGGCCGGGAGCGGCCACTGCACTCCAGTCTGGGCGATAGAGTGAGACTCCAACTCAAAAATAAATAAGTAAATAAATAAATAATAAAAATGTAAAAGATGCTTTATGGATATCATATCTTCTGTATATTCAGTGAAGGTGTTCAAACTAAATAATCTATTAAGCAATTATCTTTGTTTTGGACTATTATAATATAAAATTAGTGTGATATCATAATTGACTACTCTGACACATGTTCAATAAGTTAAAATAAAATTGCTGAAATAAAAATTTCAAATCATGGCAGAACAGAAAGAAAGGTAAAAAGATTGTGAGCCTCTTTGGTACTCTTGGCCTCTTAAACATCTGCCTTTAGTCACTGATGCCTGGTTCTTGCTTCCCTAAGATGTGGGTTCTTGCCCTGCAACTAGAGCTCCCACACACCTTCAGCTCACAAAGCAGAATTTCTGTGCTAGGTACCTGATCTTATCAGGTGGAGTGGCAGGATCCACGGCTCTAAGCAAGTTGCTCTCCAGGATGTGGAGGAATGGGCCTACTGCCATCTGAAGACTTTCCCTGTGAAAAGTGAACAATATTTAAGCATTCAGCAGGCACTCAGCACTCAGGGGATGTGCTGGTTCTGCCCCCAGGACCTCACGAGCCCAATGAGACAGAGCTGAGAAAAAGGCAAGTAATGCACAAGGGATAGCGAAGGACCAGAAGGAGAGAAATGGCATCAGGTCTGGGATCCTCTGTGAACAAAGACCTCTAACAACAAAAGCACCAGGATATGGACCTGCTCTGAACACAACTGAGGTGGGAGGGGCTGGGGGAGCAGAGCATTAGTAACCTGGATAAGTGATGAAGAACAGGACTTAAAGAATTAAAAAGTAAAGCTGATAAGGACAGGGGGTAAAGATTTCCAGGAATTCCAGAGGCCCTTAGAAAAACAATCAGAAGGAACAAGAACATTCTAAGTTATGTTTCCTTTGTCCCAGTCTTCCTTCTTTTGGACTTTAGACCACAAGGACATTTCATTTATGTCTCATATATGTGTCTTAAAAAGCTCAGCAGTAGTGTTCCCATAGTTGGCTCTGTGGTGCCATCACTTTATTCTCAGGCTTGTCACATCGTGATCACAAGGTGACTGCTGCAACTCAAAGCACATTCACTCACAGTAGTAGAAATGCTTCTCATCTACTGATCCTGGCAACTGATCAGCTTCCATGGAGGCTTCAGGGGCCTGTCTTCTTGTTTTCATGCTTCTCACTCTTAATCAAAGAAAAAAAAATACCCTTCCTAGAATTCCAAGAACCCAGTCACTGACAAAAGGGAACAACATTGCCATGATTGGCTTAGCCTGACCCTTACTCATGGTGACTGGGTAAACTCCCACCTTTATAAATCAAGAAATGTTGCAGCAATGGATAGAGAGCAGGCAATCAACACTGTATGCAACATACTTTTCAGAAGAACATGTAAGGCAAAGCTGAGTTGGATGGCATAGTGGGGTTATAACCATTTGTCCTTGACAAAATATCAATTTTATGAAACCAGGACTAATTGGAATGGAAAAGACAATAGTTTTTACACCAGAAGAAAGCAAACTATGTCATGGACCAAATCCAACCTAGCTGATTGCTTTTTATAAATAAAGTTTTATTGGAACACAGCCATGCCTATTTGTCTGCATACTATCTTTGATTGTTTCAAATTACAAGGGTAGAGATGAGTAGCTACAACAGAAATTGCATGGCCCACACAACTGAAAATATGTACTAAATATATGTGTGTACATTGATGAAGGGAGGACAGTAAGTAACAACTTAGGTACAGTCAGGCCACTTCATGAACAGAGAAGGGAAGCTGGCAAGTCCCAGGGAGTGGCAGCAAGCTGTGTGACTTGGCTCGAGCCCTCTGGATGCCCTCGGCTAATGCATTGCTTACGTGGACACATGGACTCTGAGGGGAAAAAATGCAGTCAGGGGCTCTTATTTTGCAACTGACCAAGCAAACTCTTGAAATATTAGATGCATCTTCCCACTACTCGTTTTCTTCAGGACTGTTTCTCCACTTCCCTCTCCCTCTCTATCAAGTCACCTATTGTGAGTGCAAGCTGAATGCTCATAATCAATCAGAAAAAGATGAATTCTGAAATTTGACAAGAGAGAAACTTTCCATGCTGGCTTGGAAACAGACCTTCTAGAAACAGAACTGTAGGTACTAGGAATGTAGAGAAAACAGAGGCCTGGTGGTCAGCAGATCGGGATCCATGTCTTAGTTCTGCCACTTGCTAGCTGAGCCTAGGCCACGCAGCCAACATCTCTCAGCCCCAGTTTCTTTATCCATAAAGCCAGGGTTAATGACACCTATCTCACACAGTGAGAACAAAAAAATGACTCGTAAATTATGATGTGATGAATAAAGGGAGAAATAATTATTCTTCCTTCAGCTCCCCCCACCCAAATCCCTTAAACCTTAAAGCAAAAGGAAAAAGTGAGTGATCAAGAGAAAGGCAGTAGAGTGGTGGCTCCCGGTTCGGTGTAACAGGGAATGGAAGTACTAGGTCACCAGTCCCAGCTCCAGAAATGTGAAGACCTGAGGCCTACGAGTAGGCTAGCAGGACAGGGTTGTTTCAGCCTCCTCACATGCAGAGACACCAGCCAGCAGTTGTGAGTGGGCCTGATGAACTCTTCTTCCCCCCACACCTGGAGGTCTGACAAAGCATGACTTCATACCAGCAGCAGAGGCCCCTCACCTATCTTCCTTTTGCAGTACATACAGGGCTGTGTCCACAGCTCTCTGTTCAATCATCCGTGTAAATCTCTTCAGCGCAGGGCAGCTTGGGAGGCTGTGTACCTGAAAGAGCCGCAGGTACAGTGTTAGAAAGAAATGCTTCTCACCTATTGATCCTAGCAGCTGATCAGCTTCCATGGGGCCTGGGGAACCCTGTATTCATCCAGGAAGGGTCTTAACAACTCAAAAAGCTATGTCCCTGGGGACCCTCTGAAGCTATTACTAGAGATCTGAGATCTGAAGGAACAGGAAAAAAATTTTTTTTCCTTCCTTTTTGATGGATCCCCATCCTCTCCAAAATTGAAAAGATTTGTAGTTTTTTTAACTTAAGAAAAAGATGAACAAAATGTAAGGCAGAGAATTCATAAATTTCTACTTGGTCTTCATTTTCCCCAAAATGACTTCTAAAAGCATCCCATGGTCAGGCACAGTGGCTCACGCCTGTAATCCTAGAACTCTGGGTAGTGGAGGTAGAAGGGATTGCCTGAGCCCAGGAGTTCGAAACCAGCCTGGGCAACTTGGCGAAACCGCGTCTCTACAGTAAGTCAAAAAATTAGCTGGGCATGGTGGCATGCACCTGTAGTCTCAACTACTTGGCAGGCTGAGGCGGAAGGATCGCCTGAGTCCAGCAGGTTGAGGCTGTGGTGAGCTGTGAATGTGGCAAACTATGCTTCTGCCTGGGTGACAGAGTGAGACTATGACTAAAAAAAAGAAAGTATGCCATATAAACACTTTATAGAAACTCTTGCCGTTTAACCATAAGCCTATTTTACACATAAGCACAAGGTGCCTTTCTGTCTGTAGAGCACACTGTATTTTTCACAGGAGGGAGAATCCTCTACTGTCTTTGGGGTTCCCACTTTGAATCTAGAGAAACATTTCCCTTCGTGTAGTCTTCTTTATGTATTTATTACATTAAAAAAGACTCTATGGCTAAATAAGTTTGAGAAAAGCAGACAAAGATTAACTAGTTTTGTTTACTATAGGCTTCTCCAATTGTTTTAATATGTCAATATACAGATGGACTCTCCACAAAGTGATACCATAAATAAGGATTCCAAAATTTTTAAACCCTCTCCATTCCTCCCTCCCCATCACCTACCTCACATGTTGGGTGTTCTGGGCAACATGCTTCAAGAAACTCTAATCTAGAGTTCAATGTCTGTGTCCCTAATGGGTGAGGAGTCTGTCTTGATTGCTCTCCAGTCCCTCCATTCCCTCATCTCTTCCATTTGCAGGTCCTATTACTGTTGCCTCCAACTCAAGAGGCCTCTACCCACTTCTCTCTGCTCAATTCTAATTCAGGAGTCAGCCCATCCAGATGCCTATCTCATACTCCCCAAGCCCAGGGCCTGGGGAAGACAGTCTTCCACCTGCTCAGCAGCCATGTTGTCCAGGAGGATGAGGAAGTCCACTCCATCATTGCTGTTGATGCCCATCCCTTCCTTCACCTTTTTCAAATCCTCTGAGATTCCTGGTTGCAAAGAGGCAGCCTGCCTCCGGCCTCTGTCACAAAATAAAAAGTAATGCCTTATATTATACAGTGATTAACAGTTTACAAAGTGTGCTTCATCCAACATTTGGGATCTCATTTAATCCCCACAACAACCCACTGGGGTTAGATGGTATTATTCCAATTTTACAGATGAGTAAGCTAAGGCTCTATGAGGTCAAATGACTTGTAAACATAAGTTAGCAAGTACCAACATTAGAATGAAAGGCTGGATTTTCCAAATCCCAACCTAGCATTTGTAGCACATCAAAAATGATGCAAGCATGGCCCAGGTCTGTCTGAAAACGGCGTTCTTTTTCTTCTATGGAATACATACTATACAGTCTTAGTGCAGCCCAGAACTACTTGAGAACTGGAGTGTCATTGGCCCCAATCTATCCTACACAGCAACATGTTGGTAAGAGAAGGAAAGTCTATGTCCTCTGGTGCTTGTATACCTCAATTTATAGGTCAGTGGTGGGCTCAATCATCTTTTATTTAGCCTATTGGTTTTCTCATCTGCCCCATCTGACATCCCAGGGTTGCCAGGAGGATAATGCATTATAAATGGCAAATCCCACTTGTGGCTGTATATATCATCTCTCTAGCCCAGCATGTGGCTTTTCCCATCTTCCTGTACCTTCACTATGAGCCTGCCACATGAGCAGAGCTTCTTTGCTTCCTGGGCAGCTGATGCTAGGCCTGAGTATAATTTTTTAAATGTATGTATGTATGTATGTATGTATGTATGAATGTATGTATGTAGATGAGGTCTTGCTATGTTCCCCAGGCTGTTCTCAAATTCCTGTGCTTAAGCAATCCTCCCACCTTGGTTTCCCAAAGTGCTGGGATTAGAGGCATAAGCCACCATACCCGACCCTGAGTATCAGTTAAACCCTCCAATCTCTTATCCATCAGTGTGAAACTTGAGCAGGCCCTCAGTAAAGGCAGAGTCCTGCCAGCTAAAGTGGTAAAAGTCTGTCCTCTACTGGTGAGTGAGAACCCAGGGACAGTTACCTGGTTCTCTGCCTCAGGCTCCAGCAGTTTTGGTAGTTGGGATACAAGACTTCAGAGCTTGCCTCATCAGTGTGGATGACGATGGGTCCTAGAAGGAAGGTAGGAAGCACAGGCAGGGAGAGGTTTCAGCTTGTTCTTCCCTGTATCTCTACCTCTTCTCCTTCTCTTTGTCTACAGAGATTGGGCTGCTCCAAGAGGCAGATCATCAAGGTTACTCCTTAAGTACAGTACAATTAAGTACAGTACATGTCTTCAACATGCCCTGGCTCTGCCAGCAGGCACTTTCCTGTCATCTGAGCAATGAAAAAAGCAAGTAGCAGCCTGTTCTGTTTAGCACAAGCCCTCCTACTGAGCCACAAATAGCCTATAGCAGGCGCCTGGATCAGACTGGCACTTCCCTGACCCCTTCCAAAAAGATCCCTACCTTGGGCATTCTAATAAAAAATGACTTTATCAGAACTAGGTTACTTTCTTGCTTCCTCAAGTCCAATCATACAGGCCCGTATGGTGACTTATCACATGACAAACTAAGAAAAGTGGCCACGAGGCTACAAATCCTCTCAGACCCCATAGCCTTACCCAAATAAAAGTAAGACTCCTAAATGAATTGCAGGTCTAATCATAGATCTAACCAAAGAAACTGCAAACAATATTTCTTACATACCTCACAGTAGCTCACTGCTGCTCAGAGCTCCTCAGTACCCTTATCCCCTTCCCATCAATGCCCAAAGAAGGTGTTCTAACACCTTCCTGCGCTTTGCTCTGTGCCAGAGATGGCAAGTGCCTGTGGCAGGTTCTCTTTCCACACCACTCAAGCCTGATGGTGAAAGAAGTAGCACCCATCAGCAGCAGTTTGGAATTCACAAAGGTCACTCCACAGAGTGATTAGGTGAATCAAAATCCCAAAGAACTATTTATTCCCAAATTATTGACAGTCAGAACCCAGGACTTCAAAAGTAGCCTATGGTAACTGCACTGGAATATTCAGACATACTTCACTAGTCTGGACAGAAGAAGATACCAGACTGAAAGTCATAAGAGTTTAGTCCTCAATCCACAACTAACCAACAGGATCGTCTTGGAAGGTCACTGCTGTTATCTGGGGCTCATCAGTAAATCAAGGGGTGGGACTATAGCAGCAGTTTTCAATTGTTTCTAAAGCAGCCAACCCCCCCCCATTTTGCTATTATATAAAGTAATAAAAGAAAATGTGATGATGGCTGCAAGGTGGGGGTCCAAAGTGTTGTGTACTCTCATGTCCCATCTGCCTCCCTTCCTGTAGTTCCTGAGCCCCCCTGAAGAATCCTGGGGCTCTGCAGGTCACATTGTGAAAAAAACACCAAGTGATCAGAGGCACTCTTCAGATATCCACATCCTCAGAGAAGCAGTCAAACACAAAAGTAAAGAGTATGGATTCTGAAACCAGACTCCCAGAGTCTGAATCCCAGTTCTACCATTGACCAGTTTGTATCCCTGGGCAAGTCATTTAGTCTTTCTGTTTCTTAGTTCTCTTATCTATAAAAGGGGACACTGGTACCTGCCTAATAGGGTTATTGTATGAATTCAACAGGTTAATATACACAAGGTTAATTTTTAAAGAACATTTTAGAGGCAGGGTTTTTCTTTCACCCAGGTGGAGTGCAATGGTGTGAACATAGCTCACTACAGCCTCCTAATCCTGGCCTCAAGAGATCCTTCCACCTTGGCCTCCCAAAGCAATGGGACTATAGGTCTGAGCTACCACACCCAGTCAATATAGGCAAAGTTCTTAGAACAATGTTTGATGCATACAGTTGACTCTCTGTATCCTCAGGTTCTTCTTCCATGGATTCAACCAACCAATTCTGGATCAAAAATATTTGAGGGAAAAAATAAAAATAACAAAATAACAATAAAAATAATATAAACCAGCCGGGATTGGTGGCTCAGCCTGTAATCCTGCGCCTTTGGGAGGCTGAGGTGAGTGGACTGCCTGAGCCTGCGGGTTCAAGACCCGCCTGGGCAACTTGGCGAGACCTCATCTCTACAATAAATAAAAAATGAGCCGGGCATGGTAGTGCACGCCTGTAGTTCCAGCTACTTGGAAGGCTGAGGCAGAAGGATTGCCGGAGCCCAGCAGGTCAAGGCTGCGGTGGCCGGGAGCAGCCACTGCACTCCAGTCTGGGTGACAGAGTGAGACTCCAACTCAAAAAATAATAATAATAATAATAATAATAATATAAACCAAGACGCAGCACAATACATAGTATTTACATTTACCAGGTATTATAAGTATACATACTCTAAAGATTATGCACAGGTGGATATGCATAGGTTATATGCAAAAGTATGTCATTTTACATAAAGGACTTGAACATCTGCAGATTTTGGTATCTGAAGGGAGGGGAGAGTAAAGAGTATCCTGGAACCAACTCCCCTCAGATACTGAGGAATGACTACTGTACTAGGTCCTTTCAGTGTTACAATAAAAATAACTATGACCTAAACCTCTACTATAACTCCATAAACCTCTAATAGTTCCATTTAGATTCTGGATATTGGATCTACAGTTTATGATAAATAAGGCACACTTGAGTCGACACTTGCATATATGTTGAATGAATGACTGACCAAATGGCACAAGCCAACAATCTCTAGCTTCCCCCATAGCCTGAGTCTCTATAGCTTCTATAGACATAACCTTCTAAGCAGTGTCCCAAAGTTGTACCACTTCTGGGATTCTTTGGTCTATTCATGTCCCTTCATACTGGGGAAGGGACGGAAATAGCCAAGACAGAAATCAAATCGGAGTCCCAGTACCTGTGGGTCCAGTGCAGGGAGCTGTCACCCAGATGGCCACACTCAAGGCCAGTGATTTCCTTCCCCGCTGGGAAACTGGGGCATCCTCAGTCTGGGGTCTGTAGATAATGCTGCTACCAACAAACATCTTTCCTTCTCAGTTCTGCTTTTGGTGTTCTTGAGAAGAGGACATTTGCCTTTTAGGAGCTAAGCAAGTGAGAACTTTCAGAAGATCAGGCATTGTGGAGTATTCCTAAACTCAAGGGCTCTCAGGAAGCAAGGGGCAGCCCATCTTGTTGCTTTCTGTTACCTATATACATGCTATTTGTGTTCCGCAGCCAACCTCAGCCAGAATCAGCAGCAGTACACAGCCCAGCTGGGGGCAAGACCAGCTTCCTCTTGCCTGAAGGTTCCATTACTTTACATATCTCTTAAAAGTTTGATGAACATTTTGTTTCTATCTGAGCTACTGCTAAAGAAGCCAAACAAAATAACAAGAACCTTTACCTTATGGCACCATTTTAGTGAGGCCATGAAGCTTTGAAACTCAGACCAGTGATTAAATGTAAATTTGAATCAATTACAAATGACAAAATGCAGCCTCGTTTGACGGCCAAAGGCCCTCAATACATAAAATCCACGTGGTAAAATAATTAATGCAGTCCTTGGGAGTGAAAAGGTTGGGAACTATTGACCACAATCATTCACTAGCTGAATATGTCAAAACCCAAACTCAATAGACTTTCTCAACTAGGAAAGGCTGGAAAGAATACTGTTCATGCTATGGATTATCATCAAGATCTGAGTAGTAGCAGAAGTTTTGGGTCCTAGCTAAGTGTCCCTCCTGCCCTCCATCCTTTTCAGCAGTGTCTCAACTAAGCAAAAAGCCCCCTGTTGTTCACAAGATCTGGTTAGGACCACCTTGTGCAGCTCATGTTGCAGCTTGAGAAGTGAAGTCAGGCACCAGAGGCATTGCTGATGCATTGCTGCTGGTGAGGAAGTCAAGCTGGCAAGGGCAGCATCAGGCTGGACAGGGGAGGGCCCACTGGAATAGGTTCGCCATGGAAGTCACGTGTGCGGAAGGATGAAGATCAAAGGAACCAGGAAAGTGAGAGGGGTTTTGGAAGTGAGAAGAGTTCCTCAGAGACAAGAGCTTACTTCTACACCCCAAACACAAACCTTCTTTCTGACGCTGGAAAAGTCCAGCCAGCAAACAACGGGTAGACTCCAGATTCCGATACATGTTAGTGGAACGAACACTAAAAAAAAAAAAAAAAAATTAAGAGATAGAGACAATCAGAAAAGGAACAATTAATTATATACACTCTACCTTATTTCACAGAGCAACTGGGAGTCTTTCAAGACTACATAAGGGGAGGTATGGGACCAGGAAGAATGCTTTACCTTTCTGTAGGATGGCTGTCCCCGAGGGACTTGAAGGCCAATGAAGGTGGCCTTCAGGGACCATCTGTTCACAGGATCCTGTGATAGAAGGGTAACTGCATCATGACAGGTTGTCCCCCAAACTACTTTGGGTGAGAGTGGGAACCGTCTTGGGGGTCAGGACTGTGGCAGGAGAATCAGGACGCTGAGGCCAGGAAGCAGTTTTATGTGTGCTGGAACTGGCTCAGCGGATTCACATCCAAAGGCTGAACCCCAAGCGCAGGGGGGCATTGTCTTTTATACAATTTTAGCTTCTTTGTCCCCCCAATAAGGTTTACATATTAGTAACATACAGGCTAATTGGGTATTTCGCAGCTAAAGTTTACAGCAGAGTTACACAAGGGCACTATAGATTGGAGCTACATTCCTTTTTAACATAAATCTTCCAAGAAAGTTCTTATCTTATGGTGCTAGAAGAACTCTTTCATTTTTCTGGGAAGGCTTTTATCTTACTGTACTAAGCAGGCCCCTACTCTGTCCTGGGAAGGCCTTCATCTTATTAGGCCTGGGGGAAGGGCTCCCAGCCTCAAGGACAGGTTTCCTCGTGTTCAAGACCAGACCTTAAATTGGGTGCAACACCCCTTTTTCAAGTCACTCACAAGACCTCCTGCGGGTTGAAGGTTGGTGAAAGAAAAGGGATGTCTTCCACATAATTCTTCCTTAGCCTCTCTCCTAGGGCAAACATCTGCTGCATGCCCACCTTGGTCAGCTGCCCAGCAAATATGCCTCCCTAAAGTGGGAAAGAAAGAGAGGGAAGAATAAAAACAGCCTGCTGAACTCAGCCCAGAGAAAACCATGGAAGCGTTGCAGTGGGCTCCCCAGAGCAAGGAGTCATTGCTCACCTTCAGGGTGGTCTCCTGGTACTGAGAGTCGTAAGGAGAATATGGTCTCGGGCCACCAGCTAGATTGGTGACAGTGTATTCAAACTGAGTTTGGGGTGGGACCTCTAATAGCTGAGGGTTCCATTCTACCTGTTGTGACCACAAAAAACAATACATTGTTTTAAAAGGTTCTTGAAACTTACCGTATTCGCAGAAAACAGCACTCAGAGCACACTTCTGGAATTGCTGACACTAGGCCTGCAAACTTCCCGTGGGAAGGAAGGAAAGAAACTAACTCTAGCTCCAATTAAGGGAAGACAGGATGGTTATTTATTCTTCCAGGTGTCCTTAGCTCAAGTTTTGTTATTGCTACTCTAGTAATCACTGTTAAGCGACTGCTCTGGCACTAAGCCCACACGGAAGTAAGAGGGAGAAGTGGCCAGAATGCCTGGCATTCAAATACTTGGTGAATGAATGAATTAGTGAGTGGATGAATGAAATATCTCAAATGGCCATATGTTTGGAAGAATGTCCAAAGAATCAGTCTGTAGGTTTCTAAGACCTGACCGGTCGCCCCTCCCCTACCACTTCTACTTAATGCCTCTTGTAACAGCCACATATCCCTTCTCTTTCATTCAATTTCTGAAACAAGCAGCTGCCATCTAAGACTTTGCTTCTCCATCGTCTTTCTTTACTCCTTGCAGTCTGGTTCCTGACCCAACTCTACTGCAATGGTTTTAAAACATTACAAGCGACCACAGGGATCATAGCTCCAACTGTCCATA
Organism: Cephalopachus bancanus; assembly: GCA_027257055.1. Classification (NCBI taxonomy): domain Eukaryota; kingdom Metazoa; phylum Chordata; class Mammalia; order Primates; family Tarsiidae; genus Cephalopachus; species Cephalopachus bancanus. The sequence goes on from JAPVLO010000403.1 coordinate 575,127, forward strand.
AAACTCTTACACACTCACTTAGTTAATATGTGAGGACTTCAATTTTAAAAATAAGTCTTTCCTTCTAATCCAGTATACCAGCTCCTCCTCCCCACCTACTCTGTCTCTCTCAATCCCACCACAGTTCTCCAAGGCCCCAAAACTCAGACCTCTAGCTCTCTGCTGCCTCACCCCACCAAGCCCTGCTGATCACTGGCTAGAAAAAAAGTCATTCCCAATGGTCCCTTCATGAACATACTAGACTGTAAACCTTATGACTGCAAGCAAGAGCCTGCAAGAGACTCCTCCCGTCCACACCCACAGTCCATATAGATGGAACCACCTAATTAATCTTTCTGAAAAAATCATTTTTCATTGCATCTAAAAATCTTATTCTAATAGACAAATAATTATTGTACTTTTTATATTTATGGGGTACAATGTGATGTTTTGATATGTGCTTACACTGTGGAATGATTAATGTAATTAACAAATCCATAGCCTCACATACTTATGTTTATGTGGTAAAAATATTTAAAATCAATCTTTTAGTGATATAGGCATACATCATTTTTAAAAAATTTATTTATTTATTTATTTTTTGAGTTGGAGTCTTACTTTGTTGCCCAGGCTAGAGTGCAGTGGCACACTCATGGCTACCCCAGATTTGACCTGCTGGGCTCTGGCAATCCTTCCACCTCAGCCTTCCAAGTAGCTGGAACTACAGGTGTGCACTCCCTCACCTGGCTAATTTTATTTCTTTTTTTATTGTAGAGACAAAGTATCGCCAAGTTGCCCAGGCTGGTCTCGAACCTGCAGGATCAGGCAATCTACTTGCCTTGGCCTCCCAAAGTGCTGGGATTACAGGCTGACCCACTGAGCCTGGCCGGCATACATCATTTTATTGCACTTTGCTTTACTGTGCTTTGCAGGTATTGTGTTTTTTACAAATTGAAGGTTTTGGCAACCTAAACAAGTCTACTGGCCCCATTTTTCCAATAGCATGTGCTCACTTTGTGTCTCTGTGTCATATTTTGGTAGTTCTTTTAGTATATACTTCAAATGTTTTCATTCACATTATCTGCTATGGATAATGTGAACGAAATGTGATCTAGGATCAGTGATCTTTGATGCTAGTATTGTAATTGTTTTGAAGCACCACACACTGTGCCCATATAAGGTGGCAAACTTAATCCATAAATGTCTGTCCTGACTGCTCTACTGACTAACCATTTGCCCGTTTCTCTCCCTTTCCTCAGGCATTCTTCTTCCCTGAGACTCAACTATATGGCAATTAACCCAGTGAGTCTAACCCTACCATGGCCTCCAAGTGTTCAAGTGAGAGGTAGAGTCAGATGTCTCTTACTTTAAATCAAAAGCTAGAAATGGGAAGAGGCCAAAATGTCAACATTAACAGACATTTGGGAGAAGTAAATTCCACCCCTCATGGATGACTTTGAGGGGTTTAAGGCTTCAGTGGAGGAATTAACTGCAGATATGGTAGAAATAGTAAGAGAATAGCAGTGGAGCCTGAAGCTGTGACTGAATTGCTGCAATTTCGTGATAAAATGTGAATGGATGAGGGGCTGCTTCTTATGGATGAGCAAAGAAAGTGATTTCTGGAGATGAAATCTACTCCTGGTGAAGATGCTGTGAATACTGTTGAAATGACAACAAAGGAGTTTGAATACTTCATAAACTTAGTTGATAAAGCAGTGGCAGGATTTGGGAGGATTGACTCCAATTTTGAAAGAAGTTCTGCTGTGGGTAAAATGCTATCAAATAGCATTGCATGCTACAGAGAAATCTTTCAGGAAGGGCAAAATGAATCGATGTGGCAAATTTCATTGTTCTCTTATTTTAAGAAATTGCCACAGCCATCCTATTCTTCAGCAACCACCAACTTGGTCAGTTAGCAGTCATCAACATCAAGGCAAGACCTTTTATCAGCAAAATGATTATGACTTACTGAAGGCTCAGAAGATCATTAGGATATTTTAGTAATAAAGTATTTTTTAATTAGAATAGGTATATTTTTCAGACATAATGGTATCACATACTTCATAGACCACAGTATAGTATAAATGTAATTTTTATATGTACTGGGAAGCTAAAAAATTTGTGTGACTCACCTTATTGTGATATTTGCTGTATCGTGATGATCTAGGGTTGAACATGCAATATCTCAGAGGTAGGCTTGTATGTGTGAAATCTAAAAATGTTGAACTCAAAGAAGTAGAAAATAGAATGGTAGTTCCCAGAGGCTAGAGGAGGGAGATCAGTGGGGAAAGGAGAGATATTTATCAAAGGGTACAAAATGTCCATTAGACAGGAAGAGTAAGCGTTAGTGATCTATTGCACAGAATCTATTGCACAGTGACTACAATAAATACTTCTCTTTTTTAAGAGATGGGATCTTTATTTGTTGCCCAGGTTGGTCTCAAGCCCACAGCTTCAAGTGATCCTCCTGCCTTGGCCTCCCAAAGTACTAGGATTACATGCATGAGCCACCATGCCTGGCACACATTGTATATTTCAGTGTCACCTGGTTAATCTTGCTAAGCCACTTGAATCATATCAATGGCTTTTTTTCTAAGGTAAGCATCTGGACTTCAAAAACTTCTACACCTTGGCCGGCCCCATATCCAGCTGCACTGCCTTTCTTCTCTCTCCCAACCTAGACCCTGCCCACTGCTTACTCTGTATCTTCTTTCATCTTGTTTCCCTTGCATGGAAGGGTTTCTGTTCCTATCTGCCCACCAACCTTCTCTTTAATGTTCAAGAATAACTTAAATCTTACTTTATCATCAGCAGTGACCACTCAACCTTTCAGTAGTTGTCTTCTTAATCTGATTTCCTACAACAATTACAATCAAAAGAACAATACTTAACTCTAGTCCCCACCACTTTGTTCTGATTTAAAATTAACATTTGAAAACCCACTATGTCACATATCATCATATTTATCTTCCTCTCCCAGAACTATCCAAGGAGAGTACTCCTGGGAGTCTTCGATTCTCTCTGCACAGAGGAAGCCGTGCATTCTTCCAACAGGCATTGTTTCAGTCCCACCAGCTCCCAGTCTCCAATGCCTGAGCCTCTTTTCCACTGGTGCTGCCCCAGCTGATTTCAGAAGACCAGGTGTTCAGAGAGACCTTCTTCTTTCTCCAGTTAGTCATTGCTCCCTCTTTCTGATCTTCTAACTTCCCTGGAGAAAAGCCCTCCAAGGGCTCATTGCCACACGCTGGTCTCACCTCCTCTCTCACAGCCCTCTCACTTCTTCCCTGCCCTACACACTTACTCTCCAGTCACACAACTTTGTTTCCTTTAGCACTGTTTTCATACCTGATGGTCTTCCAACATCATGCTTCTTGTGCCTGGAATTGTCTTTCTCCTTTCATCTGGAAAGACACTTGTTCATTCTATAAGACTCAACTTAAGTGTTCCCAGAAGTCTCGACCATGGTCCTGTGCTTTTACAACAGCCTCAGCCTCTACCAAAGCATATTAGAAGAACTTCTTTACTGACCCGACCTGCTCAGTAGACTTGGCTTCCGGAGAACAGAGATTGGGTCATTCACTCACCTCTGTATTCTAGATGCCCAGCACAAGTATTCTAGGGCCTCGCACAAGTATTAGTTCTGACAATTTGCCAGGCCCTGTGGAAGATGCCAACCTGAGACAAATTGACCCTGCATTTTCTGGGTTTTCAGGTTAGCAGAAAAAGCAAGTTATGAATGTAAATTGTAGCAATTCCATAAAAGAAACAGATACTCGCTGCAAGAAATCAAATGAAAGCCATCACAGTTCAAAGGCAAGGCAGACCTTCTCTTCTGGCTGGGGATTCAGGAGAAGTTTCATGGAAAGAATGGCATTTTAAATGAATAACCTTGAGGCAAGCAAAGACCTGGACTTGTAAGACACAGCATTCAGAGTTTCAAGAATAACCAAAAAATGCAATTTGTGACCTGTGTTAATGATTTAGTATAAAATGGGGAAACTAAATTAAAATATTTATCTTTTTTTTTTTTAAAGAATAATCAGAAAGCTTGAGCAAAGTAGAGATGGTGAAGAATGTGTATGACAAAGGAGTAGTTTGGTTTCCCTCAACCCAGGAATGGTTTTCAAACTTTTAAATTAGCAAATACCAAGTAAAGTTTAACTTTAGATTTGCATATATAAAGGCAAAAACTAGAATTTCTCTTGAAGTAGGAGTGAGAACCCAAAGCCCCAGCCACTCAGCTTCCCTCTAGCCCAGGGGCTCCACAGAATAGTTTGAAAGCGGAAGTATATATCACAATTGGAACAGGAAGACTAAATGCAGAAAAGTCCATTTGAAAATGTCAGCAATAGTCTATCTACATGAGAGCCTAACATGCCCTCTAAGGCTATAGGAATAAAAGGTAGATACAAGGCATCTGAGTTAGTCTTGGCAAATGAGTAGATAAAAGCTTTATTTGGGGGCTGTGCTGGTAGGTAAATCAGGAGGAATAAATAAAAAATAACTCTGATTTTGAACCTAGTAAGAAAGGTATTCCTTGACTAAAACTAAGATGGAAGACCAGGTAGAAAGTTGAGTTCAGTTTGAGATGTTTTAAGTTTGAGACACTTTCTGTGTGTTTTCAGTGCTCCCAGCATATTCCCATAATGGAAATCTGTTGTGTCTCTCTCTTTCACCACATAGTAAACTCCTTTAAAGCTGAAGCTGAATTATCCATCCTTGTAAATCCAATGTCCAGCATGGGGCCTAGACACTGGACACATAGGTCCACAGGGACATTCGGCCCCATTAAGAAATCTCCTGTTAGGCACATTTACTAACAGAGGGCCTTTGGTGTTCCTCAGACACAACTACCTGAAGTCCAGGTCATTTCCGGTCTACAATATACATTTTCAAATTTTCAAGGATGGATGATACATCAGTTTCACATATGGTGTCTACCACACATACAGACTCTCATTCTCATTCCTGCTTTTCAGCTTCCCAGTTAGCAGCAAAGGCTAACTTAATAATTTTACCTGTTTTATTTATACCCCATCTTCAAGAAGTAACAAAGTAGATGACAGCTATACCTAAAGTATAGTAAGAAACCAATTCAAAGTAGACAAGAAAGACAAAAGTAAACGTGCAGAAACAAAAAAAGAGAACACAATAGTAAGGTTATTAAAAAATGCACACCATGAAGATCCACATACTTATCATAGGTGAGCCACAGATTTGGCATTAAGCTTTCTGCTTTTATAGAAAAGGAGAAACTTGATCAGCTAGACAAGTTTAAAGACAAAAGCAAGCCAACTGTTCAGGAGAAGCACACCATTTCTAATGCTAACAGACAAATTCCTCCCAAGGGTCCTCATAAAGAGGATGGAGTAATACAATGAACATCTTTTCAGTAGTCACAGTAATGAGTTCTGCAGGATTGTTTCTCCTGGTTCTCTCAACATAGAATGATAGTATCTTAACAAAGCACATTTCAGTGAAGGTAATTTTACATTGGGACTGATATGCTATCCTCCAGGAAAAGACAAAATTTACATAAAAGTAAACAAAACCCTTCCAGGTATAGTTGTAGATTTTAGAATAAAGCAAAGTTACTAAATGTTGGTTGTATACTGGCATCACTAGACATTTTTAAAAAGTTACTGGGCTAATAATATCTGGATCTACCTGGGGTGGGGCCTCCACTTTTTTAATGTTATCCACTCCAGATAATTCTAAAGCTTCACCAGAGAAGCTTGTACAATGTCTGAATACCCCAGATCAATTAAATCAGAATCTCTGGGAGGGAGACTCAGGCATTGGTATTTTTTAAAGGTTCTCATTGAATTCAATGTTCCACCCAGGTTAAGAACCATGGATGCAGAAGAATGCATGGACTGACTGGCACACCCCTCATGCAAACTTCTTGAATACCACTTCTCTCAGCTGAACACTGGAAAGGTATTAAACAACAAAAATACTGACATTATGCTTCCCAGCTTGTCTATGTTGTCTAATAAATGAGGACCCAGATGCCTTAATTAACAGAGAAGCTGGGGTAGGTTGGACTTTATTGTATAAAAACTGAGGAACATGCCTGGGTGGAGGCCATCTTGCCACTGTCCAGAGAGGAGTTGGGGAAAACCTGAAAGCAGGGCCAGAGCTTTTCTTCTGAAAGTACACTTGGATATACTCTAACGATCAGAAAAAATGGCCAACCAAGTTCCACAATTTTATTTCTGAAGGAGAGATGCAATCTTTCAGCAAGCCTGCTTAAGCCAATGACTATTCAAGCCGTAAGAATGAAACATCTCGTTTTAAATAATGCTACTTTCTGAGGATTTGTGAGATAACTGAATGAAGTGACTTGTCACATATGTTTGTCTATAAATCAGTCAGAAATTTAAAAAAGAGGTACCAAAAGCAATTCTAGTTTTAGAATTGTTGCTAGGCAGGACTCTTCTGACTATAATTAGTAGCAGAACCAGGAAGTTAAGAAAATTCCATAACAACCTCTATCAAATTGCATCTTGAAAAGAAAGCCTCAGGGAGAACATCCAGATATGAGTTATAAGAGGCTGATGACATTTGCTCATAGCCTACACTGAAAGAGAGTTGGTTCCACTTCTGGCATTTATGCACAAGACTTTATACTAAATAACCAAAGATATTTAAAGCATCTGCCTAAAGTCTGGAGAATACGAGCAGACAGGAGAGGTAATATGCCTTTTCTAATTGCAAAGCCAGGCCATGGATTCAGATGCTCCCTGTTCTGTGGCTACCCAGATTGAAGATGAATGAAGCTGGTGTTCTAAGCTACAATGGTCCCTTCCACCAAAACCACAGACTATATCCTTTACACACTCACTGGCTCAGGAGCAAGCCCTAGAAGAATCTAAATATTTTTCCAGGGCCTTAAGGGAATATATATGCTGTACATCTCCATAGATCAGGTTAGCTGTAGGTCCAGGAATAGACATTCAAAGTTTTATTCTCCACTACCAATGATAACTTTGCCTTTAACATGAATATATATTCCTATACATTATTCTTCAGATCCTATGTAACAAGAATAAATACACAAGAATTGGGGTCCAGAGGACTTGTGTATGAGATAGGCTACATTTATACAAAATCATAAGTAAAATGTAGCGATCTAATGTAAAAAGGCAAAGTAAGGGTCAAAGAAACAAAAGAAAAGAAATTTCAATACTAGATAGCAGATGGCATAGCCATATAAAGGTTAACTAGAAACCTGATAATAGAATTAAATCTATCAAAAGGTATTTATTTATTTGGGAAATGTTTTAGAGGTTTGATTTAAAAAAATGGGTTTTCAGTTTTTCAATGTCACAACCCAGAGGAAAGCAACTGTGATCATGAAGAGTATACCTGATATCAGGTTTGGACAATGTGGTCCATCTGCTCCAATATCAACTTGGAAGACCCATGATACAAAAGCACTTCATAGGTAAGTGGCACACCTGGAAGCTTGAGAATTTCATCTTTCCTATTCCTCTTCACTAGGTCTTCCATTATGAAAGGTCACATTCAGGGAGGATAATCATTTAAAAAAAAATCATTTGCGCATTAGTTATAACTATCCAAACCAAACCAGACCAATTCTAAGACAGTATAGCCACAGACCACAGACTAGTTAATTTTTAATTTTTTCCTACCTCAAATTCCTTCCGCTATAGGTTTACAAGTCTGACAAAGAAAAGGAGAATCCCAAGATACAGCACTGGTTACAAAGAGCATTCAAGAGATCTCCAGCAAACCCCAAGAAAAAGCTGTTGCAAAATTTGTTTCCAAAGGCATCCACCTCTTACCCACTGTGATCCCAATTAGGGTGTTTCCCGTCACCCAGATCCCCACAACTCTGACAAACAACCTTCAAAACAGTCACACAGAAGGGCACCGTACCCTTGTACTAAAGTTCGCTCAGATACTTGTTAGAAATGCTGACTCTCTGGCACCACCCCACGCCTGCCGAATCAGAACCTGCAGTTTAACAAGATTCCCAGGCGATTCCCATGGCCTTTAAAAAGTGCAGCATTGCTGGCTGCACCACTGGGACGAAGCTGTTCCGGGACTATCCGACACCCGGCAGGTCGGGGCAGCGTGGGGAGCCAGGGTGGGAGGGTGTCAGGCCAGCAGCTTTGCTCAGGAGCCTGGGGAGGAGCTGGCTATTGCTGTTTCCCCTTTGTCTGTACCCAGTCCGAGCTCCGCTCCACGAGGATGAAACCCCGAAGGTGTGTCCGGGCGAGGCACCCGGTCCTCGCCCCACCAGCCCCGGCCCGGGCCGACCTCTCACCTGCTCCTCCAGCGGGAGCGGCTTGAGAGGACTCCGCGCCCCGTGTCGAAACACGACCTGCACCATTTTCAACTCCAGCAGGTTGCGGTCGACGGGTTGCTGGCCGTCTGCCCCCTGCAGCTCGGCCAGGGCCCCCCGCCGCTGGTGGAGGCAGTACGCCAGCGAGGTCAGGACGCCCACCGGGGCCCACACGCGCATGCTGAAGACGCCGGCGATCATGGTGGCAGCCCCTCCGCTGCCCTCTGACTTGCGGTTGCAGGAGGCGAACACAAGCACGAGGCTCAGCGGCCGCCCATAAATTCGCGTGAACTGGCAGGGGCGTACATCCAGCCCCTCGACCAGCGGGGACCACCGCGACTCCCGCCTTGACGGAGAGCCTGAGTGGAACGTCGGGGAAGAAGCGGAGGTGGGAGCAGTAAAGACTCCCTGGGGCTTTTAACCAGGGTCGGTGTTGGTCGCTCCTGCTGCAGGCTTGGCCGGGGGGCGGGGGGGAGGGGAGGGAGCCCAGCTCCTTATCTTTCGCCCTCTAGGAAACCTTAAACTTGCATTTCAAGTTTGGTCTCCAGCACCCTTGAAGGGACAGGAACCAACCCTGAGCTCCTCGGCGGCAGCGGCTGCACTAGCATAGACGCCTTGCTTCCACTTTTCTATGAGCAAGATCCCACCCACCTCTTTACCCACCCAGGGAACTGTCCCAAGTGGACCCGCGCAGAGGAACACGGGAAAACGAGTCCTGCGGCGAACGCCTCGTCCGAAGGCCTGGAGTTGGGAGAACTACAACTCCCACAAAGCTGCGGGCACCGGGGCTCCCACGGGGTGGCTGCGCCCGCCCCTGGCAGCGGGCCTCACTTTTCAGGCTCAGCCGGTCTCCAGGCCTGGGGGCCTCTCGGACGTGTCTGGGCAGGCTGGGGAGTGGGCGTGACTGTCGGGCCTGGGAGTTTGCCAGGCAGGGGTAGGGAGGAAACGCAACCATAGGGTTAGAATTGGGCGGTGGAGGAGCAATTAAGACTTCCTTCAAGTCCTGGAAACGTGGTGCAGAAGTTAAGAGCGGAGATACCTACTGAGTGATTGCTCTTTGCTAAGCACGGCACTAGGTGCTTTTTTTTAAGTCTTCATTTACTACCGTCCTCCTATGTTTAAAAAAAGTCTCAAGGCTAAATCGTCGCAGTCATGTAGAACTCTGGATGTATTTACTTACATTCAGAACATTTGCTTTTGGAAAAATCCAGGCCTTGCCTGTGGGTATCCCAGTGACTAAGAACCTCAGTTTACACAGAAAAATGTCAGTCTTACCACCTACTGGTCTAGTTTCTGTTGAATATATAGCTATCCCAAGCTTGTGTTTCCAGTTCTCTGCTCTCTCTTCGGATCAAACTGGGCCAGATGTAAGGACAACATTCTTATGGAGCAGGTCTCCTGACCTGAGTCTAAATTCTGTTCACAAAGCTGGAAGGTTCTGAATGCTTGGGGGGGGGAGAAGTGAGTGATTTTGAAACACTGCGTAGACATTGTCACAGTTTTCTTCCTGGCACAGCTCATCGAATCACTCTTCAGCCTCTTACTGGGTGTGCTGATGTGACTGAAGTTGTGTCCCCACCCAAAATTTATATATTGAAACCCCAACACACAATGTGGCTGTATTTGGAGATAGGGCTTTTATGGCTAATTATGGTTAAATGAAGTCATAAGTGTGGGAGTCCTAATCCAATAGGATTGGTGGCTTTATAAGAAGAGGAAGAGGAATCTCTCCACAACCATACAAAGGGTGTGAGCATACAAGAGGACACAGGCATCTGAAGCCAGGAAGAGGGGCCTCACCAGAACCCAAACATGATCCTGATCTTGAACTTCCAGCTTCCAGAAATGTGAGAAAATAAATTTCCACTGTTTATGCCATCCAGTTGATGGCATTTTGTTATGGCAGCCCAAGCAGACTAAGACACTATTTTACTACAGTCTCAGTAAGGCACCAGGAACACGAGACACACTGCTTGGAACCAGTATAGTAAAATGCAACCCCAGCAGTTGGGGAGAGCAGTTCTCAACAGTTCAGTGATAACAGTTCAGCTTCAGTGCAGAAGGGCCCTTCAGCAGCCTTGGTAGCCTTGGCAGTTTTAGCATTTCAGAACAGCTTCAAGGTGATGTAATGTTGGCATCTGGACAATGGACAAAGCAATCTTTTTTTTTTTTTTGAGTTGGAGTCTCACTCCTTCACCCAGGCTGGGGTGCAGTGGCACGCACGCTCACGGCCCCAGCATCGACCTTCTGGGCTCCAGCGATCCATCCACCTCAGCCTTCCAAGTAGTGGGAACTACAGACCCACGTTACCACACCCGGCTATTTTTTATTTGATTGTAGAGATGAGATCTTGCTAAGTTGCCCGGGCTGGTCTTAAACCTGCAGGTTCAGGCAATCCACTTGCCTCAGCCTCCCAAAGTGCTGGGATTACGGGTTGAGCCACCGAGCCCAGCCTGGACAAAGCAATTTTATCCTCACCCTGCACTCTGGCAGCCTCAGCACAGACTTGGTAGTCATCGTGAGTAGCACATTTAATCTTTATGAACAATAACAATAATCTTGCCCTAGGCTCAGGTATTGCCAGGGGGAGGTGCAGGGAATGTCTTAACAGGATATCTCTGAAGGAATCCAGAGTGAGGAAGGTTGGAAAATGACAGATTACACATGGTAGTTGAAAGCACTGTTTGTTAACACATGTTAGATAACCCTTTGAGAGTCCTATAAATATTTTTTGTTTGCTGTCTGGTAGTTGTGGTAGTGGTAGTGAGCTGCAGTTTAAAGAGGCTGGAAGTCTTGAAATCATACTCTGGGGACACACACAGGGTGAAGGGGTGGAGGAGGGACACTGAGTGGCTTTATTTTTGACCCTAGTTTTTCCACCAGGCAGGGATGGCTTAGGAAACAAGCCCTTCCCCACCAAATTGTTCTCAGAAGGTTGCATTTAATGTTATGAAAAAACTTGGTTTTAATCATGAGATTAGATAAGGAAAAAAACCACATTCACTGTTTTATCTCCAGTGGTAAGCACAGTGCCTTACTCCTAGTAAGTATTCCATAAATACTTGCTGAATGAAATGATGAGATATATCATAGAAGCGTTGTTGAGGACTTTGTTCATTGCATTACTTATTGCTTCCTAATTAAATCTCCTAAGAAATTTGCTTTAGACAAAGTGTTAGTATTAGAACAAGCATTAAGAAGTATGAAGATACACATTCTCTTCATTTTTGTCTTGGTTGCCAGGAAGCTTGAAGCCTAATTTTATACTTAACTATTGCAACTATTTAGAATCTAATAGCCAGCATAACTGTGATCTTTCCCTCTGGAATACCACTCTGGTTTACAAGGGAGCAAAACTGGAGAAAGGACAGTTAGGAAGCTGTAACAGCAATCCAGATATGAAACATTTAGGAGGCAGTTAACGATAGAGAGTGAGAGGGAGGAAGGAATCAAGGATGAGTTCTAAATTTCTGGGTGGGGCAGCTTACAGACGATGCCATTCATCTGGGAAGGAGACTAAGCAGAAATTAGCAAGCTAACTTTGAATTTGTAGATGATTAGGTATTTGTGAGGCCTCTAAGTAGAAATGCCCTCTGGACAGTTTATGTGGGTTGGAGCTCAGAATAAGTTTGGACTAGCAATATATATGTGAGACTCCTCTGTATGGTTAATAATCGAAACAACAGGAGTGGATAAGATTCCCAGAGTGAATGGGTAGAGTAGAAGAGAAAAAAAGGGAGGCTAGGACAGAACTCTGAGGAACCCTATCATTTAATGCAAGAGCAAGGAAAGAGAACCCTGAGGACAGTGAGAAGGAGTGGCAGAGAGTGAAAGAAAGTAAAGACTCAGGTATCAGGGAAGCAAAGAGAAGAAATACTTGAAGAAGAATAATGGAAAACAGTGTGAAATAGAACTAAGAAGTAAGGTAATATAAGGCCCGAGTGTCCCCTGGATTTAACAACAAAGTAATCTTCCTTACTTTAGTGAGAGCGATCTTAACAAAATAGGGAGCTGGAAATTAAATAGAAGTAGGGAGAGAGTGAGAAGTAAGTAAGTGCATATATCTTCAAGAAGTTTAGCTGAGAAGAAGAGGTAAGTGCAGTAGCTGGAGGTGTTTGGTTTATGAAATTAGGGGAGAATTGTCTTTTGATAATGAGCAAAGCTTGTATATTCATTTCAGTGTTGATAGAAATAAGGCCACAGCTAGGGAGAGAGATAGGATGGTAGATCCAGTGAAATGCTTAGGATCATAGGAGAAGATAAAAAATAGACTTAGTTGTCATAATTAGCCTCGGAAGGAGAAAGTATATATTTTTCATGTTGACAGGAGGGAGAAAAGAAAGAATAGGCGAGAATAAAGCACATTTATAGTGTGGACATTTCTGTTCTCTAACCTCAGTTTCTTGGGAAGGTGGTGACTGATGCTATTGACAATTGGAGGAATGTGGGGAAGTAAAATGCCCACCATATATGTGAGAGAGAAGGTAATGACTAGGTAGCCAGAGGCTTGCCAGGAACCATGGAGAGTCCAACAGAGAAGAATTTTCTTCAACTTTGTGGTGTATCAGAATCATCTGGGCTATTTGTTAGAACTCAGATTTATGACATTCAGTATGTCTTTCTAGAGGTGAATGGAGCTCAGGACTCTACAATATAAACAAGCACCCAGGTGTTTCTGATACAGGCGCTCTTGAACTCGGACTTTGAGAACTACTGAGAGTCAAGAAAAGAGTTATTTCAGTATGGAGTCTTGTTTATAAATGGGTGCTATGGATTGGATGTTTGTCTCCCTTAACGCTCATGCTGAAATTTGATCCTCAGTTTTGGGGGTGGAGCCTAATTGGAGGTGTCACGGGGCAGATTCCTTCATGAATAATAGATTGATTCCCTCCCTCAGGGCTGAGTTCTCACTCTCTTAGTTCCCCAGGAGAGCTGGTTGTTAAAAAGAACCTGGCACCTCCCCTTCTCTTGCTTCCTGTCTCACCATATGATCTCTGCTCCTACTGGCTCCACTTCATGTTCCAACGTGAGTGGAAGCAGCCAGAGACACTCACCTGAGGCAAATGTCCAACCTTGAACTTCCCAGCCATCCAGAATCCTGAGCCAAATAAACCTTTTTTCCTTTTTTTTTTTTTTTTTAGTTGGAGTCTCACTCTGTCACCCAGACTGGAGTGCAGTGGCCGCTCCCGGACACCACAGCCTCGACCTGCTGGGCTCCGGCGATTCTTCCGCCTCAGCCTTCCAAGTAGCTGGAACTACAGGCGCGCGCTACCACACCCGGCTGATTTTTGATTTATTGTAGAGATGAGGTCTCACCAAGTTGCCCAGGGGGGTCTCGAACCGGCAGGCTCAGGCAATCCACTCACTTCAGCCTCCCAAAGGCGCGGGATTACAGGCTGAGCCACCGAGCCTAGCTAACCTTTTTTCTTTATAAATACCTAGCCTCAGTTATTCCTTTATAGCAATGCAAAATGAACTAAGGCAAGGGGAGAAATTGCCAGTGGAGAGGAAACAAGACAAAGAGGAACAATTGATCAAAAAATCATAAGGAGTTGGGAGAAGGTGTGATGAAGAAAGAAGACTTGGCCTTGGATGGGAGAAAGATTAGTTTTTTATTAAGGGCCATCTATTATGGGAGAGAAGGAGTTAGAGCTAGATATTGAACAGGTATCTGGTGGTTTCACCTCTAACAAATTATTTTCCCTAGTGATAGCTCCAGTAAGCTTGGAATAGGGCAAATATATCAATAATATTAATTGAATTGAGTGTTTACCATAAAACTGGCATTATATAATATGCCATTTAATCCTTATAGTAACTCAAGGATTACTTGATAAGGTAGTCCTTATCATCATTTCATAAAGAAAGAAACTGAAGTTAGAGAACAGAGAAGTTAAGTAACTTGCCCAAAGATACACAGATCTTAAGTGGCAACACCTGAATAATCTAAATTTGTATCCATATTTGCCTGACATCTAAGCCCACAATATGAGTCACAGATATTAAATTGCTAAATTTATATTGGAGAGAGGATGGTAGTTTGTGTGGTATTTAGCATGGAGAATACCTCTCTAACATGAGGGATTGAAATTGTTTTTCCATCTTGACCTCTCTTCAGTAAGCCTTTTTCTTCCCATCATCACCTCAATCCCCAGTCCTGATGAATGACTTCCTGATTTTGTTTTGTTTTGTTTTACTTATGACTCTTTCTGTTGCAAGTGGCAGAAAACCTGACTCAAGCTAGTTTAGTAGGAAAAAGAGAAATAATTTATTAGCCCACATCATTGAAAATTTCAGGAGAACTGCCTCCAGGCTTAGCTGTATAGAAATTTAGATATTATTGGTTTCTGTTTTCTTTTGTAGCCTCCAACTCCATCTCCCACTGTTACCTTTGTCCTCAAACTTTATCTGGTGACTCAGACCTCGCCCCTGCACACACAATGGCTCTTGCAGTTTTACTCTCTTTGCCCCTCAGTCTAACTGGAGATAAAGAGCTTTTTTCCCTATACAAGCAGAAATCCTGGGCCTCAGAATCATTTGCCAGATTTGGGATATGTGCCAAATTCCTGAGCCCGTCATTTCCAACCATCCCTGGAGTTTAAGGGAAACTCAAACCCACCTGAAACATACAAGCTACTAAGGGTTCACACAGTTATTCAAAGGAGAGTCAGAGAACTGTTTTTATTTTGAAAGGGTGAATGGATGATGAGGGGAAACAACAGATGTCCTCCATGTCTTTCTCCCATCTCTCCTCTCATTGATCAACTTCCTGTGTTCATTGTTGGTAACTCACACTGAAGTTACCCTCCTTTTGGCAGAGGGAGGTGGGCTAAATACTCTACAACTCCTACAGCTTACCAGAGTATGTCTGTGTCTATATATCTTTGTAATTTCCTTATTTAAACATCTTTATTGGCTCCCCATTGCCCACAAAAGAGTGATTTACAATATCAGTTTTCAGTGTTCCACTATTTGGGTATTCCATGCTGTTTTAAAGTACTGGAATAATGGCATTTCTGTTGGTGCGATACTGTTATTTTGGGGTTAAAAAAAATCTGAAATCTGAATCATTTATGTCTTGAGACATATCAGATTCGTTCTTCATTGAAACTTGGAATCAAATATAGGTAGACTTATTTAGAAATCTGTTTTCTATGTTTTAACAATTCTTAAGAAAAAAAAGAGAAAATAACAACCAACAAGACAAAACTTCTAATGCAAGAATAATTCTGATCTATCACAAAGATTTTCCAAAAAATGGACATGAACAGAACACTATTGGTGTCTACATTATAATTTTCATTTATATGAGATGGGAACATAAAAACAAATCAGAAGTACTTTTTTTGAAGGAAAAAAAGTCCAAAGCAAAACAAAAAGCAAAACCAGTTTGTTATTGTCTTAGTCCATTCAGACTAGCAAAATATTTTAAGGTAATCCCCAAACTACCTTAAGGTCATTTATTAATAATAGAAATTTATTTTTTCACAGTTCCGGAGTCTGGAAAGTTCAAGATCAAGATGCCAGCAGATTTTGTATCTTGTGAAAGCTTGCTCTCTATTCCATTAATGGCCCTTGTTGCTGCATGCTTGTATGGTGGAAAGGCAGGAGGGAAAAAGGGGGAGCCCACTTCCTTAAGCCCCATTTTTATTTGCACTCATCCCTCATGTGAGACTGAGCCCTCATAGCCTAATCACCTCCTGACGGCCTTACTTCTTAATACTGTTGCATCGGAGATTACGTTTCAATGTGAATTTTGGAGGGACACAAACATTCAAATCATAGCAGTTATCAATAAAAAAATTGTCCATGCAAAGAAACAAAATCTTGTTCCCACAAAATCTCCTCGAAGTTATCACCCAAGAGCTAGAATTGTTTGTAGATAAGTGATGTCTTAGGTCTGCTTTGTCCTGTTATAACATAATACAGGAGACTGGGTAATTTTTAATGAACAGAAATGTATTGGCTTGCAGTTCTGGAGAAGTCCAAGATCAAGGGGCCAGCCTCTGGTGAGGGCCTTTATACTGTATCATCCCCTGGCAGAAGGCTCAGGAATAAGAGAAGACAAAAGCGAACAAGTGGGGGCTGAACTTGTCCTTTTATAGGGAACCCCCTCCCACAATAACCACATTAATTGATTCTTGAGGGTGATGCCCTCATGGCCTAATTACCTCTTAAAGGTTCCACTTCTTAACATTGTTGCACTGGGGATTAAGTTTCCAACACATAAACTTTGGAGGACTTAGTCAAACCATAGCAGTGGGATAGAGAAAAAGATTTAAGAGCAGCTTATAACTCTCTCTTTATCATTTCATTAACCTGTGTAGAGTCAGAAAAAAGTTCTCAGCAACTGGGAAGTTTTCTACAGCTCAGTGATGACATCATTGATGTGCTAAGTACTCTTTAAAAATCCTAATTCTACTTTATTTTTAACCTCAAACTTTTTAAAGTAATATTTAATGTAAGCAATATTTTGTTTTTATATTGAAATAAATTATGTTTAATATATTTAAGTATATTTACATTTTATGAATGCTTATGAATTTTTGTATTTGAAAAATATTAAATGTCTTAATCAGCAAGATGGCAGAAGTGCTTTCCAGTGCCAATCCCCCCGTGGAAGCATCACTTTAAAAAACTATCCATGCACAAAAATACCTTCACAAGAGCTAAAAAAAAGCCAGATGCTATAACACCTGGTTGTAGCACAAAAATAAGAAAAGATGCACTAAAAAGGGTAAGAAGGACAATCTTACATTAACCATATCACATTTTCCCCAGCACCAGGCAGCAGAGCATGGAGAGAGATGCCCTCTACTTGGGGAAATGTTTGCCTCAATCCCCAACAATGGGCCTTTCCCAGTAAAACCCAGCATTGGGCAGACCCCCATAACCCAAAACTCCAGGCCAGTACTTGCAAACTGATCCTCTAGGCCCACCCTGGCGCCAGACCAGACCCTGCAGCCCCAGGTTTTAGGTCTGACAGGACCAATCTTCGGACCAACCTCCTAGCATCCCTGAACTCTAGATTTGCCCCAGCTTCAGGGCCCCTTAGTTGCCCCTGGCCAGCTCCTATGACCCCCAGCTTCAGGACCCCTTAGTTGCAGGCCAGCCCCCACAGAGTCAGGCTCCAGGCCAATGCCAAAGACTCAGTCTCCAGGCTCACCCCAGGGCCAGATCAACTCCAGTGTCCCCAGGCTCTGGATGTCCCACCACCACCACTAGCACCAGGCTGAGTCTTACAGCTTCAGGCTTCAGGTCCACCCTAGCACTAGGCCAATCCCTGCAGCATTAATCATCAAGCCAGCACTCAGCCTTCAGGCTGGCTTACAGATAAAGATTCCAGACCTGTCCAACACCAGGCCAGCTCCCGCAGTTCCTGGGTACAGGCCAGCCCCAGGATTAAGACCAGCCCAAAGTCCCACCCAGCCCCAGGCTTTAGACCCACCCCATGCTAAGTCAGTTAGTAGCCTGACCTCAGGCACAAGGCTGATACCACAGATACAGGATTTAGGCCTTTCCAGTGCCAGCTTGATCCCTGTGTCCCCACACCCTAGGCCGTCCCCTGCAGCCCTTTGTTCCACTAGACGTAGAGTCCAGGCCTATTCCAGCAGACCCAAGATCCGGGTTTGTCCCAGTAGACCTATCCCTCATGAATGGAGGCTCCAGGACTGCCCCTATAAGCTCAGGGTCTAGGTCATCTCCCATGAACCCAGGACCCAGAACCACCACAAGGACTCAGGATCCAGGTCTACCCAAGTACCAAGCCAGCTCCCATGAACTCAGGCTCTAAGCATATCCTAATGAACCCAGGCGTCAGACCTATCCCAGTGCCTGACCAGCCCCTGGTAACTTGGGCTCAAGATCCACCACAGGGTAAGGTCAGCTGCTATGAACCCAGGCTTCAGGCCATCCCCCTGTAGACATAGGCTCCAGGTCTACCCTCATGGACCCAGGTTTCCGGCTTAATCTTGTGGACCCAGACACCAGGACTCCCCATCTGCTGACTCAGGCACCAGGCCAACTCACCTAAGGACCCCAGCAGCAAGCTGATCCTTAGACCACACCAGATGGCCTGTCCAGAATCTCTGGACTTGCTGACTGGTGAAGGATTTTCCCAAACAAAGCCATTCTGCCAAGACTGGACTAAGTCCCTGCTTCTTCAAATGAGCAGATACCAACACATGGCCACAAAGATCAAGAATAATCAGGGAAACATGTCACCACCAATGGAACTAAATAAAGCACCAATGACTGACCTTAAATAAATGAACATATAGTTCAAATTATTAGCTTAAAGGAAACCCAGAGAACTTCAATAAGATACAGATAAATAATCCAATGAAACCAGGAAAACAATAGATGACCAAAACAAGAAGTTTAACAGAGATTGAAGTTATGACAAAAGAAATCAAATTCTAGAGCTGAAAATACAATGAATGAAATAAAAATTGCAATAGAGAGCATTGACAGCAGAACTGTTTATGCAAAAGAAAGAAACATGAACTTGAAACATGTTATAGCCGGGCTCAGTGGCTCAGCCTGTAATCCTGCACCTTGGGAGGCTGAGGTGAGTGGATTGCCAGACCCACCTGGGCAATTTGGCGTGACCTCATCTCTACAAGAAATCAAAAATTAGCTGGGTGTGGTAGTGCGCGCCTGTAGTTCCAGCTACTTGGAAGGCTGAGGCGGAAGGATCGCTGCAACCCAGCAGGTCGAGGCTGCAGTGGGCGGGAGTGACCGCTGCATTCTAGTCTGGGCAACAAAATGAGACTCCAACTCAAAAAAAAAAAAAAAAAGAAAGAAAAAAGCTTATTTGAAAATATGCAATCAGAGGAGAATAAGGGAAAGATAAGGAAGAGGAATAAAGAAATCTTACAGAATTTATGGGACATCATCAAAAAAGTAAACGGAGTCAAGGGAGGAGGAGGAGAGAGAGAGACAAAAAATAAGAAAATATATTTCATGAAATAACAGCAAAAACCTTTTAAAATCTGGGGAAAGACATAAATATTCAGGTGCAGAAAGGTCAAAGGACTCTGATCAGATTGATTCCAAACAAGATACACCAAGACATATTGCAATCAAACTGTCAAAAATCAAAGACAAAGACAGGATCCTGGTCAGACATGGTGGTGCACACCTGTAATCTCAACACTTTGGGATGCTGAGGTAAGAGGATTGCCTAAACCCACAGGTTTGAGACCAGCCTGGGCATCTTGGTGAGACCTCATTTCTATAATAAATCAAATATTTAGCCAGGCACAGTGGTGCATGCCTGTAGTTCCAGCACCTTGGAAGTTGAGGTGGAAGGATCACCTGAGCCCAGCAGGTCGAGGCTGTGGTGGTCATCAGCATGCCACTGCACTCCAGCCTGGGCGACAGAGTGAGATTCCAACTCAAAAAAAAAAAGGATCATGAGAGCAGCAAGAGAAAAGAAGCAAATCATTTATAAGGGGTTTCCTAAAAGGCTATCAGTGGATTTCTCAGAGAAACCCTGCAGGCCAAGAGAGATTGGGGTGCTATATTCAAGTTTGCTGAAGGAAAAAAAGAAAAAACTGCCAACCAAGAATACTATATCCAGAAAAACTGTCCTTCAGAAATGAAAAAGAGATAGACTTCCAGATAAACAAAAGCAGAGAGGAGTTCATCACCACAAGTTCTGTCTTACAAAAAATGCTAAAGGGAGTTGTTCACGCAGGAAAAAAAATGACACTAATTAGTAACACAATAATATATGAAAATATAAAGCTTACTGCTCACCTAGCACACAATTTTTAATTGTGGGGGCATTTATAGCAATAAATGCCTACATTGTGTACAATCTTTAAGTACACAATTAAATTCAGAATATGCTTATACTGAATAGTGGTGTGTAAATCACTTATATTAAGTTTAAAGGTTAAAAGACAAAACTATTCAAATAAAAATAGCAATAATAATTTATTAAGGTATATACAATATAAAAAGTTATAAATTGTGACATCAAAAACAAAATGTGGGGGTTGTAGAGTAAAAGTATAGTATTTTTTGTTGTCAACATTAACTTATTATCAGCTTTAAGTAGTCTGTTATAATTATAAGATGTTCTATGTAAGCCTTATGGTAACCACAAAGCTTAAACCTATAGTAGATACAGAAAAAGAAAAAGTAAAAAATCAAAGCATACCACTAGGGAAAATCATCTCATTACAAAATAAAACAGCAAGTGTGGAAGAAAGTATCTACAAAACAACCAGAAAAAAATAACAAAATGGCATCAGTAAGTTCTTACCTATTAATAACTCATTTGAATGTAAATAATACATAAAGTAGCTGAATGGATAGGAAAATAAGACCCAATTATATGCTGCTTAAAAGAAACTCACTTCATTGATAAGGAAACATGTAGATAGAAAGTGAAATGATAGAAAAAAATATTCCGTGTAAATGGAAACCAAAAGAGTGCAAGTGTAGCTATGCTTATAGCAGATAAAATAGACTGTAAGTCAAATTTTGTAAAATGAGACAAGGTTTTTATTATTATTATCATTGTCCTTATTATTATTTGAGTCGAGATCTCACTTAGTCACCTAGACTGGAGGGCAGTGGTATGATCACGGCTCACTGCAGCCTCTCAACCTCTTGGGTTCAGGCAATCCTTCCCTTTAGCCTCCTGTGTAGCTGAGACTACAGGCATACACCACCATGCCTGGCTAATGTTTTGGGGGTTGGGGTTTTTTTCTTTCTTTTTTTATTGGTAGAGATGAGGTCTTGCTATGTTGCCCAGGCTGGTCTCAAATTTCTGGTCTTAAACAATCCTCCTGCCTTGGTCTCTCAAAGTGCTGGGATTACAGGCATGAGCCACCGTGCTCAGGCAAAGAAGATCATTATATAATAATAAAGGGATCAATTCATCAAGAAAATACAATTGTAAATATAAGTGCAGACATCAGAGCACCTAAATATATAAAGCAAACAGTAATAAATCTGAAAAGAGGGATAGACTGCAATACAATAATATCAGGGGACTTTAATGTTTTACTTTCAACAATGACCATATCATCCAGATGGAAAATTAATAAAGAAACATTAAACCTGAACTATATTTTAGGCCAAATGGACTAGCTAGACATTTACAGAACATTCCATACAACAGCGGGAGAACACATAATCCTCTTAAATACATGTGGACATTCTCCAGATAGATTATATGTTTTACTAAAAAACAAATCTTAAATTAAAGAAGACTGAAATAATGTCAAGTATCTTTTCTGATCACAATGGTATAAAGCTAAAAATCAATAATAGAAATTTTAGAAAATTCACAAGTTTATGGAAATTAAAAAACACACTCCTAAATAACCAATGGGTTAAAGAAGAAATTAAAATAAAAATTTAAAAATATCTTGGGGCAAACAAAGACAAACACACAAAATACCAAAATTTATGGGACGCAGCAAAAGCAGTTCTAAGAGAGACATTTATAGCAATAAATGCCTACATCAAAAAAAAGAAGAAGAAATAACCTGTTACACCTTAAGAAACTAGAAAAAGAACAAACTAAGCCCAAAGTTAGTATAAGGTAGAAAATGATCAAATCAGAAATAATAAAGATCAGATCATAAATGAGAGACTAAAAATCAATAGAAAAAGTCAATTAAATTGAGAGGGTTTTTTTTTTTGAAAAGATAAAACTGACAAACCATTAGCTAGATTAGCTAAGAAAAAAAGATATAAAAATTAAATAAGGAATAAAGGAAGAGACATAGCGATGGATATTACAGAAATACAAAGAGTCATAAGAGACTAAAAGGTGAAACCAAAAAAACCCTGAATTTTTTTTGGAGGGTAATCACCTAACAGTCCAGGCTTCTCCTGCTAGGTAAGTGCTCTATGTGCCCATCAGCATTTGTGTACCAGCTAGCACTGCTGTGAGAGACTGCATTCACTTTCAGTGCATTTTTTTAAAAATAATTTTTTATTTTAAAGATGTGGGGTACAATTCAGTATTAGGTATACAAATGGTCATTATGCAGGTACCCTTGTTGATGAAGTATGCTCTCCTGTCCCTCTGTTTTCCACTACTGCCAGCATTTTATTTATTATTATTATTTTTTTTTTGAGATTCTTTCAATTCATTTACCTATTTCATGTCGGTGATTTACAAGTGCACCTGCCCACACTGTGCTGGGTGTTCAGCAGTTTTTGACCAAAACCAGCATGACCCTCATGCCCTACTCTCCCTATTCCCCCAACCTCGCTCCAAGCAACTTTTTCTTGTTTCATAATGAAAAAAGTCCTGAAAAGAAACGTTTTGCCAGCGTGGAAGAGGTGAAACAAAAAAACAGTAGAAGCACTAAAAGGCATCCAAATTGATGAGTTCAAAAATTTTTGAGCAGTGGGAAAAGCATCTCAATAGGTGTATTGCATCAAATCAAGAGTAGTTTGGAGGTGACTGAAGTTTAGATATGTAAGAATAAATACACAATTTTAAAATAAATTCTGGGTTCTTTTGGGTCCCCCTGTTATGTACAATTGTATGCCAAAAATTATATAACTTGGAAGAAATGGATAAATTCTGAGACATATTTAACCCACCACGACTAAATATTGAAATAGAAAAGCTAGACAATGTAATAATGAGTAAAGAGATTGAATCACTAATAAAATCTCTTCTAGCTGGGCTCGGTGGCTCAGCCTGTAATCCCGCGCCTTTGGGAGGCTGAGGTGAGCGAATTGCCTGAGCCCGCAGGTTCGAGACCCGCCTGGGCAGCAAGACCTCATCTCTACAACAAATAAAAAAAAAAATCAGGCGGGCGTGGTAGCGCATGCCTGTAATTCTGGCTACTGGGAAGGCTGAGGCAGAAGAATCGCCGGAGCCCAGCAGGTCGAGGCTGCGGTGGCGGTGGCCAGGAGCTGCCACTGCACTCCAGTCTGGGCGGCAGAGTGAGATTCCAACTCAAAATAAATAAATAAATAAATAATAAAATCTCTTCCATCAAAGAAAATCTTAAGTCCTGATGACTTTACTGCTGAATTCAACTTAACATTTAAAGAAAAACTAATACCAATCCTTCTCAAACTCTTAGAAAAAATTGAATAGGAGGATGCTATGGTCTGAATGTTTGTTTCCCTCCAAAATTTATACGTTGAAACTTAATCCCCAATGTGATAGCATTAAGAGGTGGGACCTTTTGGGAAGTGATTAAGTCACAAGGGATCTACCCTTGTGAGTGGAATGGTGGTCTTCGAAAAGAGATTGAATGGAGCCATTGAACTCACCCTTTAAAAATATACTCTCTTAAGGGATTTTCATGGATCACTCTGAGACCTTCCTTTTCCCTACATCTCCAACTTTCTTCTATTGAGTTCTCTCACTCCTCCTGAGGGAAATCATTTTAAGGGGCTAAGCAACACCACACCAACTCTCTTTCCCTGTGCATCACATCTGGCCCATAGGAAACATGTCTGCCCAGGTAAACTCTGGGAGCGCAGCTCCTTCCCCACACCTCATACTCTGGATTTAGATTTATCCAGCGTGATCCAGTCAGCAGTCCCCTGTGTCCCTCAAACTGTGATTAAGCTTTGCAGATTATTCTACCAGAGTCTTGTCCTTTGGTTTGATTTAACAAGCAGATATTGCTACTTCCACTCTACCTTCTCCTCCTCCTCCTCCTTCCCCCTCCTTTCCCTCTCTTTTCCCCTTCTACCCTCTTCTTCCCGAACCATGATGGGGGGGGTAGAAGTCTTCAAACCCAATAATTCTCTCCAAAGAACTCACTTTCAAAAAAATCTTCCTGGTCTCCAATTCAGCATCCCTTTATGCCATAAGTGCAGGTGACAGTTTAAGAGTTACCTGCCCCTCTACCCTTTTTTATCACCTACTTTGAAAATATTTGCATTTGGGTCCAACATATAGCTCTGGAATTTGCCTCAGCTGAAGCTTTCATTTTAATATCATATTACAACCCTAAAGCTCACTTTCAAGCCACTGCCTCTACAAAATCGTCTCCGTCACTCCAAGGCAGCAATTTTTACTTCTTTGAACTATTAGGTGTGGATCGTTATGCCATTCACATAGCACTTATTTTCTTCTTTTTATTGTAGGTATTTAAGCATATTTATTTTCACCAAAATATGTTCCTTAAAGACAGAGACTATGCCTTTTTCATTTTTATATCACCAAAGTCTTACACAGTATGTACATAATATTCATTATATTAAAATGGATTCCTCAGTATTAATGTGGATTGTGAAGTCTTGGAAAATAATCTCTTCAATTCAACATTATTTATTGAATATGTACTGAATTTAAAGCACTGTGCCCATTGAGGATACATACATAGACAAGACCTAATTCTGTCTCAAAAGAACTCATGGTCATCAGAGGAGGCTGGTGTATTACAAAAAATTTCATAACTCCAGAATAAAAGTGTGATCTAAAGGTTATACACAGGAAGGAGTAGTTAAATCTAACCAGGAGGCTCAGGGAAGTTTTTATGAAGTTGGAGCTATTTGAATTGTTTTGTCTTTTAAATTGAGCTATAATTCACATAACATAAAATTCACCTTTTTAAAGTATACACTTCTGTGATCTCTAGTATGTTCACAAAATTGTGCAATCATCACCGCTATCTAGTTCCAGGACACATTTATTACCCCAGAAAGAACCCCCAAACCAATTTGCAGTGACTCTCCATTCCTTCCTTCTCTGACCCCCTAGCAACCAGTAACCTACTTTCTGTCTCTATGGATTTCCAAATTCCAGGCATTTCATTTAAATGGAATCATACAATATATAGCATTTTGTTTCTGACTTATTTTGCTTAGAATAACGTTTTTAAGGTTTATCTGTATTGTAGCATGAAGTTCATTTTTTTGGCTTCATTTTTTATGACTGAATAATATTCCATAATTAGGATGTACATTTTATTTACCAATTTATCAGACGATAGACATTTCATTGTATCCACTTTTAGGCTATTTTGAATACTGCTGCTATGAACATTTTTATAACTTATGAACATGTTTTCAGTTCTCTTGAGGATAAACCTAGAAGTAGAATTGCTAGGTCATATGGCACTGAATTGGTTTTTGAGGGAGCCATAGTTTATCAGTAACTAGACTAATCTGAGGGGTGACCCCAAAAAATAGGAATTATTTTTTAGAGGGTGGGCCCCTTGTAGTACAGGCTTCTCCTGCTAGGTAAGTGTTCTAGGAACCCATTGACATCAGTGTACCAGCTAGTGTTGTTGTCAGAGGCTGCGTTGGCTTGATTTTTTTTTTTTTTTTTGAGATTTTTTTCAGCATGTTTGCCCATTTCATGATGGGTGATTTACACGATCTGCCCACACCACGCTGAGTATTCAGTAGCTTTTGACCCAAAATAGCATCACCCCATGCCCCACCCTCCCTATTCACCTGATCTTGCCTGAGCAACTGTTTTTTGTTTCCCCAGTGATAAAGGAACTCAAAGGGAAATGTTTTGCCAGTGTGGAAGATACGAAACAAAAAACAGCAGAAGCGCTAAAAGGCATAAAAATTGACGAGTACAAAAACTGTTGTGAGCAGTGAAAAAAGCATCTGAATAGGTGTACTGCATCAGACGGAGAATACTCTGAAGGTGACTGAAGTTTAAACATGTAAGAATAAATACACAATTTTATATACATAAATTCTGGAGTTTTTTGGGTCCCTCCTCATAAGAGAAAAAGGGCATTCTAGATCATTATTGCATCGAGACTCTCAGACTATCAGTCCAAGTGCCTCTAATTTCAGGAGTCCTCTCTACCCCTCCTGTCGGATAACTTCCAACGTTATTTCAGTTTTGTGGTTTTTAAATCCTGAAATCATCCTACCCTGTTGGTAAGAATTGTGATTGCTTCCTTAAACAAAATATTCTTTCTGCAGTTTTGGCCCGTTTGAGGTGACGTGGTGACTTTAAGGATCAAATTCATTGCTACTTGTCCAACGCCACAGTCACTGCTTTATGAACAAGTCCAGAGCTTTTGGCAGAATAAACCAATGAGACATTGGCCTGTGAAAGGTCAGTGAAAGATTGGTCTTCTCTGAGTCTAGAAATAGTCCTAAACACAGCTGTGTTTCTAGGCACATGCTTGGTATACCTTAAATCACCTGGAAAGTGATTTATGTCCCTCCTTCAGCCTCAGAGCTTAGTTGATTAAATTGTTTTCAAACAATTACAAGAATCATACTTTGATGTGGTGATTTTTAAAATTAACATTATATTGTTTGTCACAGGAGAATAATTTTTTTTTCTCAAAGGAGAAAGTGTAGGGAGTGGGTAGAGTTGGTGAAAAAAATAAGTTAACAAACATCTAATTGAAAAGAATCATATCTCCCCCATCCCAGTCAAAGGCTAACTTATGTAGGAGAGCTGAAGGATCACTCTCCTGCTATCCTGAAACAGGATGGGCTATATCTGTTCACAGGTATTCTTTTCCTAAGCAATGTCAGTGTGTGTGCATACTCGTTCTCAAGACCCAACTGAAATGCCACCTCTACCCAGAAATGCATTCCCTAGCTCCACAGGCAGAGTGACAGACTTCCATTTCCATACTCCGATTCTTTAGGTACTGTCTGTGTTGTGTTGTTATTTCAGATTACCACAGACTGGTTAACTTATAAATAAAGAGCATTTATTTCTCACAGTTCTGTAGCTTTGAAGTTCAATATCAAGGTGGTGTCACCTGGCAAGGGCCTTTATGCTGTATCATTGGTGATGGAAGATGGAAGGACATGAGAGTGTTAGAGAGACAGCGAGAGAGGAAGGGGGTCAGTCTCACCCTTTGTATCAGGAACCCACTCCTGCAGTAATGAACCCACTCCTGCGGTAATGGCATTAATCTATTCTTGAAGGAAGAGCCCTAAAGACTTAACCACGGCTTAGAGGGCCCACCTCTCAACACAGTTGCATTGGAGATTAAACTTGCAACACATAAATTTGCAACACATTCAAATCATAGCAGGTACTCGTTTTTAATAACTCTTATCTTGTGTTTTGATTGCATTTGTCTGTTTGTGTTCTTTTCACCAGTTATTTATACTCAGTAGGTATTAAATAAGCATTCAATTTAATTAGCCTGAATTGATAACCTTTTACTGGCAGAATGTTAGTAACCTTGCACATTATGCAAGTCCCAGCTTCATGAAGGAGGAAACTCACTACTCAGGGCAGCACAAAGGTTTGCTGGGTTTATACTCTGAGCTTACACAATGTGGGTCAGACAAAGAACTTCCAATTCTGTGTTTTCATGACTATCCACCCTACAAAGTTTGTTGGGCACCTACCATGTTTTGGGTGGGACTCAGATAAAGAGGACAGAGTACAATGTTCCAGGCTGCTGTATAATTATTACATTTACTTCCTCCAACAACAAAGCAAGGTAAGTACTTTAATTGGGACTTTTCTGATTGCAAGGAACATAAAAGACAATTCAATGATGTAAAGGAACATCAAACGTCTTGGCCCCAGTAACCAAAAAAAGTATAGATGTAGATTTCAGGTGTCACTGAGTCCAGGAATTAGATGATCCTTTCTTGCTGCAATCTCACTCTCTCCTTCTCTTGGCTGTTTTTCCTGTGTCTTTTTTATTCTCTAGTAGGCTTTCCCCTCATGGTTACAAATGGCTGTCAACAACTCCACAATTACCTTGTATCTTGTTGGCAGCCCTTATCAAAAGAGATAAATTACTTCTAGCTGCCCCAGCAAAAAGTCTTGGAATAAGCTTTGTTGAACTTCCTCAGATCTCAAGGCCATTCCTGAACCAACCACTGTACTCAGAGGAAAGGAATATACTGACCTGAGTCCTATGCCTTCCCTAATATCTAGGGTGGTCTGGGCCAACCAAATCTTAAAGGTGAAGGGTGGAGAAAGAGTAGTTCAGGGAAATTTGGCATCCTCCAATGTGAAAGGAAAATGGATACTGAATAGACAAAGTCCATTATAGTAGATGTAATTAACTTCATTTCAGAGATAAGGAAAGTATGACCTGGGAAGTTGGCATATGTTGCTCAAGGTCTAATTTCTTTTCCTTTCTTTTCTTTTCTTTTTTTTTTTTTTTTTTTTTTTGAGTCAGAGTTTCACTCTGTCACCCAGGCTGGAGCACAGTGGCACACTCACGGCCACCGCAGCCTCGACCTGCTGGTCTCAGGTGATCCTTCCACCTCAGCTTTCCAAGTTGCTGGAACTACAGGCATGAGCCACCGTGCCCAGTTAATTATTTGACTTATTGTAGAGACAAGGTTTCACTAAGTTGTCCAGGCTGGTCTCGAACCCCTGGATTCAGGCAATCCTCTCACATCTGCCTCCCAAAGTGCTGGGATTATAAGTGTGAGTCACCATGACTGGCCAAGGTCTAATTTTGAATATATATTAGTAGAGAAAATACTAGAACTCATGTCTGTCTGATTTCAAATTCTAGGTTTTATACCATGTAGTCCATGCTTTCAGAAAGTTAATACTCCAATGGCCTTGCAGCCTTGCCTGCAGTGAGAATCACTTTTTTTTTATTGTGATAAAATACACATAACATAAAATTTACCATTTTAACCATTTTTGAGTATAAATTTTGGTGACATTAAAATATTTTCACAATGTTGTGCAGTCATCACCACTATCCATTTCTAGAAATGTTTCATCATCCCAAACTGAACTCTGTAGTCATTAAACAATAAACCCTGTTCCTCCCTCCCCTGGAAACTACCTTTCTGCTTTCTGTCTCTGTGAGTTTGATTATTCTAGGTACCTTATATAAGTGGAATCATACAATATTTGTGCTTTTGTGTTTGGCTTATTTCATGTAGCAAAATATCTTCAAGGTTTATCCATGTCATAGCATGTGTCAGAATTTCCTTCCTTTTTAGGCTGAACAATATTCCATTACATGTATATATCACATTTTGTTTACTCATTCATCTATTGATGGACTTTTGGGTTATTTTAGCTTTTAACTGTTGTGAATAATTCTGCTATGAACAAGAGTGTACAAATGTCTATTTGAGTCCCTGTTTTTAATTCTTTTGGGTATATATCCAGAAGTGGAATTGCTGGATCATGTAGTAATTCTATGTTTAACTTTTTGAGGAAACATCATAATGTTTTCCACAATGGTTGCACCATCTTACGTTCCCACCAGCAATGCACAATGGTTCCAATTACTCCACATCCTTATTAATATTTGTTATTTTCTTTTTTCTTTTTAATTTTGTGAGTTGAAGTCTCAGTCTGTCACCCAGGCTGGAGTGCAGTGTCATACTCATGGCCTCTGCAGCCTCAACCTGCTGGGCTCAGGTGATCCTTCCACCTCATCCTTCCAAGTAGCTGGAACTACAGGTGCACTCTACAACTCCTGGCTAATTTTTTGATTTAGTGTAGAGATGAGGCCTCACCATGTTGCCCAGACTGGTCTTGAAACCATAGGCTCAGGCAATCCTCTTGCCTCCACCTCCCAAAGTGCTGGAATTACAGGTGTGAGCCACCACGCCCGACTATTTTCTTAGCCATCCTAGGGGGAAGACAGGGCACACCTCATCAACAAGGGTACCTGCATAATTAACATTTGTATACCTAACCCTGAATTGTACCCCACATCTTTAAAAAAAATAGCCGTCCTAATGGGTGTGAAGTAGTATCTAATTGGCTTTGATTTGCAGTATTCCTAATGATCACTCAGACTGAACATCTTTTTATATGCTTTTTGACCATTCTTACATCTCTGAATAAATATTTATTGAAGTGCTTTGCCCAATTTTGAATTGGATTGCTTGATTTTTTGTTGTTGAGGTATAGGAGTTCTTTACATATTCTGGATCCCTTATTATGTATGTGACTTGCAAATATTTTCTCTTATTCTGTGGGTTGCCTTTTCTCTCTGATGATAGTGCCCTTGATACACAAATGTTTTAAATCTTGATAAGGTCGAATTTATATACTTTTTCTTTTGAGCCTGTATTTTTGGTATTGTATCTAGGAAACACTTTTGAAATGTAAAGCATGTTTGGAAGACCAGTGCATTGTCATTAGTCAGAGAACATGTATGCATACATGTATTGGTCATTTTCTAACTTCAACCAGTTGAAATTTTAGTTGTAGAAAAGAGAGAGAGAGCTACCAAAGAAGTAAAGAGATTTTTACCGATATTAGAGTGATAGCTACCTGAAAAAAGAGAAGAATTATCAGCAGGGAGAGAGTTATGTGTTGAGAAGAAGCAGCACAAATGTTACCCATTTCACAGGTTTTGTTTTGTTTTGTTTTTGTTTTGAGTAGGAGTCTCACTCTGTCACCCATGCTGGAGTGTAGTGGCACGCTCACGGCCACCACAGTCTTGACCTGCTGGGCTCAGGCGACCCTTCCGCCTCAGCCTTCCAAGTAGTTGGAACTACAGGCATTTACCACCATGCCCGGCTAACTTTTCTTGATTTATTGAAGAGACGAGGTCTCACCAAGTTGCCCAGGCTGGTCTCGAACCCCTGGGCTCAGGCAGTCCTCTCGCCTTGGCCTCCCAAAGTGCTGGGATTATAGGCTTAAGCCACTGTGTCCGGTCATTTCACAGTTTTAACTACTGTTAAATGAATTGCTCTTGTTGAAGTGGAGTGAAAGCAAATGTCATTAAAAAAATCTGTACAGTGCTTAAGAAAAAAATCCCTCCAAGTCTTCTGAATTCAGTACCATGAATTAGGGAACTACGCCACATGTGAGAGCATTATAAAAGTGCTATATAAGGTGATACTGTTATTGCTCATGTGTTTGTTCAATAAATAAGCATATGAAATTGGATCCTAAGAATGTATACCTAGAAAGGAAGTAGTAGATATGGAAAGGGACCACTCTGATCTGTCCCAGAAAGTCTTGCTGCCCAGCTATGGTAAGTGTAATGAGCAAAGAGCCTCCAGCTATAGCTCCTTCAGATTTGGCCTCAGTGCAGAAAGCACCTCACCTGGGGTCATGTCTTTTTGGATACAGCCTACACTGGTGACTAAGCGAGGTAAGAGCCTGAAAGGCCATTTAGATTCAATGTGGGCCACTCTGGTGGGCAATGCTTGCTCTAAAGTGTGCTAGTGGGGTGGCTAAGGCTTCCTCAGGTCTGTACTGCAGTTTAACTTCTTCCTCTGCTTAGTCCTCCTTTCTCTCACTTTCTTTCACAAGAGAGTTAATTCCAAATAAACATCTTATACCCAAACTCCAACTCAACATCTGCTTCCAAAGAATCCAACCTGTGATGAGTAATTTTAGGATTATCTAATCCAAACTCTACCTTTTTGACATAATAAAGCTTTTTGTTTTCCAAATTCAAAATTCTCGCTTCTTATAGAATGAGGTGAATGTTTAAGTAGAAAGAAAAAAAATCACTCACAATGTTGGCAACCATCCTTGGAGAACATTTGCCACAATCTTAAATAACTGTTTCAACCCTTGGGTGTTTCAGAATAGACTTATCCCTTGAACAACTTATTTTGTGAGTCTTTTTTCCCCCTAATTTTTCACTAGTATAAGTAATGCTACAATAAACATTTTTGTGCAGAAAGGTGTTCATGTATCCTAAACTATTTTCTTAGGATAGAATCCCAGGTATAGAATTTCTGATTTAAGGGTATGCAGTTTTAACTCTTAGTGGATAGTTTTCCAATGGGTTAAATCTGTTTTTTACTTCACAGAATACAACAGGGCAACAGGGTGCCTATCTCAGTGAATTTTTTCTACCATTTTATAGAAGAGATAACTGCTGGTCAAATATTAACATGTGACAGAGCTAAGCCTTTTATTTCTTAGGTTAGATTAATTCCTTCTAGCTCAAATGTATATAAAACCTGGAAGTGTAAAGCTCCTCTCATCAGCTCACCAGTATTCCTTCCTCTCAGGCATAGAATGTCTCCCATCCAACAACTAATCAGGACTGACTCAGCTTAGCTCCTGAGATCAGACAATATTGGGCACGTTCAGCGTATTACGGCCATAGACCAGGTATTGAATGTCTACTCTCAGAGGATGCTTTTATGAGCATGTGCTGCTTGAGGACTGGATGCTGCTCCTCTCCCATTAGTGTCTTGTGGTGCTCAGAAGCATCCAGGACCTTGGCAGCTGTCAGGCCAAACAAGTGAAACCAGCTTTCAGTGCCCACTGCAATCAACCAGTTCTGGGAGAGATGGAGGTATAGGAGAAATGAACTGGGGAGGGAGATTTGGGGATAAGCCTGATAATTAGATCATAGAGGTCAAGGCTAAAGCTGTTAACCCTCAGCTGATTTCTAGGAATTGAGATAAGGCCTTGGAGTTCAACCCAAGTCCCAAGTTCCCCTAGAGGTCTTAACTTTTCTTTATTATATACACCTCCAATTCCAATGCAAGTCAGCTCTGGAGGGCTTGCTGAACAAAGGACCAGTCAAGGGAGGAAGGGATGGGAGGGGTACACCTGTAAGCAGGTAGTGGTAAACATGCAGATTTGTCTCCCTGCAGAGCGGTAGAGATCTGGATGGAGTAGTCTTGAAGAAAACCATGTGGGTCAACATGTTTCCAACTTGGAGCCATGTGTACATGGTAGCAATAAACCCAAACACCACAGAAAACTTGGGACACCACACGTGGTGTTATTTTACTCTACAAACAGTGCCATTCCATAACACTGTTCCATCATTTCCTTTTTTACTTAATATAATTATTAATTTTCCATGTTATTCAAGGTGTCTATGTGCAATTTAAGCCATTTGCATTATGTTAAATAAAATATATAGCTTTGAGAAAGATTCTAATATTTTCATTTTAAAGATGAGGAAACTGATATGCAGAACGTTTTGAAAACTTCTATATGTCCCATAGCTAGTAAGTGAAGCTCATATTTAAATCCAGTTGGGTCTGACTCTGAAAGCCAAGATGTTCCTATTATATTATGTTGACCCTCAGGGTGTAGCAAATGAAGCCCAGCATCAACCCTCTTCCTTTGACATCTGGCAGTTCTGGGGAGCAAGGTATCTGTATAAGAAAGCCGAGTGGTTGAAGTACGGCCCTAACCATCATTCCCCTGAGATTTTTCTATTATTCTGCAGTTAACAAGCTTATGAAAATTTAAATTCAGTTCAGGTACTTACATATTAGGTACTGGGAACACAAAGATAAACAGGGATGCCAGTTTAAACATCTGTAACTGCTTCAACACATTTCAAAGCAGGAGCAACAGGGAGAGAAAATTGAGGCCTGGCACTCTGTGCACTGGGAGCAGAATCCCAGAGTGAGCCAGTGAAACCCACCACACACTCACTCGCCGCTCAGAGATCACTGCTGGTCCCTTTCATGTATACAGTTTGTGCCAGAGAAATGTGGCCTAATTAGATTGGCACATAGTATGTTAGGTTCCTCTTGATACCAAAGGAAGCCTTTCGCTCTGGTGCTTAGTGATGAAGATACCAATTGCCCCCACTTTGTTGTTGTTCCTTTCGCGGGGGGTGGGGGGGCATCATTTGCTAAGCCCCTCTGAGTACCCAATTTAGGCAGGATGTAAGAATTTGCCTCTCAGAGAGGGTGCCTCTAACTCCCTCTAGAGGGCACTTGCTGCCCGCTCTGGGCTCAGTGCCATTTCTGTGAGGACTGAAAGTCCTGCTTCTGTGATCAGCTGGCTGTCAGAGTCACAAAAAGCTCCTGGTGCTTGGTTGGTTTGTTCTAGAGAAATGGTTGAAGAGTGCTTCCCTTGGGCAGCTGGGAGAGGAGGAGGGAGGGGTGGGAGGACTCCGGTCTACCTCACTGTCTACAGCCTTCCCATTCCTTCCCTCCCTGACTGGGCCTTCCTTCAGCAGACCTTCCGGAGGGTGGAGGGAGAAGAGTGTCACCTGCCTTCACAAGCAATAGCCGAGCACCATGCTGCCTGGAGGCTAAGATGTG
The DNA here is from genome assembly GCA_027257055.1 of Cephalopachus bancanus. Classification (NCBI taxonomy): domain Eukaryota; kingdom Metazoa; phylum Chordata; class Mammalia; order Primates; family Tarsiidae; genus Cephalopachus; species Cephalopachus bancanus. Next base: position 609,292 of record JAPVLO010000403.1, read on the forward strand.
TGGAGGAGTGATTAACCATTAAAGGGTTGAAGGAACTCCTAGTTCAGAACACAACGGAGGAAAGAACAGAACACTGAGATGCAAAGATTTATGAGGGAGAACGGCTCACGTAAGGAAAGGAAATTAGAAACCAAGCAAGCAGAATATTCCAAAGGCAACCACACACCACGCATAGTAATGAAGTTTCCATGACTCCCTTTGGCTCAGGTCGTCTCCTTAATAATTTATATGGCCACTCTCCCTCTCTCTGCAAACAGGTGGGTGTTGGGGGCTTTGCAAATGTTTCTTATTGCTCTCTGCACTTTCTCTAAGAGAAAATTAGGTTGTCTGGAGGATTTCCCTTGAGTATCCAGAAGGAGCAACAGGCTCCTTGTGCCTACCATTTGCATAAGGTAACAGAGTGAGACAATGGCCATTCTGGGACCGGCAGGCAGATTCCCTCATCAGTGCTACATGGGCAGTGCTGAGGTCCCTCAGGCACACAGGAGGGTGGGATCAAGGCTGAGGAGTGTAGGCAAATGTCAGTAGATGAGTGGACTTAGAAATGGAGGCAGCTCTTAGACTGTGCTTGGTTCCTTTGGGAAATGATGCTACAGAGATCTCATCTCTGGTTAGGTCTTTGGGAAATGATGCCACAGAGATCCCATCTCTGGTTGGGTCTTGATTTATGGAGAGAATGATGTACACGGTATGCTCTGCTCCATGCTAGCACCCTAGTCAGGCCTATTCCTCTCCATCCTTGGGTTTGAGCTAGTCTTCCCTGGCTTTACCCTCTCCTTTCCGGTCGGGGACTGTGCACTGCTTCCAGAAACATCTTTCCGAAACAACGCTTCTATCACGTCTCGCCCAGATAGAAAACCTTCCATGGAGGAATCACAAACAAGTCATAACAGTCTTGTAGATATGCTTCGTTTGACCTTGATGTTTTTAAAAATATCTTGAATTTGTTTTCAATATTGAAAAAAGGAATTTCTGCATTTTTGGAAAAATTAGAAGATTTGGCAATCTGGGCCTGCATTACCACTTTGCAACTGACTGTATTAAAGTAACAACTGCTGCCTTCGGACAGGGCACTAATGATGTTGAGCATCTTTTCATGCACTTGTTAGTCATTCATATACCTTCTCTGAAATATCTATTCAAATCCTTTGCCCATTTTAAAAAATGAGTTGTTTATCTTTTCATTACTGAGTTGTCAGAGTTTTTTTTTACTTTTTATTGGACAATTCCTTACTCTAATTTCCTGTCATAGTTAATGATTCTTTACATTAAACTTTTCCTGTTCAGATTACTATATGAGATCTCCCTTTATTAGAACCTGATTTAGGCACATGGCTCTGCCCAGAACATAAATAAGAAAGATAAAGCTTTGGAGCTAGACAGATTTGCATCTAGATCCCAGTTTTGTCACTTCTGTGTAACCTTACACAAGGCATTTAACCCTTCTGAATTCACATGTTTCATTTATAAAATAGGAGAATAATGGCCACTTCATAGGATTTTCTTAAAGACTAGAGATAATATTCATAAATAGCTTATCACAGAGATTGGCACTTAGTAACAACTCAATAAATGACAGCCAGAATTAGCAGCGGCAAGTGATCAAGGGCTGAAAATAAATCTTAGGGTATTTCTGTAGGTATGTGTACTATTCAGCCAAGCTACATTTGATGAAAAGGTCCTTGTTGTTATTTAGCAAAAAATCTCCTTAGCTGACACCTGTGTGCTTCTATAGCTAAAGAGATGTCGGGATGGGGGAGCGGGGAGAAGGAGAGAGAGAGAGAGACAGAGAGAGAGAGAGAGAGAGAGAAAAGAGGGAGAGAGAGGGAGAGAGAGGGAGAGAGAGAGACTGGATGACAATGGCTCAGGAAGGTTCTCAGGTGGTGGCTATACTTTGAGAGCTCAACAGGAGTATGGGGACTGGTCTTCAGCTCCACAGGGTCCATTTTATCAGTACCCTAGGATTGTCCAAGCGTTAGAATGTTGACTTATGGCAGCTCAACTCAAATAGTTATTTTAGTCTTCAGGATAACTAGAGTGATTCACTCTTTCAGGGACTGAGTCATTACTCAGTCACTGCCTGCTAAGATTAAAAAAATTATTACTTATTCTCATATTCAATCCAACTATATATGGAGACACAGTCTTAAACTAAAATGATCAAATTTCTATTGAAAAAACATAAGTGACAAAATATCACAGTCACCACGTAATGCTATGATAATAATTGTTTAGCTTGGACATGCTCATATATTCAAGCTTTGTGTGTGAGACTTTTGGCTGCCTTGAAGGATATTAGAACCAGAATTAGGAGTAGACACAATGAAGAAGTCATGAAGGGGTAATTAATAGACTGCCAGGTAGAGGGCTGGTAAGTAGTTTCTGCACTCTTGGGTGGGGAAGCTGGAGTGTGTTGAAAAGACCCTCCTTTTGAGCTGAGAGAGTCTTCTTAGTGATCTCTTTGGTCAGGCAGATGTAAGGTAGGTACCCACTCAGTCCTTGGGAAGCCTACTTCTGACATAAGTATTCTATTTAGGTCTGGTATCTGAGGAGTAAGCTACTCCCTGAAGAATTAGGACATTTTTCCTACATGTGGGTTTTAGCTGTGGTATTCTGAAAATTGTGTGTACATGAAAGACATGGGGTTTTGCTCGACCATTTGCATACTGAGAGCAGAAGGCCTGGTTATGGCAGATATGACACCTATGCCTGATTGTCTCTTTACTGCACACACCAGAGAGCAGGCTAGAGAGGACATGGAGTAGGCATTTGGTGTACCACATGGTTTTGTTTAGTAGAGAACAGGTCATTTTTGTCACAGAATAGGGCCACAATGTGCCCTGTAAGAGGAGAGAGGACATTAAAAACTATAATCTACATAGGCAGAGAAATGAGGTGGTTTCTGGTCTGTTGGAAGTGGAGCATAGATTCTGATCATGGAGATGTAATGGCATCCATCAGTTGGTATCCGTTGTATGTCCTTGTTCCAAGGGCATTTATTACACATTCAGATTTGGGGAGTGAAGGAATATGGTCGTGTGCACATGTAAGGCACAGTGTGTGGAGGGAGCGGCTATTCCTGGAGAAACAATTACAAAATGATGAGGTGAAAACAGGAGCTTGGCACCTAGTGTCCTGGGGCAAGGGCTCTGAATGAGACAACATGTGACAGAGAGGATTTATGGGACAGACGAGCTTTTCTGGTGGAAATACTTAAGAAGGCAAATCTGATAAAAGGCTGGACTTCCTACAGCCATAGAGGAGAGGGGCTCGAGGTATTATATTTATGCATTAAAAGGCCCGAGAATTTGGATACTTCTGAGCAATCCAAATACATGTATTTTTAACAGCACAGGTATAAAAGACCACTGAAACTATCAGAAGCAGTTCAACCCTGGGATAATATTATGAATTGCCATTTCCAAATCTTTCTTAATAATGAGTAGCAACATAGAAATGACATTTTTCCCCTCCTCCTTTTTTTCTCCTTTTCTCTTGTTACGCTTGGAAAACTGGATAGGGACCAAACAGCCCTTGCTCAGGGTTTATACGGGGCCCAGCTTTCTGGAGCGCCACCTAACGGCCCATCTTGCTTCGTTGCTCCTGCAGATGACCAGCTCTGATGCTCTGCTCTGATTTGGTTTCTGTTCTTGACATTTGTTTTGCTTTGCATTATTCATTACCCTGAGCTTATGAAGGATTGGCCATCCTTTCTGACAGGCATTCATGACTCCATTGGACCTTTAGTCATCTCTGTCCTTCTTTACCTTCTCCTTTCTTTTTCTTTCCTTGTCGCTTCCATATTTTAGGAAAAGATGTGCTTATAGAAACTGGGTTAATCAAGATGAAATTAAAAGTAGACGAATAAAAGAAAGGAAAAACAAGGATGGGAAATAAGGGAGATACAAAAATGTATCCCATCTCTTGGTTACTGATGCGTCACCCACTGATGCCAAGCTTGCTGGAGATTGGGTGAAAAGAGTGGAGCTCATGAACTGCCCAAGGCAAAGGGGTCATGAGGCAAAAACCAATATAACGACCTATTCCTCTTACTAAAATCAGAAAGAAACAATTTTCAGACCATGTCATAAAGAAAATCTGCATAATGCATTGAAAGAGGACCCTCAATGACAATTCTTATGGTAGGTATTAGATGGAATTCATTGGGGGTAACCATATTCAGGCTCAATAAAAACAGTACTCCAGGGGACAGTTCACTAAAGTCTGCTGGTCTAGATTGTAATAGATGCTGGATGGCAGTGAGTTGGAGACTCTTCTTCCTGACAAGTCCTAGATCTAGATTTTCTGTTTCCCAGTAAGAGCAGGAAGCTGCTCCACAATGACTGTTGCACTGTGGGTAGAGTGACTTTTTGACTTTGTTCCCCAAGCCCTGCCAACCCAGTCTTCCTTTGATTCTGACCTGGCTCCAGGAATTTCTGCCCTGAGCCTGGATTGCTCTCTCCTCTCCTTTTTGTCAATCTTTACAGTTTGTTCTATTCATCTCTTCTCATTGAAAGTGACCTCTCCTTCCTTACTATCTGTGTGATGTAGGGTGAGTTCCTTGTCCTTTCCAAGCCTTATTTTACCAAACTATATAAAGGGTATGTATCTATGTCATATTTTTTTATTTTAAAGATGTGGGTTACAATTCAGGATTAGGTATACAAGTTGTCATCATACAGAAAAAGTTTGGGTTTCCCTTTGGTCCCCACTTCGCCTGGTGTGAGATCAGATACCCTTATTGATGTTATGTGCCTCCCCCCAACAGTTTCTGGCTACTTCTAATTCCTTTCTATAGTATTATGACCAATGTTCAGGGTCTGCTTATGTGTGAGAACATATGGTACTCAGTTCTTTGTTTCTGTGATAGATCACTGAATATTATAGACTCTAAATCCTTCCAAGTTGCTGTGAAGTCCATAATTTTGTTCTTCTTTATGGCTGCATAATATTCTGTCATGTATCTGTACCACATTTTCTTTATATGTCATGGTTTTGATGTGAAGCGTAAATGAGAGATGGTATGTAAATCCTCTTGTGCAGTAAATAGGAGGCAACCTATAGATCTCAGTCTCCCCTACCATGTCTCTCTCTGCTCCCTCCTTTACTATGATATGGTATTTCATATTTATAGACTTGATAAATCTGATATGCTACTTATTTCATATATGATTTTTCTTTCTAAGGAGACTCTGTCTTTCAATTCTTTAAGCCCCTCCTCCCCTCAAATTACAGATCATAGTGCTTTGAATACAGTAGGAACGCAAAGCATGTGAATTGAATGGTTCCCGTTGGGATGCCGTGAAAAGAGATAGAGTAGGGTGGAGGTCGAGTTCCACACCCCATCTAAGGGTCCATAAGGTAATCACTTAAAGCCAAGGATTCTGTTCCCAAGGTCTCCTCAGACCACTCTCCAAAGATATTTCCCCTGTCAGAATGTGGATGAGAGAGAGACAGAGACAAAGAGAGCAAGATCGAGAGAGAGAGAGAGAGAGAGAGAGAGAGAGAGAGAGAGAGAGAGAGAGAGAAAAAGAAGAAGAAGAAGAAGAAGGAGGAGGAGGAGGAGGAGGAGGAGGAGGAGGAAGAGGATAAAAGGTAGGGGGAAGCTGAAAGAATTTTTTTTTTCTCCTCACTCAGTTTCAGTAAATAACTGAAGTATTTTAATAGCCTTATTTTCTCATTTCTCTTACAATTTAATCTGAGGGCTTTGGTAATGCGCAATGTTAGTATAATAAGGATTTTTTTTCTTAAATAAAGAGAAGCTTTGTGTTAGGATGAAAATCACATACAGAAGGAATCTAATTATTTATTTATTTATTTTTTTGAGTTGGAGTCTCACTCTGTCGCCCAGACTGGAGTGCAGTGGCCGCTCCTGGCCACCGCAGCCTCGCCTACTGGGCTCCTGCGATCCTTCCACCTCAGCCTTCCAAGTAGCTGGAATTACAGGCATGCACTACCACGCCCGGCTGATTTTTTTATTTATTGTGGAGATGAGGTCTCACTGCCCAGGCGGGTCTCGAACCCGCGGGCTCAGGCAATCCACTCACCTCAGCCTCCCAAAGGCGCGGGGATTACAGGCTGAGCCACCGAGCCCGGCTTAATTATTTTTTAAACTCTTTAATGCAGAACAATTCTCAAATATGAGTCAAACACTCCCTCTGCCCCTTTCTCCACCTACCTCCCCCAGTGCCACCTGAGGAGACTTGAAAATAACTCATGGTGTTTAGGGGAAATCAGCAGGTTATTTAACTTTTCCTAGATGGGTCTTAAAAAATATAAAAGAATCATCCTCCCCTCAGCTTATGGAACAAAGGGGATGTAGGAAGGGTCTAGGGTGGGAGAGTGAAGTCAGCCAGTCTGTTTGGGGAGCTCAAGCATATCAAAGCATGTCAGAATGCTCAGGGCAGTAGTCATGGGTTCTGTTCGAATAGAGACTTAATGAGTTTCAAGGAAGCCAGGACCGAAAGGAGCTACTGATTGCCCATTTTAATAACTGTGGCTAGCAAGAGGGATACTTTTTAAAGTCCCACTCTGAGACATTTTACCTGGAGGAAAGGGACAGACAAGTATACCAACTCAATCCAGGGACACTGTTTGGGTGTAAATGGTTTTGAGTAGAACAATGAGTGATGACATGGAATATGGTATGCCCTCCTACTAAAACCTCAGGAGACTCCTTCCCTGTCTTTGTCTGATTCCTCCATGTTGACTTCAAAAATCAGGTAATATCTATGGATCCAGATATCTCTCTGTAACAAGACTTAAAATAATCTTTTTTACCTTATGACCTTATAAAGATGGAAGAATTAATTAAGAATAACTGAGCTTATATTGTGATATATTAAATGTATATTATTAAATATATAACTAGAACTTTATACATTTTACCATATGGCTAACTCACGCATAAATACATACACAAATATAAAGGACATAAAGCAGACATCTACAATAAATCAAAAAATCAGCCGGGCATAGTAGCGCATGCCTATAATTCTGGCTACTTGGAAGGCTGAGACGGAAGGATCGCTGGAGCCCAGCAGGTCGAGGCTGCGGTGGCCGGGAGCGGCCACTGCACTCCAGTCTGGGCAACAGAGTGAGACTCCAACTCAAAAAAATAAATAAATAAAAATTAAAAATAAAAAAATAAAGCAGACATCTAAAGGACTGATAAAAATCCTTAGGTCTGGTGAGAGAATTGCTAGTGCTCTGGTCGAATTCATAATTCTTTTATTCTAGTTCTATAGATTCTCTGCTATATGCTATGCCATTTTTTCTAAACAACAGGCTGTATTAAGGTGTATGTTTCTTCTACTGGGGCCATTATTCTGTCTGTATTATGTACTGGCTGGAGCTTCATTTTATGCACAGTTTTTATCAGTATATTGCCAAGAAAATCTTTGACTTCCTCCAGTAAGTGAAATAAATAATCAGACAAGAACTGCCGTAGCCTCCCACCATGACACCTACTCTTCTACCAGTATCTCTCCCATATACTCTGCCTTTCTGCCTCTGACACAGGTGAATCCTCTGTCTCCTCTCAACTTTTCCACTTGTGTTTTCAGTCTCATCCTCTTTCATATACTTTCAAAATCCTTCATTTTGCTCTAGCAATTTTCCTTATCTTTGTCTCTTTATCCATCACTGGATCATTCTCATTGGCATGCCCACATGCTATTATTTCTCCCAACTAAAAAATAAATCTTTTCTTGACCCCACTTTCTTCAATAGCTACATTCTATTTCTCCTTTCCTCTTCACAGCAAAATTCTTTGAGAGAGTTGCTGCCTTCAATTCCTTCCTTCCATTATCTTGTAGACCTGCTCCAAACAGGTGTTCATCTCCATCAGTTCACTGAAAGTACTTTTGTGGAGGTCGCCAGTGACGTCTATGGCGCTCAGCCCATAGTCATTTTTCATGATCGGCCACTGCCCTTCCCTTCATTATCTCTCCAACCTTATCTCAGACTTCTTTCCCTCCTCTTCACTCTAGGACACTGACCTTACTCTCCACCTCTAAGCTTACTCTCTCCTCTCACCTTTGTACTTGCAGTTTCCTCTTCCTTCAAGCTGGAAATGCAATAGTCATCCAAAGGGGCTGTTGACTGGGGCTGGAAGATCTGTTTCCAAGATGGCTTATTTACATGGTAGGAGGCCCTAATTCCTCCCCCATGGACCTCTCCAGGGATGCCTGAGACTACTTCATGACATGGCAGCTGGCTTCTGCCAGAATAAGCAACCAAGAGAGCCAGGCAGAAGTTGCATAAATTTTATAATCTAGCCTTGGAAGTCACACACCATCATTTCTGCAATATTCCGTTGGTCTCATAGGCCAGCCCTATTCCTGTGAAAGGAAATGCAAGGTGTGTTTCCAGGAGGTGAGAATCATCGGGAGCCATCTTGGAGGCAGGCTACCACACCCTTACTAGACTTTTTCCATGGTGATTATCACCTTCTAACATACTATGTAATGCACTTATTTAAGATGTTTATTTTTAGTCTCCCCATGCTAGGGTGTAAGCTCCTTGAGGGCAGTGATTTTTATCTGTTTTGTTGACTGTTCTATCTTTTGCGTCTAGCACAGTGTCTGGCATATATCAAGTATTCAAATATTTGTCAAATGAATAAAATGCAAAGTTCTATAAAATTCTGTCTACCTACCCTTATTATTATTCTGGAACAGCTTCTTTCTCTTAAACTGCAAGGAACTGCAGTTCCTGCCAGCTCTTTACACTTCTCTGAGCTTTCAGTGACTTGTATCTGTTTTCCAACCCAATCTATTTAGTGCCTTTGCTGGAGTGAAGAACTTCCTGATTGGGATCTGATCAAAAAACAAATTATCTGTCATTGGAATCACCACCACTTACACACACACAGAATGAGAGTTGTTGGGATTTTTTTTTTTTTTTTTTGGCAGGATGTGGGGGTAGAGTGGAGTATGGGTTGACCATTATCTGCCCAGTATATGCAAAAGTAATAGGGTCTCACCCACAATGTCTTCCTACCCAGTCAGGCCCTCCAGCTAAGGAGGGAATGATAATAAGTAGGAGGAGCTCTGGGTTAGGGTGGCTCTAAGAGAACCAAAGCACCTGATGGCTCTGTTCTGTGTACTAAGAGAGGAATTTTTAACTGTGGTGATCCTGCTACCCCAGAGTTTAGGAATTACTGAGAGGAGAAGCAGCATCTGTTCCCTGGGTCTCAGCAGCGCTAGCAGCTGAGGTGGTCATGGACATGCCGGTGCCTGAGGAAGTAGGAATCTCATCTGAGGGGAGTGGTAAAGAGCTGTCAGGAGCTGCAAAGGGCAAGGGTCAGACTAGTCAGGAGAGGGCCCTGGCTTCTCCTCGTGCCACAACTAATTCCTCTACCTGTGCTCTTTGGACCCATCCTGACCTTCCTCATGGGCTCTTGCTTTAGCCACTTCCCCACGCTCATTCCTTGCTTCTTCCTGCTCCACAGGTCTCCTCCTCAATGTGGGGACATAATTGGCTCTTTCCTATTCTAAAAGCCTTTTTTCTCTCTTGGGATCATTTTCTCTCAGGTCTTAGAAATCTCTCAAATAAAACAAACACACTAAAAAAAAATCACACTCCTCTACCATTTGATTCTGTTTCCAACTGCCAATTGTAGTTGCATTTGTCTTTCCGTAGCAAACGTATTAAATGAGTTATCCACATGCCCGGCCTTTTCATCCATTTATTAATCATTTATTCATTTATCCAGTAAGCAGTATATTGAGGACTTACTATGTATAATATCCTGGGAATAGAAAAATGGATTATGGTTTCTACCCTCAAGGAGCCCTCTGCCTAAGAGAGAATACTGATAGGTTAAAAAAAATACAGTATAATAAATACAACAAAGTAGGCGAGTACAATGTTCAGAGTTAACACAAGAGAGATAACATTGACTAGAGAGAAGAGAGGCAGGAATCAGAGATGGTTCGCCTGAGGATGTGGAGTCTAAACTAGATTTTGAAGGACAACAGGGGAATATAGGAGAAAACAGAGTATCTTGAGAGCTCTTCAGAGATACCAGTCAACTTCACCAGCTACCACAGAAAGATGGTGAAAGAAGAGGAAAACACACATATAAATTGGCAGCATGAAGATCACTGTGGGACTTTGCCAACAGAATTAGAATGAAGAGGATTGCAGTGGGACAAGAAGCAAACAAGGGGTGAGAAGACAGAGATGGTTTTGGCAGAAGCTTGGCTGAGATAGGGGAGTATTGTAAGGTAGCAGCTAGAGAGAAGCGCAGGGTGAGAGAAGAATGCCAAGGTTGGGAGACACACAGTAACATAACAGTCACCATCCTCTTAGGGTTGGTGTGAAGATGAAATGAGTTCATACATGTAGAGTGCTAATCCAATGCCCAGCACACGCCCAGTAGGTGATATGGCCAGCCAGAATGAAAATTCTCACCCTTGGGTGTCAATTCCATGCTTAGTCTATTGCATCAGGAATGCCTGGGGGAAGTTTCCACATTTAGAGAGTTCTTGGATAATGGGGAGAAATTGGGCAGGGCCATTTGAAGTCACTCAGAGGTCTCATTGCTCATTCAGGAGAAACAAGGCTCTGAGCTCCCCTCACCAATTTTCCCCACGTTGCTTCTTAGTTGGACCTCTTCAGAGAGGAGGGTTGCCTTGCCGGATAGCTTCACTCTGGGGTGGGATTGAGGACTGACCTAATCTCAAGACAGTCCCCAAGACCTCTCTGTGCTCCTTCCAGGGACACATTGCAGATGATCAACTTGGCCTTGAGGACAGCTGAGCTCTAGCCACTGCAGACCCATTGGTTGCCCCATGAGCAGAGAGGGAGTGTCCTTCCCAGGAAAGAGGGTTGAGAAAACCTTGAGGATACCACCATAGGTGGCTGTGGACACACTAACTGAAAGAAACAGCAGATTCTATTCAGTCCCTGACCTGGGAATAGTCTCAGATGGGGATAAAAATAGCATATTTATACCTAAAAGTTTAAAAATCCCATTCATAAAGAATGGAAAAAAGTTCCATAATCATACCATCCAGAGATGACCACTGTTAATATTTTGGGAAAGTCCTTCCAGGCTTCTTTCTTTACTTGCTTTTTTCCATTGTTATGCAAAATTCATACACACACACACACACACACACACACACACACACACACACATTCACATATATCTATTTCAAAATACATCATTTAGGGCCAGGCTCAGTGGCTTAGGCTGTAATCCCAACACTTCAGGAGGCTGAGGTGAGTGGATTGCCGGAACCTACAGATTCTAGACCGGGCAACTTGGCGAGACCTCGACTCTACAGTAAATTTTTTTTTAAAATTAGCCAGTAATTTGATGGTTATTGCATTGAATTTGTAGATTGCCTTAGGTAAGATGGACATCTTCACAATGTTGATTCTTCCAATCCATGAGCATGGGATATTTTTCCACTTGTTTGTGTCATCTTTGATTTCTTTGAGCAGTGTTTTGTAGTTTTCATTGTAAAGGTCTTTCACGTCTCTGGTTAGGAAGATGCCAAGGTATTTCATTTTTTGTGTGTGGCTATTGTGAATGGAATTGTGGTTTTTTTGGGGGGGGTTCTGTTTGTTTATTATTGGTATAGAGAAATGCGATTGTCTTTTGTACATTTATTTTGTATCTTGAGACTTTGCCAAAGGCCTTTATCAGTGTAAGGAGGTTTTTGACAGATTCTCTTGGGTTTTCAAGGTACACAATCATATCATCTGCAAAGAGAGATAACTTGACTTCCTCTTTTCCTATTTGGATACCCCTGATTGCCTTCTCTTCTCTGATTGCTCAAGTCAGGACTTCCAACACTATGTTCAACACTATGTTGAACAGGAGGGGTGAGAGAAGGCATCCTTGTCTTGTTCCAGTTTTTAGGGGAAATGGTTCCAATTTTTGTCCATTCAGGAGTATGCTGGCTGTGGGTTTCTCGTAGATGGCTTTTACTATTTTGAGGTATGTTCCCCATATGCCTAGATGTTTAAGGGTTTTTATCAAGAAGCGGTGCTGGATTTTATCAAAAGCTTTTTCTGCATCTAATGATATAATCATGTGGTTTTTCTTTTGACATCTGTTGATGTATTTAATTACATTTATGGTTTTACGAATGTTGAACCAGCCTTGCATCCCAGGAATGAAGCCTACTTGGTCATGATGGATGATCAAATTACCAGCAACATTCTTCTCAGACCTAGAAAAAATAACACAGGAATTCATATGGAAACACAAACGTCCAAGAATAGCCAGAACAATCCTCAGCAAAAAAAACAAAGCAGGTGGTATCACATTACCAGACTTCAAACTTTACTATAAAGCTACAATCATCAAAACAGCTTGGTATTGGTATAGGAACAGGCATATAGATCAATGGAATAGAATTGGGATTCCAGAAGCAAAACCTCAATTCCTCAACCAACTCATCTTTGACAAAGTCTCCACCACCTACCACTGGGGAGATGAAAACCTATTCAGTAAATGGTGCTGGGAAAACTGGCTGACCACATGCAGAAGATTGAAACAGGACCCCTATCTATCCCCATGCACAAAGGTTAATTCCAAATGGATCAGAGACCTAAATGTAAAACCTCAAACCATAAGAACCTTAGAAAATGAAGGAAATACCCTCATGGAAATCAGAACTGGCATCCAATTTCTGAACAAAACCCGAAACCCACAGGTCATAAGAGAGAAGATAGACAAGTGGGATCTTATTAAACTGACAAGCTTCTGCAAAGCCAAAGAAACCATCAAGAGAGCAGGGAGACAGCCTACAGACTGGGAAAAAGTATTTGCCAACACCAGGTCTGACAAAGGCTTAACATCCTGGATCTATAAGGAACTAAAACGTGCTGAAAAGAAAAAAACAAACAACCCCATTATAAAATGGGCAAAAGATATGAACAGATGCTTCACAAAGGAAGACATCCGAGCAGCCAACAGACACATGAAGAAATGTTCAACCTCACTAATCATCAGGGAGATGCAATCAAAACCATACTGAGATACCACCTAACCCCAGTCAGAATGGCAGTCATCAACAGCTCAAAAAATAACAGCTGCTGGAGAGGGTGTGGCAAAAAGGGAACACTTCTACACTGTTGGTGGGAGTGTAAACTAGTGCAACCTCTGTGGAAAGCAGTGTGGCGATTCCTAAAAACCCTAAACATCAACCTCCCATATGACCCTGCAATCCCCCTACTGGGAATATACCCTGAAGAACTCAAATCACTCTATAAAAAAGATACCTGCACACGTATGTTTATCGCAGCATTGTTCACAATAGCAAGAACCTGGAAGCAGCCATGCTGCCCATCAAAAGAGGACTGGATTTTAAAAATGTGGTACATATACACGATGGAATACTACGCAGCCATAAAAAAGAATAAAATCATGAATTTCGCAGCAACCTGGATGGAACTAGAGTCTATAATACTGAGTGACCTCTCACAGAAACAAAGATCCAAGTATCACATGTTCTCACTCATATAATGGACCTTGAACATTCAATGTAATACTATAAGAAAATGACTGACGGTACTGGGAAACTATGGGGGGGGATGGGATTAACAGTAGCAAATATCTGTCTGGGGACGGGGAACACCTCTTATCAACAGGGTGCCTGAATGGAACGTAATTGTATACCTAACCCTTAACTGTACCCCACAACATCAAAATAAAAAATATAAAAAAAAGAAAAACTTAGCCAGGCATGGTAGCGCATACCTATAGTTCTGGCTACTTGGAAAACTGAGGTGGAAGGATTGCCAGAGCCCAGAATGTTGGTGCTGGAGTGGCCGTGAGCATGTATACCACTGCACTCCAGCCTGGGTGACGGAGTGAGACTCCAACAAAACAAAACAAAACAATGTATCATTTAAAACAGTTGTGTAGCAAATAAACTAATTCCAGCGAATAAACTAATGGGATATTTGAATGGGACAAGAAGACAGGAATCCTGTATGCTTTCTCATCACTCTCCTACCAGATAACTCCTCCAGATACCACATTCCCTTACTCCCAGTATATCTGAAACAGGCTGTTTCCTCCAAACCCTTTTTTCCTCCAAAAGTTCCATTCTTCTAGTTGCCTACACCCAAACCTCTGCAGTCACTTTTTCTTCCTTACCTTACCATCTCCCCTTTACATGTATTTTGATGTATTCTAAGGAATTGACTCGCATGCTGGTGGAGGATGACAAGTCCAAAATTGCTAAGCCAATGTCCCAGTTCACATCTAAAGGCCAGCATCTGCTGTAGAGCCAGCGAGAGCTACCAGTTTAAAGATCATCAGGCAGAATTGTCTCTTACTCAAAGGAGGGCCAGCCTTTTATTCAGGCTTTCAAATGATTGGATGAGGCCCACCCGCATTATGAGGGGAAATCTGCTTTACTGAGTCCACAAATTTAAATATTAACCTCATCCCTCACATGGCACACCCAGAACAAAGTTTGAACAAATATCTGGACAAACCATGGTCCAGTCAAGTTGATATATAAAATTAACCATCGCTACTATTATCAGTAACAATAGATGACGAGCACAGAGTAATACAAGAGTACATCACAGGATATATTACTCAGACTGGAGATGACAGGACTAGGGTAGGTCTTGGAGGAAAGCATTGTTGAAGTCTTCCTAAAAGTGATGGAGTCTAATAGACGGTGGGTCATCCATGTGGAGATGTCCAGAGGCATTCAATAAACCCTAACAGTAGCATAAATTAATATTTCTGATTGCTGCGTGCAAGACTTTGTCAAATGGGCAGCCCTATAGGATTTTGGTAATGGAGGAAGGGTAAATAGAAATAAATGCACTGACTAGGGGACATTGCTTAAGAGAACAAGCCTGTTGGGTGAGTACGAATTGGGGTAGGAATGGTAGGATAAAATCTGTGGTAGCTATGGGGACTCTTAGAATCTTAGAAATCTGGAGGATTTGAGGAAAAAGAGAGGGATTTGGGTTCAATTTAACAAATATTTGTTGAGACTATATCATGTGCCAGGCACTCAGCTAAGCAGAGTGGATACAGCACCTACAACAAAGTCCCTGACCTTCAGGAATCCACAGTCAGAGACTGAGAGGGAAAAGGAACATTTCAATAGAGGATGTTAGTCATCATGGTGGTTAGGAACGTGAACTCTGAGTTAGACTGCTTGTGTCTGAATCCCAGTTCTGCCACTTACTTGTTGTATGGCTTTGGGAGCATTTCTTAATCTCATTTCTCCATCTATAAAGTGGGCATAATAAAGTATCTACTCATAGGGTTGTTGTGAGGAAAGAGTTAATATATTTACGAAGTGCTTAAACCAGTGAGTGCCTGAAATAGCAAAAACACGATTGTAGGGTCTCCCAGGTCCCCCAACTTTTTCTGTGTCCTAAAAGAGAAACAGAGTGTCTTCATTGCTCTTCCAGCCAGGTGTACTTACCCCTGCAGGCTTGAACCCAAGCTGGGACCTTGAACATTGCCAGGCACTAATAAAGCTGTTTAGATTGTTGCCCAAAACACTGAAAGAAACTAGCCCCAGCTGTGAGCCAAATTCCTTAGCTCAACACCCTCATTGCGAACACACCTAGGTGGAACACGCCTCGCCTCCCTGTCCCTCATGAGGACTCTCTGCAGCCCCTCTGTACATAAGTTCCCTGAATACAGGCAATGTTTTAGACTAATTATTCTGGCCCTTAGAGTATCTAACTGGCAACATTCCAGGACAGTTTGGAGAAGTCCATTGCAGGAATTCCCCTCTTGCTAATTTTGGATGACTCTAGTCACAAGTTCTGCCAGGACAGAACTACTATATATTTGTTTGTTATTATTGCCTGACTACCACTAGCTTGCAGGTAACCCAGCAAGTCACTCCACTTGTTTCCTTTCCTAGTTGTAAAGTGAGAGGATTGAATGAGGTCAGCAGTTTGCAAACTTTTAAGTGCAGTCATGGAGGCAGGCATCAGGTGCTATGAGACAGGAGAGCAGGGAAATCTCAAGAGGCAGGTGTGTCCCCTGTACAACTGGGAGTCTTTCTGCATCTTTGCCTTTTTCCCTTGTTTTTCCTGGGCCTCTACCAAACCACACGTTTCCTCACCCCATCCCACAGGGCCAACAATGTGCAAGCCAGTGGAGTGTCTGACACTCTTAATGCCCCTTTGATAAGAAAGTCCTTGCCCCTAGGGAACAGAAGCTGTCTATCTCATCTTATCTTATCATCTTAATTTTTTGAGTCAGAGTCTCACTCTTATCACCCAGGCTGGAGCGTAGTAGTATGAGCACAGTTCATGGCAGCCTTGACCTCCTGAGCTCAGGCGATTCTTTTGCCTTAGCCTTCCCGAGTAACTGGGACTACAGGCACATGCTACCATGCCCAGCTAATTTCTTGCAGAGACAAGGTCTTGTTATGTTGCCTAGGCTGGTCTCCAACTCCTGGGCTCAAGCAATCCTCCCACCTCAGCCTCCCAAAGTGTTGGGATTACAAGGCCTGAGTCACTGCACCTGGCCTATCTTTATCTTTTATTCCTATCTAGTGCACTTTTTTTCAGCCACCTCCATCAGTCATCCACACTGTCCTTCAGAGTTCCTGAGGTCCTTTGTCTGATATAATTTGACTGGGACACTTGCGGTTCTCATACAGTCTGAGCAGTGGGTGTCGCTGGTCTCCAGCTTTTCCTGCTCTTGGGCCTCTGAAGAGGTCTCTGTCCTTCTCTGTGCTGTATGCTCTGCTTCCCTGAGCTATCCAGGTGTGTTAAGAAGATCAGGAACCAAAGACAGGTTTAGGGAAGGAAATGGAGAATATAACAGTGTAGGAGCCCTAAGAGCACTGGCCTAGCACATAGGAATCTGGTTCACCCCGACTGCCACTAGCTTGCAAGTAACCCAACAAGTCACTCTACCTGTTGCCTTTCCTGGTTGTAAATTGAGAGGGTTGAATGAGGTCAGTAGTTTGCAAACTTTTCTCCACCGTGGAATACTTTTATTATTTCTTTTCCCATGGACTTAATGCTTTGAAAGATTTGATCTTCCCCAAAAGACCCTGCAGTTTAACAAATTATTTTTCCATCCTCTTATTTGTTTTTTTAAAATTTATTTGTATTGTTTAATTTAAGGTATATAACATGTTTTGATAAACACATATATAATAAAATGATTATGATGTTCAAACAAATTAATATATCCATTACTCTCCATAATTAACCCCATTTCTTGTGGCAAGAGGATCTAAAATCTACTCTCTCAGCAATTTTTCAGTATTCAGTATAAGACTGTATTATTAACTACAGACCTCATGCTGTGCATTAGATCTCTAGAATTAATCATTCTACCTAACTACAAATATGTACCCTTTGATCTACTGTTCCCTATTTATTCCCATTCCCCACTTCTGGCAACTCTCTGTTTCTATTTATTTGACTTTTTAAAAAAACCTTTTTAGGGGTACCTGCATGATCAATGTTTGTATACCTAATCCTGAATTGTACCCCACATCTTTACAATAAAAATTAAAAAAAAAATCTTTTTAGACTCTGTATGTAAGTGAGCTTATACAGTATTTTCTTTCTATGTCTGACTTAGTTCACTTAGCATAATGCCCTCCAGATTTACCCATATTGTCACAAATGGCAATATCTCCTTTTATAAGGTAGAATAGTACTCCATCGTGCATATATATGTATATATATCCTACAAATTTTCAATCCATTCATCCACTGATGGGCACTTAAGTGGTTTTCATATCTTGGCTCTTGTGACTAGTGCTGCAATGAACATGGATTTGCAGCTATCTCTGTGAAGTGCTGCTTGCATTTCCTTTGGACGTATACGCAACAGATGGGTCATTTTCTATCCTTTATTAATCAAATATTTAAATCAGCAAGAGAAAAGGAATTTTATAACACAGAATAGAAAAAAGCCTTAACTAAAAATAAACATGAATAAGCCTTCCTTTAAAAAAAAAAAAAAAAAGAAAGCTGTTGTGTAATTTGTGGTGAGTGCATGAATTTCACCGGACTTTTTTTGAAATATTGACAATAGCTCTGGCTCTCCCCTTGCCCCTTTAGTGTAGAACTGGGCACCTGTGGTCTCTTGGCTGGACTGAGCCACTTTGGCTAGATGATTTCTAAAGTCTCTCCCACTGCACAAGTGCTCTAAATCTATCCTCTTCTTGCGTTGCTGTTGAGTTAAGCAGGCTGGAGCATGGAGGTCAAACCAAAAGCGGATGTGAGGGCTGGCTGTGGTTCTGTGTACAGTACAATCTACTGTCCTCCATTTTGATGCTGTCATTCAAAATTGGGGTTCTTTCATTGAGTTGGGTTGAAGTCTGTCTTTGCTGAGTTTATGAAACAAGTATGGTAACCGCAGTAGCATTTTGTCAAAACTCCCAGCAGCTTGTGAGGGCTGTTGGTAATGATAATCCATTTTCTAGCACTTAATTGTCCCAACCCCATGTATGTTCACCATGAAAATGATAGCCTAATAATGAGTCATTTTTACCATCCTAAATATCTTAACTTTTCTGGAACTTTCATAACATTGATACAATCATGTATTAATTGATCAAATACATTTTGAACCAGAAGTTGTGCTAAGCACGGGAGGGCTACTGTGGTATAGAAGATAAAGCTCAGTTGATTGAATTTCTACAAAAATGTTTTTTAGATAAAACTTGGCAAACTGTGTGCATTACAGAGATTCTGTTCTCATTTTCACTTCTGGGGAAACTCAGAAAAGAGATGGGGCAGAAAAGAGAAAATCAAGAGAAGATCTGAGGAGGTAAAGGATGCTCACTAATGCCAGGGAAGCAGACCCAACAAAGGAGTTAAGACATTTGGGTCTGCTGCAACTGCACCTGTTTGGCATCATTAGTCAGTAGAGGTATATGAAAAGATACAGAACACAGACCAGGAATGATTTATTACCCACCCACCATATGCCAAGCACTGTGTGGGAATATAATGGCAAATAAGTCATGGTCCTTGTCTTCCAGAAGTTCTAAGGCCAAAGAAATCGCATGGGGAAATACTATCCCCTGGATAAAAAGTCCCACAAGAGTACAAAGCTACATAGATAAGAGAATGATTAATTCTGTTGTGGGCTATTGCCTCTTCCCAGAGGGAGCGACATAAGTAAGTTGCAGCCCGATGACAAAGGGTATTACAGGCACAGAGAGTCACATGGACAAAGCTGTGAACACTCAGAGTCAGAGGTGGCTGGACTT
Organism: Cephalopachus bancanus; assembly: GCA_027257055.1. NCBI lineage: Eukaryota > Metazoa > Chordata > Mammalia > Primates > Tarsiidae > Cephalopachus > Cephalopachus bancanus. The sequence goes on from JAPVLO010000403.1 coordinate 628,494, forward strand.
GAAAGGGGGAGAAGGTGAAAACTTGAAGACGAAACCAATATTGGACAGGATTGAGAGGAATCTAGTACTGTTATAAGACATCACTTTACTTGAAATATTTATTTCCTCCAAGATTCATGGGGTATGGCTCTCAGGACTCTTCAGCCAATGAATGGACATTAAGTAATCATCAAAAACAGGCTATTTTAGATATTGATAGACAACAAGAAATAAATTCTGTTTATAAACATTTTTACTTTATGTCTTAAAAAATAATCTTAGAATTCCTAGAAATCACCCCTGTTTACTTATGCAAGGCATAAAAACGTTTTTAAATAATGATGGTGCTTAAAATCTGTTATAGGAATAGATTTGATATGACAAATAGATTTGTCAGATAGACAAAGGACAATGTTTTCATTTTATGGAAACAATTTATGCCTTAAAATGTACTACTGGCCGGGCTCGGTGGCTCAGCCTGTAAACCTGCGCCTTTGGGAGGCTGAGGTGAGTTGATTGCCTGAACCCGCGGGTTCGAGACCCACCTGGGCAGCGAGACCTCATCTCTACAATAAATCAAAAAATCAGCCAGGCATTGTAGCGCATGCCTGTAATTCTGGCTACTCGGAAGGCTGAGGTGGAAGGATCACCGAAGCCCAGCAGGTCGAGGCTGCCGTGGCCAGGAGCGGCCACTGCACTCCAGTCTGGGCAACAGAGTGAGACTCCAACTCAAAATAAATAAATAAATAAAAATAATAAAATGTACTACTGTGTTAATAACTATACATTTCTCTCTCAAGACTTTTATCATTGCTTGTTAAGCATCTGAAGAAAATAAGATTAATTGTGTTTGCAGTAACATATATGAGTAAATAAAACATGTTACTATTTTATGGATAACTGTTAGGTTCTAGTTAAAAGATATATGTTGAACTGTCTATAAGAAGTAAATAATGGGGACTAGGTTGTAGTATGTGGAATATGTGAGTGTGTGTGTAAGAAAGGGAGGACAGAGATACACTGAGAAGCAAGGCTGGGGAAATAAAGTTTCTGAGATGTTATTTTGTCAAAACAAATGCCAATTAAAAAACTAAAGTAAGAAAAGTACCAAAGAGGGAAGATTTTATGAGATATATAAACAAAGAAAGGAAAGGAAATTTTAGCAGTTTAAGAAAGACAATGCAAGTAAATATTTATACATGAAACACACATGAGTGTGTGTGTATAGTACATGCAACATACAAAATACACATTGCTCAATGTGTGCACTTATGCAATAAATATTTATTAGGCATCTGTTATGTGCTGGGTACACACATGGTTATTTCTTCCTTTTTGGGATTCTTATCGATTCCTATGCCTTTGACAGAAGAATAGTTGTAGAATTTTCTACAATGATTTGAACTTTCTTCTACTGCATAATTATGGCAGGGGGGCATATTTTAAAATATAGCAGTCAGAGATGGGGTGTAAATATGGATGAGTTTTTCCCAAATAACCAATGGAAGTCTATTTTGTGAGTGAGTAGTGCCATTTTTTTTTGTCTTAGACCAGAACACTCTCTCAAAATGTAATTCTGAAAGACACCACTTTACGTATCTCATCATTTTAAAATTTTCCATTGTATCTCAGGTATAGTTGAATTGAGTACATTTCGCAACTCATGGATCCCTATAGTCATTAACTTGTTCAGGGGCATTTAAAATTTTTATTCTATTTTTTTTTTAACCTTTCATATTTCTCCCCCTCCCCTTAGAGGCCTACTCCTGTGTTTTTAATGTAGGTCCTTTCAATTCACTTTCCATACACTTATTACATAGAATGAGTCTAGGATGGAGGATCTGAACTGTAACCTCAGAAGAGGTCAGAACTGTGGGCTCACAGCCTTTTGTCCCTTTTGGGGCTAGGGGATCAAAGGTTAGAGATAAAGTTGTTTAGAGGAGGATCAAATAACTGTTAGAGATAAAGTTGCTTTAGACACCCTCAGCCCTATCTGTAGATTCTACCACCACCTAGTAAGACAGGGTGGAGTGGGTGGGGCAGGAAAAGAAGTGAAAGGTTCCCAGTTGGTTATCGACAACATTCTTTTTTCTAGTTGTCTTCCCAGATTTTTATCATTATGTTTCCTGTTGGAGAAGAGGAAATAAACATTTTTATTGATACATAATATTTGTACATAATTATGGGGTACATGTGATACTTTGAGGCATGCATACAATGTGCAATGATCAAATCAAGGTATTTAGAATATCTATTACCTCAAACATTTAACATTTCTTTGTGTTTGAGAACATTTCAAATCTAGCTATTTTGAAATATGCAATATACTATTGTAACTATAGTCATCCTACTGTGCTATCAAACACTAGAATCTTTCCTTCTAACTACATGTTTGTGTCCATTAACTAGCCTCTCTTCATTTCCTCCCCTCACGTATATCCTTCCAAGCCTCTGGTGATTATCACTCTACTCTCTACCTCCATGAAATCAAAATGTATTTAACTTCCACATATGAGTGAGAACATGTGATATTTGTTTTTCTGTGACTGGCTTATTTCACTTAACACAATGACCTCCAATTCCATCCATGTTGTTGCAGATGATTTCATTCTTGTTTGAATTGATACATGATATCTGTACATATTTATGGAGTATATGTGATATTTTATTACATGCATAGAGTGCATAATGATCAGGGTATTTAGGGTATTCATCACCTTGAATATTTATCTTTTTTGTGTTGGGACATTTCAAGTCCTCTCTTCTAGCTGTTTTGAAATATTTAATACATTGTTGTTAGCTATAGTCAACCTACTCTGCTATCAAACACTAGAACGTATTTCTTCTATCTAACTGCATATTTATACCCATTAACCAACCTTTCTTCATCCTCCCACCAGCTTCTAGTATCTTTTATTCTACTCTCTACCTCCATGAAATCAACTTAATTAGCTCTCATATATGAGTAAGAACATGTAATATTTTTCTTTCTGTGCCTGGCACAGAAAGAAAACAGAATGGCCTCTAGTTCTACCCATGTTGCTGCAAATTGCATGAGTTCATTCTTTTTTTATGACTGAATAGTATTCCACTGTGTATATACCACATTTTATTTAGCTATTCATCTGTTAATGGACACTGGTTCCAGATCTTTGCCATTGTAAATAGTACTGCAATAAATATGGAGGTGCAAGTATCCCTCTGATACACCCATTTCCTTTCTTTTGGATAAATACCCAGTAGTTGGATTGCTGGATCATATGGTAGTTCTATTTTTAGTTTCTTGAGAAATCCATATACTGTTTTCCGTAGTGGCTATACTAATTTACATTCTGACTAATAGTGTAATAGGATTCGGGCTTTTTTTTTTTAAAATCAATATTTTTTATTATGATTTTGTGGGGTACAGTTAAGGGTTAGGTGTACAATTACGTTTCATTCAGGCACCCTGTTGATAAGAGATGTTTCCCCATTCCCAGACAGATATTTGCGACTGTTAATCCCATCCCCCCCCCATAGTTTCCCAGTACCGTCAGTCATTTTCTTATAGTATTACATTGGATGTTCAAGGTCCATTATATGAGTGAGAACATGTGATACTCGGATCTTTGTTTCTGTGAGAGGTCACTCAGTATTTTTGATGGGCAGCATGGTTGTGGATTCGGGCTTTGTTTGTGTGTGTGTCTACTGTAAGGAATTGCCTTGTTGATTTCTTTCTTAGCAATTCATTATTGGTGTATAGAAGTGCTACTGACTTTGTTTATTTTGTGTCCTGCAACTTTTGCAAATTTATTTATCAGATCTAAGAGTTTTTTGGTGGAGATTTTAGTTTTTTCTGAATATAAGATCATATCATCTGCAAAGAAGGACAGTTTTACTTTCTGTCTTCCTGTCTTGAATGCTTTTTATTTCTTTCTCTGCCTGATTGCTCTGGCTAGGACTTTCAGTACTATGCTGAATAGATGAAGGTAGGCATCCTTGTTTTGTTTCGATTTGTGGAAAAATGGCTTTCAGTTTTCCTTCATTCAGTATGATGTTAGCTTTGTTTTGTTTTATATGGCCTTTGTTATGTTGAGTATCTTCCTTCTATGCCTAGTTTTTTTGAGACTTTTTATCATGAAGAGATGTTGAATTTTATCAGATTCATTTTCTGCATCCATTGAGATGATCGTATGTGTTGTCCCCCATTCTGTTAATGTGATGTATCACGTTTATTGATTTGCACAAGTTGAACAATCCTTGCATCCCTGGGATAAATTCCACTTAATCATGGTATAATTTCTTTTCGATGTGCTGTTGGATTCAGTCTGCAAGTATTTTGTTGATAATTTTTGCATCTGTGTTTATCAGGAATATTGGCTGTACTTTCCTTTTTTTGTTGTTGTATCCTTCTCTGGTCTTGAAATTAGGGTAATGTTGACCTCATAGAATGTGTTAGAGAAAATTCCCTCCTGTTCAATTTTTTTGAATACTTTGAGGAGAATTAATGTTAGTTCATCTTTGAAAATTTGGCAGAATTTAGTAGTGAAGCCATCCAGTCCTGGATTTTCTTTATTGGGAGTTTTAAGAAATTATTGATTCAATCTCCTTACTGATTATTGGTCTATTCAGGTTTTCTGTTTCCTCCTGATTCAATCTTGGTAGTTTGTATGAGTCCAAGAATTTATCCATTTCCTTTAGGTTCTCCAATTTGTCAGTATATTGTTGTTCAAAACAGTTCTCTGATGATCTTTTCTATTTCTGTGATAATGTCTCCTTTTCTGTTTCTGATTTTGTTTATTTGCATCTTCTCTATTCCCCCCTTGGTTAGTCTAGCTAGCAATTTAATGATTTTGTTTATCTTTTCAAAAACAACTTTTTGTTCTGTTGATCTTATGTGTGTGTGTATATATATATGTATATATTTGGTCTCTATTTTATTTAGTTCTGATCTGACCTTTTTCTTTTCTTCTACTCATTTGGGGTTTGGTTTGTTTTTGCTCTTCTAGTTGCTGATGTACATCATTAGTTTGTTTATTTAAAATCTTTCTACTTTTTTAGTGTAGGCAAGTGTTGTTATAAACTTCTCTCTTAACACTGTGTTTGCTGTATCCCATAGGTTTTGGTATTTTGTATTTCAATATTTGTTCCAAGAATTTTTTAAATTTCTTCCTTAATTTCTTTCTTGAACCAATGGTAATTTAGGAGCAGGTTGTTTAATTTCCATGTATTTGTGCAGTTTCCAAAGTTCTTCTTCTTATTGACTTCTAATTTTATTCCATTGTGGTCTAAGAAAATACTTGATATCATTTCAAAATTTTAAAATTTGTTGAGACTTGTTTTGTGTCCTAACATATGGTCTATCCTAGAGAATGTACCATGTGCTAGTGATAGCAATGTGTATTTTTCAGTAGTTGGATGAAATGTTATGTAAATGTCTGTTAAAAGTGCAGTTTAAAGCCAATGTTTCTTTGTTGATTTCCTATCTAGATTATCTGTCCAGTGCTGAGAGTGAGCTATTGAAGTCCCCAACTGTTATTATATTGAAGCCGATCTCTCCCTTTAAATCTAATAATATTTGCTTTATATATCTGGGTGCTTCAGTATTGGATGCATATATATTTAGAATTGCTATATCCTCTTGCTATATTGATCCCTTTATCATGATATAATGACCTTCTTTGTATCCTTTTACTGTTATTGTTGTTTTTTAACATGCTCTCTGGAAAAGTAAATATTTTTACCATTTTTGACTTGAAGTCTGTTTCATCTGATATAGGTATAGCTACGCTTGCTCACTGTTGGTTTTCGTTTGTGTGAAATATATTTTTCCATCCCTTTACTTTCAGTCTATATGTCTTTACAAATGAGTTTCTTGTAGGCTGGGTATGCTTGAGTCATGGTTGTTTTTACTTATCCTGCTAGTTATATCTTTTAAATAGGTAATTTAATTCATTTACATTAAAGGTTATTAATGATAGGTGAGGACTTATTTTTATCATTTTATTGATTGTTTTCTTGTTGATTTGTATATCCTCTGTTTCTTTTTTCTCTCTCTCTCATTGATTATATTGTGGTTTGATGGTTTTCTGGAGTGGTAACATTTAAGTCCTTTCTCTTTCTCATTTATGTGTCTGCTTTACCAGTAAATGCTATACTTTCATGTGCTTTCATGATATTGTCCTTCATTTCCAGTTGTAGGACTCCCTTAAACAGAAATGAACTTTTATAGATTAATATCTAATAAGGTTCAATGCTTAGCAAAAGCCATGTGGTCACCCCATTATCTGTGTAACATGAGTCTATGACCTCCTGGGCTTACCTATGTGTTTGCAACACACGTCTACTGAGATCTTTTGCAGAAAAGTTTTAGTGATAAGTTTAGAGGACCAGTGCTGAGAGTGAGCTGTTGAAGTCCCCAGCTGTTATTATATTGAAGTCGATCTCTCCCTTTAAATCTAATAATGTTTGCTTTATATATCTGGGTGCTTCGGTATTGGATGCATATATATTTAGAATTGCTATATCCTCTTGCTACATTGCATGTAGCAGATAGGTCCCTCACTTTATCTCTTCACTTATGTGGTATCCTTCCACTGCATGTAACCGACAGCTAGGATACCCACTGGATAAGAGATGAAAGCAGAAGGGGTAAGGTTGGGGAAGACATGGTCTTTAAACTCTGACTCAGCCAATTTTCTATCGAGTCATTTTTTTAATCTGAGTTTTCAGCTCAATCAACACACCGGGGGCACTGGGAACAATCACTTTGAGTCCTGGAAACTGGACTGAGGGTGTGGTTGCTGCAGCAGCTGCTGTCAGAGGGTCACTGGACGGGGCACAGTCTCAGCTATACTTATGGTGACAAAGAGTCTGCTATGGCCCCTACTCACTTCTCTATCCTGACTGCTCCCTACTCGTTGAACATGCTAACAAAGACCCCATATCATGGCCTAATGGGAGGGACCACAGAAGAAGATAATGAGCAAGGGAATGAGGATGATTTGCGTCAGTCTTGTCACATGTGCTTCAAGGTCAGTTGCTGGCTTGGGCACCATATCCCCAAGCAGCTCATGCAGCACAGACCTAGAGACTGGATAGTCATCTGTGAGAATAAATGCAGGAGTGACTTGGGCAGCATGGTGCTTCTTGGAACCTTCCTGTAATTTCTTGTTGTCACCCAGAATGATGTGACCCTAGGTGGGAGTAGAGTTCTGCCTTCTCAGGGTGCATCAGACTGGCCTCCAGAGGTGACCCTACAATCAGCAGAATTTAGTAACCATCTGTATCCTGCTACACGCAAGGTCCTCTCTGGACCACAGGGCTCATGTCAGTAAACTCCCTCCTGACTTGGAAAAAATGCTCAGAACACTTTTCCATTTTATTCACTGTGGAGCACTTTTCATACGCTGTGCTATTAAGTGTACCTTTATTTTCAAATCATTTTGGGGAATTTCACATACCAAATCCATTGATCTAGATGCACATTACCAGATCCCACCTCCTCTGTTTACTGTCTGTGAGACCTTTGGCAAGTCACTTAATTTATGCAAACCTCAGTTTTCTCATTTGTATAAAATGCAAATAAAAAGTCAACCCACCTCGGTGGGGGAAGGGAATCTTATGAGGAATAAGTGAGATTATTGAAGTGACATACTCAGCATTGGGCCTGACACATTCATTGCTTAATAAATGTTAGCTCCCATTATGGTTTTCACTTACAACTGTTTGATACTTTAAAACAGACAACATACTTGATGCAAGACTTTACTGTCAGAGAAGTTGCCATTGCCTGCAATCTTGTTGCTGTGCTGATCAGAGAGATGCTGTGATGTGTGGACCACAAGGAAAATCAACGAACTCAGCAAGGCCTTCCTTATAAGCCATTTGCACCTCGATGTATGGGCTCACGTCACTTATCAGAACGCCATGACAGGTTGTGGTAGTTGATGGTACATTTCTAAAAGTGGCACTGAGTAATTAGAAAACAAACTCATTAATGGCTAGCAATTACAAAAATATTGTGTACCGTATGGCAAAAATCCTGCAAATGAAAGAGGAGGGGACATGTTGCAGACAACATAAGCCAGTATATTCAAAAGGACAAAGATGGCGTCTGGAAGAATGCAGCTTGTTTCATGAGGGACTTCTACCGAGAGTCCCATACTCTCTACAGCCTCCTCATGAATGAGACCACAGGGTGCACTCTGACAGGCATCTGGGATGTCTTGGTGCTGTCCCATACAAGCACACGTCTTATTTGAAGCTTGGAAACATTCTCCAGGAAACCAGACTCCTCTTGCTTGGGTAAGAAGAGTAAGTAAGTAACACTTACTCTGCCTGTCCAAAGAGTAATGTCAGCTCCAGAAGTAACAGGAAGGAAAAACAGGGGTCAGGTGTTAACCGGTCCCACAACTTCTTAGGCTTGTGGGTCAGCAGGATTTGGGGTATTCTGCCACTACACATCCTGGCTCCCGTATCACTTTATTGTACCACTAAGTTTGAAGAGGGGAGTCAGAGGCAGTTGGGAATACAGGAAATAAAAGCAGCCTCCATTTTCATAGCATTTTGCAGTTTATAAAGATTTCATAAGCATGTCCTCATTTGAACCTCCCAACATCCCTGGGAGTGGGAGAGGCATGGTCACTGCCACTAATCCAAGGGAACTCTGAGTTCACAACCTGGTTGAGCTACATGTTTTGTATAACCAGAGGCAAGTCATTTAACTTCATTAGTGTCAGTCTCCTCCTCTATAAAGTGTGCAGGTTGGGTTAGCTGACCTGAAATGATCTTTTCAGTCTAATATTCTCCAACTTGTCTATTTAAGTTAAATAGGCCCTTCTCAGCATACAAATCATGTTCAGTGACTGTTCATTCCTCACAAACGGCCTCTGCAGCCAAGAACTCACATCTCTGGTGAAAGCATTTGAATTCCCCTCTCCTCCTTGTTGCTGGGGACACTTAGGCACCCACTTCAAACACTAGAAACTTCAGGGACTCGCCCTCCCTGTTATTTGTGCCAGCTGAGGGCACATTCAACTACTGCTGGGGCCCTATGCAGGGGAGAATCCCTTCAAGTCTGCGACTGGGGCTGTACTTGGAGGAAATGGCATTCACACTGAAATGTAGACTGACTTTTTCTGTTGGGATCAGTTTTTAAAGGCTCCTTAAGTTCTGTAGTGTTAAAGTACTATAGTCAGTTACATTATGAGTTAAACTGGCTCCTTTGGAACAGCCTGGAAGCCTCACTCTCCTGGTCATAGGTTTTTCTGAAGCAAACATTTTAAGTTTCAACAGGTGTGGTTTAGGAACAAAACCTGTCTGCTAGCTGCACGCTGTCCTGACCGGTACTTAACCATCCTTCTTAACCATTCAGTTTGTGTCACTCATAGTCTCTGGTGCAGAGTCTGACCTATAAGCAAGCTCAATAAATTATCTCAGATGGCTGCTTTTTCTCTTATATAACCATTTGCCTCCATTGCTAAGTGCCTGTGTTCCTCTGAAGTCTTCACAGACTAAGCAGTGTGTCAGCCTCAGATGACAGATCTAGAGCAGAAGTAAAGGAACTAAGGCAGTGTGGTGGATGACGTCCTAGTGTTTTGATAAAGACGCCATACCCTTCCCCAAATCGCCAGCCTGGCTCCACTATTAGAAACAACACTGGACTGGGAGGGGTGTGGGAGATTCTTGGCCTGCTCTGGGAAGTGTTTCTTATCTAATGCTGACCTCACCTACCCCAGAACAAGGAGTAGGAATTGTGTGTCTTGAAAGATCAGCATGTCCTGAGCTCAGGATGCCTGTTCTTAGTTTTTGAATATCTATAGAACCATTTCAAAACAGTTTTATGAACTCTGCTAGCCAATACAAGAAAATTCATCAAGTATTTGTTTTAACTCTGTTTTTGCTATCTAAGAGCACACATCATAATGGGAGAAACAGACATTTATAAATAACTCTGATACTAGGCAGACAGTTAAGTGCTGGAGTAGATGGCATAATATACAAATGCAGTGGCTTGAGAGACTATTTCAAACTAGAAGATCTTAAAAGGGCTTTTGAAGGACCTACAATTAGAACCAGGCCTCAAGGAATAACAGATCTTCACCAGAAGGCTCTGGGAGAAGGTAAGGGAGGCTGCAGAGGGTTAGGAAAATATGTGGAGGCCCAGCATGAGTCAGCCAGAGAGGTGGGGCTTGCAGAAGGATGGGAGCAGTGAAGGGCCCAGCTGGAAAGGGAGGCCTGTTGTAATTATGGAAGAGGTGGAAGGACAAGCTTAGGTCTTTGGACTTTATTCCAGAAGGATACATTGAAGGAGCTGAAGGAGGAAGTGCTATGATAAGCCAGGTTGTGTTTCTGGAAGATTGCAACAGCATCAGCCTGGATGATGGACTCATATTGGGTGATGGAAGGTGGACAACAGGAGGCGATCTGAGCAAGAAGAGCCTCAGCCAAATGTCTGGTGTGTCTAAACTTAGACAGGAGCAGTGATGGCAGAGAGAAGGGAAGGATTCATGGGACACCATGAAGCCTTGTTAAAGTATTTCTATATTCTAGACATGTGCCTCATCAGAGCTGATTATTTGTGTCACAGACATTATTCTTTTGGGGGCTCTTTCAGGAGATATTTCCTTGCTCAGAAAGTTAGAGTAGTTTTCTGTTATCTGTTGGATCAAGTCCAAGGTTCCCATAGTGATCTTCAAGGATCCATTAACTGCAAATGCTAACAGTGTAATCATTCAATTCTGTTTTGGCCATTTCAAACTGCTCATGGTCTCTGGTTCTGCCTGGGTTCCTAGTTCTGAAGGCCCCTGTCTTCTTAGTTGAGGCCACCTGACATCTGCCTCCCCTCCCATACACACACGCAGACTTCAATGCTCAGTTTAGCCCGGCTTCCTTGGTGCAATACTGACGTGAGCTAGGAAGACCTGCCCCATGCATAATTCAGTTCCATGCCCTGGCTCTGTTCAGTGTGTTCCACTCTACTGGAATTCTTATAGCTCATCCAGACCCCACAGAAGGGAGAGAGAGAGATGAAACAAAGTAGATGAGGTTCAGCCACACCTTTCCCTGCCTCACAATTCAATCAGGGCTGCTCCGTTTGGCTAGCTTTATACATGAGCTTATGGAAGATTATATTTGAAGGGTTTCCCGACTATAAGAGGGCTTTAAATGCATTCTAGACCAACTTCTTTTTTGATGCAAAAATGGAGAGCAGAGATGGAAAGACTTGCTCTATTTGCTTCCTAGCCAGGTGCCTACAGGGGCCCAGGGGCAGGGGTTTAAGAGTGAGGGAAGAGGAACCTTGTCCCAAGGCCTTGTAATTTCCACTCGGTCTGTTTCTGGGTACAGCAGTTGTTCAGTGCAACTTATTTTGAGAAACTCTATAATCCTTGAGTCAGAAGGTGGTGGCTTTGTGAATCTATATCGGGCAGGCGATGATAAAGCAACCTAGTACAGCCAAGATGGGGCTGTGGTATGCAGTGGTATTAGGGGTCGGGGTGAGATGGAAGGCTTGTCCAGCCTTCCTTTCAAGACCTGGGGCAGGAAAGCAACCTTCATGGTCACTACCAGGTGCCCAACCCCCTTGCACAGGTCCAGTGAGAAACTCTTTTTATTTTCAGAGTTGAACTCTATTCCCTAAAGCACTGGCTCCTGACAAGCAATGTCTGATCAGGATTTATTTTCAACCAATTTTAGCTGCCTCCAAATCTGGCTCTACCCTCAGAAAAGATCTAAAGAAGCTATGGATTAAAGTGGGATCAGGCATCAGGCCCCAGAGTTTACCTTATCAGAGGGAACTTCCATATTCCCTTCTCTCCCACATCCCTGCAGGGACAGCCTGCTTTTCTCTTGCTTGGCCGAAAAGAAGTTTGGCTGCTGATACAGAGGAGTGGTAACTGCTTACAGAGTTTCCTCTCCCTCATGATTGCCAGTGGTGGAGCTGCCCCAATCTGACAGCACCTAATAGGCAAGCCCTCCTTCGCCTCATTTCCTCCACATTGTGTGTCTTCTGCTCCTCCTAGTCCTAGGCACACCATGTTCATTCATTCAGTGAGAGTTGAGCACGGGCCAGCCAGGCAGTTTTCCAAAGACTCAACCTATACAAGTTGTTAAAACATAACTGGGCTCTAAAACATCACTGAAGGAAAATATCTTTATCAAATCATCAAGCAAACTACTAAATTTATTTCATTAATTTACTAAATAAATGTCCATTTGTGCCTATTTCATTCATTCATTCATTCAATAGATACTTATTTAGCACTTTAAATTCTCATATGCTAGGCACTGGGCTATAGTAATGAGTAAGATAGACAAAGCCCTTACCATGGTGAAATTTATTCCCTAATAGGGAGACAGTCAACATACAAAGATCGTGTATCAAGTTCCTCACAAACAAGCACTGAGGTGATTTGGATTTAGTAATCTGTTGATGAAATGGAAATTAAAGGTGAGAAGGGCAGTAAAGAAATATGGGACCTTGTGCTATTGGAAAAGTCAAATCTCTTGGGCCTCAAACAATGGAAGTTAAGATGCAAAATACATTTGTGCAACAAAGGCCATTAAGATTTCATAGTTGTATAGGAGGTTGTAGGCTATGAAAAAGATCAGTTTCAGGTTATTACCTCACACTCAAGCCTGTGGCTTCAGATGGCCTCAGGGTATCCTCAAATGAGCTGAGAGAGGCATGAGGATGAGAAAGCAAAGAAATAAGACATGTTGAGACTTGTGTCAAAGAGAGACTTGTGCCCATGGAATTGACAGGAAGCAAATAGATTAGGAGCCTATTGTTTTTGACACAGTTATGTTGGTAGATAAATAATGATCCTGACCTAAAATAAACAAATAAAAACACTCTGTAATACACAACAGTTCTCAGGCCCCCACATTGTCACTAGCTGAAAGCAGGCTGTGAATACTATAGAGTTCCAAGAATGTCCGGCTCAACAATGCTCACTTCAGATGAGGCCATGGAAGAAAATGGACAGGGAAGGAATGTCCAAAGATAGAACTAGGTACCCAAGAGAATGGTTGACAAATAAATTCTTCCAGAAATCAGAATTAAGGTCTAGTCCAGGAACTTCCCCTCACACTGGAGCAAGCAGTCTTTACTGTATCTGTCCAGCAAGATTTCGTCTTTGCTATGGACAAGCGACTGCTCTGTTTCTCCCATTATTTCCTTTCTGAAAAATAATTTTATTGTGGCTCTCTTGTTCCTGTGTTCCTGCCTCTACATTGTATTCCATGTGGTTATTAGTGGAGGACAGATATTGCCTTGGAGTTTCTAAGTCTCTGGACCACAAAGAGATGCAGCCGAACTTGCTAGAGATAACTGCACATCTCCCAGAGATCCTGGACTTTGACCTGGATATGATGACTGGGTAAGATGTGTTATTTCTCTGTGTGTGTTTATATCCTAAGTTGTAAGTATGGGAGGAAAATTGTGCAGTGATATTTGGTGACCAGTCTACCTGCCTGGCACTCTGATAACATTAGACTCAGATGGTCAGCTATCCGCCAAATATTCATATATTTTAGAATTGATGTTTGGATAGACTACATTTTCCAGCATCCCTTGCATCCATGTAACTAGTTATCACCAATGGAATATGAGCAGAAGTCGTGTGTGTCTCTTCCAGGCTGGGACTTTCAAGAAGCTGGTAAGGATCATCCACATTCTCTTCTTCTTTCTGCCATATGAAAGTTAAGAACTTTGAATTTCTAGGGAATAGTGGAGCCACAGGATGGCCTCTAACCCTACATGAAAAAATGGTACAATTCAGAAACATGTATATTAGACAACTACAAGCAAAGAAATAAGATATGTTGAGACTTGTGTCCAGGAAAGAGTTTTGAGCTCCTGACTCACGGAACTGACTGGAAGCAAACAGATTAGAAGCCTATTGTTTTTGAGAGAATAATGTTGGCAGAGAAATTATGATCCTGGCCTAAAACAAACAAATAAAAACACTCTGTAATATACAACAGTTCTCAGACCCCCTAAATTTTCACTAGCTGAAGGCAGGCTGTGAATGTTATAGAGTTTCAAGGATGGCCAGCTCAACAGCGTTCAGATGAGGCCATGGAGACAAATGAACATAAAAGAAGCTTCCAAAGATAGAACCAGGTACCAGAGAGAACAGTGGACAAGAAAATTACTCCAGAAATCAGAATTTCCAGAAATCCCAGAAATAAATTTCTGTTTTGTTAAACCATTGAATTTTTTTGTTACAACATTATGATAATTATGCATTTGGTTTAGCATTATGGTAATGCTAGAAACAATGACACGTAAGATTCCATGACAGTGAATCAAGCCCATAAGTGATGTTCCTGATAGAAGTATAATGGGCAGAGAAGGAAAATACAAATCCAGATAAATATCCACTCCAATGAAAACCAAATTGTTACTCCCACCATGATAAAGAATCCAATGTAATCAGCCCTCCAGGCAAATGCTAGGCCAGTACCTTTCAGCCATGGTACTGTATTTAGCATTCCAAGTTGGTTACTGCTTCTAAGAACAGTGTGGTTCTGTGTGCTCATTAATGAAGGGCAGTGGTGTGGCCAAATCCACCTCAGTAAAGGAAAATGCACGTGAGCCTATCTATAATGTTAATCCTGCCACCATGGTGATACTCATAACTTCACTGAGAAAATACCAGGGTGAGTGGGAAAGAGGCTAACTAACATTCATAGGGCAAGGAATCTTATACACTGCCTGAGAGCCTCCTGCACTGTGGACACCTTTAGGAGACCATTCTATGGAGCACATTTATTTTCATATTCTGGACCCATTATGATTATTCTCTTCAGTACCTTTTCCCCCAAACTCCTTGTCACAAATCCATTAATCTTATTCCTTCCAAGTCTCTTACTGTCTGTCCAAACCATTAGCCATTGTCCATGAATTGGCTTAGATACAGATTATTTTTCCCTATAGACAAAGTGCACCTTGGCAAGTACCACTCAGAGCTCTGCACAATGGAAGGATTTCCCTTCTCTATAGTCCTTCAGGGCCACCCATTCAGTAGAGCTGTAGCAACAGTCCACTTCCTGCTGGTGCCAGCATATTGTATAGATCCCTCTGTAAACCAGGCTCTGAGACTGAAGGTAGGAGACGCTGCAGCTGAAATGAGTTCCCTGATTTCATAGGGAATTATTGAATCCTGGAATGGAAAAGGCAAAGTGGCAACACTTATCCACCAGAGGCAGGGTGGACATGGTTACCATAAAGAGCATCAGGGCCATAGTGATAATTAGCAAGTTAGATTCAAGGAATCACTGGAAGTATCAAGCTGATTATCTATTCCTAGGAGCAATCCAGAGCATTCTATCTTCATTTATTATGTCCGTCCTATTCATTTTATTCTCTTCTGAAACTCTTACTAGACTATCTTGGAATGCATCCCTGTCTTTTAATTTTCCTTTCAGATTCTCTATCTTTTAATTATGCTGAAATTCTAAGAAATTTCATGAGTTCAATTTCAAATTCACTAATTCTCTCTTAAGCTCTGACTAATATGTCATTTTGACCATTTAAAAATTTTAATGCTATATTTTCATTTTTAAGATATGCTGGATTTATTTATGCCTACATATTCTTGCTTCATAAATCCTGATTTTCTTTTGAAAACATTACTCAATCCTTTATTCCTTTAAGGATTTTCAACATATCTTAAAGTGTTTTTTTGGATTACGTTGTTATTTCTGTTTTCTCAAATGTGATTCTTCCAGTTTGTTGGGTATGACAATCATGGCATTGGTTTTCCTCAGATGCTTTATTAAGAATTGTGAGCTTGTCTTCCATGATGTTTTTTTTAACAGCCTTGTTAAGATATAATTTATGTACCATACAAATCACTCATTTAATGTGTATAACTCAATTGCTTTTAGAATATTTAAATACATCTAAATCTATCACCACAGTCAACTTTTTATGACCCCTTCCATGCCATTTCATCCCACATGTGCCCCTGGACTATGATGCCTTCCCTGTATAGCAATTTTGCAGTTTCAATACACAGCTCCAAAGCAGGGCTTTCGTTTGAAGCTTGCTCAAGACTTAGGCTCTGAGAAAATAGAATAATACTGAGCTCTAAACTCATCACAAAGGTTTATGCCTGAATGTTATGCAGGTGACTTTCTTCCTTAGCCACTGGTAGGAGCCTGTTTTTGTGTGCAATTCCAGGAGAGAAGTCTTTCTCCTTTAGATGTCCACTTACTCCGGGATTCTGATTCAGGCCCTTTGCCAATAATGGGACCCCCAACTAGAACACTGGCTTCTATCTTTGCTTGGGCATTGAAACTGTGGCCTCGATGATGTTTATGAGCTTCCTCCTCCCACGGTTCATGAGGCTCCAGTCCTTACTGTGACTGTGGGTTCCCTCTACATATTTTTTCTGCTTTTTTTTAAAGATAATAATTTTATTTCTGGTCCATGAAGATGTCTTTTTCTAGTATTTTATATATGGATGAATTTTTAAATGTTCTATTCATCATATCTGATGTGGAGTAGAAGTGTGAGATTCAGTCTACCCCCTTGCTACAGAATTGGTAAATGCCCTTTCAAACAATTTTCTGACTGTCCTCTCAGGCACTCAGAGTGTTTATCTTGTCCTTGATGCCTCAGAATGCTCCCACTGGTGTGCCCCATACTTTTGAGACAACATCCCTATAGGGAAGGCTTTCTGGAAGCAGAATGTGTTTGGAGTTTTGATGCAAGAACCCCTGTAGAACTGAAGGACCAATCTCATCACTTGAATATACTTGCAGGTCAGAGCTATTGCTGTCCTTTAACCCTGCTCCTGTAGCATGAGAAAATGTGTGCAGTGGATCTCCTAGCAGGCTGCTGTCTATCTTCATCTACAGATACTTCTCTCTGGCCTGCTAAGATCGAAGGAGCAGAGAGAATCGCATTAAAGCTGCACCTGTAGTGGGACAGACCACCAGACTAAGAAGGAGACATGGGATTGTAACTGATTCTATCATTAACTAGCTCTGAGGTCTTGGGAAAACCACTTTGTTGTCTCAGCTTCTAAAACAGAAATAATGATAACAGCAGTTTATTATGGCAAATTGCTGTCCTCTTTCGTGCTGCAAGTATTTCAGAGAGAGGCAGGCATGTGGAACAATCTGTGTTCTGGTCCCAGCTCTGCCACACCTCTAACTCACTGGGTAACCTTGGGCAACTCATGCAAGATGGAAACTCTAGGAGCAAAGATTTCAACTAAAAGAAAACAAAGATGTTTCTTTTTTTTTTTTTTTTGAGTTGGAGTCTCACTCGGTCGCCCAGACTGGAGTGCAGTGGCCACTCCCGGCCACTGCAGCCTCGCCTGCTGGGCTCCGGCGATCCTTCCGCCTCAGCCTTCCCAGTTGCAGGAATTACAGGCATGCGTTACCACGCCCGGCTGATTTTTTGATTTATTGTGGAGATGAGGTCTCGCTGCCCAGGCGGGTCTCGAACCCGTGGGCTCAGGCAATCCACTCACCTCAGCCTCCCAAAGGCACGGGATTACAGGCTGAGCCACCGAGCCCGGCTACAAAGATGTTTCTAACAGAGTTATCTGATAACAGGCTGGGTATAAGAATGGCTAGAATTCATTATGCAATCATTTGGTACTAAGGTGTTATGCTAAGCACTTTACATGCATTGCTTCATGTAATCTTCACGGCAATCCTCTGAGTTAGATACCGTCTTACAGATGAGAAAACGAGAGTCCAAAGAGTTATGTAAATTGCAAATCTGGGATCTGACCCCAAATCTGTGAAACCTCGCTGAGTAAGCCTGACGCTCTGCTGTTTTGCCAGTGAAAATGCTCTGGATCAACCAGAAGCTAGATGGCTGCTGCTGGTAGACAGTGGAGAGAAGATCACAGCAGCAGCTAGGAGGTTAGGCTGGATGACTGCTCAGCCTTGAGGTTCTAAGACTTCTGCTTCTTCAGGGCCAGTTTCTTGTAAAATGAGGGTTAAATTTGATTGCTAGGGGTTCCTCCCAGTTTCAAAGCCCTATGACTCATGTTCTAGGGAAAGAGAGCAACAGAAAAGTAATGTCAGATGTACTTTGACGTCCCAGGGTTTAGTTAGAAAAACAAGTCATGCACATAACCCAGTTGCCCGTGACCCAGTGTTCTGCTGTGTGGGAAGGGAAAGTCAGCAGGATGGATGGAAAGTGTTGCAAGGAATGAGCTTGGGGGCTTGGAACGGCATGGTCTAAGTAGGTGATAGGGAAAGGAAGCAGAAAGAGTGTGTGTTTGAAAAGCCAGAGGTGTTTCCCTTTGAGAGTTTAGCGGTTACACAGAGCAGCTCTATCCATGCCTTGACAGCTCCCAGACCTGCTGTCAGAGGGCAACTTTCACTCTCTCTAACCAGCTGAAGTGCCCTGGCTGTCCTGAATTCAACACCTCCACACTCTCAACTCTTCTGCCCGAGCCGGACTTGAGAGGCGAAGAGAAAGGCCACCTCCCACTCCCAGAAATCTCTTTGGGTTAGAGGCTGCCACAAATGCTAAGACAGAAACCCCAACATGTGTGTGGGTATAGTAATTTTTATTTTCCCAAAATCTTGACATTATTTTAGGGGTGTGGAGGAAGAAAGACAAGTTAGTGATAGTGATGTCCTTGATTAACTGGGAACAGGAGAATCTTTTCTTCTACACTTTAATTTCCTTTCTCAATGAAAATTCATACATAACTGGGGGTCTTTCATGGTTTGTCAGTGGTGAGAGCCAGGGGAAAGCAGAATGTCCTGGAAACACAGAGGGTACATAGGAGCATGCTAGCAACAACAAGCTTGAATGTTTCCCAAGCAGGGCCCTCAGATAAAGCAGGGCTTGGGGAAGGAGAGCTTTTTGGATAAATTATTATATAACCTCACAGTATCTGTTGGGGAGTTGTCACACTTTCATGCTCAGTGGAAGTTGCCATTGTTGCTATTTCACCATGCACAAGCGGTACAAGGGGAAGAAAAAAAGACCCTTCTGGAAACTTGTTTGTAGATAAAGTGAGGCAGCCGAAGATGATTGGAATCCAGGGAAATAATAGAGAACACTTCAGTTCAACGTGGCAGATGTTTTCTGGCATCAGCTAGATTTCAAACAAAAATCACTGGATCAGTCTGGATTCCCCAGGAAGTAGAGCCTGAGGCAGAGGCTGATAGGCTAACACATTATTAGGGTATACATTTCTAGGAGCCAGAATGGGAAACAGAAGAGAGAGGCAGGGCAGAGGCAGAGCCAATAGGAAGGCATATTATCAAGCTGGACACTGCTAAGTGGGACTGGTTGCTCTGTCAAAAGGACTACCGCCTTGAGAAGTCCTATTATTCAGGGTTTAGAAACACCAGGGATGTGGAACAGCAATGGAGAAAAGGCTTCTGCCTCCCACAGGCTAGAAGTTTGCATTGCATTTATCACCCCTGCCCCTCAAACCTACACACATACACACATACTTCTAGATTGTTGGTGCTTTGGTGAAATTCCTGAGCAGGGGTCTACCACTGTGTCAGTAGGGAGACCCTGGGGAGGGAGGGGAAGCAGAGGCAGTTGATGGCATCCTTGTGGAATTGGTCCAACAATTTCCAGGCAGCTAGGACAAGGGCTAGGGAAGCCTGAGA
The DNA here is from genome assembly GCA_027257055.1 of Cephalopachus bancanus. Classification (NCBI taxonomy): domain Eukaryota; kingdom Metazoa; phylum Chordata; class Mammalia; order Primates; family Tarsiidae; genus Cephalopachus; species Cephalopachus bancanus. The sequence continues at coordinate 648,066 of JAPVLO010000403.1, forward strand.
AGAGCTGTAGCAAGGCATAAGAGGGTCTAATACACACATTATCCGTCTGTTGCTTAATAATCATTGGCTTTTCTCTCTGAATCTCCAGGTCCTGGAGAGGCCCAGAGCAAGCCTACAACTTATTTTTATTAAATAAATGGAATAAATATTGTTGAATAAATGGTCACAAAGACCTGAAACCTCTTAGACACCCTGCCTTCCTTCTACCACCCCTCCCAACCCCACACCTATTCAGTCACCAAGTCCCACTGGTTGAGGCTCTGCCTGTGTCCCTAGCTCATGTTGGTCCTTCTCCAACCCCACCGGGTCTTCCCTCAAAGCCCATCCCACTTGCTGCCACCTTTTGTCATCCTGAAGTGTGGAGCTGATCATCCCACTGCCGATAGCCAAAGAAACCCAATCACTCCTTACCGCCTAAGAGTGAAAGAGTCTGTTTCCAGAGTCCTCCGAAAGTGCACCCCACCTCCTGGCCTCACCTCCCACAGTTCCCCTCAAGATTCCTCCCACCTGGAACGTGCCATGCGGTTCTGTCGCTGGTGTGTGTTTTCATCTGTGCTATTTTCTCCCACTAGAAGTCTTCTCCACTGGACATAAATCCCATTCCTCTTTCAATGCCAGTGTCAAGTGTCACCCACTCTATGAAGCGTTTCCCCCTTCCTAGGTTCTCCTCTTGGTCTGAGACCCTGCAGTGCTGTTTTTTCTTTCTCTTACCACACTGAGCACTTCTCCTTTGTAATAAGGCATCACTCTCCTCCCTGCAAGGTCCTGAGTGGCTGAGGGCCGTCTTCTCTCTTACCGACCTCCTCCTAAGCACTGTCTGTCTATAGCCCTAACCTGGTGTGGCATGAGCTCCCTCCACACTCACTACATTGAGGTGTGCAAGAGCTCATGGGCGCAGGTCAGGCTTCCCACACTCACCCCACTGCTCGGTCATTCCCAGAAGCCACAGCTGGCAGCCGAGGCCCTGGGGTGGGTGCCTCCTGCTAACCTTATTCCTTTTATGGGTGGCAGTCAAAGAAAAATTTTCCCAGGCATGAGTACTGCCGAAACAGAGGCAGCTCCTGGCAGTCACCCCAAGGGAACACCAAATTTAGCCCAAAAGTTGAATACAAATATATTTAAAATTTTTTAATTTCAAAAATAACATCATTACATTAAAATAGTTTACAAAATAAAGAGAATTAAAGCTCCTCTAGAGATCCATCAAACAAGCAAAACTGCTTTCACTTTTGGCTTGTTTCTCTCAAGTCTTTGATCTTGCAACTACCTATTTTAAAAATATATATATTTAGAGATGAGGTCTCACTATAATGTCTAGACTGGACTCCAATTATTGGTTACAAGCCATCCTCCTGGCTTAGCCTCCTGAGTAGTTGGGACTACAAATGCATGCCACCATGCCCAGCATAAATGCCTACTTTTATATACTGTAATCACAGTAAGCACACAATTTTGTATCTTGCCTTTTTACTAAAAATATATGACCAGCAACTTAAGGGAAATACAATACAGACAGAGACAAGAATTTGAATCCCAGTCCTACTACTTAGTAACTACTGAATCAGTCTCAGTTTCTTAATCTGTAAAGTGGGGTCAAATGATGTTGTAAGATTATTGTAAGGATAAAAGGGTAATTCTCAAAGTCTCTTAGTACAATTCCTAGAAAACAGTAAGCACTTAACTGAAAGCATGTTTTGCTCTTATTACAAAATTATATGAGGTTTTTAAAATTGACTTTCTCCCAGCTGACTATGCCCTACACGGGTTTTTGCATTGGTATTCAAATGTGCAATTTTACCTCAAACATTTGTAAACTTAAAGTCCTTCAGGTAATATTTTATCCGATTTAAAGAGAAATACCAAAAAGACATCACTTTCTACCCTGCCCTGAATCTCCTTGTCGGTTGGACAGTAGCTGTTGCCCGAGGGAATTTAGCTCTGGCTGGACTGCAGAGCCCAGGGCAAAGAACTCTCCTGAAAAGGTTAGTGCGAGATTCACACTTTCTCTCTGAGGAATCCTTTGTTAGCAAGTAAATGTGCCCGCTCCCATCAAGGCAATGGAAAATTCAGCCTGGCTGAAGGGACTCAGGGGACTTGCTTGTTTGCAAGCCATGACCTCCCCAGGGCTGTGCTCCCCTTACCAGTAAGTAGAGGAGGCAGGTGCCAGCCTGAGGTGTCTTCAGAGTAGAAATATATTCATTGCCAAAAATCATCTACCCACCCACCTCCATGGCTTGATGAAGTGCTTGGAAGCATCATTATTGGTCATTCCTTCAGTCTAAGGCTTTGAAGATCATGTAACTATAGATATCATATGTATGACTGGCAACAGCTTGATTAATCAGCTTATTCATCTGCACCTCACTGCAATTCTGATAATAGGCTCCCACCTCATACTCTATCCAAGACTCTATTCTGGTGCCCTGCTTAGTAACCCAGGCCTGAGAATGAAGCTCTGCTTTGCCCATGTCAGAAGTCCCTTCCCTGAGTCTGGAGATCTAGCTCCAGATCCAGATCCAGCTGAGACATGACCCTGACAGTGCCTGCCTGCCTGCCTGGTGTCTTGCACAACCCTTGTGGCCTGGCTACCCTGCCGAGGTGCTCCTCCACCTTCCCCACTCCCTGCCTCTCTCTGTACTTTGTTTTGCTGTTTTGACTTCACTGATGCCAAGGCCACTCTGGACCACACCCTGCTGGCTCCTTTTCCAGCTCCTTTGGATATAGTCTTCTGCCTGCCAGCCCGGACACCCTGCCGGGGCCAACAGCCAGCTCTGTCCCCAAGCACCCCTGCCACTCACCCTCAGTCCTACCCCTAGAGAATAGGCCTAATTTAGAAGGCCCCAAGTGTGCTATAAGAATTGATATTGGTGGAAATAATAGTTGCAACATCAAACAGAACTTTTTGGAACTTAATGTGTGATGTTGACTTGTTTTAATTCAGATCATATATAATGCTCTTTCTGCTTCCTTGAGTGAAAAGATTTCCATCCCTTGAATTTTTTACAGAAAAAGATATGTGTGTTTTGCAACAGTTGGTGCCTAACGCTGTTGTTTCAAGTGCTGGTTGAATTCTATGCTTTTCAAAAATGTGGGACCAGACTAAGATATGGAACAGCTGTACTCTGGGGTTTCCTGGAAGTAATTTGGATTCCCTCATGTGAGTTCTTCTCCTACTCATAAGTGGCTGAAGTCTAAGCTGTCAGATCTCAGCTTGAACTTACCTCCTCAGAAAGGACTTTCTGTCACACTATCTGAAGAAGGCCCCTTGCCCCACTTTGGTAACCCCTTATTTGTTTCCCTCATAGCACTTGTCACTAATTGAAAGTATATTTGTTTGCTTGTGTCAGAGTGTCTTCCCCACTAGACTGTAAGCTCCAAGAGGCTGGAGCCACGTCTGGTTTACAAAATTGTATTCCTAACCCCTAACAGAATGCCTATCTCAAAATAGCTATTCAGTAATTATTTGTTCTTTGTGTTTTTTGAGACAGGAATCTCACTCTGTCGTCGGACTGGACTGTAGTGGTGTGATCATAGCTTAATGCAGCCTCAAACTTTTGGGCTCAAGCAAGTCTCCCTCAGCCTCCGAAGGAACTGGGATTACAGGTGCATGTCACTGTGCCCGACTAATGTTTAATTTGTTGTTGTTGTTGTTGTTGAGACAGGATCTTGCTATGTCACCCAGGCTGGTCTTGAACTCCTGGCCTCCAGCAATCCTCCCACCTTGTCTTCCCAAAGTACTGGATTACGGGCATGAGCCACCAAACCTGGCTGATAATTATTTGTTGAATAAAATTTTCTCTTATTTCCAGTTGAAATAACAATAAAAAACTATAGACCCTACACATCTCTGATGACCATCAGGTGACCAATGATGGAATAAAAATCATAATCCTATTCTATTTACATATCTAGCATTTGAAAGTTCTGTTTATCGTCAAGGGCCGAAACACAAACTGACTGCAGGGTTTCCAGGGTATCCTGAGGATTGGTAAGTGAGCAATATCTTTAGTGGCTCCCTCCAGCCTTGCTGTGTTCCTCATGCCCATATCATGAATGCAATCTGTCAAGATGCTTGCAATGTGCCTAGGGCTCTTGCTATTTTGTTTCTCTCTCTCTTTTTTTTATTATCAAAATTTGCTATTAGGAAAAAAATCTGAAACCCACTCATACTATATTCTTCATAGGTTTATTATTGACATTTAACCACTTAAATGTTTTGGCCATCGGAATGAAACATAAGTGGTAGAAATTCTGGTCTTATCTGGCACTGGAAGAAGGAAACTAGGGAAAGGGACCTAACAGGGCCTAAAACTCGGAGTGTGTTCACTATATTATCAACCAGCTTATTCACCTTAGTGATGAACATTTACTGGGGAGGGGGAAAGAAGGAAAATGAGAGTAGAGATACATGAGGTTGAAATCTTAATCACTACCACGTAAGTCCCTTGGTTTTTACAGTCTGGGCATAATGTAAACTGTTGAACATTAATAGCTATGTTTGTAAAACTATGAGATGGACTGCTTATTTTCTAGGAGGAAAATGGGTCCCAGGTGCTTTTTCTAGTTAGACTACTCTGGCATCTCTGAGCTGAGCACCTTACCCTTGGATTGATACCAGGCAAACTCCCAAGTTTCCACACTAGTATCATAAGATGTGTTCTATGATCTCTTTGCGAGACCTCTTTAAAATAGGTTTACTGCCCTGATAAACAAGATTGTTGATAGTTAAGATAACTCTTTTGTTGGTCTTTTTCATTCTTTGTTTCTTTCTCTTGGAAGTAGCACCCACCTGTTGGTGAAGGGCTGGGTGGTTTCTTGACCCTCTGTTTGGAGCAAGAATCATTTCTACTCTTCCAAAGAGATGAGATCTCAATCAGAGATGCCCCACTGTCAGGGAAACTTCCTGGACCTCAGTTTACATATCTGCAAAATGGGAACACTAAGACCAAGTTCACAGAGTCATTCTTGGGGTCTCTACTTTTCTAAAGCTTTCCCACTTTTTAAGGCCAAGGTCAAATTTCCCCTCTTCTATGTGGTTTTTTGGGTGTTATTCATATGTATCACTTCTTGGAAACTTATGGTTCTTAAAATCAATAATAAATGAATTCCCATTTGATTCTAATCTAATTATCAGAATAGAATTATGTGAATTAGATTGATCACCTTAGGTAAATTTTGGGCTCCATAGGGAAAGTTCTGAAATCATCCCTCAGCATCCCAGGTTTCCAAATATTATGCTTTCAAAATAATAAAAATAATAAAAATGACTACAGCAGTAACAACAATTACCATTTAATGACAGATTGTTATGTCCCAAGACTGCTGAACTCTTTACAGTCTCTCAATGAGGTAGATATTACTAGGGCCCAGTTATAGATGAGGAAACCAAGGCACAGAGATTAAGTAGCTTGCTGGAGTCCAGATATAAATCGGCAGCTGGAGTTTTAACTCTTGCATGCCTGACTCCAAAGCTCCAAAGCTCTTTGCATGACTGGTTTACTGATGGGTGAGGTCCAAGTGCCCCCTCCCCCACCAAGCCTGCCATCCTTCTCTTGTAGTCACAGCATGCAAGGACACAAAGGAGAGACAGCTGTAGAGACAAGTTTTATTAAGACAAATTACACACTTTACTTTCTTTTTCCTTCCTGAAAGCCATACCATCAAGGATTGATCTTGTAGAATTTCTAATTCAAGAACACTCATTTTATAAAACAAACACATTTCAGAGATAGAAAGAGAGAGACTCTTAATACCAGGCAATAGATGAAAAGGTGTCCCCTCCAATGACCAGGGACGACCAGTCATTCTTTCCTAAATGGTCTCCCAGTCAGTTTCCTCCACTTCTCTACTCTCATCCCTCTTTCCACCCACCAATAGCATCCAAATATCAGCAGAGGGCCCAGAGATGGGCAGGTGGGGCAGAGAATGAAATTCCTTCTGGGTCTTCACCCTCCTCAGTCCCAACCTCTCATTTTAAGCTGATAACACCAAGACAGTTAGGCTCAGCTCCTCTGCCAGGCAGCTGAAGAGGAGGGCAAGAAGATACAAGTTTCTTCGTGGTTTCCTTTCCTTATTTCAGGACTTTCCTCCTCTTCACCCACCTATCAGTGCATAGACACACACACACACACACACACACACACACACACACATACACACATGCATTTTTAAAATGTACCCATCTCTCCATGAGTCTCAGTATCCAACTCTGATCATCCTTTACCTGCCTCCAAAACAGTCCCTCCCCCCATTATAGATCCAGTGAATAGATAAACCAGGCCAGTCCCTGGGGAAGGCAGGGTTTTTTTTTGACAGCCCCCACTTTGCAGTCTCATTAGGGGCACTAGGGAGACATAGGGATCTCTGTGCTGTTTAAATAAGGGCCCTGCCAAGAGAGCTGGAGATTCCCCTCTGTTTCCATGCCCCTGCTAAAATCTCCAGGGAGAGAGAGATGTGGGGGCCTCCCTAGCTATCATCACACCTCCTCTTGGCACTTTAAATGGGCAGTTAGTAAGGGAAATAAATAGGAGGGAAAATAGTTTTCCAGTGTTTTCTCTCCTTTTTAATTTTCATCTTCACAGCAGATTTTATTTCCCAAGGGGAATCCGAGAAGCCCAATGTCCTCTTTGTTTTAATAAGACCAGGCAAAATTCCACAGGCCTCAGTGACTGGTGATCTGGTCAGGATCTGAGCAAGAACGATGGCTTCTTGAGTCTTCCTGTTGACAAGGTCTTTAGGGGAGCACTGGGTGAACAGCCAAGGGATGAAAGGAGAGGATGGTTTCTATCATCAGATTGAACTATAAAGAAGTCACAGGATGACAGGTGGTGGCAGGAATTGCAGTGGGGTCTGTGTGTACAGTGACTCACTAGAAGAGCTGGCACCTCCGTGGGCTGGGTGTACACCCTGCCAGGGGCAAGGGTTGCAACATCCCTGAGTTGGGACATTGCCAGAGGCACATATCAAGGCACTTGTAGAGTTGAGGCTGCTGGCCGAGTTCCAAGGACCCCCTTTTAAGACTGAATAAAGGGAGAGACAGCCAGGGACAGCTCAAGACCATCGCACCACCACTCCAAGGAATGGCCCATGGAGACAAGAAATTCAAAAGTACATCTAATGTAAGCCCCTTGATTCATGCTCTCTATTGGCTGGGAACTTTGGGCTCTTCCTTGGGGGAGAAAGGGTGATCAAGTCAAAGAGACACAGGAACGGAGAGAGCCCATCTGGTATATTGCTGGTGTGTCTAGAGTCATCCTATCCCTCCAGCTATCCCTTCCAGGCCATATTCTGCCATGGAAAAAATCCCTTCCTCTACCCTGTTTAATGAGTAATCTAAATGGCTTAATTGAGTACACTGGGTAGAGGATGGGGAGGGGACAGCAACTTGGGTGGGTGACCATGTCTCT